>LBNR01000009.1:879273-1479273 GCA_001262555.1 Fusarium nygamai | reverse complement strand
CATAGTTAGTGCCCACAGGACGTTTGATGTCAAACTTTAGTATGGTCCGATACCTAAACCGTTAACTCTTGCGGTGGCATACGGTAGGCTAGTCAGGTCCCGGTTTACTGGGAGCTCGATCAGATCCAAGCGCAACAGAGACTAGCACGACCTTTGCATTGCGAAACTTGGTCTTTTACTAGGCCATTTAGACGATATTTGTCCGTGGCCCCAGATTCCTCCCGCGGGAATTGTACTGTATTGATTCATAATGTTGAATCATCACAATTCTTGTATGGCTTCCACTGCGACCCTGCTGTACTCGAGACGGCTACGGTTTCAACACGACGCAACCTCCAATGGCAGATGGTGTGAACAAACAGCCTGTAAAACTGGCATAAACTTCCATCGAATGACGTCGGATGCATTAAGCGCACAGCAAGTGTTTCGCACGCAAGTCACTGGAAGAACTTGCGTATCCTTGATTGCAGAAATTGATGTTGTCTTGCTTAGGTTCGCTGTCAACTTTAGGGGCTTGCGATCTTGGCAGGGGCCACAAATAAGCTTATCGCTGGAGGCTGACTGAACAGCACTTCTGTATGCGTTAGTGAAAAAGAGTTCTCCACGGTAAAGTTAATTACCATGCGAGATCAGTTCATTAAACTGACACTTGAGAAAGCTCTCATGTCATCTCAATACCATGTTCTATCAACGTCAAAGCTCCTTGGCATTCAAGCGTTGTCCGATTACTAAAGATGAGCTGAGCAAATCTCAAACTCGAGCGTCGAGGCGCTAAACCTTTACGGGTCGGTGTTTGCGACCACCGACAGCCTGGAGCTGAGAATCGCCAGGCTCGATCCTGTATCACCTCCAGCATTCAATGGGGCAAAACAAAAGCTAGAAAAAGCCAGTGTTCTATCCCCGACGGCCGATGTGCATGAAGACCCGATGATCTTGCTCCCTATCTGACTTGTGAACCTGGAAGTTCAAGATTGACGGTGAAGAATGGTCGGGCAAGCCTGCTAGGGGAAGCCATCCCGTTATGGGTCCCCGGGTTCTGGAGGATCTAGGGATTCCGACACTTCGGGAATCCATATAAACTTTCCGCCAGTCGCTAGCCCAGAACAATCTCTAGATCCCCGCTGTTGTATACATATGTGTTCTATTATTACTCCGTACCTGACGCCCTTTCCGCGCTGTAGAAATATCCTATGATGGTCTCAGCTTTCGTTTCGTGGGGCTCGTTCGGTACCCATCAGTTGTTGAGCTGAACGATGAACTTCTGCCATCAGCTGGAGTTGCAAGTGCCATCTCAAAGTCCGACGGACATTCGACATTTACCGGGACACTGATAACTTGGGAAGGAGGTAGACGAAGGGGGCAAATTGATGCTGTCTCAAGGTCTGTCATGAAGTTGCAACAAGCATGCCCAATATCTCGTTGGTGGAAGATCATATAATGGAAGATCTTACTGTTACAATGGCGGGTATCGAATATCTGTGCCGCTATTGCCAATGCAACACGATGACGAGCGGGGTGATCTTCCCCTTTTCTCCGAAAGTCCTCCCAACAGCTGCAAGAAATGATGGGATAGAATGGTCAGGAGAACATCCATGCTCTG
This sequence comes from Fusarium nygamai, assembly GCA_001262555.1. Classification (NCBI taxonomy): domain Eukaryota; kingdom Fungi; phylum Ascomycota; class Sordariomycetes; order Hypocreales; family Nectriaceae; genus Fusarium; species Fusarium nygamai. The sequence goes on along the minus strand of LBNR01000009.1, from coordinate 1,477,673 downwards.
GGAATTGGTCAGGCACTGTGTTGCAATGTCTCATTTGTGAGCTAGATGTAGTATTTGTGGTTGAGTCCCCCCGACTAGGAGCTTTTGATCACCAAATAGAAGTGAAAATGACAAACAGTAAGTAAGAGAATTTATCCGACATCTTCACTACTGCAGCGGCTCTTCTTGCCAGCTACCAAAGTGATGTTCTAATATCCTTCTAGACTAGTATTGCACCCTACTAGACTGCGCAATAGCGCGAGATTTATGATATGCCGTCAAGGACCGGCACAGCTCCTTGCTCAGATCTTGTCATGTCACTTCTGCTGGGTTTCATCGCCTCTTCTTAGACCTTAAGACTGCCGCTCTATGATGTAACGCCATAGTTGGGTTCTTATTGGCATAGAAGGTGATGAGGTATCGCTGAGTCTTGAATGGTAAGATTTTATTGCTATCAAGACATGAAATATACATAAGTGTATTTAAGATGACATAAATGGCGTTCTAACATGCTCATTCAGAGTCCAAGTAGCCACTACTGAGTAACGAAGTGTCAGGTCCCATGCTACTAGAGCTCTCACCTAGTGAATCTTTCGTGTTTCGAGCAGCGCGTGAATATGTCGATAGGTATGTCAAGCTCAGCACATTAGAGAAACTGGAATTATCTGTAATTATGCCCCCAGAATATTGCTATAGTATCCATGCCAAACTCGAGCCAACTTCTACAGGTCCAAGTGATGAAGTCCATCAGTGTTCTCGCCGCTACCTATTTTTAGGGATGACCGTGCCGGAGTGGCGTGCTCTCAACCAATCTCATGGCTGCGGAATAGAGGCGGCAACTCTCCGCTCTCTGGTTGACCCCGCAAGCCATTTTGGTCGTTATCGATAACAATTCACAACTGTGCAATAACGAAGAAGTCAATCAAGAAACACTGGCAAGGGCCAAAGAATACTGTAGAAGGAATGGTATGATAATTAATTCGGGCTGCGATTTGTCGGTCATATTACACTTGTGGTTCTGTCACTTCAGGGCAAAAACTTACTTTCCTTACGTCGTAACTACTTCTTGTGATCATGGTCAATTAAGCATCATCCCTTGCTTCGGCACATGTCCCGCTCCCATGAGGTTGCTTGAAAACAGTCCTAAACCTGCAAGCGCAGTCCTAATCCAGCAAAGCCATTTCTGCCAATTCTCCCTTTTTGTGACGACAGTCATGAGATCAACACTTGTCAAGCAACGAGAGGACTTTTAGCTCTGCACTTGAACAGTCGAGAATGTGATCAACTTACCCTGCATCTGAAAGGGCTGTTTTGGCTTTTGGCGCTCCCGCCCCGCTCCGCTCTCCCCACCAAATAACCGGAATTACCAATTTCCGTATTCTTTCGGCGACGCGTACCAGTATCACTGCTTGCAGCACGAAGGCCTCAGAACCCAACGGCAGGACTAATTTATGCCTTGGGCTCTGACTTGAGTCACATTGCTGTGCTTGGGTCGCATGGCTTCTTGTGGCACTCGAAACAGGGTGGGTGCAAGGCTTTGTGATATGGAATCTTTCTGACATCATAATTTGGTGTTTGGCGCGTCTGAGCGAAAAGCCTGATAAGATAAGGCGCGCTCAGTCCCTCACTTCCGGGCCTAGCCTACCATTCACTGCAGGGCATGCATTTGATGACGCTCCCTTGAATATTAGCATGCTTTCGATCAGCATGAGTGATTTTAAGTCCTCATTCACTGATTTGCTGCGATACATCTCGACCCAGAGACCGGGTACCTGTGATCAGCAAGAAGCAAAGCTCAGCTACGCTAGTCACTGAGCCGTGTCGATCATTCACACTGTCGGTAAGGCCTCAAAGCCAAGCGCCAGGTAATCTCCCTTGAGAAGCCAAAGCAACTGCAAGGGGCACCCATCACCCAAAATCATTGAGCCAAAAGTGTGATTACGATCCAATGAAACACAAAATCTATCAAGAAAGTTTGATCTTCGATTGTGATGGCTGCGTCCGTGCTGCAAGTTGTTTACTGATTCTGGTTTAGTCGCGAGAGTTTCGATAGATCGTCAGCCACCGAAATTGTAGCTGTATCTTCTTCAGCCAATGAATCACTGCTTGTTGATGGGTATGATTGAGTGACACATGCGCATTTGCTCACAGCTGAGCTGCCTAGTGCGATCATGCTGTTACACTATCAGTCATTATGTCGCAACCTTTAGTTATTCACTGACCTGTGGAGATTGTTACTTAAACCCCATGATGCTGCCATCTGACGTCCCCAGCTGCTGCTGTTGCCATACCAAGTATCTGGTCGTAACATCTCACAATGGGTTCACTGAAGCTATCACGAGGTACTAGCGAGACCAGTCGCTCAAGCGATGCCGGTGAGCGTCGCCTGCCTACTACGCCTCCAATGAAGATCCTCTTTCTCTGCACGGCGCACAACTCGCTCTCTCAGCAGCTGTACCTTATCCTCAGTCAGAAACACGATGTCACGATTGAGTATGCGCTATCCGACAAAGCCATGATCGAGGCAGCGGCCCTGTTTCAACCAAACGTCATCGTCTGCCCGTTCATGACTACACGAGTCCCAAGCGAGATCTTCACCAAGTATCTCACCCTCATCGTCCATCCTGGACCGCCAGGTGACGCAGGACCAAGCGCCCTCGACTGGGTGCTCTCGGGCGATGATGGCAACGTCGTAGACTCGGATCAACTACTCAACTCCCAGTCCTGGAGCCAGAACGGCCGGTCGCATTGGGGTGTCACAGTCTTACAAGCCGTTCATGAGATGGACGCTGGTCCAGTCTGGGCATTTGAGCAGTTCAAGATCGACATCGATGCGCCCGGCGTCACCAAGTCAACACTCTACCGCAAAGAGGTCACCCAAGCAGCGATTACTGCCACCGCTACCGCTCTGCACCGCATCGTCTCGGCAGCTAACGGCTTCTCCGACTCAGGCGTCGCAGCAGCTCTATCGCGACTGTCACTGCTACAGAAACAGGACATTCGTGGCATCTCAGTTGACCTTGTCCCCAACCGCAGTTATGGAAGCCTATCAGTGACACTGCGCAAGCCCTTCCTCGGCGGACCAACACATCGTCGACCACTACTTAAGGCAGCGGACCGTAACTTCGACATCCAATACGAACCCGCTCGGACGATATCGCGAAAGATCAGGTCTGCTGATTCGCAGCCTGGCTGCCTCACAAAGCTGTTTGGAGGGGTCGGTCTCTACGTCTACGGCGGTACGATTGAGGCTGGGAGAGATGCTAAATGCAAACGCGGACCTGGACAGATCATTGGTTGCAGAGATGATGCTGTCTGCGTCGCCACCTGTGATGGACAAGGCATCTGGATCACTCATATCCGTCGAGTGAAGCGCAAGGTTGATCCAATGCTCTGGCCCAAAGTCCCTGCTGTCTCGGGCCTTCTCGACCTCGGCCTCATCGACCAAAGCACCCTGAACACATCAGCATCACTTCGTTCTCTCTTCGGCTGGTCCAAGGCAACATACTCAACCCATCAAGAGATTTGGGTAGAGTTTGCTGCGAGTGCGGGCAAGCGGCAAGTGGCCTTCGTCTACTTCGAGTTCTACAACGGTGCCATGAGCACCTCTCAATGTTCGCGACTTATTGAAGCCCTCGAGTTCGTCGCTTTACAAGAGGCTCTTGATGCTGTCGTGCTAATGGGCGGCGGCTCATATTTCAGCAACGGTATTGCCCTCAACGTCATCGAAGCCAATGATGACCCTGCAGCAGAGTCTTGGAAGAACATCAATCGCATCAATGATGTGGTGCACATGCTGCTGGACGTATTTCCTCGGAAGAACATCACCACCATTGCGGCGCTGAGAGGGAACTGCGCTGCTGGTGGCGTGGCCATGGCAGCGGCTTGCGACGTTGTCATCGCAGGCTCCGAAGTCGTCCTCAATCCCGCCTATCGAACCCTCGGACTCTACGGCTCTGAGTATCACTCTCTATCCTACGTCGGTCGCTGTGGACCGGAGCGCGCAAGGTATATTCTGCGTGCTATGCTACCCATATCTGCTTCTCAAGCAAGAGACATGGGCCTTGTTGACAAGGTCCTCCCAGCTTCGGGACACTTCCTTGACATGAGAATACGACATCACATCAAAGAGATGAGCTTCACGACTTACAATCCCCCCAAGTGGAAGTCCAAGGTCGACGTGAGTCACGCTGGGCTTACAGCAGCAAGAACTCTTGAGCTCGGCGAGATGGCCAAAGACTTCTGGAGCGCAAGGTCCGAGAGGTATAACACACGACGGCGAGACTTTGTGCGGAAAGTCAAGCCAACACAGACGCCGCTACGCTTCGCGACTCACAGACGACGAGATGGTCACCTTGATGAGGAAGAGTCTGACTCTTTTGATGATGTTGCGGTGTTCGAGGAGCGGGTCATCGCGAGAATTTTGAAGGAGAGGTTATCCAAGATGGATTCAAGGTTGTTATCCCTCCATGAAGAACTAAGGTCTCACGACCAACCATCTAGCACAGGCGGTGAGACAAGAAGGCCACAGGAAGGCAAGGGTTTGATGTTTCCTTGCTATTATGAAGTAGATACCCACGTTTGCACTTGATTCTAGTTTTGATGCAAGTTATTCGCCATCTCAAAATGAGCTACCAAGTCCTTTTATCATTACCACCCATTCGCAACATAAAGCCTTTGACAGCGAAGTCGCTCTCGAAAACTGAACTCGAACCCAATAATAACGTTTGAACCGATACTCCAGACTTCGCCAGGTGCAGGCTGTAGCAACAAAAGTTGTGCTACGACAAGTACTCTTCCCTTTTCATGGCTGCTTCGTGCGCTGCGCATAGCACTTCGTCAGGAGCAGACAGAAATCTGTCCAAATCCACATTACACCGGACCGTCTCGAGTGCTAACTTCCTCCTCGTCGCCCGCTTGATGATCTCTTCTTCTTTGGCAATGTCCCTCTCTAGAGATGCGATCTTATCTTGTCCATCTTGACGTTGCGTGTCCTTCTGATTTTCGTCTTCTATTGCATCCAAAGTGTTTTGGGCTTTCTTGAGCTCCTTCTGATCCTTTTCATATCCCAGGACAAAGCCGTCGTACATTTTTTGCAGAGTGTCTGAACACTTTCCACCTTGTTTCTTGATCACTGCGTCAAGGGTGTTCTTTTCCTCCCTCAATTGCCTCACTCTCTCTTGTTTTTCGTCTCGTTCACTCGTGGCTTTTGAGACGCAGTGGCTGGCTTGCATCTCGATTGAAGCTAATTTTCTTCGGGTCTTGTGTATCTCCTGGTTGTATACGTTGCGCCGGAACTCAGCAGCATCAATCCTTTCGCATACTGTCCGAAGGTTGCGATTGATAGCATAGAACATCGTCGCTTCCTATTAAGTGAGGTAGAATTAGCGTTGGCGCTAATCTCAATAGCTGGGGCGCGGTACTGACAGCTTGACAGAGACAAGCTTCTTCGTCTGCGTCGACTAGGCTGGATGCTTCCTTGGAGTCATCGATATTGGTCGATACGAATTGCTCGACCTGACGCGAGCGTTTGCTAGGGACTGGACAAGGTGCTGAGGTGGCGTTAGTCATGGATTGAGGTCAAGAACACAATATATGGAAGCATACGAGGAGGCATGTCCCGCTTCTGAGTCCAAGTCCGATCGGGCGGCGGCGGAGGGGAGTGCTGATGCCGATCGGATGGACCGATTGCACTGCTCACATTGCTGATATCGCTGAGAACACTCATTTCCCGACTGAAGTCAATCCCCGGGATTGGATCGTCGTCGTCGTCGTCATCATCATCATCATCATCGTCAAGATTGTCCTGGGGTTGCTGCTTTTGAGCGATAGTGAGCCTACGCCATGTTTTCGGTCTCGCTTTCCTAAAGGTACCATCATGGCCCGACCGTTTGTGCTTGTTCTGTTTCAATGTGCTTTGGGAGTTGACCATGTTGTCTTCAATCCACTTTCTAGCCTTCGCGCAATCTGAGTTCATGGTGGGCTTGACTGTCTTGCCATTCTTGCTCACTTTCTGGCGCTCCTTGGCCTTTCGTACCAGGAACTCCCGCAATTCGTCCATGGTAACCGCTGATCCAGGAGCGTGAACAGCTTCAACGGCAAGGGCGAGGTTCAGCGCGGCGTTGGTGCCCCAAGCGGCGACCTTGGGAACGTAATCGCTCGGTAGCCAGTCCCAGGGATATTTCCCAGATGCCTTGAAGATCCGACTGACGCATTTTTGCACGTCTGGGTGTGCGTCACCGACCCCAATGTCATCGTAAGAGGCTGGTGCCTCGTCGTGGTTCGCATTCATGGCATGTATAGTGCGCAATTCGGGCTGTAGGCCGAGAAGAGTCGGCGGCAACGGTCGGAAATTTCCTCAAGATATCGGCGCGCCGCTTTGAAGCGAAGAGAGGATCTAGGGGCGTGATGAAGGAAGGAAAAAATGAATCAGGCTCTGGGCCTGTTCTGTTGGCTCATGGCAAGAGAAAACAACTTTTGGTGCATTGCGTTGCTGGAAGCCATGGACCTGTCGGGAAAATAGAAGCCGGGCTCCGATTCATCTCCGCTCAGTGTAACCTGACCCAATTACAGAGGGAAAAGAGACAAGAAGGCAAACAAACCCTTGTAGAATTTCAGGCAAACGAGGCTGCGCTTGCATGGCCAAAAGCAAAGGAACTGTTGGCAGAGTTTGGCAGTGCTGTTGGTTGATGTGCGGTCGCTAAATAAACCCCAACGCCTCAGTGGGTACAAACGTCCTGTGTGCCGTGTGGCAGGGGTTCCTAGCGGATAATCCTCCGCGAAGGTTATGATGGCTGTTTGCAGGCATGATGGAGACTACCTTAGCCAGGACAAACACGACGCAATCAACAAATTGATTATGTGAGAGTATCTCGCACAGGCATTTAATAAGGTAGCTGAAGTATCACTGATTGGTGCACATGCCTCTCTATCTGTTGTGTTTCCTCAAACGTGAATGCCGTTTTCCAACGGGCTGTTTCATTTGGTGGCGGGGTCCAAACGCCAGCCCTATGATAGCCCGATCACTGGAATTCGGAGGCTGGCCCATTCCACTAATGTCTTGAGCTTCGCATAATCGCACGATTGGAGCCCATCTCCTCTTTTTTCTGAGAACCAGAAGAAAATCGGTTGCCGTTGAGCGCCACCTTCAGCCGCTGTCAACAACGATCTCAGAGACCTTAGCGGCAGAGCGGCTAACAGTGCTTTAAATTTAGTGGGCCACAGGGGCTCTGTTAGCATCCAGCCACCAGCCAAACTATGCCCATCTCATTGACCATTGCCAAGATCGGCTTACTCGTCTCCTGCTCAATTCAATTCAACAACTGCATTCAGACTGGCATACATGATGCGCCATCGTTGAACAGGTCTAAGTCTAGAAGATTTGACTCGACAAGGTTTCAGGCAATGTGTTCGTAAGAGAGCGAGGGACTAAGCGGCCGATTGGGACATGAAGGCTCTTGCAACCGAAATGGCTTCATGGCCATGGGTGAAGACTATTGGTATCCATACGATGAACATGGCTGAACGAGGGCGAAGACGACAAGCTGAGAGCTTACGAGTGTAGCCCTTTTTCTCATCACAATTTGCGAAACGAGCGAGATGTAGAGAAGGGGCTCAGTGCAGATATTATGTGAGTCCTATCGTATCTCGGCAACGCAAGTTACATGATTCAATGGACTTATTTGAACTTTTAATTTGCCTTTCGCATCACCTGTACTATTCAAAATTATGCCCTCTCCAGTACTGACAACCAGAGGTCGGAATTCTATGGTTTTCTCCCCCAGATGAAGTAGACAGGAAGATACAGATGAATGGAGGGATTTCTGAGCTCTCCTTTCGCCTTCGCCATAAGAACCTGAGTTTCCTCTTTGCCCCATCCAAGGACCTTTTCTAGAAGCATTGGAGTGTACGAGTCAATGGCTGCACAAGACTGAACAACCTGGCATTTGCCTACTTCCTTCAGGATGGGGTCTTTAGGCCACGCACCAATTGGAATCTGCCTCATCATTAGCTAACGACCTACTTTCTCGTCAGGTATGATACTCACCTTTCGGACTTCTTCGTGGACATCCACAAAGCCCGCCTTGATCACCTTGTCTTTCCAGTTCATGGCGCAGTCGATAGGCTTTCCGAATTTGCTACTGCTGTCGCGTACTGCTTCAGCCCAGACCTCTGCATTCACAGCCTTCTTGATCGAGTCATCGTCTGACATGAAGAAACCACGCTGGGCTTGGAGTTCGAGATAACCGCCGCTGTTGAGGTTCTCGAATGCACGATCAAAGAACTGCTGCTCGTTGCCGATGCACCCTTCAAGCTCTCGGGCATGGATGTAGTCGAACGGCTTCTTGTAAACCCATGGGTCTTCAAAGTCATCGACTTCAAAAACGCAGTTGGCAGGAACCCTGTATAGAAATATAAGTCTGGGCAAAGCAAAGAGACATGATGCTCGTTACTCACCAGTCAGGCTGGATGGGGCTAAGATCTGTCCCGACTACTTCAGCTGAAGGGTGCTCACTTCCCAAGGTCAGCAATGGGGCCTCAGCTAGTTACCAAGAAGCTATAACCTACTCTGCAAAATCGATAGCCCAGATGCCAGTACCTGTACCCAGATCAAGGACACGTTGGGGATTGTCAATTGGAGCAGTATGCAGCTTTCCTGCTAGAAGAAGGCTGTAGATATGATGAACAAGATCCATGCGGTTCTGCTCTTCGTCGTCGTTTGGCTACAGTGCATGATTAGTCGACTTCACTTGAACATTCGATAGTCGAGAAAACTAACCACCAAGTATGCTCCTTCATGGAATGCATGATATCGACGGCCGTGCTGTTGAGCTGTTAGGCTACCAATCACCCAGGAATCTTGTATGCCCTACCTCATATCTACAGAGTTTTAGCAAGAAGCATAGTTGGCTATGAAGTGTGACCTCTCACCTATAGCTAAAGATGCTTGATTTGAGAGACGTCATGTAACTAGAAGAACCCTCTCTGCACTGACTGTCAGTATAGAATTCACAAGATATCCGTCATCATGACTGACCCGAGGTCCAACGTAGAGTCAGTGTCTCCGCCATCATCCTACTCTTCATTAGCTACTATTTGATCTATAGTGTTGGGTATGGTACTTCTGCTTCTAGTACGGCAGGTACATCAGGAGGGCTTTCAGCACGTTCGGCTGTTGGTTGAGCAGCTGGAGAAGCCATTTTGCTAACGATACAAGGCGCTGCAGGAAACCTGCAACCCAACACTGGGACACCCCCCTCTTTATGACCTGTTCATGCTTGCGTGTAACTTAAGTGGTATCATATGCTGTATCCCCCACTCGGCTAATATTCAGGATAGACGAGGCCAATTGGGAAGGCCACCGTTTCCGCCTCGGGCTTCTGGGGCATTATCCTTGTCGATCGCCCCTGGTTCCCGAGCGGCCCGCCGCTTGTCACTCTTCACAGAAGCTACCTAGGCTGCCTTAACTAACGGCATAAGAGCGATGGAGTGCTACTGCTATGATTGTGGTGTCGAATGACCGACGAAGAGATTTACTAGTACTGGAGCCCACGCAAGCGCTTCTTCAAAGCTCGTATGCATCTCCATGTATGTGTGATTTGGGGATAGTCGCAAACCTGTCTCATGAAGCTGTTGGTCGCACCGAAACCCAGTTTAATACGAATGCACTGCAACCTGCTCGGTATTTGACACCATAAAGGGAAAGCCTATTAGTCCTCAATACTTAATGAGATCCTGGTCCATTTCCCATGTGATTGGCACACTTTATGCAACGATTGCTGTTATTTCTATAGACAGCGTCTTGGCAGCTTCTCGCAACAGTGCACAGGGCCGCACGTTCAATTCGGCTGGGGTCTAATAGCAAAACGCCGACTTTTACGAAGATTTATTGAATGTAAAGCCGAGAAATTCGTAGGAATGTTTCTCAAGATGAAATGAAACAGCAAGGTAGTGTCCATCTTCACATCCCCCGAAGGAGGTCGGGGCAGGGCTGTTGAGGCTGATAAAGGTTTGGGACGTTAACACTCATGAGCAAATTCACTACAATCAGAGCAAATGCCATTACTAGAAATCGGAATTGCAGTAGCATACAAGAGAGCTTGTCGAGGCACTGAGTAGAGATTTTGGTCTTGCGGAGTGGGATGGATTTGCAGCGTTGGCCCGCAGGTTGGTAACCCAGATATTCTCTCCCCTGTGAAAATGCATAGGGTATAGGCCTTGGCGACAGCATCTCTAGTACATACGACCATAGGTAGTGGAAAATACGGGATCCCGTCTGCTCTCCCATAGTCAAGCCACTAACCGGCGGATTAGTAGTTGGGTCGGTGACGACCAGCGAATCCCCGCTGTTGTATGTTTTTTTGGTGTTTCTATCTGCTATCTTTTTGCTGTTATGCCGTAGAAAGTCTGTACCAACTGTCGGAAGCTTCTGAAAGTGTGCAGTGGAATGCTGACTGGGTCGTGCGGCGGTGAGGGGTCACTTGTTCCCTCCAACTTCATCATCCTCAAATTGCTATTGCCAGATGCACAATGCAGCAGAGGAAGTGCACAACTCGAGAAAAACCCAATGAAGAACATTGCTGCAGGTCGTGCTATTGCTTGTGATATGTTTCATTACTGTTGAGATGGTAAATTGTGTGGACTTTAGTCTTGCAGTTACTACAAATCCCCTGACCGTGTTAGTGCATCTTTCTGGATATTATGTTGCTCAGGCTCCAAGGCCATCCATGTATTTGTTACTCATTGCTACGCTACTATCAAACATAAAACCAGATTCATCTTGCCAGCATCCTTACAAACATTGCTCAAGCCCAGGGCAGATTTCGAAGACGGACTTCCAGTCAACAGGCTGAACCTCACAACTTAGCCGATGGACCGAGACCCAGATCCTTGATGATGATATCTGCAGCCTTCTCACCAACAACAATGGCAGTGTTGTTCGTGTTCGCACCGACATTCTCCGGAGGAATACTCAAGTCAGCCAACTTGAGACCCTTTGTACCATGTACATTCAGTCTCTCATCCACAACACCATTCTCATCACGAGGTGCCATTCTGCAAGTAGAAATGGAGTGCCATGTCGTGGCAACATTCTGTCGAACCCACTCCTCAATGGCCTTATCATCTTCCGCTGAATACTCGAGATCTGTGACATCGCCGAGAGCCTCGTTGATCTCCACCGAAGCGGCCTTGGATCCTGCGGGCCATGCTGGGTGACCAGCTGCGATCTCGCCACGATACATTTTTGTTCGACGCATGATCTCTCGGGACTTCTTGTAAGCCCAGATCTGCTTCTTCAAGTCAATGTCATTCTCGTCGCTGAGGAATCCAACATCGAAGTCAAGAGGGTCGTCGAGTCCAGCGCCGGTGATGTGGACGTGGCCGCGAGAGTATGGGTAAGCAGTATAATTGCCGACGGTAACATATTGCTCTTCAGGAACAGTTGAAGGATCTCCAAGGAAGCAAGAGATCATGCCCATGAGCATCAAAGGCCGATTGGGGTGGTCCTTGAAGTCCCGATCCCAAGCCTTCCGGAACTCAGGCCCAAGCGCAGTAACATCGGCTTCTGTAGGCCGGAGCTTAGAAGAGATATCAATCGCATTCCATCCCAACATGGAATCCTTTGACTTGATAAACTCCGGGCGCTTGTCGGGGTTTCTGAGAATTCTGTCGGCTGTTTCATGGGGTTGGAGATTAGTCCTGTAAGGGTAGAGAATGAGGTTGTGATCCTGATACTCGTGACCAACGCCAGGTAGGTCAACTTTTACGTCGACGCCAGCTTTTTTGAGGACTTCAGGGGCGCCAATGCCTGATCTTTCAAGCACGGGTGGTGTACCCAGAGCACCGCAGGAAACAACGACCAGCTTCCGAGCCTTGACACTCAATGTCGGATGTTGGGTCGGCGTAATTTGAGCTTGGAATGCTGGGTTGGGAGTGTACTCGACACCAACAGCTCTCTTATCATCATCAAGAAGAACACGAACAACCTTTGACTCCACGAGAACATGAAGGTTTGGATACTTCTTGTTATCAATCTTGTTGTGAAGATAAGCCGTAGCAGTGTCTTGCCGACGACCATCCTTGGAAACATATCGGAGCCATCGCTCAACACCATTGTTGGCGTCGAGAGTTTGCAAGTCATGATGCTCTGGCCAGCCGACCTGAGACATACCATTGATGAAATCGCTTTCTGGGTTCTTGGAACGGTATGTACCGTCAGAGATATGGACCGGGCCGTTAAAGCCGTGGTGTTCCGGGTTACCTCGGCCATGGTATGTCTCAAGCTAGACGGAATTAGCGAAAGTCTCAGAATACCCCAGAGTAACGGAAAATGCATACCTTCTTCAGAAACGGAAAGATCTCATCAGCAGACCATCCTGGCGACTTCCAAGAGTCGAAATCCGCTCGCTGAGCACGAGTGTACATCATAAAATTGATCGACGAGCCTCCACCAAGCGTTCCGCCACAGGGGACGATGGACTCGCGCCCAGCCAGTTTGTCTGACTTGTTAGCCTTGTAGAACAAGGTCGTGGTGGAGGTTGGCAGCAAGTGATCCAAGAAAAAGACAGGGTTCTCAATGCTCTCGACCCCACGGTTATCTTGTCCACCTTCAATTACAAGGATAGACAGATTTGGATCAGCTTCCGCCAGACGCCCGGCAACGACACATGCTGCTGTTCCGCCTAGATCAGATAATTAGCAGTGTTGGTGGGTTAGGTACAGAACAAGCGTACCTCCAGCGATGATAACGTCGACTTCGGTAATGTCGCTAGCGAGTTTAGTATATAAACCCATGGTCAAGACTTGATGATCCGTTCGGCAACGGGGTTAGAAGGTCGGAAATGGGATTAGAAGAGGGTAATGAGCGAGTCGTGCTTGGTGATTCAGAAAGGGAATGTCCCTCGTGATGGGAGGTTATATATATATACCGGCAGCTCGTGTCACCATGGTTATTCCTTGCGGGCTGCCAGCCGCAGGACAACCCCGCGCGAGTCACCCGCAGGTCCTTCCAATATCTCAGCAACCCATCTCTGGACCCTTACAATCAGACTTTACTTGACGTAGGACGTTTCAACCGGGGTTGTCCAGACGCCGATCTGGTCGGGGTACGTTGCACCCATCTGGGGCAATCTGAGAATGGCAAGGTGAGTTCCCCATATCTCCTAACTGGAATAAGTCTGGTGGATAGAGGCAATGAGCTCCGGGCACCGGGCCGCAGTGAGAAGTGAGCAGTGAGTGGCTCATCAAGATTCTCGAGACTCCACAGGCTGTGCACCTTGGGGGTTTTAGCTCAAAGCCCATGGGTCACTTGAGCGGTCCAGACACGGGAAAGTGCTTCGTCGTTCCTTGGATGCAACTCAGAGCTTGAATTGGAAAGGGAGCAAGCTGTAGCTAGTCCTAATTGATCGCTACCTCGGTTGCTCGGTTACTCTTTGGAATCTTGGATCAACAGTTCAGCTTCGGAAAACGATCAATTCAAGACTAATGACGACTCAATTGACTTGTAGCTAGTCATTGTTCGCCACTTGAGCTGTGCCATCGCACAGCTAACCTTTCCTAGCTTCTTACACTAACAATTTCTTCTGTGCTACAAGCCCCGTTGTGCAGAGTGTCTCACCGGAGCTGCTCCACGAAGCTCACCGAACCTATGCCGAGCTAGGGCAACCCGGTCGCAGATCATGTCGGCGAAAAAACCTTAGCTGCTGGGTCCATTTCCGATTCTCCTTCATGTCGCGCTTCAGAGTCGAGATATCCATTATTAATTAATGTAAGTACGTCATGCTAGTGATCATTTCTAGGACTCTAGGCCTTCTAATTTCTATAATCTCCGAGCCACGTTTTGTGGCGTATGTTCGCTATGCTTGGCAAGCAGAGAATGCCACCGAAATGCCGTCTCCTCTCCATCTTTCAACTCCCCTCCACCTCCGTCAGCCCTAGTGAATCAGGGATATTAGTAAGGATCCTTCAGGTGCCGCGTTGAGGACTGCGAGCTGGCATCATCCTCTTCGTGCTTGGGCATGACTGTTACATGCGTCTGTGTGACCTTTGTGATACCCGCTGGCTGGGGTCTGTTTTCGCTGTCGGTTATCTGACCGCCTGCATCAATGCGCACTTCCAAGTTTCTCCCCGTAGACGAAAACATGGTGCCCTTTCCAGTGCCACCTGTGCGATTCGAGTTACCCGACTTCTTGTTCGTGACGGCCGCTCTGACTTTGGAGCGCAGAGCATCGGTACCAGAGGGGTATGAGCTGTGATCTCCGGTCGCACGGACAACCCGCACGATGAGTGCGGAAATGTTCATCTCGATGTGAAGCTTGAGCATGTAGACAAGGGGATGGAATTGCACGTAACTATGCGAGTCAGTTAATGAGGTCCAGCATCAACCATTTGCAGCGGGGACTCACATGAAACCATTGCCGATGGACATGCTACCAATGAGGATGACGTCCAAACTCATGGATATAGCAATCATGACAAGATTGTATCGCATTAGAGGCTGGTACTTGGTAAGACCATTGGCGATAAGCTTGATACGAATCAGGTAGACGAAGTAGCCGTGAAGTGTTGCGTCGATGACCAGGAAGAGGCCTTTCTCGATGCGATCCCAGATGTAGTTGATATCATGGTAACGCTGGGAAATTTGCAGCTGAGAAGGAATCCAAATGCAAAAGACGCTGATGTTGATGAGGCCAAGGGTAATGGCAGTTATCCATCGAATTTTAATGGCGCTTCGTCTGTCGACCATAAGAAGAGAAATTCGGTTGATGATGATTCCGCAAATGCATTGAATTTGGACAACCCAGGCGCACACTAAAAGACCAGTCAGTTTCGTGTTCGTAAAACGTTCGGAGCATTTATCGTACGGAGAACAAAGAAGATCCAAAAGCTAAGAATTACTGGTCAGTATGCTGTGTTAATCCGAGGGGACGGGCGATAGCGTACCTGGGAGCAATGTAACCACGAATAAAACACCACGACAAGACTCCAATCAACATCGACGCCAACCACTCGGCCCAGATCATCCAGACATAGGCCTTAGCCCGTCCTGTGCGCTTCCACTGATCCCATGACTGCCTTCCCGCCTTCTGGCCCGCGAAGATTCCAACAGCGAGCGTAAAGCCCCAGATGACACTGGCGACCAATTGATCGGTAGTGCTGGGCTTCACGTATACGTAGTGATCCGGTATTAAGAAACCCGCCATTGTGAGATCGAATCGGGAAATGGTGTTTGAAACAGAGAGAAACAAACAAACAGCCGAGAAAGACAAGAATACAGGGTTGCGACAGGAAGACGGTCTTTAAGCAAGAAAAAAAGAATAGCAAACCCTTGCCAAGCCCCCGAAGTAGATCGGAATCTTGCATGATGGGGGATTTTAGAGGTTCCAGAAGCCCCGGCAGTCTGGTGAATAGACCGAGATGGTGAATCCATAGATCTACCAGATGAGCAAATGAGAAGAGTGCGCAGTGGCGGACCGCCGCTCGCTAGTGTTTTTAGGTGAAGATGGCGTACAAGATTATTCCGTGCTAATGGACAGGGGCTCGTTTCTCTATGGCTAACAGCCTGTTCCGTGTGGGCGGCACGTGGATGTTCGAGTCATTACGGCCGGCTTAGTTTGGGTTTCGGTTTTGCTAGTAGGGGGTTGTTTTGCCGTGCCAAGTTGGATGAGGGCTGTGAAAAGCGTTGAGACTCTAGAGGATGGTAATTTCTTTGGAGGTTTTGATGTCATTTGCTTGGGTTACGAGGTGGAGCTTGGTAATTGAGCTGACAGAATATGTTGACTCTGGGGGGATACGAGCAGACACCAGCCTAGCTGGTACCTCTGCAGGTTCTGTCGCAGTGTCGCAGTGTCGCATAAGAGTGAGCCCGATCCATTGTCAACAGCTTCGGGCAAAAGGCCAAGAGATATCTTGTGAATCGTAGGTTTGAAGCTCAGTGTTGCAATCCGCCAATCTCCCGAGCGCCTGGATGTCCCAGAGAGGGATCTGAGTAGATCATGCCTCATGTGGCTAGCCGTTGCCACCAATCGACCATCCCTGAAGGATGACCTGCTTAAAGTAGACAAGCCTGTCTGTGCTCAAGCTGGAGACTCACTGACTCGATCTTGTTGAGGCAAACCTCTGGCTATGCCCCTTGAGACCACGGCACTCAGCCTGTCCAAGTCGCGTGGCAAATGAAGCTAATTAATGAAGATTCTGTTCATTTCATCAATCGTGCCCCCGCCCAGGATGTGGAATTCCCGTGAGTTCAAAACAAGCAATGGCTAGCTCAGGGACAATTAACTTGGTCGACCATCCATGCAACCCCGCATTAATCTTTGGCCGCTACGCCGACGATCGAGCCCACGCAAGATGCAGGGTAGATGGAGGGGAAGGGGAGATGAGTTTCAGAAGCCTTGCCAACAGAACAGCCTTTTCGTAATGATAGCCGTATCAGATCAATCGATAATCCTTCTACGAGGTTGTGAAATTTCCCTGCCAGTGCCTCTTTTTATCGTTTATGGTGAAAGAATGATCATTCATGGAGAGCATTGGATTGAAAATTGAATCGGCCTGCACGCGCAGAACAATGTACCAGATTCAAATGTGTTTGACAGTCAATGATGGTTGCCGACCACTACATCGAGGCATCATTCAACTCTCCACTTGTTGTTTCCCCCGGGCTGTCCTTAGTTGCAATTACTTACATACGTGAATGTAGTTTGTTTGGGCAACTACATAGTGGACTGGTCAGCCTGCATCCGCGCTTGTTTAGCTCTCTGAGGCTGGTGCACTGGAACCGTCTGTGCTGAAGCCTCAGCGAGCGCGACACCAACAAACACGACGCGCCACTGCCGTAGCCGTAGCCTTGGCGGTATCAACTCATGAAATAGCTCTTGGAAATCAGTCGCTGTGTGTGTGGCTTTGTATCACTGTGTTTAAAACTGATCAAGAGGAACATTTGTATCTGCAGAAGTATCTTTTGTCAAGTCTGATGCGCCATTTTCCATCGCCCGGTACCCCGACATTCGACGCCCATTACCCTCTGTCTCCCACCAAATGGAACAACCATTCACTTACTTATCACTCCCATCAAAGGGATGGTTCAGACTACTGAGTATCCTCCCGTCACACGATGAGACATCCGACATCTCATGCGAGCTGCATCATCACGAGCTCTCTACATGCCCTCAGTATGAAGCCATCTCATACACATGGGGCAATGAAGATGCGACGAAGCAACTGCTGGTAAACGGGACTTTTTTTAAAGTGCGGCCAAATTTACATGCAGCTCTCAGGGCGTTCCGACAGCCTCATGACACAAAACTCATCTGGGTCGACGCCGTCTGTATCAACCAGCAAGACCAAGGGGAGAGGAATCGTCAAGTTCTGCAAATGAACCAAATTTACTCTCAAGCTCAAGCCGTCGACGTCTGGCTTGGGACTGCAGACGAGACCTCTGATGCTGGTGTTGCTTTCCTGACCAACTTTTATACGCTTGTCTTCCATGACACAAATTATCAACAGTCTGCATCGCAGGATGCGCGCACGGCCACAATGTACCCAGATTCTACGCCCTTTCACGAATTTTATGCGCCTATTCTAAAGCTTCTTGATGACCCAGGAACACTGACGGCATTCAATCATGCGGTAGCATTACTCTCCAACAGCTGGTGGAGAAGAATATGGACACTTCAAGAAAGTGTCCTTTGCCCAAACGTAATCTGCTGGTTCGGTTCCAAAACGTTTCCTATCGAATATCTCTTGGGCTTGTCCCATTTCTTATATCACCTAGTAAACAATGATGCTCACAAAGGTGCACTGGCCCACAGAGACATGACTCTTGGCGCCTTAATGCTCGTCGAATATCTGCGCAAAGACATGGTTGCTCATGGGAAAATCGGACTTACAATGGCGCTCTACTCGACCTGGAACCGCGCGTCTTCGGATCCGAGAGACAAGGTCATTGGCTTGCTGGGTATTATAGAGCCTCGCGACAGTCTCAAGCCAGAATACTCATGGCCAGTCGAGAAGATGTATAGAGTTGCGATGCGAGCTGCGCTTGTCGAGGATGGCAACCTCAACTGCCTTGGCCTGATCTCCGAAAAGAAAGACTCTCGAAACAAGAACCTGGCTTCCTGGGTCCCTGACTTTGACCTTCACTCAGAGCCATTCAGGGATTACATAACTTCACTGTCCAAAGTTCTCAACAAATGGTCGATCTACAAGACCTTTATGAACCCAGAGGGGTTTCCCTCGGACATAACAACAGATGAGGATGACAGGGTGTTGATACTCAAGGGCTTTTGTCTCGATTCTGTCTCCGTTGTCGGAGCTCAAGCACCAGGTCCCAATTTTGAGAATGTAGGCGAGACAAGTCCTGAACACTGGAGAAGCTCTATGAGGGACGTAATGAATCAGTGGAGATCCTTACTTTCACCTAACGATATCTATGTAACAGGTGAAACTCAGGCTGTGGCCTTCTGGCGGACAGTTCTGGTTGACTTGAATCAAGGCCGTCTAGCCTCAAAGAAAGGTGGTAGGCCTAAAAGACTGGACAAGAATGATCTGCAGGATCTGTTGCAACTTGAAACTCCAGAGGGACTGGAAGGCTTGCTAAGCACATGGGAATCATGCCTTCGGCCTATATACCGGCAACTGCGATTGATTGAGCAGTTCAACCGGCGTTTCTTCATGACAGGAAATGGTTATATGGGACTAGGCCCGCCAGATATCCAACCCGGTGACGCTATCTGCCTTTTGTTGGGCGGATCCGTGGCTTATGCGTTGAGGGGGAGTGCGCAGGAGACCTGGGCATATGTTGGCGAATGGTACGTGCCATCCTTCTATCCAATTTCGATCTTTGCTAATAAAGTGTTGTAGCTACGTGCACGGGATTATGGACGGAGAGGCCACGCTTAAAGCAATTGAAGATAAGACTGACTTCGCCGAGTATCGTATTGTCTAATCAATAGAGATGAAAAGCTCGAAGAGCTTCTGAGATGATGGAGTCAAGAGTGTTGAAGCTAAAAGCACGAAGAAGGGGGAGGAGACGTGAGGTTGAAGATACGGTCTCGGTGGGCGAAAGGTGTACTTGCTTCTGTGACTCAGTAGCATCTTCATTGACTTCCGTTATTGCTAGCCTGATGAGCCTTGGACGAAGGCTGGGAATGAATACTCCTGTAGAAGAGGAAAAGCGTCGCAGGGAACCATGTCGCTGTTGGTTATGTTCGCGATTCAAAGCTCCCGGAACCAAGACAGCCAAGACGGTAACGCAAGCACCAACAGTACCAATAAAAACAGCAGCAGTCCACGATCTGCAATCCGCACCGTCAGCTCCTCACACCGAAACCCATTACTGTCCTGCATAGAAAATGTCACGACAACCCATCTGTTGCTCTCCATCAAACGCGCTGGTATAGGTAACCATTGTCTGCGATTCGAGGTCAGCCGATGAATAGGAGGGGTCGGGGTGTAACTTGCGGATCTGCAGTGGCCATGGCGAGGGGTCTGGTGAGCCGGAAACTGAAGAGTGTGCTGTGAAAGATCAGCGTTTCTTGATCGATAACCAAGCTGCGACGATACGTACCAACCCATCTTGATGATTGTTTGTGAAGAGGAGAAAAGGAAGAGAAGAAGAGTTGCGACGCAGATGGGCAACATCGGAAACATCATCAGCCAGGAAAGTGCTAAGCTGGGAGGATGGTGAACACGCTGTCGCCTTCCTCGCCATATAACCTTCTGTTCCTGACGTCGGGAGCACCTGCAGTTGGGAGCCAGAGATGTTCTACACCTCCAAGAGTTAAGACGGAGAGTGTGCTTCGGTATACCCATGGTGATGAGAGCCCTGAGTTGGAACTCCCTCGGATCATGGGGTCCAATACATCATAGCGATACAATACAAGAACCAATCCAACCCGTACAGATTGATGCGAGGAGAGTCAGAAGACCCAGTACCTGGGAAAATGCCCGACTCCTTGAGCGTCGAAAGCCTCAACATTTCACAGACTTCAGATCAAAGTCGTATTGGTTTGTCTTATAGAATTAATGGGAGAATTATTATATCTAACAAAATCCTCTAGACTCTGTCAACCAGCGTTACACAGTCAGCTTATTTGTGACGTCACACATCTCGACCAAGGCAACGCGAAAACTTCACGCTGTAAGCTTGCTGCTGACAACACTCACACAAGCGTTTGATAGCATTTCAAGCCCAAAAACATGGCGACACCGAGACCCAAAGACATTGAGCCCGAACATCCTAGATTTGAGTTCCTTCTTCGTCACGTCGATGATGAACCTTCGATTGCCGATGCACGGTCCCTCACCCAAGCTATTCGAAGAATAGTCCAAACCGCCGTGAACTTTGCGGTAGTTGGTGCAGTCGATGGCGCAACTAGGCTTCTTGAGACACTTAAGAGCAGAGGTATTGATCTGTTCCAATACTCTGATTCCGACTATCCTTTCTTGAAGCCTTGCATGTTTTTCGCCTGGGAGGCAACGTCGTCATGGCCATCTTGGATCCCTGAGGAGGAACGCACAGAAGAAAAGCTTCAAGAGCTTGAAGTCGAAGGAAGAAAGCACTGGCTCGAGCGATTCAGTCAGGAATGGGACGTCACAGAAGAAACTGCCGAAAAAGCTTTGGGCATGGCGTACAGGGGGCTAACTACGAACCTGCCTGACTACAATGGGACACTCGCCGGACAGGTCGTACAGGCAGAAGCCATGTCAGCAAATGGCGACTTCTCATATTCAGCGAGTCCAAACGGGCCGATGTCTATTAGGTACATGAAGATAGCCATGTGGTGGCGTCAAGGCATTTTCCCTTACCCATATGTTCAGCTGTACCGCACTGCTGGTTTGATGATTGCCCTGGATATATATCTACGCCTGGGCAGGGAAGGAAAAGCTCGAGAGCTATTCATGAAAGTGTGCGATCGTTTTGACACAGAAGAGCAAGTTGAACAGCTCGCCTGCTCTCGAGCCGCGTGGAAGCAGATTCTTGCTGTTCCCGAGCGGCCCATCCTGGAGTTTCTCAACATTCACGCAGCCAAGCTCCGGCCAGCCATAACTCGTGCCTGTCAAATGGCTGAGAATCGCCTGGAGAGTGGACCCAGAGGTCGATATGTAGGCCAGTCTATTGAGAAGCTGGTCCGTATTATCAGCGAGAATACGTTCAAAAATTGTCCCTACGATAGGCTGGATGCCTATCGTCCGCCTGATAACCTCCGGAATCGACCAAAGGATGCAGATGGTCTACTTCGATGGGGATGTACCGGTTCGGGTATACGGGCTTTGGAGAAGCGACTGGGCGTGACTCTTCCAGAAGACTATAAAGAGTTCCTCAGCATCACCAATGGTCTTGACTCAATGTGGGACGGCCAGAATCTTGTAGACTACCTGGCTGGTGCACAGGAGGTCAATTGGCAAGAGATCGACTTTCTCGAAGGCAATGAACTTCCTTTGCTGAGTAGCCGTGAGCCACTAGCAGGGACGGGAAACATGCTGGGGTGGCCAAATTTCGAAAAGACTCGGTGTATCTGTCTATCGGGCGATATCAACGACGAAGACAGGGCTGGTCATTTATTCCTCATAGGTCAGGATCTTCTTCAGCCAGCTAAAGATTATTTCTTCAGTACATATGAGGAAAGGAATGACACCCAGCGTCGTGAGCTTGACCGCCTTGTTCAAGAGACTTACGGGAGCATGGAAAATTTCAGAAACCTTGAATGGGGACTGATTAGTTGGACTGCATGGGACTTTACTGTTTACCCGTTTAATGGGATTCGAGCCTTCTTGGAACAGATGGCTGAGGCGTCTTTACGGCAGGAGAGACCTTGGCTGAACATGTTTGAGCCGAGATTTAGAAAGATGGCAAATGCGTAAGTCTAGAAAGTCAATCTTAGCTTCGGATAGGAGTCAACTACCTTATGGTTTTTAACAGTGGATATATGATATGTCCTATTACAGTTAATCCAAATCACCTTGCAGTGAACCATATATCGATAAAAAGTATAAATATCGGACCATCCATTCCCAGAACCTCTCCCATCTCAAACAAACACCTCAAGATCAAGAAATCCCTATCAAACCGAAGCTATCTAATAACTCAGCATATAGAACCCATCTTTAGCCTATTCGACATGTGTATCAAGGTCCAAAGAAAGTATTCCTGCAGAAAGTGCTACCTTCACCTCAAGGATGAGTGGGATGACGTGCCCTGTGCCAAGGCAAGGGAGAAGGGCGGTGCCATGGGCGCTTGCGGGAACGGGGCGTCGGTCCAAAGGAAGGAGATAGAGTCCATATGTGACGGGTGCTTGAAGAAGCAGAAGAACAAGCGAGGTTATTAAGGACAAACGTGAGTAAGGATACCATGGCTTAGCTGCAGACCAAGGTAGTCTAGTTGTCACCAAGAGCTCATGTCCTTCAGTAAATAACAACATCAAGTAGCACTTATAATTAGCGCGCTACTTCTTTTCTCCCGTGACTGGTGCATCGCTAGTATCGTGAATAGCATTTGGTACTCCTACGAGGACAGACCGAGAGCCACGCATTTTGGTAGATGTAAGTTGCCTTATTCCTCAGCGTGCGTCGTTTCAGCGAGAGAGAAGTTATAATCGTTAGGAACTAATGTTTTGTTCACTGATCGAAAGCGTTGAGTGTCATGTTTTATCAGTGATTCACTATCTATAGACCATATCGTAAATGTCCTTCTACCAACATAATACGGTTCGTCATGAATCAAGCACGTAGTCCTCAGATCGCACAACATCAAAACAAGACCTCGAAATGCAACACGGTGAATGCAAGTTTCGTTATTAGTTTTGACTAATACTATAGGCATATGGTTATGATTCAAATAGAAGGACCAAAGAAATGTTATCATCCGAGGAGAACAGCACTCATACTGTCGGTTCTGGCTGACCCAGAATAATGTCAATAACCTGATGGTCGTCATAAGTGGCAACAGTTCGCTCACACAGAGCAGCGACACGCTCCTTGCTTTGGAGACCGTCCGGACAAATGAGCCAGATAACATTGGTCATGAAAGATCGCTTATACTCCACCATAACCTCAGGATCATTATGCCGGTCAAACTCGGGACCTCCAAGTCTATGAAGTGTCTCAAGATAGTGATCCAATATCTCCATCTCATGGGCCCTGCGATCTTCCACGCTGAGCATGGCTGTCATGTGATACACGACATCATGGAAGCATGAGCCAAAGTGGAACGCTGACCAGTCTAGGAAACCGATGCGGTTATCAGCTGTGAAGTAGATGTTTCCGATATGAGTATCTCCATGCAACAGGGTGCGGAAACGCGGGTTCCGCTCAGCGTAGTAACGATCTAAGGCTTTGTTACATCGAGCACCGTCCATCAGATACTCCGGAAGCTGGGGGCGGCCGGGTCTTCTAACCACTTCGTCCCACGATCTGCACATGAATGTCATGGCAGGATCGTAGTTGTTCCAGATCCCTGTAAGTGTGTGAGATGCCGGTAACGGAATTATTTACAAAGGTTCTTACATGGATGGTCCTCCTGACTCTGGCCCCAGTACTGAGCATGCAGACCTGCCAGCTGCTCAACACCATTCTTGACGTTGTCAACAGAATATGAAGCAACTTCAGCTGGAAAGGTGCAACCTTCGCTGACAAGATCGTTCATGATTGCAATTCCCTGCTTCTCATCTGTTCCGCTCCACCAACCTCTTGGAAAGATCATATGGCTGATATTCGGGGCAACCTTGCTGAAGAACTCTGCTTCTCGTTGAGCCAGACTGACGGTCCATGGCTGAGCTTCGATCATCTTGGGATCAAACACTCCCTTGACACATACATTGACCGGCCTTTCTTGATCCGTTCCATTTTCGTAGGTAATTGTGTAGAATAGCTTACTCGCGGTTCCCCAGATGTTGCGTGTATTCTCTACTGATTTAATCTTGTGCCCAAGTTTCGCACTGAACCATTGGGGCGTCAGATCAGAGGGTAGGGTGGGGAGTTTCTCGGTCGTTGATTCAGACATAGCTGCAAATGTTTCCAGTCTCTTACATTCACTGCTTGTTTAGCTTAGGTGCTGGCTTATAAGACCGTCAGCATCTGACTCTCACTCTTACAACCTCTTTTAACTGGTTCATCAGCCAAGAGAGGGGTGTCAGCATTGATTACGTACATGCATCCGAATATTGCCAAGTGCTTATTGAGAAGTGAGCTATTATCGCCAAACAAGAGCGGTAGATGAAAAACCTATCTTGGCAAGAAGCTTGACTGGCTGGGACTCGATAGGTGTCCTAAACACGGTTAGTTAATGTAAGAATGGAAGTTGGAGCCTGCAACAAAACAACTCAACCTTGTTACAGAAGAAGCTAAGCTCACCGAGACGTTCGGTCTTGAACCAATGCTCGGATTTCCCGGGTCTGGGTCTTTTGCAGAGTGGCATTAAAAGTGGATTGCACGCGGGCTGCGACCCATGACAAACAAAGGAGATTGACTACGCAGCCAATGAAGTGACAGCTACTAGAAAGCTCAGGTTTACTAACGTCTCAAGCACATCAGTGAAAGTGCGACTATTTTAGGGAGTCCAGCGTTCAGAAATAAATATTCCCTTGCAGCATGATACTCCGGCGACAGTGACAAGGGGATGCGACTCGGAGCTAAAGATGCGGTTTCAGATCGGTTGATCTTATCGTAGATATATGAAACGATCGAAACAGTGAAAATGGACTAGCATAGATAAGAGAATTCTTAATTAGGAAACGGAGTCATTCAAATTCAGATATGATATCAATTCAAAGATGAAACTAACTAACGAGTGAATATTAAAACCTTACTATAGAAACGACTGATCGCGATGCACGGGACGGGGGTAGTGAATGGCAAACGACAGTATATGCGAGTAGTAGTGTATAACATTTTTATGTTCCTTTATGCAATTTAGAAGTCTAGTTATGCTGCGCTGAAATGCTCGACTCAGTGGTCCTCGACATCCTCATCCCGTCCTGGGTACATGATGTCTTGGGAGAGGACAGCCCTAACGTGGCTGTAGAAAATGAAAACGAAAGCGGAGAGAATGATGATGCTCATTCCAGTAGCGACCCATCCGATGGCCTTGCTGCCAAGGGATCTCGCGATAGATATAGTAGCGAGAGTGAAACCAGTGTTGGGGAAAACCATTGCCCACCATCCGAGATGAAAGTACTTAGGGGGAGACTGAATAACGGCAACGGCCGCGATGCCAAACCACCACAAACTCAAAGCCCAAAGGAAGATAGCACTCATAGTAGCTATCAACCGAACCATTCCCACATTGATAAATGTTCCATCTTGGATGAAGTCGATGTCTTCAGGCAAACCCTCAGCCATGCCTATCAAAGCCAGGGCAGTGAATGCAGGCGGTCCAACACACATGAACAGACCTGGACGATGTTCTCTGTTGGGCAGGCCTGCTTGCATCAGGCGTCCAATCATGTGAGCATACATCATAACGGCAACACTGAGTCCAAGACCTTGGCAGGTTAGTCCTGCAACAATAATCGGTACAGCAGCAACATGAGGCTGAGTCTCAGCGATGACAGATGCGATGGTGCCCGAAAGCATGATAGGGAAGATGGGTAAGATCCAAGTAGGCATCATAGTGGTGAGAGCAAAGCTATGAGCTGCGAAGACATAGCTGTACTGTCCTATAGATAGGATCAGGGTGACGACAAGGTAGCCCCAAAAGGTTGCCTGGACAGCCCAGACCAGGTTTGAATTGTCCTTCGGTATCGCATACCGATCGGTACTGGTAATGATGGTGGCTATAGATAAGAAAAATGTAGGCAAGAAGAAACCTTCTCGTGGATGTGTCATGGACTTGGCAAATGATCCAGGGTGAAGGAAGAAACGCGATACCATCGCCGTGGTCACGCAGGTAAATATTATGAGGTTGATGATATAAATAACCAGACCAATGGTCTTGAGGCCAGGAAATTGGTTCGGTTGAGCGAAGAAGAGAAGTGATAGACCACCAGTACTCATAGGCAATGTATACCAAGCCCAAGTAAAGTGCTTCATCCGTTGACGCAAGCCAAGTTTAGGTCGGTTCGGGTCGTAAATGTCGAATGAAGGATGTTGGTTCGCATCCTTGATGTGCGTCGGTGTTGATGTGCCGGACTCGATATCGGTTGACGCTCCGGACATGACGTCTGATGGAGAGTTTGGTCGATGTGACTCATGATGGTTGCGTTGAGTGGAGAGGTTGTCGAGGTTGTAACTGTCGCGATCCATGTTGGAATCATGTATCCTCGTATCGTGATGCGCCATGGTAATGCAGAAATATTTTGTATGAACTGAGCAGAAAGAAAAATGGTAGAAAAGGAGAAGAGAGTTCCACTGATGTATATAGTCCCCAGACTCCTACTTCAGACTTGTGGACTAGAGTTAAGGCGTTCGCTGTTGATACAACCAGAGCGGTAGATATTCAGGGGCTTGGCACTAGGTATAAATATTCGCCAACGGCGATAAGAGCCCAAGCACTATCGCCATCGTCTCGGCACTTTTGCAAATATCATTACGAATCTCACATGCCTGCACTTTACTGGATACCAGATCTTCATTACACGATTCTTGGACATGACACGCAAACTAGACTAATTTTAGTGACGGGCGCGACAGCGGGTAACGTCTGAGCCGCACAGCGTAGCAAGGCTGCTGGCCAACGAAGTCTCGTGTATAAGATATGAGACCCAAAACATTGGGATAGCTCCTGAGCTGTCCCTTGCTGTATATCAGTGCGATCGTCTTGAAGATCAACGGTGAGCCAATGGATATGCCCTGCACGTCCCGCTTTGGTCGTCGTACTCGTCACCTGACTCGTACCAATGCTAATGAGGCTTAAGCTTAACCTTGTCGGTGGAGAAAATGGAATGAGAGCCGTTAGATCCCATTGGGCGTAGATATCGAACACTTGGACGTGAGCAGGGAGTGTAGATTGCGGCCTAAATTAGTATTGAAGGGTTTGAGGTCGCGTTTGAAGATCGTCCTCAAACTTGTTTCGATAGGGGGGCTGTGGTATTGGTTGCGGCTCTTACGGGATCGTGTTCACCTGCGATCTGTCGCGTTTCATTTCGTATGCGAGATAAGTAGACTGCCGTCTTGGTCAACAGATCGTCACAAATGATGGCATTGGTGTTGTCGATGGTGGCTTGGAGACACGGCAGAGGCGTTCAACATCCCTGTAATGGATGCCACGTCGCAGGCGGCTCAAAATCCCCAAGACTTTTAAGCCATGCTGGGCATTCTTTTGAGTTTCGGGCGTACCGGGCAGATCAATAGAACATTCCACGGACATAAAACTCTTTCACATGCTGCAAACATATTGAAAACTCCATGGAATCGGCGATAAACAGCCCCGGCTCGCGTTAATTGGGAACCTAACCGGGTTTCACTTCCCGCGTTCAGACCATCCCCGGGCTCCAGTCGGTCTCCAGAATCTCTATATTTAAGTTTAAATAAATAGAGGCCCGCGGCCTGTATCGAGCAGGTGCTTGGGCGCTTCGGAGTCGCCATGTATCGAATTGAAGTTCTCCACCGAATATCGACACAAAGTGTTTCGCGATAACGGAAAAGTCCGGAACTTTTGCACCGAATCCACGTTTCTGCCTAGCTCTCTATTTGTAGTGCTGTTTCGACTTGTTTGATCGCCAAGACACCAATTTGTTTGACCGCGAATCCACCAATCACACCGGAAGCATCATTGAATTGTGGTCTGTGATAAAACAATATCTTATAAATAGCAGAAAAATTATCATTTCACAAGATAATAAGTATTCAGTGGCTCCGGCCATTACCCTCAACCGCTGCACTACCCAGTAGCGTCAAAATCGACCTCTTCACCCTGGCCATTTTTGGCGGCACGCTCTTTCGCAGCCTTCAAAACAGCCGTGCTATCAGCGAACTCGATGACCCTGCTTATCTTCGTACCATCTCCAGTAAGATAGAAAATCCAAGAAAATTCCAGATGTAGAGTCTCGCCATGATGGTAGATCATGTCTCCACTGCTTTCAACTGCCGCGCGCCGGGCCTCAACGTCGATCGTCAAGTGCTTTGACTCGGTATTGTGAATGCCGCCAAGAGAAAGATCGTCGGCGAAGAGCTTCTCGTAGATATCATTGGGCATTAGAAACTCTTCCGGAAGGCCGAGCGCCTTGCACAGCGAGGCGGGAAGAAGTTGGCGAGTGCAGTCTGGAGTCACATCGCGGTTGATGACGGACGGATCCTTGGCTTTTCTGCCGTCCTCGTAGCTCGCGAGGAAGCTATTCACCGTAGTTTCGATTTGCTTCCTAAGGTCTGAGTTGGCAGACATCGTGATGATAAAATTCTGTAGCTTCAGTCAATGCACAAGCGGTGAAAAGGAGAATGTGAAGTCAGAAAGGAGAGAGAGTCCAGTCGTTGCCCCTCTAATATATCATTTCTCACTGCTCACATAAGCTGACCGTGGTGGTCAGATCAAGTTGAATCCTACTTCAGCAACATTTCCCGGCGCGCGCGGTTACTCTAATTAGAAGAGAAAAGAAAGACATTAGTCAAAAGTAAAGGCCTTGACCTTCGCTGTGGGCTTGATGATGGAGACTTTTTTCACAAATGTTTTGTTTTTGTCTGCTTCACTCAATGTCTATAAGTAACAGAACAAGATCTACCAATCATGTTAGTCCTTTATCGGCTGCCGTTTTCTGTAATGATATATAGTTAAAAGGAATGAATTATTTAATGCCAGATCTTAGCACCCTGCAGCAAGGTGACTGTTGTTCAATTCATCCTTTTAATCGTCAGATTGCCGACTCCCGGGTAATTCGCTCTTGGGGAAGCCACCCCCCTGTCAATGCTGAGTCATTGTTGCTAATCACTTGGATTGAGCACTGATATATGCTCGAGCATCCTTTTCAGGAACATCTACTTCATTGTTAGTAGAAACTGCATATTCATGTTACAGACCACCAATGATCGTGAATCGGCGTTGTTTCTTGTCATTACGTTCCACGAAAACAGTCCCATGACGCCAAAAATGTTAGCTTCGTCAAACCTACAAACTAACATCATCAATAGTGATCTTGTCTGTGATGAGTTGACGATCTGGATATTTGGTTGTGTTGAGACCTCTTCACTTTTCTATGGTCGGAAAACCTCACAAATGACATCTGCCCCATGGAACTGGAACTGAATGACCGAAAGATGATTCAGGTGCAGTTTCTATGTTTCAGTAGCAAATCTAGGGCGTCTGAAAGCACATGTTCTCTGATTCACAGAGTCTCTTCAGATATATAATGGTCGAAAAGTTTTATCGAACTCAGATCCTTGGTCTCCAGCAACATATATGCACGTATAAGATCGGAAGAGACAA
The DNA here is from genome assembly GCA_001262555.1 of Fusarium nygamai. Taxonomy (NCBI): domain Eukaryota; kingdom Fungi; phylum Ascomycota; class Sordariomycetes; order Hypocreales; family Nectriaceae; genus Fusarium; species Fusarium nygamai. The sequence goes on along the minus strand of LBNR01000009.1, from coordinate 1,448,341 downwards.
ACCAGCCAAACCAAATCCAATTCTGCCAGAAGAGTCAAGTAGGTAATCACCAGCTAACACCAAGGTCATGCACGTCATGGGCGCCTTCAACCCAAACAATGTTCCCACGTGGACGCACCATATCTCTAAACACCTGATCATCACCAATGAGAGGTTTTTTGATGGCCTTGAATGGATCTACGGGAAAAAGGCTGATGAGACACCAAACTACGGATGGGAAGATGAGGGAGACAAGATCAAGGTTACAGTCTTCACAGAAGAACCGAAGGATCTGAAGGAGATGTTGCAGACTATCGGACAGATTGAAAAAGACTAATTCTCCTCGGGATACGTTCTGTTGGTCGCAGTTGCTAAGTTCTGTGTGCCGGGATAAGCTCTCAGCCACAAGTCTCAACTGCAAATAACACATCTAGATAGTTGGTCGTAGTTGAACTAAGAGTTGTGGTTCATTCGTCAAAGTCAGATTCAGTCGAGAAGGAAAGCCTGGTAGGAATAGCACTGAATATGAATTGACCTCTGCTACGAGAAAAGCTTACTCAATGAAGGTTTTCTTTGTAGTGGGAAACCAGTTTCGGGGCCATGGTAGCTACACTGTAGACACTGCAGTATAAAATTAAAAATTGAAGAGACTATTGTATACATGGAAGTCGTAGTATGACATTTCTGCTTGAACCCGGCGAACATCGCCCGGTATCTACCACCGGGGGATCTTCTCCGAGAAGTCTGGCTGAAACCTCTTCATGTATGTAGTATCATCACGCTTCTTCAACCCACAGTCCAGGTACTGCTGATGAAGCTTTGCCAACCTTTCTCTGTCTAGCTCAACGCCCAGACCTGGCACTGTCGGCACGACAACACCACCATCCTTCCACTTCAACGCGCCGTCAACAACAACATCTTCATCTCGGCGCTTCCAAGGCCAGTGCGTGTCGCAGGCATAATCCAGGTTTGGTGTTGCGGAGGCAAGATGCGTCATGGCGGCGAGTGAGATGCCCAAGTGACTGTTGGAATGCATCGAAAGGCGTAGACCCCAAGTTGCACAGATGGATGCTAGTGTTTGTGACTTACGAAGGCCTCCCCAGAAGTGATGATCGGACAAGATGACCTGCACGGCGTTTTGGAGAATTGATGGTGGGAGATGATCGAAAGCAACGACTGCCATGTTGGTAGCCAGGGGCATCGATGCCTCTTTGGCAACAGCAGCCATTCCCTCAATCTCCCCAGCTGGATCTTCCAAGTACTCAACAATACCATCGAGCTCCTTAGCAACCCACTTTGAAGTCTCAACAGTCCAAGCAGCGTTTGGATCCAATCTCAGCGGTAGATCAGGAAAGGCTTCATGTAGAGCTTTGATCGCGGCGACTTCCTCTGCAGGAGGGAAAACACCTCCCTTGAGCTTGATGGCCTTGAAGCCATACTCGTCAATGATCTTCTTGGCTTGCTTCACCACTCCTTGAGGGTCTAGCGCAGGGCCGTACTCATCATCGTCGTGGCCAGGGTGTCCGCCCCATTTGTAGAAGAGGTAGGCTGAGTATTGAACTTGGTTTCTCACCCGTCCACCGAGGAGGTCACTGACAGATATGCCAGCTAATTTTCCTTGTAAGTCAAGACATGCGACTTCGAACGGTGAGAAGACCTTGTCGGCGACTGACGCGGTAGTCACCATGCCTCCCATGCCATCTCCGCCAGTATTGGTATCTGTCTTGAGTGACTCAACACATCTTTGGTAGATGATGTTTGTGCTGTAGATAGAAAGGCCCTTGATCTTGTCCGCTGCTTTTTGCAAGCGGTTTAGATGTGCAGAATCTCCGTATGATTCACCAAGACCATACGAGTCTTCTGTGACGATCTCAATGATGCTGCGCAAAGCATATGGCTCATGTACACCCACGCTGTTCAGCAGGGGCATATCATGGAAGGCCACAGGGGTGATGACAATGTCTTTGATGATGCTTCGTTGAGCCATGATTGTGATTCAGTGTGTATTCTGTGATTGTTGAGTCTACTGATTGGAATTACACTGTTTGAGTGGTGGACTATTTATCCCGGGTTTGTGCATGGCTGAACTGTCATGTCATTGTTGTTTGCGGGGTAAAAATCGCTTCCTTTGAGTAACCATCACGGGTATCATGCGTGATTACTTGGTGTAGTGCTCCATGAGCTGTAATCATATCCGATCCAAGGGGATAAATCACATCGGACATGTTTCCTTGAAAGATTGATGTGGCTGGTCATAGATCCACCACGGATAAGCTCTTTGCTCAGTGCTTTTCCGCTAATTAGCGCTTCCATTGATCCCCCAGTAGATGGCGTTGGGCGTTGGGGGTGATATTTTCCGTACAATGAGACCATCAGAAATGATACCCCGCACTTGGCAAACATGGACACTCCGCTTTGGGTGTCGCCAAGCCTGGGGTTACACTGGTTTTCGTCTGGGGAAATGTGGGACACCCGCTTGAGCTAATCTCTACAATGACCTCCTTCGCTTTTCCCCATCGTCGTGTCGACTATAATATCCAGCTTGCCTCAGCACTTCCAAGGCCCGGTCATTCAGCATTGCAACTCTTGAGATTCAAGTCCTAGAGTAGCTAAGTTCTGTTTACCGGAATAAGCTCTCAGTCACAAGTCTGTCCTTGAGTAGCAACATCTTCATCATGGCTCCTCGAAGTTCAATCTCCAAGAGTGACATTGAGGTCGGCGACCATAAGCCAGACCATCTCGAAAACACCTCCGAAGCCATCGAGATTGCCGGTTTTCGCGTCTTTGGCTTGAGACCTGAAGATGCCGACTTCTACAACAGTTATACAGAGGAGCAGAAGAAGAAGGTCTTCCACAAGGTTGATGTTCGACTTGTGCCAATGCTTGCTCTTTTGTATTTGATATGTCACATTGATAGAGCGAATATTGGTAATGCCAAGATTGAGGGAATGGTAGACGATCTGGGAATGACAGGTGTGTTTCCTTGTTTCATTTGTGTTGTGGTGAGGAAGACTGTTAACATCTTAACCTTGTCACAGGTGTTCAGTACAACACCATTCTGTCAATCTGTAAGTCACACCAACACTCGCTCTTTCCCTCACAGTGGGCTAACTTTTAATAAGTTTTCGTACCTTATGTCCTTCTTGAAGTTCCTAGCAACATTCTTCTGAAGAAGTTCAAGCGCCCGTCGGTCTACCTTGGTATGCTCTGTGTCTGCTGGGGTATCGTCATGACTTGCACTGGACTTGTTCAAAACTTTGGTGGCCTCATGGCTACTCGTGTTCTTCTTGGTATCTTTGAGTAAGTCGAGTGGCCGTTTGGACCCTCTATACTGGTGCTGATGCTGACGCCGCGATTCAGGGCTGGATTCTTCCCTGGCGCTATCTACCTATGCAGGTAAGCTCAACAACCAGATATCGTACAACGAAAATCTTTTTAACAGCTTTATAGTTACTGGTACCTTCCCAAGGATTTGTCTACGAGAGTATCTTATTTCTATTGCGCGAGTGCTTTATCTGGTGCCTTCTCTGGTCTCCTCGCAGCTGGTATCGCCGAGATGGACGGTGTTGGCGGTATGGAGGGCTGGAGATGGATTTTCCTTCTGGAAGGCATGGCTACAGTCGTTCTCGGTGTTGCCTGCTTCTTTTTCCTTATCGACACTCCCGCTCTGTCTACACGATGGTTAAATCCCGAGGAGATCCGGTTCCTCGAGCTCTCGATGTTCATCAAGCAAGGCGGCGGCTACTCTGGAGAAGACGAGAGAAAGGTGTCATGGAAAGACTTGAAGATGGTGCTCACGAACTGGAGAGTCTATGTTCAGGCTTACTTCCTTCTGTGCCAATCTGCTCTCTCTTACGGTACCAAGTTCACCCTACCAACCATCACAAAGGCGATGGGATTCAGCAACACGAACGCTCAGCTTACCTCGGCTCCTCCTTACGTCGCTGCTGCAATTTCTGCCATTTGTTTTGCCAAGATCTCGGACCGATTCTTCTGGCGTATGCCCTTCGTCGCTATCCCCATGATAATCGTTACAGTCGCCTACTCGATCATGATTTCTCTGAACGGCGAGCTCGAAGCTAAGAAGGGAGTTGCATACTTCGCCGTCGTTCTTGCCGTCGTGGGTATTTATCCCATCCAAGCCGCCGCTGCGTCATGGAACGCCAACAACATCGCCCCCTCATCTCGACGTGCCATCGGTATCGCTTTGATGAACTGTGTTGGCAATGTTGGTGGTATCGTCGGTAGTTTTATGTATTTGGAGAAGGAGAAGCCTAAGTATTACACTGGATTTGGGTTATCGCTTGCCTTCGGAGGTACAGGTCTCATTGTTGCTCTTCTCCTGGAGTGGAGCTACAAGGTTGCCAACGCTCGCAAGGCCAAGATCGCCGAGGAGGCTAAGAGGAAGTACACCGAAGAGGAGCTGTTCGACATGGGAGACAGGTCGCCACTGTTCAAGCATGTGCTCTAGACTTGACACTGGTTGGTAGGACTGTGGACTGGATACGGAGTACTAGTGATAGTGGTTAGAGTTGTTACTCGCTTTTTGTGAGCGTTTCAAAGCCAATGGCGGGGAATATAGTTGGATTATGATATTATGAAGAATATATATGAGTATTATACTCAATTTCAGATAATGGAGCCCCCCAAATGTGATGCATCTGCCATGCGTAAACCGCATGGAACAATGTAGTCAAGCACCCTTAAACGCCAAGGGCAATACACCATTCTGGCAGACACAAACGCCAGGAACAACACAGATCCAAGTTGTTATCGCAATCTGAAGGATTACCGCAGTTAACTTGATCAACACAGATACCCTGCTGGCAACTAGCGCCAGCTGAACACCCAGCATTTGACTGGCAGAGTTGCAGATCAGACCGTGGTGTGCATTCACCTGTCGATGCGGGGCACTCGCAGAGTCCTATAGTACAAATAGGGTTGACAGACAAGAGACAGTCGACTGCATCAAGGCAGGCTTCTGGTTGCTCTGAAGCGATGTGACAGTAACCAGAGTCCGAGCAGGTTTCACCGGGGGTAGTACATTCGGTGCCATCGGTGCATGGGACGGGCTGGCTGTTGTCGGGGACGCAAGTGCCGGCATCGCAAATGGGCTTGGCCAAGCCGTAGATAGCCTCGCATTCGGCGTTCAGAGTGCACTCGTCCGGCCCAGCAGCTGCAGTGGTGGTTGTCGTAGCTGGGGCTGTCGTTGTAGTGTCTTCGACAGCCTGAGTAGTCGTAGTGATGGCAAGTAAGGTCGTGGTGTCGTCACTCAGAGTCACAGAAGTTGAGATATCCTCGGAGATAGAGGCCGCTCCAGTTGTGGTGACAGAAGGCTCAGTGGTGGATGTAGTCTCGTCGGTTGTTGTGGTGGTGGTGTCTTGAACGGCTTGGGTAGTCGTGGTGGCATCGGCCAAAGTCTCAGATGAAGAGACAGTATCAGAAACAGTTGCCGTTTGTGTTGCAGTGACAGAAAGCTCAGCAGTGGTGGAGAGAGCAAGCGTGGTCTCTGTGCTGCTTGACAAAGAGCCCTCGGTGGTTGAGACAGATGAGGGACGACACGGCCCAGCATTAACGCTGTGAATGGCCAAAACCGCCAACGCGACGGCAAAGAATGGTGACGAAACATTTTTAAAAAGCGAAAGACTTTGGCGAGTTACAAAATGAGAGACAGTTAATATTACGACTTGGTGGCAACTGGGAAATGCAAGAGGTTTTAATGCTCCTCTTTCCCTTATGAAGACTCCCGTCCTGACTTGTTTTCTTTTTGTCGATAAATTGGTGGCGGTGTAAACTTCTACTCTAGTGGACGTTAACAGACCTTTGGCGCAAATCGTCGAGCCTAACATAGACCTGGATGGTCATGCATGAGGTGCCTTTGTCGCAGAAATAGTAGACGTTGGAGAATGGGCCTTTAAACTTCCCGAAGAAGTTGCTTGAGTTGGAGCCTTTATGATGTATTTTGATTGAGACAACGGAATTCTCCACAAGTGAAACTGTTGCTATTGAGACTTTTGTCAATCAGCAAATTTATCCCTCCACTACTCCGTATGAGCTGGCAGATCGAGGCGCTGGGCCCGCTGATGGTTTTCAGTTCAACACACGGTAATGCCAATAGCTCGAGCTGAGATAAATACGAAAATACAGAGCTGTCCCTAAAAATGAAATATTTGCCTTTAAGTTAACCAATACTATTCTCACAAAATCATTCTGCCGTTCGGCGCTTAGAGTACGCGAAAATTGGTTGAAATACAAAAGTCATCGCGGCTGCACGAGCACTTTGGCACCTTGGCACCTTGAAGGCACCTCAAAGGCACCCCAATTGGGCTTTGGCACCAGGCCGGCACCGTGCCAAGCTAGGGCACCTCATAGGCCACTGTGGAAGCACCCGGTAGGCACTATATCAGACCCCCACCAAACTCTACTACAGGTACTCACTCCCGTGGTGTATCGATTTCAGCACTGGAAAAGGCCACCGGTTTTGAGATTGGTAACCAGACAACATGCATATTGCTTGTCTGTTGCCAGCTTTATTGTATGAATGTTCAATCGTAGAGTATATATGCTATTTATCTCGTACATAGGCGCTTTAATGCACCGCCACGCCGTTCGATGTTCCATTCACGATCCCATTCGATACGCCATTCGTTACGCCGTTTGACTTGCCCTTCTCAGCCGGTAGCTTGAGCGTGGCCTCAAACTCCAACATTTCAGAAATTTGCGACTCAATACTCTTCTTCGCAGCATCTGTAGGCTCCACGTATGGCCTTCTGGGCTTCAGCTTCTCTGCAGCGCCCTTGATCCCAGCGGCCTTGGCTGTGCTCAGAGTTGCTGCATATTTGACTGATGCAATTCCAGCCTTGCAAGGCTGCTCAGCCAGCGCCGCCTTCTTGTGCAGAGCCATGGCTTCTTGGAACTTGCCCTCTTGGTAGAGGCTATAGATATGCACGATTGTCTTGGGGACAACGTTTGCAAAACCAGCAATGGTGCCGTGAGACCCAGCAGCCAGGCCTCCTATCAAGAAGTCGGATTGGCCACCGTAGATTGCAAATCGCTCTTCAGGAAGCTCTGCCGAAAGCCGCGTTATCTTTGCGACAGCTCCGCAGGTCAGCTTGACACCAACAATGTTGCTGTGTTTCTTTGCCAAAGCAGCAATGGTGGCAGAGTCCAGGTCGATGCCATTGCAAACGACGGGGAAGTTGTAAATGACAATAGGAAGTTGACTATTCTTGGCAACGTCATCAAAGAAGTTGTTGATGACCTCTGGTGTTGTCTGCTTCCCAAAGTAGGCTGGAGGAAGCAGCAGAACATAGTTGGCTCCGGCATCAGCTGCGTCGCCGATGAACTCCAAGACTTGCTTGGTTGAGTGTCCACCAACGCCAGCCATGATGGGGAATGATGGCCCGCATGCTTGACGTGCTGTCTGTAACAATGCCTTGCGCTCTTCACGTGTTAACAGGAAGGTCTCGGCATTTGTTCCAAGTACAACCAGGCCTGCAAGACCGGTCTTGGAGAGATAAGAGTAGTATGCTGCTTGTGAATCGGTATCTAGTGTATCTGTCTCATGGTCGAAAAATGTGATCGCTGGTGCCCAGACGCCGCTTGGTGGAGCTCTATAGAAGGACATGATGACTATCGAATCGATTTCACGAAAGGTGTTTGAGCGTAGTGTATTGTTGATGGTAGACGTAAAGTATAATGGTGCTTTTGGAAGATTACAAGTACTTAAAGCCTCGGGACTCAGTTGCCTCAATATCTTTCTTCCGTTTTGCTCTGGCCTCTGGGTAACCATGATATGAATCCGTGGTCTCCACTCACTCACGGGTAGAGACACAGGTTTCACCGGTTTTCATTCGCCAGGTCGCCAGCGGAGTCTTGAATAAGTGCAATGGTCAGCGGATCATACCCGTTTATCCAGATCAGACGCTGGATAATCAGCAACGGGAATGCGACATGCACATGCTACGCCGTCTCGAGTCATGGGGCTTAGGAGCTATCGCGGAAAAGCTTACTACGAGGTGGTTGGGAATGTCTTTTTCCGACAAGCGAGAGTGAGCATTGCTGATCCCCCGCAAGGTGTTGGGTGAATGCAACGCTACTCCAACTGCACTTGACTCGGTCTGGGCCTGGTTCTACGACGAAAAATACCCGAACCCGAGTATTCAAATTGCCGAGAAAAACATGAGGATGCGGGTGGAAGGGCGTAGGATACGCGAGGGCTCTAGATTAGGTTCAATGCATGCAGAGATAAGGTAGTCGGTCATCCTGCATGGCCTTACGACCGAAATGGTCTAACGACGAACGGCTGGCTTCGTCCCCAGATCCGACTGGCCACTTGGAAGATGCCAGTGACTACTTCAATTTTCGAAAGCGGCGAGTGAAGCAACAGAGACTAACGGCCTGAGCAAACGGTCTTCATCACTCCTCTTCTGCTTGATGCAATACTTGGCAATTGTGAAAAATGATTGAAGATCTTTGTACGAGCCTTGAACAACGCCAATTGCCAACGAATCACGTGCGAATTTATACAAGAATGTCTATTTGTATTGGTGTCGTGGTTTATTTATGATACATAGCTCCTAGCTCTTTCTGTGCATAATCGTAGCCGCAGCCTGGTGGTTGGGGAATATCAAGGTATCAGCAATGACTACATTCTCCCTTCTGCCAGCAGCAAAGACAATCGCTTCAGCAATATCATCCGGTGTCAAAGGCTCACAACCACTATCACTGATCAGCTCAAGGTTCTTCAACGATCTGGAGAGGTGCAAACTTACGCATAGACTGCATCAGCTTTTTCCTTATTCCCGTAAAATCTGACTACCGAGAACTCGGTCTCCACTTGGCCAGGATCGATTCTGATGACTCTGATGCGTTTTGAGATAAGCTCCTTGCGCAGACTCTCAGTGAAGGAGTGGATGGCGGCCTTGGTTGCACAGTAGATGCTACCGCCAACGTAAGGCTCACGACCTGCGATAGAGCCAATGTTGATGATGTCACCAGCTCCCTCGCCGTTGTTGCGCTTCAGCATCATGGGGAGGATAGCTTGTGTCATGTTGATCAAGCCTGTGACGTTGGTAGCGAACATGACATTGATGTCTTCCTCCTTGATCTCAGGAGCCTTATCAACACCCTTGACAAGACCACTGCGAGAAATATGTCAGCGAATCACTTCTTTGATCAGTGAACTACAGATACTTACGCATTATTCACCAAGACATCAATCTCGTTGAATTCTGCGGGAAGCTTGCCCACGAAGGAGCGCACCTCTTCAGGCTTGCTGACGTCGAGCTGGACGGGGTGCACTTTGACACCATCGCCAACTTCCTTGACGATATCTTCGGCGATTTGACGAAGACTGTCAATCCGTCGTGCTGTCAAGACCAACTTGAGGTTCTTTGGGCTGATGCGGGCGAACTCAAAGGCTGTCGCCTTTCCGATGCCCGAAGATGCTCCGGTGATGAGAATTGTCTTGCCTTCGAGGCGCTTTGAGACAGCTGATGCCATTTTGGGAATTGTGATATGTTACGAGCGTATTGATAAACAATGGTGAACCTAATTCGATGTATGCTAACGCAGACAATAAGTACCTCTTGTAGCTTCAAAAGGTTGACTTTATTTGACTCAGGGAATGGTAAGGATAAACGTGGAAGCTAACGGCCAGGTACCCCTCATCCGCTCCAACCAGGATCTCCAGCGGGCATAATGCCTCGGGAATGATAGCCATGAGGGCTTCAGGAAGCAAGGAAACATCAGACCTTACGGGGTGTCAAAATAAACTTTGCAAAAGGTATCCTAAACTTATACAAAGTTACCTAAGTCTTATATCAAGTTACATAAATCTTTCTGTCATTTAGGATCAGGTCTTGTCCTTTCTTTCCTCCGGGACACACGTGACATATATTGCGGGGTTCTCATGAGGACAATTATCCATGTCTCATCCCCGGATTCGCTTTTCCGTCCAATCTTTACCCAGTTTCATCCTCTCTTTTCCGTTCGGTACAGCCTCAGTCAGTTTCACCGCATACACAGATTTACCTCTGGACGAGTGGATAGACGTGGCTCCAATGACTTCATCCATACTCCCAACGCCGTCAGAAGATACCAACAGCATACATGTAGCGAAGAAGCGGAAAAAGAATGCTGAGAGGGTCAGAGTGACAAGGGCTTGCGATGGATGCAAGAAGTAACGCAATCCTAGGCAATTCTTCGCATAGATCGACCGTAAGCTAATCTGTATAGACGGAAGATCAAATGTAATGGCATGCAGCCGTGCAAGTTCTGTACCCGGACAAGGGTTTCGTGCACTTTTGACTCGGCTTATGCCAGAGGTCGTTTGCCGGTAATACCGTCAGCGGATGGGGTAGGGGATGAGAGCATAACTGTGTCGGCTCAAGATACGATGCCTCGGAGTGAGAATACTAGCCCTACCGATTTGACGCAGCAGTACATGGCAAATGCAACCAGCCACAGTGTAGAGTTGCAGGACTATGGCATGTCATCTCATCTCATGGAGCAGAGCGGCACGGGCTCGGGCTCACGGGCTGTAACGTCGGTGCAGCAGTCCCCTGAGCCGTCTCAGGAAGATCTTCAGGGCCACTACATCGGTCCAGCCTCCGGCGTGTCTTTCCTTCTCAGGGTTCAGAAGCGAATGCATCAGGCGATCTCATTCTCTGGACCAGGAAGCATCTTTACATTTGGTGATGCACCTCTTCAAAACCCTGACTACGATCCGAACTTTTGTATGATGCTTCCCAAAGAGGATGCTCAGCGCTTGGTCGATCGTTACTTCGACTTTGCTATGCCAACATACCGTTTTCTTCACCGACCCACGATTCAAGAATGGTTCTCAGAGTTTTATGATACGTTGGGGACTATGCGTGACCCAAATAATTCTGCCGCAAAAGTGGCTTTGCTTTTCATGATCTTGGCCCATGCTAGAGTATACATGCCTGAGAACGACAGACCAGGACCATCAGACCTCAGGTAGGGTACCCGTCTTTGACAGGGCTTTATGGCTTATGCTGATGCATGATACAGCTCACGGTATTACTTAGCAGCTGAGCATCAACTCTCGAAAGAGAGTGGTTCAATACGGCTCACTAGCGTTCAGGCTCGTCTTCTGCAGTGTTACTACCTTGGAACCCAGTCCCGAGTAAACCACTGCTGGAGTCAATTTGGCATCGTCACAAACCTAGCTCTTGCTATCGGATTGAATCGAAACAAACGACCTGGTGTCATAAGCGGGTTGAACCATATCGAAGTCGAAAGTCGCCGGAGAACCTTCTGGTGCGCTTACACTCTTGATGCATATCTCAGTGTATCTCTAGGTAGACCACGGAACTTTCACGATGACGATATCGACACAGAGCTTCCAGCTTGTGTTGACGATAGTGACATAACTAAGGATCACATAAACCTTGCTGGGTCAACGAAAGGCTACTCGGTTATGCTTGCTCCACTCGGACATATGAAGTAATGTCTCGTCTCAATTTAATCTGTAAGAAGCACACTGACCCATTACCTAGGCTTGCTCGTATCATAGGCCAAATCCTGCGTGGTCTTTATTCAGTGAAGCCAATTACGATTTCTAAACGCTTAGAGGAAACCCAACTCGTTTCAAAGGCTCTCGCAGACTGGCGAACTGAGTTCTCCCAGTTTCTCGATGCCGACTACTTCAGTACATCATTTCTCGTTCCAATCGTTCAACGGCAACGAAATGTCCTGAATCTAACTTACTGGCATGCTATAATACTCACGCATCGGCAAGCTGTCCTCAACAACTTTGCAAGGATATCCCGTCAGAGTAGAAGGGGCAGTGAGAACGATGCTGCAACTCAAGAGAGTGTGCAAAGATGTCTTGAAGCTGCCATCCAAACAGTCGGTCTGATCGATGAGATGACCGACAACGGACAAATGTTCAGAGCATTCTGGGTACGTACAACCAATTCCAGGAAATCTAGCTCTTCACCCAAAGACAAGATCTCAGAAACAGGGAGGGCAATGAACATATTGCCCGTATGTGTCTATTGGTGTTCTTTAGCTTTGTGCGTTGGGCCTGCAGCTTCTTTTAACCCGTCAACCTTATCACAGTACAACCAATTCTTCTTCCGATATCTCAACTGACTGACACTATTAGGTTACGGCATATTTTGCCTTCACTGCGGCCATGGTTCTATATATCTACGTTATACAGAAATGGGCGTCACCTCCTGAGACTTACAGCGAATACTTTACAGCTGCAGCTCGATGCCAATCACACATGTCAACCATGGTTGAGAAGGGCTCCTTGTCAGAACGATACTGTTTCCTGTTGGAAGAACTACGGGTTGAGGCCCTGCGCCAGGTGAATCGGATGCATCCAAATGTATTCCTGGAGGGTCACGCACAAGACAACGCTTTCCAGTCCAATGTCATACCGATGGATACGCCGAGCGACAAGACTTCTTATACGGATTTAATGGGGGAAAACGGCGGGTTGGACTTCAATGGCATGTCTGCCGTTGACTTTTCCGGTTGGAATCAATTTGCCTCGATGGTTTCGTCGGGCTTGGGTAATTTAGATGCTTTCCTTGATGATGAGGTCTTTCGGCTTTAGAGGTAAGATTTAGGTAGTTTAGTATAAAGCTTAGGTAACTTGGTATAAGTTTAGGTAAACTACCATAAACTTAGGATACCCTTTGCCAAGTTTATCTTGACATCCTGTATCAAGGGCCGTGTTTTCATGCTCCCAGAGATCGCTAACATTACCGAGGCTAGTACTGGCTGCGTACACCCACAGTGTCAATCCTTGTTATCGCTCGATGGGGTCACGGAGCTACTGCGAAGGTAACGAAATGGAAATATTGTGATATGGGAGTGCGGGGCGATCAGGCTTGCCTGTTCAGGACTTCTAGTCCTGCTGCCACTCAAGCGCAGTCTGTTCTCGGATGTCGACCATTCAAGGTCATGACCGATCCACTGTACGTTTCCGTGATCAGATATCATTTCTCAAGATCGCATTAACTTATTCATGAGGCCTTAGCCCTCTATTATCCGATAAAACTATGCTGGACTGGACGTTGGTGGCAACCAATGTGCTCGAAAGGACTGGGCCCTTAGGCTGCGTTCTTCTCGAAAATACTCAAAGCCGTGTTCTCGAACTCACGCCCAAATTGCAAGACTGATTTCCAGTGGGGAGGGATAGCTGATGCTCCATCTCTAGCTCCCAGTATTCCTCCTGCGATAGCCCCGTTTGTGTCTGTATCCCAGCCAATGCGAACAACATCCACGACAACATCCTCCAGGCTGCGAGGATCAAGGACCGCTGCAATCGCGAGACTCAATGACTCGAGGACGTACCCGCTGCACCTGCCTGCAAGTTCAGGTGCAGGTCCTTTGGAAGCCATTATTGCTATGTTGAGAGATTTGCCGAGTTCGATCGCTTTGTATACTGGACCAGATCCTCCCTCAAGAGTTTCTGCGACATTGAGACCTGCCTCAATGGCGTCTTGCGGTGCGACTTGGTCGATGAGCTTTGAAACAATCGTGTTGTAGGCAGCGCACGCGACCGTGCATCTCTTGTCGTCGTGGGTGATCTTGCTGATACGAATGCTTTCCTCGACCAACTTCAGGGGATCGCGTTGGAACAATCCGGTTGGGATGCAGCGCATCAAGCTTCCGTTGCCGGCACTACCTTGCCCAGCTCCAGCGCGGTCTGGGTCTTGCGTCTGCTTATAGCGTCTGAGCCCAGTAGCGGTGGCGCCTCCAATATCCTCAGGCCGACTTCCCGGACGCCTGTCTGGCCAGTCGCCGTGAAGCCAACTGATGAAATAGTCGCCAGCGAGCTGCGCGATGTCGTCGCCGTCCTTGTAGTCGTGATATGCAAGGAGGACGCCGCGAGTCATATCAGTGTCGTCTGTTGCATGGCCCTGCGACCATCGAAATGGGCCTCCGCCCACGATATCACGAAGACCGAGAGGGTATTCACGGGCGATATCCGTATGAGTTTTGAACTCAAGCGTTGCGCCAAGCGAGTCGCCGGCATGGACACCCAGCAACGCGCCGATGATGCGGGACTCGCGGGGCGAAAATTCAGAGTCGTTTTGAGGTGAAGGCATGTTTGTTGCTTGTGTTTGTCTGTTTGTTCATTTGTCTGTTGGCGATTTGACGGTTCAAATCTCATTGAAGAGCCAAAGAGCGGGGGCTGAGCTGGGGCTGAGTCTGTCAGCCTTGAATCGGATCCATGCATTGCTGCCTACAGTAGGCAACGCTGGACGAGTTTTCGCAAGGCCCAGACCAGATTATTGCTCAAAAAACACATTCTTGGTCTGATTTCGGAGACTGAGATGGTGCAATTGTGCGATTGTCCCGGTTGTTTGTCGCACAGAGCTGTAGTGAATGAGCCCTCGGAGGCAGTGGGGCGCCAGCCGCTGAATCCTCCACCGCGTCAGCTTTCCTTCCACTAAGACAATGGATGTGCTTCGCAAAGCTGTCCAACTCTCCCTCCGAGCTCTCCACTCGAAGCACCAACTCATCAAAAGATGCAAGCATCTTGAGCAATTTCACTGGCCCGGAGATAGCTATCATTCTTTCGGGCCATCCATGTACGCGGCAGCTCTGCCCTACAAGTGGATCCACGATCGACAAATGCCCTCCAGATTAGTGGCTAGGCCTTTGAAATGTCACTGGGATCGGCGATAACACTACCTAATCTCCAGGCGGTTTACACCAAACATCGCAGATAATTTCTAAACCCGGGACGATGTCGCCAGACTAAAAGTTCACTAAGATAAGAGCCGAACATTTTGACTCAAAAGACAGACAGTATTTAGAATCGACTCATCTTTTTAATTTCTTCTACAGATTCTTCCAAAGATCGCGAAACCATTCATACTCAACATGTCACCAACAAAAGGTCTCGTTCTTGTCACGGGCGCAAATGGTTTCATCGGCGCACGTACCGTTGAAGCTTTCCTTGCCGCCAACTATTCTGTCCGCGCTGCGGTGCGAAGTCAATCCTCGGCCTCTAGCCTCCTCTCAGCACTCCCCTCATACGCTTCCTCTGGCCAACTCACGAGAATTTTGGTTCCTGATCTCATGGCCAGGGGAGCCTTTGATGAGGCTGTAAAAAATACTACGGCAATAGCTCACATTGCGGCGCCAGTTGACTTCAGCAACACCAATATCGACTACGTCATCGGTTCTTCGCTGCAAGGGACTCTCGGGATTTTGGAGTCCGCTGCCAAAGAGCCTGCCGTCAAGTCGTTTGTGTATGTGTCTTCTATCGTGGCTGTCAGAGGCTGTAAACCGAAGTACCCAGAGAAGGGTTACACGGAAGAAGACTGGAATGACCAAATTGAGGATGCGATCGCGAAGGCTGGCTCAGATGTGACTGGCCACCAGATCTACGTCGCAAGCAAGGTCAAAGCAGAGCGCGCATTCTGGGAGTTCCGGCAAAAGAACAAAGATCGTATCAGTTTCACAATGACAGCTGTCAATCCGGTCTGGGTGGCTGGACCGCCACTGATTCTGCCTGAAGACCCGGAGAAGTTGAGTGAGACCGCCATTGTTCCTTATCGCATCATGAACGGGGAGAACATGTCGTCTACTGGACCTGGCAATGGAACACATGTTGACGTGCGCGATGTTGCACGACTCGTGGTATTTGCGGTCGACAAGAAAGAAGTGGCTGATGGGCAGCGGTACATCGCTGGAGGGAATGGCAACTTTGGAAACATCCAGGCTTATCGCGACTTGTTGCGAAAGGCTTATCCTGATAGACAGGGAATTATTGGAAAAGGTGAACCAGGAAAGGGATACCTGCAAGACTACAGTATTCCCAATTGCGGGTTCAAGGTCGATGCTACTAAGGCCGTTGAAGCAACAGGCCAAGGTTGGATCCCCTTTGACCAGATGGTTTTAGAGTCTGCGAAGGCGTACGAAAGGTATTTCTGACAAGAAGACTCTGTTCCATGTCAACAGCCAAGGGGGCTGCCTAAGCATCTTCGTCACTTGGGATAGAGGTCTTATACTTTCGTGCCTCTCCTAGTTAGGCTCATCTGTTTTAGATATGTAAATTCTTGCCCGTAGCCTCACAAGCTGAGAACTATATGGTGTTCTAGTTCTGTCTTCGTGTTCTCACCAAAGTCAACACTCTGTTAGCTCAGGACCATATCATGTCACATGTGCGAGTATTCTGCCCTTAGTGGTACACTTCTGCACTGCCACTATGTTCCTTTCTGCCAAACTCAAAAAGGCTTTGAACTGGCGCCCTGGTAAGTGCCGAGCTTCGGAACCTAGTATAACTTCAGGTAAATTCATAGGCAGGCCAAATATATCAGCTCTTTACAACTCTTGGTATAAGTCCAAGGCGGCACGGAAATATGCATACCTGCGCAAGAGGTGATGGGGATTATAAAAGCGGTAAAGCATGTGCTCCGGTTGCATCTGATGTTTTTCGACTCATCACATCGACATCTGGACTCTCCTGACTGGCATTGAGTTATCTGCCTCAGCAATGATAAATTCTCGCCAAATATGTGTTCTCTATCATTCTTCTCAGGCTACACTATCCAGTATTGCACTCTATCTCGCTAGGACTTTTTCTCGACCACCTGGCTTTGTGCGGTATTCGACGCTCGGCTCTCCCGGGAACGAGCCGCGGTAAAATGGTGCCAGCTATTAACTCACAGCATTCTAATGGCACAGCACTCTTTTTCATTGGGGTTCTTCCTGTAGCGATCCACCGTCACCTTTTTACACCACGCCGTTGCATCAAAGCGCTCCAGGGGTCCAGAATACCATATAATGCTCTACTTCTCGGATGCCGATGGGCTCGTAACAGTTTCTGCGCTTGGTGATTCTTGGCAATTCCTATTCTAGCCACATATACGGGAAGTACCAAGATCCCGTGTCATAACGATTGGTTCGCTTACCTGCTGGACAGCAAAGCTACCTCATTATGTAAGGCGGCGGTTTCTGTTCTTGGCCTGAGTATCAAAGCTTCTTAAACCTTCACGGATTTGCCCCTCTGCTGTGGATTTTGTGCCACAAGAAGACATGATATCCTTGCCCTATCGCCGTACATAGTTGGGGGCCTCAACTTGTTGTGGGAAAATGACGGCTGTTGTTATGCTTGTGTAAGCTTAATGTCCCGTGTCATGTTGGATCCGGCTTCAAGTCCACGATGACGGCGGCGTTGCGAAATGTATAAATAGGTAGGTAAGAACTTCAGTTAGAAAACTACAACAAGCTCAAACATCTCACTGTTTCAAGCACAGCCTTTACCCAAATACCAACTTCTCCAATTTGCACTACTTATAGTCAATATGCACTTCTCCATCCTCGTCACGGCACTTCTCTCCTCGTCGGCCCTTGGGCTCGCCGTACCCCAGGCCGAGGATTCGAAGCTCATGAAACGCTTCGACGTCCCTGGAGCCTCTGTAGAGGAGGGCTTCACTATTCCTGAGGATAGCCCAGACGGATTTTACCGGGTTCATATCGACGAAGATGGGGTTGCCCATCATACCAAGGTTGACATGACCCTTGAGCCGACAGGCGAAGGCGATGACACTTCGTCGGCCTTGGACAAGCGCCAGAGTTGGCGGGTCACCTGTGAGGGCTCCTCACTTAATCGCAATGATGCCGACCTCACGGTCAAGCTGTTGAGGGATGGGTGCGGCAGTGGTCACACTGTCCAGCCTCGCGATCACTACTACGTTATCTCAGGTAGGGTTGCCAGTTACTTTTGTAACAACACTTCCGGACGCACCACCTGCAGCGCAACGATTGTTCGCCAGCAGATCCAGGAAAGTGTGAGCAGTCGATGTGGAGCTTTCAGAGCAGGCTGGGCTCGCTGGGACAATTCCAATGGTCATGTCAGCGTGGGATACCAGAACGTAAACAGTCAAAACTCCTTCTGCGGCCGCAATCACTGAAAGGGGAGGAGGACGAGATTGACCAACGCCGCCTGTTCCGATGGTGATGACCTCGTGAGGTGGCATAGGGAATAACTTTAACAGAGACATTAGGAGGGATAAATGCCTCTTAATTTTACATGAGAACTTTCCCATTGGCCAATTTCAGTACATGACCGAATTTCCAGTGGATAGCGTCAGCCAAATGGTGAATGTCAGCTGCAATATTAAATACTGAGAGAGTATCAAACACCTGCCATTCATTTTCTCGATAAAGAGGAGCATCAGACAGAAATCTTCTGAAGTACGCGACGTGCTTGCAGGTAGATTGAATGGTAACGTGTCGCTCCGGCATGTGGCAGTTGTCAGTCAGTGCCAGTGCCAGTGCCAGCCAGTGATACACTTGACTAAACCATTATTCCTAATTTCCTTCATTGTGGGTCTGCTATGATTCTGGATTGCTTTTGTTGTTCTGCCGTTTTATTCCACCGTTATCCCAACTCACAATTTTCACACCTCAGCTTTCCTAACGCACAAAACATCGGCTTAGAAAAATCTCTTTCAACATCATTCAACTCAATCTCTAAACAAGCACTCAATCTCCCAACCAGAAGTGAGCATATCTCCAGCCGTCAAAGCTTCTCCTGCTGAGAATTCATGGGAAATATCGTCCTCCAACAGTGACAATGTCAACATTGTCGAGCAAGTCACGACGGTGGGTACAGCAGCAAATGCAATCTCAATCACAACTCACGTCTTTGTAGGCCCTACCGAACCTGTCGCTCGAAGATCCCTCCCAAGTTCATGCTGCGGCTGACGCCGCGCCTGTATCAACAAATGCTCCCAATCGAGTGATGAGCATCCCGTTCCGAAAGGAGGGATGGCCAGAGACTGGCGTGAGAAGGACTCCTATACGTCTTCTCAAGTCGAAGAAAAGGTTCTTTCTCATCTGTTGCAACGCGATAAGGATTTGAAAGAAAGGGGTGCCAAGTTCGCTTCCTTTGCTGTCCAGGAGGATGATGGGAAAATCCGAGTTCGTGCCCAGCAATTTCCAGGACCCGGCAACCTTGCAGTCGATCGTACCAGAATCAGAATTCTCGTGGAACGACGAGTAGATGAAAAGTGTCAATTCAAGACTATCGACGCTGAAGACTTGCCCGCCTACGAATCCGATGGTTAGGCACCATGGTATCGCAGGGCGAAGCCAATCCTCCCGCCAACGAACAGGGACACCCGCTCTTCGACCTCTCGAGGCCACCGGATCGCTCACTCGAGGCCATCGGGAGTGGGTGCTGGGTGGGGCGGCTACGACGAGTTTCACGACCGGCAAGCCAATGGTCGAAGTATCAAGAAGGAGTGGGTAGAGCAGGGACATCCCAACGGGGCGAGGCAAGAAGCTTGCGCCACTCAAGTTCAAGGGTGAAGATGGGAAAGTTGAGGTCGTAACCCACAGTGATGCTGCTGCCAAACGCATCTTGGAAAGGACCTCGAGTATATCACATTGCATGAGAAACCCGAGGGTCAAGGCACCCGCGGGATCAATCAAAGAAGCCGCAGTACAGGCTATCCTTTCTCTCATACAGAAGATGTCGTCTAACATTGTGGTGTAGATTGCGGGCTTCATAAGCAAGCACGTTTCAACCCTCGAGTCGGCATGACTACTCTCGAGACGGCCCCCATCTCGAAAGCCTCTGCGCCACAGCGAGCTGGACGTGCCGGACGAACCGAATCCGGGGAATGTTATCGACTCTATACCAAAGAGTTCCACGACCGTGGAATGAGTCCAAACACTGAGTATTCACCTGAACGAGGTGTCAGATGAAATCCTTCTTCTCAAGTCATTGGGCTACCAAGACATCTCCAACTTCGATTGGCTTACCCACCTCACCCTGAGTCAAATCTCCGGGCGATTGGCGATCTGAGAGATATGTGAGTATATCGTCATGCGACTATGTCGGTCGGCCAACGAGTGCTAATTATGCGGAAAGGGGCTATATCAATGATCGCTGTGGTATCACTCATGCTGTTAGACAAGCGGCAACGCTTCCAATTCCCTGCGCCTGGTACAATTGCTTTTGTAAAGCACATGAGCTTGGTTGCCTCGGCCAACTCCTTACCGTCGTCGCCCTTATGAGTACGCAAGATGACATCTTGACCAGACCTTACCAAGTACGGTATGCGGCGGATGTGGTGAAGATGGCGTTTTCTCACCCAGAGTCAGGCATTCTGGGACGCATGAATGCCTTGTCGTGTTACTGGCAGATGCCCAAAGATCTGTCCGAGGATGAGCTTCTTGCCTGATGCAACGAATACTTTGTCAACCACAGAGTGGCAACTGAGGTTCTGGCTATCCGTCGTCAACTACTCCAACATGTCGAACGCGAGTTCTTGGGCAACCTCGAACCATTGACCATGTTAGAGACGGACGAGAGTTTTAGCGAAAACATCCGCAAAAGCCTTCTTGCTGGGTTCTTCAACAAGGCTGCAATGTTCTATTCGCCTGACGGCAAGTACTGTGGTAAGGTTTGGGTTTTAAAAGAGGCTTCAGCTCCCAGGGCACAAAGGTAAAGGACACCAATAAATACATACAGGTAAAATACTGCTTTCCCTCACTATCACCTAGGATCTTGCTTTTAGCTGAAAAGTTAGATGTCCTGATGACTGACTCTAAAGGTGTATAAATAAGTGCCCGATGGAAGGACGACAAGTACAAAACTGTGCGGGATAACCATCCCTTCGGCATCGATCCTCATAGCGGCCTCGTTGGTTACAATCACCAATGGGTCATATGCCTCAAGATGCACTACACTGGTATCCAATACCTGCAGTTGGTCACAGTTGTAGAGCCAGAGTGGCTTATTGTATGTGCTTGGTCTGTTCATTCGAATGTCTGCTAATTCATTGTAGGAGTATTCATTTTTCGACGATGACCGACTTCCGGAGAAGTTTGGTGGTGAACTCAGGAACCCTGCCGTGAAAAAGACTCTCGACGAAGCCCGTTCCAGGGTCCAACAATCATCACAACGGGTCTAACGACTACCGTCTCGTTTGAACGCCCGTCGAGACCTTACGGTATCCCAAAGGTCTTGTGGCTCTCATGATTCAGAACTGGACCTTTCACCAAACTCCCTAACAAACACAAATCACGACATCCATCCTTGGGCAATACAAACTTGAGAGTGTTGGCCTTTTCCTGTACGGCACGTTTATTTTGGTCATAACTGGGTATTCCGCCTCGCGGCATCCGTCAGGAACATGGAGAACGCTTCACAAGATGAACAGTTCTCAAGGCTTACGCCTACCTGTTACAGACAGCCTCACGGCGACCCTTTTATGAGTAGTTTGAGTATTTCTACCGTTGTTTCGACCAACAACTGCCGATGATGCATCACTGCGGAGGCACCAGAATGATGGCTGACACCTTCACGTGGTGTTCTGGGTCAGTAGCTGGTGTTGTTTCAACAATCCAGTGAAGCTAAGATCAGCCGCAACAATGAGGACGAGATATCTGGTTGATGTCGCATTGGCCTAAAGATAGTGCCTCAACTTTCTTAGCCATTGATTCTCAATCGAATTGTTTTTTTAGATTTCGGTAGCCTCATCACAGTTGATAGACGGTCTATGTATATAATATGGTGGCCTCATATCAATACTGTTTCATGAATCCCTGCGATGTGCCCCTGAAAGAAATTACAACTACTTGCGAGTCTTCTTGAAGAATCTTGATGTGTCCCCGCAAGGCAGCTCAAATGGAAGTGCATCAGCGCACATTGCGGCTGCACAGCTGTAATATCCCAAAAGACCGGAAACAAACCCAAAGACACCGGCAGCCTTCATGAGGCTCTTTGCGACCTCGACCTTTCCGTCAGCATGGGCGAAGTTGGAGGCCGCGTCAAGGGTGAAGCAGAAGAAGATGGTAGTGAAAATGCCAAAGGAGACCAGATTACTAAGGTTTGTCAGCGCCTTGATATCATCGAATGGCAAGGTCCTTACATAGGAGCTGATCCAAGCATGAAAAACAGTGTCAATACCGCCCAAACTACAAGAAGATTAGCTGTCGGATCAATATGAGCATCAATGGAGACTTACTCAGAACGTAGAATCCCAACGCGTTGTGATACTCGGGTGTCGGTCCGCCATAAGAGTCAAGGACACCAAGTGATGGGCAC
Organism: Fusarium nygamai; assembly: GCA_001262555.1. Lineage (NCBI taxonomy): Eukaryota > Fungi > Ascomycota > Sordariomycetes > Hypocreales > Nectriaceae > Fusarium > Fusarium nygamai. The sequence continues at coordinate 1,426,299 of LBNR01000009.1, read as the reverse complement.
AGTATGACGCCGTAACCACCATAGAAAACAGCTAGAGACGTGATTAGCCTTGGATCATAGCTTCTACGTCGAGAATTGTTTTAGTCACTCACCATAGGCGCTCAACGCAGAGTAGCCGAAGGTGTTACCACGGGCCATCTCCCACTGAGCAGAGACAAACATACAAAGGCCAGCGGCGAAGCAAAGATTGCCAATGAAGATCGTCTGGGTCTCGACTCCACGGAAGCCCATCATGGACAAAGACAGAGTGAGAAGCGTAGTGGCGAAGGTGCCCATGGCCAGTGGGGACTATTCACTTCCCTTAGTTGTAGTTTAGGTAGAAGATATGGTAGGTGACCTACAGGATTGCCGATGCATTGGCCCAGACCCGGAGCCGAAGGGCTGGGTGAGTGAGAGCGGATCTCTTCGATGTTTTTGGTGGCCATGATTTCCTTGTACAGCTTTTCGATAATCTCCGGCTATCAAGTCTTATCAAGTTGTTCTAAAAAGAATACTGAGCCTCAAGACTTGGCATTGAGACCTTTTATAGACACATCCTCATCCTCCCTGCAGCTTGCAGAATTTTCTTCCCTTCCCTTCTCTCGACCCGCGTCTCAACATTTAGGTAATAGTTAACCCATGACTACTACCGCATTAATTTCCATATGCAGTGGCGTCAAAGTGCAGAAGTTAAAACTCAGACTTTGCTCGACTGTGGAGGAAACCGTTAGCTAATAGGTGTGCAACCGGCCCGGACTAGCGCCCCGAATCTCCCCGGATCATGGAGCAGTTTGCGGGGTTGGTGTTTTCATGGGGTAATAGGGTATCACGGGACGTCAAAAAGAATGGAAGATGATGAAAAGCAAAGACAGCGGTGAAAGATAAGATTAGGGCTAAGCCGCGACTAGCCAGTAATTGGCGAGTGACATTGGAGAATCGAGATCATGTCTCGGTCAGTTCATACAGAATTTACTCTCCCTCACATACCAGCAGGCAAGACACTAAGGGTAGAAAGTAACAAATTTACTACAAAAGAGCTTCAAATTTCTTCGCGTAAGTATAAAGCTTATCTTAGCCTGCATGAGTCCATAGATCCCCAAATAGAGTGCCTATGCACCTTGTGGAAGCCTTATCCAACGATGCTCCATTAGAGGTCCACAAGCTATCAAACAAAGCGATACTTCATATATGGAATAACAGCTTTAATGAATGGAACCTTTTGCGGTCCAAACTCACAAGCCTGAACTTCCTGGTAGGTCATTGTCCCCTCCTTGCTCCCGATGGTCTTAGTATATGTCTTCTCTTTCTTGCACGGCACAGGCATTTTAGCCTCGATCCAGCGGCTGTAAGAGACACCACCAGACGAAAATTCAAGTCTCTTCTTCCGAAGCGGTAGCTGAACGAGGATGTCTTCTACTGCTTTGTTGGCCTTGATGAGATTATCAAGGGGGCCTTTCAGATCATTCCTAAAGCTCTTCTGAATACTGATAAGACCATCACGGACTTTGCGGCCAGATGCCGTCTTGGAAAGCTCGGAGTTCTTAGCCCAATTGACAGACAGGATCTGATTGATGGACGTAGCAGCAGTCTTTGCGGCGCCTGCATGGTTGCTGATGAGGTTGAAAGTCCCAGTGAGCTTCTTCAAGTCATCCGCTGCCTGGGGAAAATATTGAGTCACCCTGAAGGCCTTGATTGCGTCTCTCAAAGAGTTGATGTGATACTCATTCATCAACTTTAGATAGTAAGCCTCATCTGCCGGAGTTGTGGTGTACTTGATGGCATTCTGTGTAATCTGCTTCATCTTGGGGATGTTTGCAAGCGACTTCCCTGCAGCACTAGGAACACCTTGTAGGCTCTTGACTGTTGCAATCGTGCTTGCATCTTTAGATAGTTAGTCAATGTTCCATGCCTTGATGCTATATGTCTTACACTTCTTGAACGCGTTGGATGGCGTCGTTCCCTTACAGGCATTGTTTTTACAGACGTTGGCCTTGACTGAGTTGACTTTGGCGGAAACAGTCTTGAGACGGGTTTGAACTTGTTTCGAATAGGTCTGAACATCTGTTGTCTTCTTCTTGAGAGCGTCAAACAAGGAAACCCATTTGTTGAGCATCCCGACGAAATCGCTTTCGGTGATGCTGTATGAGTTTTGAACGTAGCTGGCGAAAAACTGACGAACTTTGGGACCGTCACACGTTCCCGTATAGCAGGACATGACTGCTTTGGCGAGCTTCTTGTACGTTGCTACGTCAATCTGAACTCTGTTAGTGGCTGTACAATGACAACATCGTGTCAATGGGTCGTCCGTACCTCAGGGGCTCGAATGATAGTCCACCCATTTGTTGCTGCAAGCTGATTCCTAACCACCGATGCTCTGTCCGTCACTACGTTGTATCCACCGTCGGAAAGACACTTTGAACGGTCAGAGAATGACGTGTAGGGCACGATCAAGTTGACGTACTGTTTCCTCCCTTGATATCACGTCAAGGTATCCCTGCGTTAAGTGCGCATTGATCTGACCATCGTAGTTGGGTTTAGCATTCGAACTGGTGCCCCAGTAAATGGCATTTGAGAGACAAGAGCAATACGTTTCGGCGTTATTCACAAAGTCGGGACTGCCAAGTGCCTCGTCGACAGCTGTGCAGATATCCACTTCTTTAGGCACAATTTCTGTCTCGATATGATTACCGGTGCTGTCTATATGACTGATGTTAGTTGGGAAAAGAGTTGGAAGCTGCGTTATCTTACCATAAATGGCTTTCGGGTAGTCCGGATACAAAACAGTGCTACTACATCCGATGATTCCCGAAACATCATTGCAGGCTTCATCGATGTGCTTCTGCTCAACAGCATCGGTTTGCGAGAGAAGGGCACCGAGGAATATGGAAAATGAAAAGGCCTTCATTGCAAATCCTTTCTGAGTGAGAGTTGAGAAATGGATGATGATTTATCTGATGGATGGAGGATATACAACTGTATTAAGTACTCAAAACTGGCCGTCGTTTACACGAGGTATTGTACTCGCGGCTAGATGCCAAGGACCCAGAACATCGTCGCAGCCAGCCACTTGCAGCCCAAATTCAGTCTGCCCTTCGAGGGTTTTCAGTTTTTCAGCCTCATTTTAATCGTGTGAGTCCTTCCAAGCGAAACTTGCCATGCCACGCATCAGCAGCTCGTTTCTGGCTACCGGATGAAGCATGGTACGGTCCCAAGACAAAAGACGATTGATGGTAGGGCTGAATTTGACGAGAGTTGGTAAGTCGCAAATGGCTTAGCAGCATACCTCCCCCTGTGAGGCTGAAAGGCTTAATTTTATGGTTATTGAACGCCATGAATTTAGCGAAACAATTCCACGTTCATTCGTGCGTCTCACGCCACCAAGAGTCTGGCCTCGACAACCGTACCGGCCTTGGCAGGCTGATTGCAGATCCCAACTGTTAACCAAGTGTCTCTTCTCTGTGGGCGTTTGCATTGCCCTGTTTCAGGCAAGCCTCATCAGTTGCTTGGTATGGGCGAGGCATATGTTGGTGGAAGGTGTCTCAAGCCACGGCTGTCCAGCTGAGTCTTTTATACCTAGAGGGCATTTAATGTAAAAAGAATGCCTTGCCGCTTCACCTTGGATGTTAGCGCTCAGCGATGATTTGACCTACTGAGTAATGTCCCAGACATCATACTGGGGCAAAAAGCATCGACTCGATGGGCATAGGGCAAAAAACGTGGTTCCGCCCGGGATCGAACCGGGGACCTTCTCGGTGTTAACGAGATGCCATAACCAACTAGACCACGGAACCGTCTCAATTGGATGATGGTTGGACTTGCAATTGGAGAACAAGTTCTCCGAGACGGCTGACTGTTCTTACTCGGATCAGCTTGCAAGCACGATGGCGCTCACGACGAAGGAGAAAGCTTGCAGTCCTTGCAATTTACCCTTCTTGCGTATATGTGTAGGCATGTTTCTTCTTCTTGGCTATAGGGTCTTTTTTGAGACTGCCTTTATACATGTACCTCCAGGCCGAGGGCTGTCAGAAATGTGTCCCGGGTAATTACAGGAGGAGCAGGAGTTCATGATGCCAATCAGTTTATTCTTTCTATAACATAATACGTGTTTATTTAATTAACGGAATTATAAATTGATGGCAAGAGTGATATGAAATCTAATTGCGTATGGTGATAAAAGCTGTTCCAGATCGCTTCTCATCTCCATGGTTCATAGCCCGGACCAAAACCCCCGAATACTGGTGGCCGCATTCCTTTGAACCTCTTCTTTCGGCCATATACTTCTGGTACCCTCCAACATCTCCGTCCACTCATTGATCAACTTATCTCTTCCACCACGACCTGCAAAATGTAGTAGGAAGTCCCCTCGTCTCGCATGATAGTCCTTCAGACCATCCTCGTCCGCCTTCTCAACGAAGTCTGTGGGCGCCCCTTTAGGATAAGTATTGAACCACTCTTGAGGGACAACTCGAACGTTGGGCTTGAACTTTGGTTCGTTCATAATGATCTCCATCGCACTTTGCTCAGTAAATGGAAGTGGGACGTTGGGTCTGTAGTATCGAAATGCAGCGACGTCGCTGATCAGTTCAATTGCCCACTGGTTTACCCGGACGAAGAAAACGCCATTGTTGAGGCCGTTCCAGTCGTTAGTCACCAAGAGATGTATGTCATCGGGATTCGTCTCGTCTCTTCGTTCGGAATCTGAAGTGTCTTTGTCTTCAGCTTCGTCAGACTCATCGCGTCGCGAGGTGAGAGAAAGCTCGACAAAGGGCGACACTGACCGAGAATGACGGTATCACGGTCCACCCAGAACAGCCATTCCAAGCGTTCTTCAGCAGGCTTCACCATTTCTTTCAACAGGAGAGACAAGATGAAGGCAGGTTTGTTCCAGAGCGAATCAACAACTGGAGTACACATAACTTCCAGGTCGTTGCCATGGATCATGCTATGTAGTACATGCGTAGCCAGCGCTTTCTGGTAGTGTTCCTGGACCGAGCCAAAGTGTGCAGTGACTCTTCCGATTCGTACGTCTGAGGATGGGTATAGAGGCATATGTCGGCATGCATTCCGTATCGTCTTTGTCTCTAGTAAAAGGGAGGAGTTCAGCGAGGGTAAACATTGGCTCCCGCCATGGGGGTGAACAAGAGAAACAGGATCTTGTCTCGTGCCATAACTAAAAGATTTTGGCCAGCTCCATTCGTTGTAGAAGGTGTAGGCTTGGTAGCAAAGTAGGATGCCAAAGAGAACAATGACTGCCTTTAGAGCAACGGCGGCTGTTGACCATGGTATTCTCTTGAGCTGAAGCATGATGATTGTTGATTTGCCATTCTGGTTCGTCAGCAAGATCCGACTACTTATATTGATCAAGCTGTGGTTCAAGGAAACGCGAGGACCTCGGAAAGGGCCACAAGTCTCGGCCATTGAGAAATGTCCATCGTGAAGCCATGACGATAGCTTTGGATCTGTCGTAACAAATCCAAAAGATGCTTAGTTCCAATCCTATTTCCAAGCATATCTTTAATCTACAGGGATTGCCGCTTGGGAAACCCTCCGCACTTCATTACGCTGGTCCATCATGGGATGAAGTGAAGTTCCATGTTAGTGTAGATGCCCAATCACCATCGGGCGCCTCAATACCGCTGTGACATAACCGTGGTGGCTGTGATGTTGGCTAGCCCTGTAGCACGGATATCGAGGACTAGCGCGGGGATAAATTAAGACAAGACTGTCACTTCAAAAAACACGCATTAGTACAGATCCGGCAAGTAGTCTCTTGACACGAGCTAGATCCCTTGGGAATACGAAATATTGAACATGAAAAAGGAAAAGTCGCGAAAGAGCATTTCGCTTCTCGGCTGAGTCGGCGACGTGGAACAGCGGCCCATGGTGGGTCGAGTTACGGCAGTACCAATGAGCTTCCGGGCTACGGTGACTCGCGGGCATGGGGGCTGCAGCAAACGCTTGGACGAGTCAACTATCACGAGCTAGTACAGCCCTATTCATACTGGTGATGTTATAAGTCCATTCAGGCTCCCCAATATGTAGCTCTGGTTAGCCCTCTCGTAACAAATGGATCACCATGGCCACCATGCAACCTCAAGATCAACCACGGAAGAAGCGAACCAGGGCCAAGGTTCCCAAGGTCAGAACAGGTTGCAAGACTTGGTAAGTTTCTGAGACCTCGGGTCGGCAGAAGGAACTCCGGCTGATTTTTTGAATCTAGCAAGTCAGTTACTCGGATAAGAGCGAATGGCACGAGCTGTAGGACTAATCTAGTGCTGCAGACGTCGCCACTTGAAATGCGACGAAGCAAAGCCGTCCTGCCTTCGTTGCTTGAGAGACAAATGGACATGCGATGGCTATTCGCAAAGCAGTCCTGAGCCTCTTCATATCAGCGGCACTTCCTCTTTTGAGCTGCCTTTGCATATGAAGTCAGACGAAATGACTAGTGGACCTGGTACATTACGCCCAGCTTTGACAGACGGTGTGATGATTAATGCAGCTGATAACGCTCTGTATTATCATACCAGGGAGTGGGTGATTCCCGACCTCGAGATGATTGATGGCTCAAGAGAGTTCTGGCACGACATCATACTACCACTATCTTACTCAAACACCGCCATCAAACACGCGTTATGTGCACTGGGGGCTTCCCATCAGCGATTCCTCGCGTCCTATCCAGGGAACCTAACCAACTTGAAGCATTCTATCGACTACGACTATCAAGCGAATCTCAAATACAGCGAATCTATTGCCCTAATACGCCCAGTCATGGCAGAGAATTCTGCATCCAACATACAAACTGCATTACTATGCTGTACAATATTTATATGCATCGAGAACTTACACCGTCGTTATGCTGACTCGGTGCGCCATCTTCGCGCCGGTCATCAGCTTATAGAATCACTACGCGCCATTCGATCACCGGAGACATCGCCAAACGCAATGGGCTGCCAGCCAGGAGACACTGGACTGTTGAAAACATTAGCTGCAATGTTCTCCTCTCTCGGAAAGAGTGTCGGGGCATTCACAGGAGATACCTCCTTCTCCAACATCGCTCAGTGCACCCCAGAGATAGATATGGGCAATCCCAAAACGCCTTTCTTAACCATCACAGAGGCCGAAGACTCTCTTTCAGCCTTGAATTCGTTCTTCGACGACTGCCTCTTTGGCAGCGACACTATACCCGACGACGATCAAAGAATTGGCTGCAAGAGTCTTGTACAATCAGCCACCGAGTCAGTCATCCATGCCCTCGATCTAATAAAACCTCTTTTCCTTTCATGGAGTTCAAAGATGCAACTCTTCGTCATGTCTGTCCAGATAAATCCATTTGGAACCCTGGAGAAACGCCGCTTGGCTGTGTTGTCGCTGTATCAGACAACATGGTCAGCTTTTCTCAATACAGACCCTCAGAATACAGGGTTTGCGAAGAGCGACTACGAAAGAATACTCAGCAAAATTGAGCAGATAATTGCGCTGGAGAACTCTCAGACCCGGCCAATGTTTGCTTTCGACGGCCATCTAGTTCGCGAGCTTTCTACAATCTGCGCTTCATGTACAGACGCCGAAATCCGGAACAGATCGATCATGATATTACGGTCTATGAATCGACGTGAAGGAGTTTGGGACAGTTGGGAGGTGGCGAATATCTACGAGAAAGTCTTTGAAGGATTAGAAAGTGGTACTTTGTCATTTGACGACCTGCCATGGGGTTTAATGCAGTTAGTAAAAGACCTATCTAATTAAAGCATAATATATCTCAAGGATACGCGACAGGGTGAAGTTTATGCTTTCTTGACTCCCGTGATGACATCCACTTGCCCCATGTCGACAAGGTCGGACCCTGCACCTGTCAATCAGACCAAGTCCTCACGTTTCCATGGCCATTAACCCCTTTGAGACAGCATAGATCTGTTAGCGAGCCCCGATGCTGCCCTGCTATTTAGGTGTGATAGCAGTACCAAAGCCCTGATGTTTAACATAAGAAATGTCATCATACAAGAACTAGCTTATGGCCAGTTTGGGCGGAGACGAGACTTTTTCTCGTGTTTACAGAGTCCATTCGTAACAAGAGATGAGGCCAGAAACCTTTAACATTCATCTTTTATCTGGTTTATTTCGCAAATCCTTCTCCCAAACCATCTCGTGTAGGTGCCAGGCGGGGAGCAAGAGATGGGTCGAGGAGGGTTACATTGCTTGTGTAACCGAGGGTAGTTCTTCTTCACCTCCTGTCCACCCCCCTAGATTTCACCCTTTTAAACTTCCTCTTCAAATGCTAGAGGAAGATCAGGTCGCGCATTAGGTTCGAATTTCGATACCTCGCCACAAAGTGCTGCCTGTATCCCGACAATCCAGGCCCCTGCCATCAGCACCCACGCCCAGACGCCCAGCATAGGGATCCCGATGGGAGAGAAGATGATAATGCCCAACAAACGTGGCCTGATGCTAGACGGATACCACGCCTGTACCAGCCAAGAGGATATTCGCCATGTTGTTTTGCAGACATACACGTCTTGAAGTAGTTGAAAAGGCAGCGGTAAGGCGCAGAGCAAGAGGGCGAGGCTTTGGCGAAGGCGCGACGTGATGTGGTTCTTGAAATTGTTCTTGATAATGATGCGGTTTTTAGATATACGCCAGGAGAGGGTTGGCTCCTGTGGAGTTGTGCTGGGTTGGATATCTTCTTGTTCTTCGTCTTTCTTGGCCAATAACTCGTATAACTCATGTGTCCACCCGGCATTTATACCAATGAAGATGGCCAAGACCCAAAAGAGGTCGCTCTGGAGGTACTCGTACCACGGAGACTCATTAGAAGGGTCGGATTGCGTATTCATCTTGGCGACTGCTAGTGGCCGTGAAACAGTGAATTGAGATTGATTGGACAAAGTTGACGAAGAGGGGTTGTTTCTCTCGATGCCTCTGTTTATATGGTTGATGGCAATATCTCAACTCCACATTTCACACCTTCCATTTCCATTGAATGAGTTCCACGTGGTGGTCACAAGCTCTCAGCCACAGGGTTCACCACTGCAAATGACGGGTTTCACCGATATCAACGATTAGGTGGCCTTATTGGCTGATCAATGATCATTATGCTTTGCGTGTAACTTTTTGGACTATGGGGGGCATCATACCGGCGAACAAGGTCGTTGAAATACTCTACGATCACTCGCGATCCGATGGTAATCGTCTAGATTGTGAGCTAGATGTGTTGTTTGCAGTTAAGGCTTGTGACCAAGAGCTTAAATCAGCCCATAGAACTTGGCCCCGTTCACATCCGTCTATCATACCAATATAGACCCAATCATTTCAGAGGATGTTTGAGCACCAACTTTCCAAAAGTGCTCATGTTCTTCACGTTATACACTTCCGCGATCGCATCCTCTCCAGATCCTTCAAAGACCCGTACAGGCGTTGGCACATACCCGCCGGGGGCACCATAAGTCTCAACAGCCCATCGAAAACCCCTCCAGTGTCGATCAGCAGCAGCCATATCCTTGGGCCAGGTCATCTTGTGACCCCCAGGTAACTCGAACTCGACATCGAAATGGCGAGCCCCCATGATCCCTTTATAGCTCGGATCGCCGTCCACCATCACTGAAGCCAGAACAGTTTTATCGTGTTGAGGAATCGCTTTCTTGAGTAGCGCTTGCGACTCGGGAGATCCACGCGCGTCAAGGGCCCAGATTGTTCCGCTGGTTGATCGCAGGGCTGATTTGACCTTTTCGCTCGCATCTGTATCGTTGTAGTCGAAAGACTGGGTTGCACCCAGCGTCTTCAGGTATTCGTGTCGCTTAGAAGAGGCAATGGCTATGATGGAAGACACTCGTGCTGCCCGGGCAAACTGAATAGCAGCCATGCCAACACTTGTTGTAGCGCCCCAGATCACCAAAGTTCCCTCTGGGGAAGCGACGCCCTCATCAGGCGCACCCTGTGCAACACTCGGTGGTAGCGGAAGGCCAATGTCGTTGAAAAGGCCAGTGGCCGCTGTCAGCCCTATGCACTGTTAGTCAAGAGGGTGCTCTCGCTTGGTACAGTCACATCATTACCAACGATAGAAAGACCAGCAGCGGCTTGGGGCGGTAAGTTCTCGGGAACCTTCCAAGCCCATGATGCAACGATTGTCATGAATTCTTGGTGCGTTCCCCAACGCAATGGTGGGTTTTGGCCCCCAGAAAGTACTCCAGCCACAATGTCGCCTACTTTAAAGGACGTGGAGGCAAGAGTCTTAGACTCGAGGACCTCGCCACAGAACTCTGTTCCAATGACATAGTTCTTCAAGCCGAAGAAGTCAATGATTTTGGTATCGGCGGGATTGACGCCCGAGTATAGGACCTTGATGAGAAGTTCTCCTTCTTCGGGCTCGGGAAAAGGAACATGGTCGTTGCATCATGGGCTTGGAAGGTTCCCGAGAACTTACCGCCCCAAGCTTCATCCCTCACTTAGTCGTTTTACAATAGTTGTTGTGAAAGAAGGACGGGCCTTATTACGCTCTCGGGCTCCGTTAGCTACAGGTTCCACAGATTTCCTCCGCTAGCGCTCCGCTGGAACATGCCGCTAAAACCAGATGATCTGTACGCCTACCAGCACTGAAACAGACAGGTTCAGCGGTCGCTAGTCGCTTGCTGTGCATGTTACACCAAAGTCTTTGGCCGAGTTATAGCCGGCACAATTAATTCTGGTGCCTGAATCAATTGATTCTTTTTGGCTCGACAAATTGACCGTTGTTTGTTGACATTAAATCGTAGCCTAGCAGGCAACGACCAAACGGCAGCCTCTTAACAATGGCTTCGGCCTCAACACAGCAAACATACGTAACACAGCCTCATAAAACACCTCAGTCTCTTTATACTCTTTCAATATGACGCGTAATCTTTATATCCCCCTTGAGATCGTCCTTCAGATCCTTGAAACGTCCTTCCCGCCCGGTGAACCCAATCGGATTATTGACGTTGCAACCCCCGAAGTTCAGCAGCTCGTCGCCTGGACAAGGGTATGCCGCGCGACGTATGAGCCCGCGACAAGGTTTCTACGGCAGCACTGTGTACATCTGGACTCGATACCTCGACTCCAGAAATTCCTGCGCTGCCTGCATTACTCCAAGACGGAAGCAGACGGCCGTGAACCTCTTCCAAAAACCATCCCGCTTTCTGCAGTGTCGTCCATCTATCTTGGGCTCAGCCTGGAGGAGATCCAGTCAATACGAGCCAGCGCACTTGTCCGGGATGTCTTTCTGGAACTCGGCGGCTCGGTTCGCCGACTGATCGTTGACCTGCCGTTTCGCAGAATCGCTATGCAACATAGCATCGATGCGCATATTGATCAGGTCTTCTCTCGGGGTCTACAAGCGTTGGTCAACCTCGAAGAATTTGTCACCTTAGGCGGCCTGCCTTCATTAGAGTTCTGGAGGAGTGAGCTCAACGTCAGCCAAATTTGGCCCAAGCTACGAAAAGTCGCTGGGTTCAGCATCAACCTGAGTGACGAAGGACTTTGGCACAATGTTGCACTACACCGAAACATTGAGCATCTGGTTATCACAAGACCTTATTTGCTTCGTGTTCAGACTTGGAACATCAAGCAGTCTATTGGCAGCGAACTTTGGAACCCCGAGTTTGGAGGTGACTCGACCTATGCTCGGCCCCTGAAGATTGTCATTGTCAATCATGAGTTCAGCTCACCTATCATTGATACGGAAAACGGAAATATTCACGACCCAGCTGGGCTTCTTGATGTCTCCCCTGTTGAGATACCAATGCACGCGAAACGGGTCGATTATGTCTGCCGTGAGTGGCTAATCAAGACTGCGAAAGAAGATACAATTTGGGGGTATTGAAGTGTAATGACGTGCCTAGGATATTATAACTAGAAATAAATTCATCAATATCGGGGGCTTGTGTGGCCACGATGTCGATTAGTTGACAGCTAAGTGGCGCGAGGTGCAGTAGCAGCGGATATAAAGGACGAGAGACTGTTGGTTTTGGTTCAAAATGGGGCATGATAACCTTCCCAAAAGAGAGACCGGCAGCTTTATCTTGACCATAGTGTTGATATATGTTGGCTATGAAGTTGAGCGTAGGGAGATGGGTAACTGGTGATGAGCTGACTCTGTCTTTACCAACTATCGACGTTGAGCCAGATTGCTTGGTTTAGTGTACGCTCTTTTACTACGAAGAGCGCACAACATACATCGAGCCAAGCAATGATCCTATGCAGTTGGCCTGCCTCTAGAACCTAGAGTTCTGCTACGATCGAAGGGCAAGGCACATACAGGAGGCGGGTCGCATGTCTGCAATGGCTCGGGTAATGACCAGCAGCAGAGAGGCCTGGTGTAGAGGGGTAGGCTCTGCTGAGCTTGATGAGACCACATCAAGAGCTGCCCTCAACATCTTTGGTGCCGTTGGCAACAATACACCATGTCCCATTGGTGCTACGGCCACTCCTTTATCACTTCAATCTGCAATGTAATATATACGTCTCGCTCCTAATCAACATTTCTGTCTTACGAGAGGGCTATTTCCGTGTCCTCTGACTCTAGACACATCTCCGATTCGTCGCTCCCCCCAATACGAGGTTTTCTCTCGCCAGACCCGATTGTAACTTCGACCTCACGACAATGTTAGTGCTGGCAATGCCAAGGGGGGAGTGCTGGTCGGGATGCTTGGGGAGAAGCTCACAGTCGCGATTTGGTTGAGAGGTCAAAAGAGGCTTCAACTTGCCTTGGAAACATCGCCAAGAGAAACCTGCGCGCGCTGCAGTCACTTTATCCGGTAATCTACTTGATGCATCTCACTGGTAACCAAGCTTGCGCTCATGAAGTTCCACCAATATGTCGCCTTGCGATATTGTTAATCTAGAATATGTAAAAGAAAATCATCTGGCCCCCGAGGGTGCTCAATCTCCTTGCAGTGCAAGTAGATAGACTATACCTCTGTGGCTACGGCGGTAGTGGCACTGATGGGTAAGATGCATCACAGGGCAAGAGGACCAACCGGAATAGCTCCCCGCTTCATTCATTCATCGACCTACCCTACAAAATAGTATCAATGACATTTCTTAGTTCTTAACCCATATAAAACAGCTCGCCATGTATACTGATCAGAAAGACCATAATTTAAATAGTAAACTTTTTGTATTCTTAGTGCTTTATATATAATATGGCGGCTTCTGCCTTGCGCGGTTTGTTTTTCCAATTGTTGACAAGCATCACGTACCGGTTAGCGGGTTGGTCCATTGTCGGAATCCCAACGGCGATTATCTTTTATACTCATGCTATTAAGCCTACTGCATGGATTTCGAACAAAAACAAAGAGTTCTTCTTAAGAAATACCTAAGCAATGCCTCGATGCGCGAATCTGGGTGGTGCAGCGATCTAGCTCCTCATTTGAGCGGCCACTATCAACGAAACAGGTCGCGTGGCCCAATGGCAAGGCGTCTGACTACGAATCAGAAGATTCTGGGTTCGATCCCCAGCGTGATCATCCTGACAACAAGTTCTGTAGCATCTCATAACAAGCTTATCTTACCACGACACAAATGACGTGGAAGCTTGATATAAGAGGTCACAGGCAACTAATCCTTTCGTTTTGTCTTGACAGACGGTAACCTTATTATTTTTTGTCGGTTATTTAGCCTCCACGAGTTTGTGTGTTGCTTGTTTATTATTAATTGTATTCCATTTGACTGTTTTCTGTCTACTTTTTCCGTAGGAGTTTTACCTTCATCTTCTTCAGGCGCCGACTTTCAAACGCCTTGGTGACCCTCCAATTGCTGACAATCATGATGAAGACAAAGAAAAATATGAAGAGCGCTCCAATGAGCGGCACAATTAATGTGAACACCGTCAACCCGTAACTCACATCTTGGAACGTCTGGTTCTCGACCAGCCGATCAACACCCAATCCGACCTGCATCGCCGTGAGCGCGATCACGACATAACCGAGAATACCAGCAAGCACCGAAAAATTGTCCCGAATGAGATCGCCGTAGACTGTATGCGACGCGACTCGTGAGTAGCCGCGCAGCAAATATCCTTTGCGAAGCGCGTAGACTTTGTTCAACCTGCTCAGCCGCAGCTCTCCGTACCAGTAGCGCGGATTGACGCGATCGTAACGGTGGTTCTCGAGAACCTGAGCTGTCAGTGCCTTCCAGCCCTCCCATGTCACTTCCTCGGGCAGCAATCCATGCTCCTTTGCGATGCGAAAGTCGCTTTTGTATGCGATGAGCGCAGCGTAGGAGAAGAGAAATCCTCGTGCGGAGGCATCAATGTTGCCTTCCGTCACGTCGAGATGGGCTGTGTCGCTAATGTTGCTGACCCAGAAATCGGGATCAAGCAGGTAAGCCGGTATAGGCTTGAGAAAAATGCGGTTTCTCCACCAGATCATGTGCAGCTCAGAGAGCTCGCTGATAACGATCTCTCGTGAGATGAGCCGTTGGTGATGGAGTGGCCGGGGCGGCATTGGGCGGCCGCAAGCCCAGAGCCATTCTTGCACGTCATTGAGGCGCGAGACAGATAGTTCCCGCTCTAGGAAGTTGGGGTCCGATGTAGGAACGACGATGTCATCGTTGAAGCGGTTGCTGGCAGGGAGGAGGCTATTAAGCTCATCCTTGGACTCCAAACTATCGCTCAGGATGTCCTTTTGTAAGATGCGGACCGTAAATGGCGGCGGTGGACTAGCCATAGTGAGATATTAGATTCGATGACACGGCGTAAGATTTAAGTTTCTCAAGGAGCATAAATAGAGAACGAATGCCCCGACGATGGCGAGTCTCTTGGAAAGCTACTCCGTAGCGTAAACAGAGAAAACAGTGGAAATTAAAGCTGACTGACCCTTGCTTGGTAATGGTCATAAGGCTGGTAGGCAACCCCTGCTCTCGAGGCCGATAGCACCATCCATGATTGGGCTGTAAGCGGCGTTACCCATTCACTTGATCACACGGCCCGCTCTGTGCCCACTGATTTCACCTCGGGAAAAGGGGACAGGCCGCTGCGCCGTGCTGACGGTCCAATTTCTTTAATTAGGCACACACTGCATCTCAGCCCAAAGGAGCAACCAGACCGGGCAGTGGCATCATGTACGATCGATGAGACACTAACAGGTATCGCTTGTCTAAGTGCTTACTCTGGAGAATGAATGTTAAGCGCATAACGCCGACTTAAAAGCTCAGCAGATGCTGACATACATAGAGACCCCCAGTAAGCCAAGATGTGGGGGCCAAGAATGAAACGAGAGCTGTAGTGGCCACTACCTACTCCTCCGTAAGACGAGAATTAGGAGGCGTCAACGTTGTCAGATCAACAACAACAACCAACGTCGAGTACATCTTTGATCGAATTGGCCAATATGTCGCTTCGTCGAACAGCAACGCGACGCGGCGGCCCTCCTGGGGCTGCTCCTAAGCAGAAGAAGGGCTATGAGAATGTCGAGCAGGGAATTAAGCAGCTCTATCCCGAGCCAGATTCGACAAGAAAGACGGACATGGAGTAAGCATCAACGCAGAACATGATTACTGAAGCAATTGACTCACCAATACGTTGACAGTATTGTTTTTGTGCCTGGTTTAGGAGCTCATCCTTTGCTGAGCTTCAAATCGACTACGAGCGATTTTAATTGGGCCAGTGAGGAGGGCATAGCTCGCGACTTTCCAAACGCTAGAATTCTTCTGTATCACAGTGAATCCTCATGGACTGGTTCCATCAAGGTGAAGCAGTTTCTCGGTAACCTGGCCCAGACTCTACTCGAAGGGTTGAAGATGAGTAGAGAGGTATGTTTCTACGTCTTTCGACTCAACTCAAAGAGTTTGGCCTGACAAGCATTCTAGAATATGGCCATTCCTCGTCCAATCACATTTATTGGTCACAGTATGGGAGGGCTTGTCATTGCCAAGGTATGATTCATTGCTTTGATGTTGTCTACTTGTCCTAATTTTGCCAGGCTATCTGTATAGCTGCAACGAGACAAGATCTCTTTCCAAACATGTTCGAAGACATAGCCGGTTGCGCATTCTTTGGAACGCCATTCAAGGGCGCTGAAGCAGCTTCTTTGGCATGTATGCTTTCCTCAGTCGGGGAGAAACTTGGTCATGCAACAGCTTCCAAACTCCTCGAGTTGATGAGGCCAGACGACGAAAGCCTGGCTGAGCTTCGAAAGGAGTTCGTGAGACTAGTAATCAAGACAACGCCCAAAATCGAGCTGTGCGGTTTCTATGAAGAGCACCCTACGACGATTAAGGATCTCTCTGGTATGCCTCAGTTCTTATCGGCGCTGAGCATTCCGATGCCCAAGAAGTATGCAGAGTTTGTCACGAGAGATTCCTCCATCTTGGATGGTGTGATGGAGACGATGGGTTTAGCTGCGAATCATCGAGACTTGGTCAAGTTTGATAGCTCGAAGGATGAACGTTATACACTAGTCCGAGGGCCTTTGAAACGACTTATCAACGGTTCACATCTGCGAGTCAAGAATCGACACAATGCCACAAGACGCACCGATCCAGCTACTATTAACCTTGCTTTACGAACTCTAGAAGGTGCACCAGTCCAAAGCAAGAGGGAAAGCATTGCCCAGAACACAACCACTTCCCCATGGTTCTCGAAAGAGCCAGAGTTTCTGGGCTGGTTAGCTAAGCCTAGTGAGGGCGAAGACAGTTCGCTTGTCAAGAAAGAGGATTGTCTCTGGGTTCGTGGCCGTGATGGTCGCGGTAAGACCAGCGCCGCGTTATCAGCCATTGAAAAGATTGAGGAGTTGACCAAGGACGAGGAGGTTTACGAAGAGGAGATTACCGACGAACCTTACACTGGCTCATCACGAAACTATCTTTCTTACTTCTTCTGCGACAAAACGCCCGATTATGGATCAGCTGAGAGTCTATTGAAAGCTCTCATCCGCCAACTTTTGGAAAGGCAGGGGCTTCTAGCGACGCATGCCAAGTTTCTTCTCAAGAAGAAAGGTCGAGAAACACAGCCTCTTTTGACTGTAGAGAACTTATGGCAGGTCCTTCAAGATATCCTCGCTGACGATGTATTCATTGGAGCGAGGGTGTACTTTGTTATCAACAACATCGAATCCCTCTCTCAAGATGCCGTGTCTACAAACACTCTCTTGACCCTGCTCAGTTCAGAGGTTGAGCATGACGGTACCGGAAGACGCCCATTAGTTCGATGGATGATCACAAGTGGCCAATCTTGGGACATTGATCGGGCTTTGAAGAGGGATACCGTCCGACTAGTTGATCTTGAGGACGCGAAATATGGAGATCAAGTCCAGCTTGAGCTTCGCAGGCACGCACAGAATAAGGTGCTAGAGCTGATCGAGCATAAGAAGTATAGCAGAGCTCTTGCATACTTTGCTAGCAGTGTCATTGGTAAGCGGGCTCAAAACACGCAGTGGATTGACATCACCTGTGATCATCTCGAAGAACTTCCTCAGCATCAGAACGACCTTCAAGTCCGTCGTCTTCTCGAAGTCATCCCACAAGAACTTAATGCTCTTCTCAGTTCTGCATGGCAACAAGTGTTTGACAACAACCGTGGTAAGGCCGGGGAGATCAAGGAAATGCTTCGTGTCTTGGTCCTTACTTATCAAGATCCAACCGAGGCTGAGCTTGGTCTTCTTGCTGGTCTCGATTCTTCACCAGAAGAAGTTTCAGAGCTACATGATCTGATCCAGAAGTGTAGACCCCTGATTGTACTAAAAGAAAATGGTCTCCAAGAGAAGACAGTGTGCTTCACTGAACCAGTAGTCAAGACCCATCTACTTGAACATGCACACGCGCTGCTTGGTCTCACCAGCGAGGATATCAAGCTACAACATGGTATTCTGGGTTTCCGAGCGTTCAGCCATATCCTAGAGATCTTCGACTTTCCGCTTTCCGATATTCCCCAGCAAATAGACGGAGCGGTGGGTGAGGTTGCTGGTGCTATAGAAGCCAGTCCAGATGATGGGGAGAGTGTTGCCTCTGGAGAAGCAGAAGCAAACGATCAGGAAGTCACCGAGAAAGAGGATGAAGAGGAATCCGATAATGAATCCAATCACGACGACGAATCTCAAAACGATAACGCTTCTGTCGCCTCGGAGGAGTCAAGTGATGGGGAAGATGATGAAGATGAGGTGGATGAAGACCCTGAAGCTCCATATCTCAAGGACATAGCCCTTGCCTATGCTGTTACACACTGGTTGCCTCACGCCAGCCAAGCGACTGCTGATCTCGCAGAAGCGCTGAGCCTGGAGGAAAAGTTCTGGCAGGCGGATTCCGTTATTCGACGCCGTTGGTTGACTGAGCACAACCGACTTACTGGCTCCTTTGCCTATTACGCTCGGGAGAAGCTGACTGGACTCCATGTTGCTGCTACGATTGGATTTAGAGACCTAGTCGCGGCTTTGATGGATCACGGTTTCGATGAGGACAAGGCCGCGATGGATTCAGACTATAATACGCCGGTAAGCGATGACATTCCTTGGAGAGAAGAAGATGAGACTGTGAACCGCAACGTGTATGAGCTGACATAATGTAGTTACATTACGCAGCCGCTTTTGGGCATGATGACATTGCTGAGGAGCTTCTTGACAGAGGTGCCAACATCGATGAAGGCATCAAGGGCAATCTTATAACTCCCTTGCACAGAGCAGCAGCCGAAGGAAACGTCAAGGTCATGAGTAAGCTTCTGCAACGGGGAGCGAACCCGAATGCTAGCTGTGGTGCCTACGGAGGTGTAATCTGTGCGGCTATCCAGTCTGGAAACACTGAGGCTGTGAAGCTTCTGGTAACTCATAATGTCTCGCTTGTCACTCAGGATGATGAAGACGAAGACGGCAAGGCTGAGGGCGAGAATGGTGAGGGTGAGGCCAAGGATGAGGAAGCTGAGGAAAACGATGGAGACGAGGGGAGTGACAAGGACGAAGGTTCAGAGTCAGGCTCAGATTCCGACGAAGAAGAAGAGGAGGAGGTCATCACATCACCCTTAGCTCTAGCAGCTATGAGAGCTGACCTTGCAGTGTTCGAGTTTCTCATCAAGGAATATTCCGACAAACTTCCTGCTGAAGAGTTTGGAATCGCCCTCGTCAAAGCAGCAGAATACGGTCGATTTGAAGCTTTCTCGCGGCTGTTCCATGACTTTGAGCACAATCAACAGTTTAAACAGGACGCCCTAGATGGAGCATCCTTCGGGGACCATTGGGCTATCGTCTCGTTGATCCTGGATCATTGCCCCGGCTTGAACTGTGACAAAACCTTCCTACAAACCGCGCAGGGAGAAGATGGCGATGACGAGATTCGTATCTTGGGAGCTATGTGGGAGTATTCTCAGGGTAATATCTCACCTGAGGCGCTGGATGAGTCCCTGTACGAAGCTACGGACTTTGAGAATCAGAGGACGGTGGAGTTGCTGTTGAGATATGGAGCTAACGCGAATGCAACTGGCGAACTGTAAGTCTTGGTTGAGATAACTGAGAGGTACAATTAACTAACCGTGACTTACAGATACGGGAATGCCTTGACAGCAGCTGCCTTTGACGGCACTATCGAGATAATCAAGCTGCTTCTCGATGCTGGTGCCGATATCAACTCGGCTGATGGATGGGCTCTCCAAACTGCGGCGGACCAAGGTCATGTCGACGTGGTCAACCTTCTCTTGGAGCGCGGGGCCAACGTCAACGCAGTCACGACCAATACCAACATGCCCAAGTGTACCGCGTTGCAAGCGGCTGTTGAGTCTGGCAGAGGAGATATTGTCGATATTCTGCTTGAGCATGGCGCTGATCCTAACCTTGGAGGAGGCGAGTTCTCTCACCCGATCATCGCTGCGGCTAGCAAGGGTGAAGAAGCTATCTTCAAGAAGCTTTTGGAAGCCAAGGCCGATGTGACGGTCGTCGGAGGAGAGTATAACTCAACTCCTCTGACATACACGGCGATATATCTACCTCGTGACCCGATTCGCCTGTTGTTGGATGCAGGTGCTGACATTAATCATGCGGATAACGAGGGAGACACGGCACTTATACTTACAGCATGGAGCGGTGATCATGAGTCGGTTCAGTTCCTGCTTGACCGTGGCGCCGATGTCTTGGTCAGGAACAAGGCAGGTCTCAATGCACTGCAGAAGGCTCTCGAGGCAGGCAGAGAAGAATGTGTCAAGATCCTGACCAACCATATCTCAGAGATCATGGAAGCAATCAGGGTTGCGATGGTTTCTGGCGATGCTTCCATCACTGCAGTGATTCGAAGTGTGCAGAATCAGAAGCAGGAGCTCAACTACGATGATCCTGACCCCAAGCCGGTACACGAGGAAAGTAGGAGAAGTTCAATCTATGAGCCAACATCACCCGTGGCTCAAACTCAAGGAGTTGGCCAATCTGTCAGTTTTGCTTCTGAGAAGATCGTAGTGGAGGATACCCCGAGTCACCATATCGCCTCACCTATAACGAGACCATCTATCACGCCATCCGGCCCTTCATCCAACTCTTTCGCAGACTTATACAGCCCTGCTCAAGACATCCTCGACTTCAGTCCAAACCCATTGTACAAGCGCCAATCTGAGCTGATCACACCAACGAACGAGCAGTCAAAGGGACCTATAAGAAGGAAGCCAATCACGGGTGCTAAGCCTCCTATGTACAGACCATACCAACCCGGCGGGGCTGGAGAGAATGTGCGACACTCGACTCCTCCGGGATCACTGGCGAACGCATTCCAGGCGTATCAGCCGATGCAGCAACAGACTCCTCCACCTGAGAATCTTCCTTCGTTTTCACCTCCGGAGACTTATGCGCCGCCGAGCCAGACCACGCCGGATCCTGGGTTTGTGCCTTATGCGCCGCCTGGACCTTCGAACTACGGACAGCAGAGTCAGGAGCCGGTGAGAAAGTCGTCGCGGTCGTCGTTTATGGGCATGAAAGTTCCATGGGCAGATGGCCGGTTTAGCTAGGGCATAAATGATGAGTGGTTAAATTTCGGGGATAGATGTATAATTAATCGCTAGAACATTGTAGTAAACCTTTCCTGCTATTGCGTTGTGATCACGTCGATTGCCCATATTGGGTGTAAGCGTTTGTGGCGATGCGACACTAACATCAACGCGTGTCTTTCACACTGAAGTCTGCTAGTCAAATATCTTTCGCTGTCTTCCGTCTGGAGCCGAACAAGGCTCGTGTGATCAGTTCTTTTCACATTTCCAACCTCGCTGATCATCTAAAACTCGGAAATCGGGAATTATCACATTGCGGAAGCTGGCTCCGCTGTTGTAAGACAGAGATTTGTCTGTGGAATCGAACGCGAACGCTTGTTGGGGGAAGCAAGTGAACGAAGATTGGCGAGTGAAACGTCGGACTTTGGAATGTCCGAGGTGCGCAATCTGCAATGGCTCGAAGGATTGAAGTCGATTTATCGCGTGAGTCACGATTAATACGAAAAGAGATTATAGGAATGATATCTTGATGATTCGAAGTGACTCACCTGCCGAATAGCCATAATGATGCTGCAGATGAGAGCCGGTAGCCGTGATCCATCTCTTATCGTGGATAGCTTATCGTCCGTTCAGTGCGATAAAGACCGGCTGTGACAGAGACAGCCATCGAATAGCGAGAATTATTGATGGGCTTCTGTCAGAAAATGGATAAATGAGAGTAAAATCGATCTTCTTTCAGTTTATTCCCTCATCAAACAGAACCAACTCAACCAGTCAGTAACAACATGAGCCCAGAATTGTTTGTCGTCATTGAAGCTTTTGTCATCTTGTTCGATTTGTAACATCAGTTGATCCGAAATTGGTTAGCGGCCGTTAGCTTAGAAATTGGTCTGACTGTTGCAGCTGCTGTCAAACCCATCCTCCACCAAATTCTGCTTATGCGGACGGCATCGTTGTCCGAGAGGATTACAAAGGCCTTGCTGACAGGCGCAGCAAGAGACCGAACACCGAGCACGCAATGGAAGATACAGAATAGGCATGTCGCAGATAGATACACCAAAAGATGAATGTCTGGTGGACATGTTAAATAGAAGTAGTCTTGCCCTCAGTTTGAGGACAATAAACAATCATCAATCACTTCCAAACAGCCAATACCATCTCTTGAATTGTCCAAAACATCAAAGTTTCAGTCATACAAACACAAAATACTACAAACAGTACTTCCGTAGAGATGCGACACTCAAAGAAGATGCAGGTTGCCGATGGCGATGGTGAGCTTCTCAATCAAGAGCCCTGGGTCCAGACTGTTAACAAATGCAGATCATTACATGCTCAGCAAAAAGTCGCAAACTTCAAGAAAAGGCAACGGATCTGGCAAACAACTCCAGCAATTATATAGACTATATGAAGATGCCAGGGACATTTACAACCAATCGACCCTGGCCAAGACAATTGAAGACATGCTGCGAACAAAAAACCGACCACGCATCACCAAGATTGTCTCGCTGGGTCTGGGCAGCTTGTTGGACGCTAAGGACCAACAGCGACGCATCAAACAATTGGTCGTGTTGGTGGCCATCGCATCTCATCTAACGTTATCAACGAGCGATAAGAGCAAATTGAGGATTTACGCCCAAGACCCAACATTCACATCTGCCGACGAGACCTTTCTCCAGAGCCTCGACATCTCTGTACTAAAAACACCGTCAATTGCGAACTTGGGTGAGGCTGGACGGATGATTGACGAGGAGACACTTGTCTATAGCCCATTCCTCACTCTTGAGACATACAAACTCCTCTTATCTTCATCGCAATCCTCAGACGGAACGGTCAGAGCACCAATATTGGTCAGCGACGACTTCAATGCGCTGAGATTGAAATGGGACAAGCGCACGTCGGAGCGAAAGGACGTGGAGCGGTTAATTCAGGGGGCACGCGAATATCGTCGGCGCGCGGTCAGTGGGGAGGGGTTCTGGACGCAGGCCGATCGGCCATTTCCCATGGCCCTGTACTGGCGGAACTCAGCCCGGGATGTGGGCGCCGCCCGAAACACGATAAGATCGGAATCTCAATCTTCATCTCCCTTCTCGCGATTTGAGCATCGCGCGATCCCTATACATGCTTAAATCATGTCTAACGGGGGAAGACGTCCAAGGGAGTCATGATTGGTGAGGTCTCAAACATCAGACACTTCCCCTCTCTCCCTCGCGTCTCGAGGAATTTCTGATACTGTACCAAGAATGCAAGGAGTTCAGGTCGGGGCGAATAACCTGGATGCATTTCAGCCTTAAAATGTGGTCTCATTAGCGATTGTCATAGCGTTAGAGTAGCGATGAATTTTTTTAGTCTCTGGTTAGACTCATTTGACATTTTCTGCTGCTTGATAAGAATTATCATGAGGACTCCGACGTTTTCCTGTTCCTACATGTGTTGCGAAGGCCGGTAAGGCACTAATGCCAATAGCTTGGGGAGGATGGCGCACTGAAGACAGGGGCCAGTGACAGAAGAAAAACGTCGGGCGCCTCGACTGAGTTAGACGCTTGATGTTGTAGAAGCGAGATGGCTTCTCAAGTTGATCATTGAGCTGACCAAGAAATGCAGAGACGTGCAATTGACGAGATCATATAGACAGGTTTGCCGTGGGGATCTGACGATTTGCTGTGAAGAGAACACCCCGAATGAGTTGATATGAACTTATGAAAGGGTCAAAAGCAAACGCAAAGCTTCATGTTGATGACGTTTGGCGTTTGCTGGCTCGAGTTGACCGGGGCAAGGGAAGAATGTTCACCTCGATAATCGCATCGCGAACTGATCAAACTCCAGGTCGGGGCTGGCAACTTTATAGCAATCTCTCATGCTCCATCTTTCTAGCAACCATTCATCTTGTGCTCAGACTTAATCTTCAAGACTGGAGATTTGTTTCACGAGATAAACAATCGTCTGCTTGGCAGATCCCATCATGATCCTTTGGCGACAGTGATGTTTTGGCGCTGTAAAATTAAGCTTGTCTGTTAGACCACCGCCCGCTGTGTAGCGCTCGTCACGCTAAAACGGCGCTGAGTCCAACCCCTGATTTTAGTCTCTGGGGCTGAGACATCGCCCGACAGTAATTAATTCTAGCGGGTTTAGGTCGGCGATAGCGCCATGCACGGGTGGAGTCGGTTTTCCTTCTGGTATTCTTTTTTGCCCTCCCTTGAATCGATAATCCAGCAGACCAAGATCTTGGCAAGCCACTTTGACCCTTTTTCCTCTATGAAATCAGCAGAGGTACCTGTTTGTGGCGATATGCCAGTGATTTTAATCAGTCCAATAATGTACAATTGGTGAGGGAATGGACTACGTGCAAGGGAGGGTCCGGAAATTCCAGTGGCTTTTTTTCTCCTTTTCTGGGCATTTATAGCACCGTTGAACTCCCTGGTATATTATAGGCATGTCACAGCGGAACCCCTCAGCATGCCCCTCGACGTCCTTCGTTCGATCATTCATTCATTCATTCATTCATTCATTTAAACACTCTTTTGAAAGCGCAGGTTAACGTTTGGTCAGTTTTGTTACTGATCTGAATCGATCTGCTTCCTCTCTCTCAATATGACGGGCGCTCAAGATGGTGCTGGCTGGTTCCGCCAAATGTTCAGCAGCGGATACCAAGAATTGCCGACGACGAATGTCGTCAAGGATAAGACTGAGACCACTCAGATAATGCCGAGGAGGTTCTTGCGACTATCAACGAGAGGTTTCTTGCTCGTGCTGGCGGCTATTCTCCTCATTCCCACGTTTTTGGCTCTTGCAGCTCTAGAGGTAAGCGACGTTGTAATTCTTAGTGGGATCTTCAGTTGACTGACAATTGTAGGGCCGACAATACCTCTCCGATGGAACGGCCGATGTATTCGAAATGGGCGGCGAAACTCAAGATGCAAGCTCACCTGTCGCCTCGCCCGCTTCACCCAATTCTCCCGTCTCACCCGCTGGCATCCCCGTCATGGTCAACCCTCCCAAGAAGAGCGGCAACATCTTCAACCGCCGTCTCGTCATCCTCCTCCCAGCCAACGCCCCGGGTGTCAACGTCTGCAAGGCCATTGTTACAGCGGTTGCCCTTGGATATCCTGCCCCTGTCATCCTGAACTGGGGAAAGAGTGGCTCGCATCTCGCAAAGATCGCTGGTGTCCTCGATTATCTTGACTGGAGCTCTCGACAAGGCAGCTCAAGCAAGGACCACTTGAACGAGGATGATCTTATCATGGTCGCCGACAGCGCCGACTCTTGGTTCCAGCTCCCCCCAAGTGTACTCCTCTGGCGCTACCATGCTCTCAACGAAGAGGCCAACGCACGTCTTCGCGCTCAATGGCCACACAAGTCCGAGATGCCCATGAAGCAGACCATCATGGTGTCCGCCCAGAAGAGGTGCTGGCCTCGTGCCAAGTCTGGTTCCAACCTGCACTGCGATGCTCTCCCAGAGTCTCCTCTCCGTGAGGATCTCTACGGACCGGAGACAGACCAAGATCCCAACTTGCGCATGGTCGATGTCCGACCCAAGTACATCAACAGTGGTGCCTTCATTGGACCTGTCGGTGACATGCGAAAGTACTTCCGTCGCGCCCAAGAGCGTTACGAGCTTGGAAAGGCTGAGCAGGGCGATCACTTCTACAGTGATCAAGGCTTCTTTGGTGAGATCTGGGGAGAGCAAGAGATGTGGCGCACATGGCGACGCGAGCTCGGCGATGCCATTGATCCCTCTCACAATGTTTCCACCATGGTCCGCGATCAATTCGAGTTCCACGTCGGCCTCGACTACAACCAGACCATCTCCATCCCCACTGTCTTTGAAGAGGATGATGGCGATATCCTGACACTCAACAACCAGACATTTATCGCTGAGCGATCTCGAGAGCTCGAGATTGAGCCTGTTCGTCTGACTGCTGTCCCCGAGGAGATCGCCAATGCGACAAATCCTCTTGCGCGCATTCTTTCGGAAGAGGACCGACGCACATTGAACTGGGGCGACATGACTTTGTACGCCGACTTCTTCACCACCGCCATCCCCATCAACATCCATCACAACGCCCACATCAACAACCTCAAGACCCGAAGAGTTTTGTGGTGGGACCGCATGTGGTTCTTCCCCTACCTCCGCCAGCTTGTCAACGCGCAGCTCACTCAGCGCCGACAGCAGCCTCTGGGCAGGGTCGAGATCCCCGAAGGCCGGGCTATCTACTGGGGTCTTGAGGCATACCGAACTATCAGGCGGTTTATGCCTGCCCAGCGTGGTATGGTCAACACCGACTTTGACACCGTGTGCACGTCAAGTTGGGCCAAGAAGGAGAAGCAGAATTGGTGGGATGTGGTGTTCCAAGATGAGCAGGGACCATTGGTACTCAAAGCGTGATATTAGGTCTTTACATGGGTTATTTGGTGTATATTAAATGTTTAGAAAGGGTTAATCATGGCAATTCTTGGGTTTGAGCGAGATTTGAGTCTTTTATTTGCCATTCAGTGATTAATAGGTCATGATGCTTCATTATCCACTCCCCCGTGCCGTCAAATTATTACCGTGTACAACTCTTCATGATATTGCCCTTGATGCAAATGACAAGTGGCAGATTGCTTTCCAAATTACATACCCAAGTCACCACTTTTGCTCAAACATACTGATGTTCTGTCGTCGCCTCCTAGACGTCGACTGGACTGTCCTGCCCTGGGTTCGCTTCCTCATAGTGCATCATCTTGACAAGCCTGAAGTAGCCTGCAGCAAGAGCACCACCAAGTAGAGGTCCAACCCAGTATAGCCAGTGATAACCAGGGAAGTCTCTGCCACCGACGGCGCAGCCAAAGGACCGTACAGGGTTTAACGATCCGCCTGTCACAAAGACACCTAGAAACCGACCATCAACATCGTGCCAAGAAGTAAAAACGAGGGAGGCTTCTTACCTGGAATGAGGGCCACAAAAACAGAGAGACCAATGCCAATTGGCGCGAGGAATGTATCGCGGGATTTCTCCGCTGCAAGCATCAAGACGACGAAGACCAATTGAGCTGTGAAGAACATCTCAAGAAAGACACCTTGTGCTATCGAGGTATTGGGACCGAGCGTGGTATTTGCCTGCGAGGCACTTCCGGGGAACATGGCTTCGACTAGACCACCTGCACACATTGAAGCGATAAGTTGGGCTGGGAATAGGTACAGCGCTCGCATCCATGGCAATTGGCCAGCGAGACAGAGACCAAAGGTGACCTAGGGGCAGAGCAGTCAGCACGACAATATTGTCAACGAGTAAAATAGCTTACCGCAGGGTTGAACAATCCACCGCTTATTCGGTAGAAGGCCCAAACGTTGACCAAGAGGGAGAAGCCGTATGCCATTGCGATCCAGATGATAGTGTTGTTGGCCAATGTGCCATTAGGCCCGGTGGCAGGCTCTTGAAGAACAGCAATAATGTTGCCGGCATAGCCAAAGTACAAGAAGAAGAAAGTACCGACGAATTCACCAGACGCCGCTACCATGTGAGTGCCGAATTCGCTAAGATGGGTTTTCTGCTGCTTATGGTGATGGTGATGGCCATTGAAGCCATTCGCACCTTGAAGTTCAGCAGCGTTTGCCATTTTCGCAACGCCGTGAATTTTCGCGCGCGATGACTGGTTAGTTTTCTTCGAGGCCTGGACCCTGAAAGGAAAGATTAAGCAGAAAGAAGAAATCTGGTGTGAGTGAAAAACAGGGAAACGCAAAAAGTATTTACGGGGATGGTGGAGGTAATGGTGCAAACCCGGGGAATGCTCAACGGCTGACGTAGTGACTACGGTCTACTCCCTTCTCATCACTTTTCAATTCTTTCATATCGGCGTGGATGCAGGTATGACGCGCACAACGCTGGCCTCTGTGAGACTGCTGCGCTGCGAAAGTGTCAAAATGACAACGTCAGGATTGCAACGGCCACAGGAAATTCCACAGCTGACAACAAGCCCGTCTGCTTGGCGCCAGTCGAGTCTCAGACTATCGAATTGGCAATGGCAACGGGGCTGATTATCACCACTTCTTTATTGGACAGACGCTGGACTAGCCGGACTTTACGTCCGGGAATGAGGATCACAAAGCCCAATGTAGGAAAGTGTGCAGCCAGTCTGGCGTCGTACTAACCGTTTGGATCAAGCCATCGGACGATCACTGTTCAATCTGTGTTTTTGCAAATATCACATCATATGCAGCGAGCCGCGTTTGTCGACCAGAGAATTGTTTATAAAGCCGAGCTTTGGTGCAACCTTTGATCGACCGCTTCTTGGCGTCCACATCTTATCACGGCAATTGGGCTGTTTCCCCATTGTTGGTGTCGACAAGCTGACAAGTCCGTGCTGAGTTGGGCGATCTTGAGTTGCTATGACTCCAGCTGGATCACGATTTCGCGCTTGGGGATCATCAACACACTGACGTATACCAGCATTTAGCTGAGTGTCTCTGCATTTGCATATCTGTTGATCAAGACGAATCCAAAATAACTGCCAAGGAAGCAAAGGCCGCCAAGTGTCCCGACCCCTCACGGAGCTCCTGTGATCTCAACGGAGTGGCAGACGATGACCGAATGTTCCTTGGAGAACCAAAACTCGATATTCCCATCCATCTTCGAGCACTTCCAGTCATCGCCGCTATGTGCATGGTCCGACTCACTTCCGATCTCGACGTGAACGCCCCGCAGTATCGCCGGTGTAGGTTGAACATGACAGTAGCACAACCGCCGTGGCCTCAGATACGTTTTCGCATGATAATGCCCGAATCTACAGTCTCCCAAGGCTCTCTGGGCACCGTTGCTATAATCAAATATCATACCCTTGCATTCAAAGTTCTCATCTTCGAGAACCTGAATGCCATTCACGTCTTTTAATGGCGCCACGGAAAGATACATATGCTCGAACATTAGATGAAGCAGAGGATCCATATTCGGCCAGCGATTGTTGAACGGCGGTAGGCTATCATGGTGCTGCCTCCGCGGATATGTCCCGAATACAGTAGCTGGTCCGACATCTGCAACATTGTGAATGAGCAGTTCCGGACTTGACTGGCTGAGAACGATATCTCTGTGCTGCCTCAGATGGCATGGGCCAACATACACATCCCCGGCTAACTTTGTACGAATCTGGCTTCATCAGCACTGTGAATTCAATCACGAAAGGAACATGTTACCATGAAAAAGGGCTTCTGCGTTGTGGCCCCTCCTCCTTCAACCTTCAACCGCATCGCGATCGCGGTAATTTCTTCATCTCTTGGCATCGGTAGGTATATCCATACGATACTTTCCTGTCTTTTCGCTGGAAGGCGGTCGAATGTTTTGGTTGCATAAGGCCTCGTATGTGTATGCGCATGTATTGCATACAGCTTACTAAATGAGAAGAAAAACGTGAGGCCGGTTACACTGCGTAAGTTGGTGGTCTTGAATTGCATGGACGGTGTCACACGGCCGTAAAAGTCGCAGTTCTCAATACCAGGAGGGTTGGGGGTATCCCAGATGTGAAATCCCAACAGAGATGCAGGTAGCTCAAGCCGCAACACGTGGAACTAGGTGCCCTGTGTCAGTTTAGATCATTCCAATATCCAGAGCAACATCATCACCTTCAGTATTGCCACGACATCCTGAAAGCATATCGAAGGCGCAATGACGAATGCCTCCTTGTCTGAACGTCCGGGCTCGTATGACGATTTCGACAACCTTTCTACCTTACGTATCCCCCTGTGATCAAGAGTTAAGCGTACTACTGGCGGGCAGTTGCTTGATAACACAGCAGCGTAATCCCCTCGTGTCCAAGATAGGATATTACACAAAGGTATCGAAGTAACTGGCGGAGCGGTGTCGGGCTTTAAGCGGGACAATTCCCGAGCTATGCTGAGAACATGGATGTAACGCCAGAACGTCGCCGAATCGCTGTATTCTTGTACCATCTGGATGAGCTCTGCTGGTAGGAGCTTCAATAGTCGAATACCATAACCTTCTGCTTTCTCGCGGACAATTTCGATGTCAAGTCCTGTTTCGCGATCCAGGTGGAGCATTGGAGCGCGATGCCAAAGGTTCCTCTTGCCAATTGTTATCCACAATCTGTCGACTGCCTTGTCGATTTTACAATGTTCTTGGAACAGATTCAGGCACGTAGAATGCAACCCTACTGCCTCAGTAGCATCTGTGCATCGCCGGCAGCTTGGTGCCCAGCAAATGACTTTGGTGCCAACCCTGATGCTCCGAGAATCGGGGAATACCGCACGGTCTAGGCATATCCCTGATTCTGGTTCAAGACCATCACCTAGTACTGAAGAACTTGCTGTTAGCCGATGAAGAACATGAGAAGAGTGATGTCAAAACTAACAAGCCACAAAGCTCACGCCAGCTAACAATGCTTTGCCGCAGATACCGCATTGAGTACGAAGGCGATGATGCCCCGTGACTCCGCCTAACAAGGAGCTCATGATGACATTGAATGAAGATGTACGACGAAGAGGGGAATATCTCGCGTTTGACGTGACCTCGGTTCGGATTATTGAGAAACCGACGTGCAGATGTCAGCAATCGGATGCTACGATGCATCGATGATTGGTTACACGGTATGAGATGGCTAGAGGCTGGAGCTTGAGGGAGAAAGTGTTTGAAAATGTGTTTAAAATGCGAACAGCGTGTTCACGAAGCTACGGTAATCTAAGATATACCACCAGTATCGGGGTTATGCGATGTCAAGTCAAATTCGCTAGTTGAGGGGACCCGAACGATGGCGTTCCAACAATGGGCAATCAGAGATACAAACTAGATTTACGCTATTCGTCTTCCATATTATATGAAATCGAACAATGAGAGGGTCCGCTGTCCTGCTATACAATGGAACGAGGAGAGTGTTGGTGAAATAGAAAAGAGACTATTGCAGAGTACACATATATTATTCAAGAACTTATTTATTTCCACATAACTTCCACAAGGCTCATTAAAGTGACTTCCATTGAGTTTAATGCTGTAATTCTATCATTGAGGTAAAGATAACGTAGTAGCTCGTACACCTGATTGAATCATATGGTACTTCACAGAATGAGAATGTGTTAATGACTATGGAATTTCTCTAACCCGTATGTAGCTCTTAATACTCAAACGCGCGGCGTCTTGTTGGATCAAGCCAACCCAAAATTATCCGTAATTCCCTTCCAGCTGCCCTGCTGTTGAAAATGATACTGGTGTACCATTTCTCGGCCTGGGCCTCCGACCTCCGGATTCTGAAGGGGAAGTATTTTAGTACAAAGAGAAAAGATCAGCTTGGCCTATTACCAGTATTTCTCTCTAATAAAATCCGGTATGCTTCTGGAAAAGTGACAGGTAACGCGGGTCTCGTATCTTCGCCTATCACAGGAAAAACAGGAAGCAGCCTCTACGAAGTATTTCCAAGCGGCACAGGCCGTATCCTCACCTATCACTCGAAGACTTGGCGGTACCCAACGGCAGAGGCTTCAATCCAAGGATGACCGTATCTTCGCCTATCACCAGTAGTTGGTTACATCTCGGCAGTTGATATGTCTTACAGTCGTAGAATAAATTCTTGCTGGGATGGACCCTGTGCTGTTAGCTTGTGCGACGTGAGATGTCGGGAGAAAACGTGGGATGGTATTTCCCCTATTATCTCCGGTAAGGCTGTCCTGGTTCGCGAATATTAGTTTATTCTTCACCCTGCTGCCGATCTCTACCACAAAGCAGGCTGGTGTAGTTCTCGACCTTATATACCGGTTTCCTGCAGATCGACAAAGACAATATGTCAAATGGCATAGCCCAAGGGTCCCAACTTCAATATAAGAGTAGTTTATGCTTTATTCAATAATGCTTGAGTATTACAACGTTGCAGCGGCACAGCCCAGGTTGCAAAGACCGACGGGCGTTATCGTCGAACCATGGAAGCGACGTCGCCAGAACCGGGTAAGCTCTCATCCACAAACCCAAAACGTTTGTAAAGTCCGGCCCCAGACTTGCTCGCATCCACATACGCTGCAACTCCGTCCTTGTCTGCTAGGTCACAGCCAAATTTCATAAGCATTGAGCCAGCTCCGCAGCGTTGATAGTCAGGATGCGTGACCAGCGTATCGAGATCTGGATGTGCGGTTAGCAGATCCGGGGTATAACGTCCGAGTGACCCCTTACAATAGTGCTTCTGGTCTCCCATAACGCGGAGTCTTTCCGCTTCCTCCTTGGCGATGAACTCGTCGCAGACTTGACCAGGCTGGTCCTGAGTCCATGGTGGATATCGTCGACCCCGCTCGCGGGGCATCGAGGTATCCCACTTGGCAAAAGCCGCGATGCGTGGACGGCCATTAGCATCTTTAGAGTCTGGATCGACAACTTTGACGAAGCGTTGAAACGGTTTATGGATCAAATCGTGACGATTGCCTTCGGTCCACCAGTTGCGTACCGCCGGTGTATCAGGCCAGATGCGTCGGATTCCAGGATCGGTAAAAGCTGCAAACCAAACCTCTGTAAGGACGGGTACATCTTCAAGGGCGACTTCTTCGAGTCTGAGGTTTTTCCGTGCAGTCATCTTGATGCAAATGGCGGTGAGATGTTTAATGAAAGGAGTAGGATTCAGGATGCAGTTCTGTCTATCAGGGGAATTGTGTAAGCTTCTATTGGCTCATGAGCTGAGACGGGGTTTTGGTAAGCAAAAGGCAGTCCAAGGCCCGGTTTTTACTCATTACATTCACTTGAAACAAGGTATAGTAAAGTACTACCGTTGGTGTCTGGTATAGTAGCTCAAATTTCTATTATTACCATTACCGTTCGCCTGTTGCTTGGTGGCGTTAATTCCATTCCGCCGCCACAATCTGAACTTGCTATAACTTAAATATTACCAGTATTATGGCAATGAGGATACCAGTGCTTTGAGGTTGTTGAGTGGCCCTATGTATGATTTAACAGGTGTGATCTGCCGTAACGTCTCGTCCAGCAGGCTGGGCAGGTCGACTCCGAGGTCAATCATATACGGTTGCGATGTCTGGCGTTGAGCGTATAAAGCTATCGTATATAGATACGCATTGACCATCAGCGTACTCGACAGGTTCCTGCCGGTTAAGAGGTCATTAAGAGGGAGCCAAAGCTTGTAGTCTCGCAGTAGTCGGATTCGTTCGAATTGTTTATCGGCGGGTGTCGACGGTTCCAGTTCGGTCAGGTCCTCCGCGAGGGCGATGAGTAGCCGCAGCTGTCTCCAGGTGTCGTCGTCGGGTTCTTGCTCTTTCAAGAGGGCCTTGAATTTCTTCATCTCGATAATTATACGTTGGAGTCCGTTCGGCTTCCCGCACTCCGTCTTGAGCGTTGTGTGCAGATGGGCGGTTTGACGCCATGCTTTTGCTATCATGTGATAAAACCCGGATTGGTGACCCAGCCGATGGCATGTTTGCAGGATCTACGATTTCGTGAGCCTTGGTGTATCACCTGACAGCAGAATAGTACTTACAGCTGAGATTCCTTCTGCAATCTGTCTTCGGCTCGACCTGGTCATGTCAATACTTCCGTCCATCGCCTCAGCGAGGCGCACTCACATGTCTTCACAGAGCCATAGTAGTGCCATCGAGGCAACGAGGGCTCCATCAGCATGCTCTGGTCTAAAGTTGGACAGACATCTCCTGAGGTCCTGGATAGCTAGCATCTGGTATTGATACTCTTTTCGACGGGCATGTTGGCAGTGAGTAACTGAAGCAACTTGATATGCAGAAAGGGCGAGGACTCCATTCATCGCCAGCCGAGACGATGAGATGATACGAAAAAAGCTAGAGAGTCAACATGATGAGATAAGAAACTGCTGGACAAACAAACCTTGGTAAGTACGATGATATAACTGTGAGCTTACTCACTCCCATCGTTGTAAGTCTATGCTGGTTACTCGCTGCTTGGTAAACGAAGCATAAGTCATCTTCGGAGTAAATGGTCGGTTGCAGGGTTATTCTGATACGATCATCCGGTATAGGCATTGACCCTGTCCTTCTCCACTGCCTTACCTCTGCCCTGGCCTTTGCCGACCATGGCCGACGAGGTTTAGAGGTTGAACAAGAAGTTGATGGATTGTTTTCAGGTGAGGGCTGGAGTAGTAACTCTTCTTGTGACGGTGTATCGTGAAAGGAGCATTTGACCTTGTGCTTAGTGCAGTTCTGGCTTGGAGATCATGAGCTGATGATCGCCTTAGTACAGAGGCGCGGCCCACCTACCACTGGGGATAGTTCTCGTCGCAACGGATGTGACGGCGCTTACTGGACCAGACAAATACTGATTAGTATGTTCGACGAGTATCGAAAGTCTTTAAAGTCCCACACACCACGTCAAGCAGCCCATGCGTGACTTTGTATGGCTGCATAGGTCAGCTCGGTCAGTTTTAAGGTTCGGCAGGGCGAAGGGAAGAGGCCTCAGAGTCGTACCTCCTACGGTTCCCATTTCTGGCTTGACTGAGCGACTTGGATGGCATGATTCAGGTGTAGAACGGGTCACGGCGTGCAGAGCAGGCGTCCTTGCGAGGCT
Organism: Fusarium nygamai; assembly: GCA_001262555.1. Taxonomy (NCBI): domain Eukaryota; kingdom Fungi; phylum Ascomycota; class Sordariomycetes; order Hypocreales; family Nectriaceae; genus Fusarium; species Fusarium nygamai. The sequence continues at coordinate 1,391,922 of LBNR01000009.1, read as the reverse complement.
CTGCTCACAATCGGTCACCGGAGATAAAGATAAAGGCGGGGAATTAGACGCGTGGGAACAAAACGGCTCTATGCTTCTCTTTAAATACCCTCGCGCTAAGACGTTGGGGAATGACACAGATTGGGTCTAGCCCTGGCTCCCTGACTCGAAAGTGCTAAGTCTAGAACGGCGATAATATCGGAATGCCGCATATTACATACATGCACTGTGAGAAGCCGTTGACGTACCGTCCAGGAATCATCACTGCACGGCAAGGTAAAAGCAATAAAATTTGGGTGAGGACGTGTCTTGGCCGCACGCAATGTCGCGGCAGTTATTATCAGTCAACACTATTACTGGTTAAGTAGTCAAGGCGATCATGGCAGGGGGTCCGGACGAATCGGATGGGGCGAGACCGTTGAAACCTTTTCCTAACCCTGTATTTAAAACGCTGGCTAACAGGTCGATCAGATACTGCAGAGTGACTCCTTGATCTAAGATTATCTTCCCGGGGAAGCTTGGTAGCGTTACGGTATCGGAGGCCCAAGACAGTGGGTCGAGTGATCCCCGATGGCTGTGACAGCGGTCCTAACTAAATGACAGATATCTTACAACGTAACATTTAAGATAACGGCTACCCCGTGGTTAATGAGACAAGACACTTGCCTTGCAAAATTGGCCTGGGATAGCAGTCGCGGCTTCAAAGCTGACACTCCCGGAGGCCTAAGCCACTGTTCTCATCTGCTTGAGGGCAAGCGTGGAACGCCTCGTAGGTTCTAATAGGTGCGGTTTATCCGGAGCCCTTGCTGTGGCGCACATCAAAGAGTTGATACAAGATAACTCCAAGCCGCCAAAGGCTCGTAATTTTGGTAGCCAGCGCCCAGGGGCCGTATCCCAAGACCAGGTCTATGCTACAACAAGCCTAGGTTGCGACGCTTTGACGTTTGAGAACCGATACTAACCATGGAAGGCCGTAATTCCACCAATGTGATCCTGGACAAATGACATACATGCTTACTCAGGCAGTCATTCGAGACATGCCAAGCTTGATTGGTCTTTTCTAGATAAGCAATGCCCAGAAACTTCTCCCATAGGATATAATCTACAAGAGTTGTTGCTCAGAGCTCCACTGAGAAACTCACATGCCCAAGAACAACATTTCAGGCTTTCAGCCCAACCAACAATCCACAGAGTCTGAGTGGCTTGACCAATATTATTAGCGGAGCCAAGTCCCAAGACACGACATGGTCTTCCCCGGAACCCTCAGCCGTGGCTGCAGCCGCTGCAGGAAGCGAAAGATCAAAGTAAGTTTCCTGGTCAATCAATCTGAATCTGACAGGTCAACGGTCCAGCCCCTATCCTAACTAACCTTTTCCCACCAGTGCGATGGCAGACGCCCAGGATGTCGACGCTGCGAGCTCTACAAGGCTCCATGCCCCGGCTATGATCGACCACTAGCGTTCCGCTTCCACGGAGAGCCTGGACATAGTCTTGTTCGTGATGAGCCTGGCAGCTCTTCCGCGCAGAATATGGGGCTCGGCTACGAAAAAGCAAGGTCCAGAGGCTCAGGGGTTTGTCGACAACCCCAACCCTCGTTCGAGGATGAGTCCATCTCGTATTTCCTGCACGAGTACTGCGTCTTGCCGGCGCCAGGCGTCATCAAGGGGCACCTCGACTTTCTAGAGGGCATGTACAGGAGCTCTAGCCGGTCATCGTGCATACGCCCGGCCCTCCTTGCTGCAGCTCACATGTCGCTTTCAAGACACTACAAGTCGTCAACGCTCTATGTCACCGCACGGTACCACTATGGGGCTGCTTTGAGGACTGTCAACAGAGATCTTTCTGCATCTAAACGGCCCCTGAGAGATGAAACATTGGCATCCCTGATGCTGCTCGGCATGATCGAGGTAAGTCATGTGCTGCAATGATCTGCAACTCGCTGACGAACCTCCAAGGATATCGAGTGCCAAGGTCAAACGACCAAGGCCGTGCACATGGCCGGCATTTCCAAGTTATTCGACGTAGTCGGGCACCGCGTGATAACAAATGTCGAAGAGTCGAACTTGCATTCGTGGATATTCACTCAAATGGTTAGTAGATCTTAACAGGACCCTTATAGCATGGATGCTGAGACACAAAATAAGCAAATCCCCTCACTCATGGCCAAGGACGATATGGACTGTCTGGTCATTCCCGACTCACAGCTCGACACATCAAACCCAGTGATCCGCTTAGCCCTGGTCGTCACTCGCATTGGACAGTTCTACAGGGCAGCTAGGCGAATCACGAGTGCAGATTCGACATCGACACCGAATAAGCAACGGGAGTTACTCGTTCCGGTTATCCAAGAAGCCTTGGCAATCGGCGCTGAGTTGGCCATGATTGAAAAGGCCATGCCTACACGACTACAACCTCAGCAAACAGCGGACAAGCGACCCGCCACTGCGAATAATAAGCCCTTGGTCAGCTTTCAATCGCGATGGACGGCGTGCACGTGGGTCTTCTTCAACATGTACCTCATATTGTTTTTCGGGAGGCTGTATGTATGTGCTGCAACCCTCCTGCGGCTCGTGGACTCAAAGAGCAGTCCGCAGGTTCAGCTCGCTCAGACCACCGCCACCATCGCTGAAAAGCAAGTTGTTTCAATGACTCAGAGGCTCTGCAGTGTCTTGCCTTATCTGATGGGCGAAGTCAACGAGCAGGGCATCCCACTTCCCGTACCGCAACGTCAGAGCGTCATCATGTACCATCTGGTCTGGCCACTTGCTATCGCTATCTCGAGCCCGCATAGCAGCCCAGGGCAGGTTAAAGAGTGTCAGGCCAGGCTCGACCTGATCCGAGATCTGTATGGCATCAGACTCGCTTCTTTTGCCCCGGGTTTGGCCAAGGACCTGATGGCGTAAGTCTTATTGAGCGGGCGTACCTGCGATGAGGTTCCCAGTCATGGGAGAAATTTCTTCCAAATGGGACTAGTGGCGTCCCGATAGGAATGTTAGTGATTATACGTTTCAGGTTGATGATACATAGAAGCTGAGCTAACGCTCCTAGTTGAGAATGGCATGTGGTCGGTCAAGTTGCATTACGAATTCCTTAGATTCTAGATGAGTATGTACGATAGCTTCATGAATAACTTTTTTGCTGGCCACATCTGAGTCTAAATGCCTCCTTGCTAGGGACAAGTAAATCGCAGCTTGGTGTACCTGTCCAAGAGCTGCCTCAGTGTCAGTTCCATGACATTCTGCAACAGAAAAGGGAAAGCCTCAGGGTAAATGTAACTCGGGTTAACTGGAAAGGTCTTAGTTCGTTACAGCATTGTACTGTACCTGGCTGATCTGCTGCGGGGCTATCTTCCGAAGTCTTGCTTCTCGTTCATATCTCGTTCCTGGCTTGCAATTGTTCCGGCTTTCGCATCGGGTACCCGCAAGGCAAGGAGTAAAAATATCCATCAGCCTTTGGGCTTCGCCGAAATATCGTTAAGAAGTAATGATAGCTACCGCAATTGCGTAAATGAGGTCATAATGAAGGGGCGTTGATCTCGTCGTGTCGACCAGAAGCGGCATGCCTTGCGTGCTTGCGTGATGCATCGGTCGATCTCTGCCAGGGTACAGGGTAGTCTAGTTGGCCGAAGTGTCATCTAACGGTCAGGCCCGAAAGAGGTTAGACCGTTTCATTGACAACTCCACTTGATTGCTACCGCGTTAATAAACTTCCTCCTCTACTATCACTATCATCTAACTCGTCTCGGTTAACCATGCGAACCTCGCTCCGAAGATCTTGTAATGCCTGCGCGAAGGCGAAGCACAGTTGCGATCTCGGAACTCCCAAATGTTCACGATGCCTTAAGAGAAAAGTCACATGTGTTTACGCAAACGTGCCTTTGTCTTCATCATCGACAACATCGTCGTCAACACCGGAACAGCCGGCTCGGAGCAGGTCGATAGAGAAGTCTGAGATGCAGACATATTCGTTGAAGAGCCGAGATTTAGATTCGGCTTCTCAAGACTCATTGGAGCTATTCGCACCCGCTGGCAATTCTTTCGATCCGTTTGACTCATATCCAGCCACCAGACTTCCCAGAGTTCACGTTCAACGATTGATACAGCACTGTAAAGCATTGTCTACCAAGTTTCAAGATGGTCTAATATCTGACTTAAGGACTAGTTCTCTCAAATATCTCTTTTCAATATTACCCTTTGGATCTCAACATGTCCTCAAATCCATTCATCGTCTCTTGGTGGCCATTGGCTCTTGCAGATCCAGCATTGTTCCATGTTTCTATACAGACGGCCTCATTAGATGAAGAGAGACGTGCCCAGAAAGGCTTCCCTATATCAGAACTTCTCATGGTAGATTCTGTATCTCTAATACGGAAGAAGATAGGGAGTTCGTTGCTAGCGATTCAAGATGAGACATTGAACTCTGTTGTCACCTTGGCTGCCATTGAAGTGAGTAATTACCTCGCTACCGACCATGAATCCGTTGATTGACTCTTGAGTGTAGCACGGAAAGGGAAATATTGAAGCCAGTAGAGCGCATATAGACGGGGCGAAACGTATTGTTGGGATCCGAGGTGGACTTGATCAAGTGAAACAAGTGAGCCCATTGACCGCGAGGATGATTGCTTGGTGAGTCATATCTTCTTACTACTGGAATACTTGCTGAACTGATTTCAAAGGGTTTCGTTGCTCGTCACAGGCTCTCCTCAATATGCAATACAGGACGACCTCGGAATTGGAGATGGAGTTGGTCCAACACTGCAATGGCTTCTTGCATCTTCCTTCCTTGAGATCCAAGACCCTGTTGTTGACGCTCTCCTCCTCGACCGTGAGATAGCAGATATTCTGACTCGCTTGCGCGGCATATTTCACCAGCCGAACGCCTTGAGTTTAATAGGCACCGAACTTCATGATCTTACATGTTTCGTGGTTCACAAGCTTTTGCTCATTCCGCCACCCACGGACTCGCCTCAATCGGAGTGTCTACGATGCGCCATAACACTCTACATGCTCATCATACATGGCACAACCTACTATACGCATACAGAGCTGGCCAACAAGATTATTCAGCGTCTCAAAAGCCAGCTACAACCTTTAGCAGGCAAGACGGGCAGCGTCTTCTTCGGTTCCTTGCAGATCTGGGTACTCTCAGTCACAATGGTCTCGGCCACGGACCCAACAGATATACAGTGGCTCATATACGCAGCCAAAATCGCAGCAAATGCTATGGGTTTGCAGTCTTGGGATGACGTTGTTGTCCATTTGCAGAATATTCTGTGGCTAGAGACAGAGCGTGCAGAAGTCTTCCGCCAACAGTGGGAAGCAATTCTGACATGAGCACGCACAAATATCAATTGAAATAATTACCACAAACTCCGAAAGTCCTAGAAACGGACACAGAGACGCTCTCAAAAAACGTACGACACGTTGATTCGCGAATTGGCTGCTGCGGCGCTGCAATTGCGTATTCGGTTTCATGATTTTCGATCGGAGACTAGTCCTAAAGAGTACTAGTCTCCGCAATGTCATGAAGTCAAGCAATGCTGCAGCGGCAATAAAGGAGAGGGATCAGATATAACCGGGACTAACGACAGCAAGCATATTTGACAGCAATAACATGGGGATAGAATATACCAATCAAGTTTGAGAGAGATTTACTTTCATGGTTTGCAAATGGAATCGGAGATCCCTCTATGGCGGGAGATGGAACTCAGTACGACGCAAAGCGAGACGTCCTTTGTATGGCCTGATACCGATTCAGAGGGACTGGATTGCGACATGCTGAGTGTTGAGACAGATTTTATATGATGTAGATACACAGGTCGTCTTCTCCACCTTACAGATCGGAGTCTAGTACATATGCAGTAATCTCAAATCCAGCAATATCAGCCCATCACATTTCGAGGAGGCGCATCAAGTCAAAATAGCCAGATCCTTTGTATTATATGGATATGCCGTCCAATACCCGAGGCATCGTCAGGTAGTTCGTATTCTTGTTGTAAGATCCGATCAGTACTGGATGTTAAGTTCCTAGATAACCCCTGTACGAGAGCCAGCATGACTTGGGTCCTACCTTATAAGACCTCTATTCCCCCGGATCTGTACCACTTTCAATACATCGGTTGGTTGCTCTGTTCACTTTCGTTCCCAGAATATGGCATCCATAATCAGCCCCAGAGATGAGGCAGCGATCACCAACGCCAGCTTAACCTTGAAGGATAACATATCCAAAGAGAATGGGCTGGTGTCAACCTACCTCAATGGCTACAGCAGCACTCAAATACTCCTCACGATCCTAGTTGTCTTGATTGCATATGACCAATGCATGTACCTTTGGCGTAAGGGCCCAATAGCCGGTCCAGCTTTCAAGATCCCTTTCATGGGCCCCTTCATCCGAGCCCTCTATCCCAAGTTCGACCACTATCTTGCTCAATGGGCTAGCGGTCCTCTGAGTTGCGTTTCGGTGTTCCACAAGTAAGTCATAGCCCCATTCTTTGCGATAAAAGCTGCTTATATCATTTGCAAGGTTCGTCGTCCTCGCTTCCGACCGAGATATCGCACACAAAGTGTTCAAGTCCCCAACATACGCCAAACCATGCATCGTCCCTATGGCCGAAACCCTCCTGCGACCGAGCGCCTGGGTCTTCCTTCAAGGCAAGGCTCATACTGAGTACCGGAAAGGACTCAACGGACTCTTCGTCAATAAAGCACTCAGCACTTACCTACCCGTCCAGGAGAAGGTATACGATGATTACTTCGGCCGGTTTGTAGCAGCAAGCGAGGCCAACAAGGGGAAGCCTATGGCATTTATGCGTCTCTTTCGAGAGATTAATTGTGCTCTCTCTTGTCGAACGTTCTTTGGAAATTACATATCTCAAGATGCTGTCGAGAAGATCGCTGACGACTTCTATGAGGTCACAGCCGCCCTTGAACTCGTCAACGTACCCCTCTCCGTCTACGTTCCCTTCACAAAGTGCTGGAAGGGAAAGCGTACAGCAGATGCCGTGCTGGCTGAGTTCGCAAAGTGTGCCGCGGCTTGTAAAGCTAACATGGCTTCTGGCGCCGAGCCACGATGTATCGTTGATCAATGGGTTTTGCACATGATGGAGTCCAAGAAATACTACGAGCTTATTGCCGCGGGAGAAGAGGGAGTTGAGAAACCACGAAACTTGATCCGTGAGTTTACAGACTATGAGATCGGGCAGACTATGTTCACCTTCTTGTTCGCCTCCCAAGATGCCTCCAGCAGTGCCACTACGTGGCTATTCCAGGTCCTCGCTCAACGCCCCGATGTTCTCGATCGTCTTCGAGAGGAGAATCTCGCCGTACGAAATGGCAACAAGCACCAACCGTTCGAGCTATCAATGCTCGAGTCCCTTCCCTACACCAACGCTGTCATCAAAGAGCTTCTTCGATATCGTCCCCCTGTCATTTTTGTTCCATATGAGGCTACCAAATCTTTCCCCGTCACACCCGAGTACACGGTATCCAAAGGCACTCTCATCGTCCCTACGTGCTATCCCGCGCTTCACGATCCTCAAGCCTATCCCAACCCTGAGACTTTTGACCCTGACAGATGGATCACTGGTGATGCCGAGTCCAAGACAAAGAATTGGCTTGTCTTTGGAGCTGGTCCCCACGATTGCCTGGCTCGCAGGTACGTTCCACTGACTATGGCTGCCATGATTGGCAAGGCTTCTCTGGAACTAGACTGGGTGCATCATGCAACCAGCCGCTCGGAAGAGATTAGAGTGTTTGCTACTTTGTTTCCTGAGGTAAGTTTATTGCATGCTTTGGAACTTTGTTACATCAACATACACTAACTTCTGATGCTATCAGGACGAATGCCAGCTGGTCTTCACCAAAAGAAAGTAGATTGTTGCTGGTTACCGGGGCAAGGTGTTTGTGAAAATGGTAGAGTCCAGTTGGCAGTAGTTAGAATATGTCGACCGTAGAATGGGCGAATGAGTTGCTCGAGAATGAGATACTATTGGAAATTACGATGCATATTGTGTGACTATATGATGTTTTGATCTATTCAAGTCATGGCTGGATGCTCGCTAATACGAATGGAAGATAAAGCTATATACAAAGTGTTGAGGGCTTCGGCCACCTGGCCGATACGTCTTTAGAAAGGATGTTGGAATGGCACCCTATTATACATTACAGCTAGCCAACGCGTTGACTGCTGGCCACGAACTTAGGCGAAGACACTGTCGAGGAGGAAAGCAACCTCCTCCTTTCGGACGTTGTCGACAGCAGTGTAGCTGAGATCAGTCTTGTTGACATCGAAGACAATGTTAAGAGGCTCTGCAAGTGTGTACTGAGGCCAGGTAACATGGCTGGGCGCAGTCTTGACGGTATTCGGGGTCAAGTCGTGCATGAAAGAAACCCACATCTTGCTCATGAGGTCAGCGAGCTCAACGAAAGTCTCGGGCTTGCCTTCAAAGGGGCTGGGCTTGTAGCCAACACCCTTAACGTTGTTGAAGACGAAAGCGACCTCCTGGAAGTGGGTGGCTCCAAGGATGGCAGGGAGGCCATTGACGTAAACGTTCCAGAGGTAGGAGAAGACGGGAATGGAAGAGCCGGAGTAGACCTGGGCCAGGAGACGTCGTCCGGCGTGTTGCTGGAAGTCACCAGCGAAGGCGGCGGCACGCTTCCACTGGGAGCCGTACTCGTTGGTAGGACGGCCAGTGAAAGATGCAGGGATTCCCTCAGCAGGGATATCAGGGTACAGAGTAGTAGCAGTAGCGACCTGTGTCTGGCTGAGGCCGAGGCTGGAGAGCCAGGACTGGAACTGCTCGGTAGTGTTGATACCCTTCTTGGCGTAGGCAGTACCCTCATCGAAGTTGTTACCCATGAGAAGAGGAACGTGAGCGAACTTGCCAGCCAGAAGGAGCTTGGAGGCCTGAGCGGTCATGAAGTCACCGTCGATAACAGCAGTGAGAGTAGGGGCAGTGACGCCGAGAGGGGTAGTGTTGTTGAAGATGTTGTTGAGGGTCTCCCAGGGAAGGCCACGAAGACACTCGAGGTTGTCGGAGGCAGAGTCGCATCCAGTCTTCTTGACAAGAGCGTCATAGTACTCTTGCCAATCAGAGGCTTCATTGAACAGCGCAACAGGGCTACCAGACTCGAGAACGGCAGCACGGAAGAGATTGTTGTGCTGGCCCTCATAAGCGACAAGCTGCATGCCCAGCGATCGAGCGCCAGCAGATTCTCCCCAGATAGTGACCTTGTCGGGGCTACCACCGAAAGCGGCGACGTTGTCCTGAAGCCATCTCATAGCCAGGCGCTGATCCTTGAAGCCCAAGTTACCGGCATTCTCCTTCTGCATCTCTTCGCTGAAGAGGAAACCCCATTGCGACACACGGTAGTTGATGGAGGCAGCAATAATGGGCTTACCCTCCTTGACGGACTGGTCAACGATGTAGCTCAGGTTGTACCTAGGGTCTCGGGAACCGCCGTTGACGTAGCTCTGTCATATTGTTAGTCATAATATAGCTTTGGGTATATAAGGCGGGAACTTACGCCTCCATGAACCCAAAGACCAACGGGGAGCTCATCTCCGGCCTTCACACCAGAAGGTCGTACGATGTTAATGGTCAAGCAGTCCTCATTGACAGGGTTACCGAGGCTCTGGGTATCAGAGCCGTAACCAATGCACATCCACCCAAACTCAGTGGCATTTCGAGGTCCCTTCCAGGCCTTATCAAGAGACTTGGGTGAAGAGAAACGCAATGGGCCTACGGGAGGTTGGGCATAGGGCATGCCAAGGAACAGATCATGATCATACGTAGTATCATGCTTACCCTGGTAAGTTCCGTTGCAGACTTGAGCAGTAGGAACGCCTGGAGGGGAAACGTGGGGAGGGCCGGGAGCGGGAGCAGAGGGAGATGGAGGGGGAGGAGGGGGAGGAGGGGGAGGAGGATTGGGAGGTCCTCGAGGACCTGGAGGGCCAGGAGGTCCAGGAGGGTGATGATCACCAGGAACGCCAGGAACAGGAGGGGCAGGGTAATGGGGAAGGGCAGAAGCATAACCAGAGAAAGCCGCCAAGAGCAGGCTTAGTGTGTTTGAGGAATGCATCTTGTGGCGTTTTGACAAAGGGACAAGGTGCGTGCAGTGAGGATCGCGAGCTGAGCTTCTAGACAACGTCTGGAAGAAAAAATGAGGAAGCTCGTTTAAGAAACTTGCATCAGTGGCTTGCCATGTCGATCGCTGTCTTTAAGTTCAACGGACGTCGAGGCCTGGTGGGCCGTGGGAAAGGAGCATTGTCCATACAAATGGCATGGTCTACCATGTCATGACTTGAGTGAAATTACATTCTCTCGCCCCAGGGATTGTGCATCCGAAGAAGAGCCAGCATTCGCCTAAAAGAACTGCCACTTTGTTGCTCGGAAAGAATTGCAGCGAGCACACAGAATATCTCGCTGCTTGGGAGGAAATATGCTTTGGTAGCTCTGTCGATCCCTTCCATATCCTTTCTCCAACACCGACCAAGTGTGGCCGATCAGGTTCAGCTCCCCCACATGATGCTCAGATCTCGAGTCATTTACTCTGTACATTTCAAGTTGCAAATCTCCCCAAAAGGATTGCTCCATCAACCATCAAATAACTCTACTGACTACTGAAGTATTTCTCCGTTATAAACACTCGCCAGCATGAAGTCGCTGGACCAACTGACCTAAAATCCCTGCGCCGGAAGCCGGTATTCCCGGGCCTTTAGGTAAAGAAAAGCCGTTGGCACTTGGCAGAAGGTTCAGATTGCTTCTATGTAGAGGCAAAGGGCCGCCAACATCGCAACCAGTCCCTAAATAGGCTTAGACGGTGAGCTAAGAAACGCTCAAAACGCCCTAAAATGGCGGACGTAGCCCCCTAGAGGACAAAGCCGGTGGTGGACTGTCACTCGCTAAGGGATTGTTGCGTGATTAAGGGACGGCCCCGAGAGACGGACGCCTGAACGGAGTCACTCTTGGTCAATTCGTGAAGAGCTTATGGGGATTATGCTCCATCATTATGGAGTGATACCGGGGATCCGGACAATCCCCCGCTCCATCTATGGATATTCGTAAAAGAACTCCATCTTTTTAGAGTCTTGGCTCCCTTCGGGTACCTCAAAAACTCCCCTTGATGAGATCGTTTAGTGGTTAGTGAGCAAGCTAGAGAGACGAAGGATGCTGAACTTTTCTAGGTTCTCTCTGCCGAATAAGCTCTCAGCCACAAGTCTCTCTAGGTCTCACGATCGTGTGGGCTGTAATGAACCTTTTAGTCGCACCGGGATGAATTTCCGTTGACAGGCAACAGGTCACTGATTAATGCGATGAATACGCGGTTCATTAAAAATACGGGACTCGTTCCCACTGTAACCATGATTTCCGTCGCTTGTAAATCATTGCTCCTCTAAGGTTACATCCGACATGGTTCTCATCGCCGAGCAGTGACAATTAATCGAGCTCGGTCCTTTCGCTTGCTTTTTCTGACCTGTAAGATCTGTCAACACGGTTCATGCGAGGTTCGTCCCATGATTCTGGTTATTTTTCTCGAGAAAAGAAAAGATCATCGTCGTTCCTTGGTACACACGTGGAATTACACCCGGATCAGCATGGACCCATGTCGCAGGTAAGTCAGTGAGCAGCCAACACGTCTCGTTCACCAGGTTTATGAATAAGGTGGAAGGACCTTGAATTAAATGCCCGCCTCCCTTGGCAGTGTGTTTGATCCTCGCATGCTATACCCGGTCGGCCGCGGGAACTCGGCTCTCGATGACAGGCATTTGTTAGATCTGAGCTGGGAACGAATTTCTCCGACGTATCAGTGGACGGCAGAAGGGCACTCCTCCGAGCTTTCAGCCACCAACGCACCAAAATTACCAGTCTAGCCGCACTGGTCCGCTATTCCAAACTTAGCAATGACCACTGTAACCATTCTCATTGATCAACCCAGTAAAAGTCGGCTCCGGCAAGGGGAAAAAGGGGCGCTGCAGAGGTTCCTGTTGCCACCATCTCTACGCTGCAGCCCTATCCTGGTGGGTGCGCGATCAAAGCGCTGACCTAGCTGAATCCATCTGTTCGGCCGCTATGTCTGTCAATCCCTACTGAATCTGATGTTGATGACACGATTGACCACGGAGGGGACCTTTTGATCAAGGTTAATTCCAAGGGGGCCGAGTGTCACTGCGACCTTGTATATAAAACCCCAGGGACCACTATTCCCAGGATCCCCGCTGTTCGCTGCCCGAAATCCGGATCGGCGTCTGGTTCTCCCTCCCATCATTGCTTGCCGCGCATGTCTTGACGTCTCGTTTCTTTTTCTTATTTCCCTTGTCTTCTCGTTTTTTGAACTTCACAATGGAAGATGAACGAGGAACCAGATTGCTGGTGTCAATATGGACTCTGTGCCTGCTGAGTCTCATCTTGTTGTTTTTGCGTGTTTACTGCAAACTATGGCGAGGAAAAGGTTTATGGCATGATGATTGGTGCCTTATCGCGGCTTGGGTAAGTTGTCTGCAAATGCCTCTATTGATGCTGTCTCTGACCAGTGGATATCCTGAGTATAGGTGGCGCTCGCCATTTCTGTCTCTCTCAACACATATCTCGTATCTCTCGGCTTCGGACGACACGCAGCTACGATTAGCGACGAGAATCTCATAATAATAAACAAGACGACCATTGTGGGAGCTGCTTTTGGTATAATGGCCACGACAATCAGCAAGACATCTTTCGCGATCACGTTATATCGAATTGCCACCAACGCATGGATGAAATACTTCCTCATCTTTATTATCGTCACTATCAACGTCTCGATGAACTTGGTCTGGATTTTCGGTTTCGCCAAATGCACGCCTCTTGAGAGGGTTTGGAATCGCAAAGTGCCTGGAACTTGCTGGGACAAGTCAAAGCTTCTCACGTTCCAACTATTCGCTGCTTGTACGTCCTTGGATATTAACCATGGCTGTAATTGATGACTTACGCTTCTCAGATTACTCCGCGATTCTCGACTTTGTTCTTGCTTTACTACCTTGGGTTATCCTGATGCGCATGACCATGCGTCGACGAGAGCGACTCGGTGTTGCTGTCGCTATGAGTTTGGGTGCTATGTGAGTACAAAGTACCATCAGCATGTAGTATGAAGTTACTAACATACTCAAAGCGCCGGAATTACTGCTATAGTCAAGGCTGTACTGGTCGTCAGCATGAAGAGTGAGGACATCACCTATGACCGTGTCGACCTCACAATCTGGACCTTGACAGAGCCTGCCGCTTCCATCATGGCCATCTGCATTCCAGTTCTGTATGTTACAATATTTTTTCCTCTGATGTGGCCGCCTTGCTAATCCAGATAGTCGTATGCTGTATCGAGAACTCAAGTCAAGTTCACGAAGCTACAACCGTAACAGGACCAATACAACGCCCCGCGACGTCGACACAAGAAACACAGCCGGGGCATCAAATGCTCGGCAGTCAAAGCGATATAACCCCAACTCGCGATATGGTCGAAATTCGGTCGTCATCATGTCAGGATGGCAAGAGTCGCAAGAGCATCTCCAGGACGATTCCGACGGAAGCCAAAGCCAGACTAAGATGTCCATGAGTTCTGGTGGCGTGATGAAGACTGAGGAGGTTAGAGTGCACCACGAGCGTTTGAGCACATTTAGCGATGAAAATTCGATAGAGCTTCGGGGGTTGCCGCCAAACCAAGCGAAACCCGGGCACCAAAATGTCGAAAGAGCCCCCTCGTTTTAGATTAGATTAATCACATACTGTTAATGACCCGTGTGTATACATCCATGCTATACATTTCCGTTTACATAGTCGACATCAGTATCGTATACCTCAAGTCTTCCAATTTTGGATCAGTACTGGGCCGGGTCAAGAAGCCAGTATCTCAGCTCTCTAAACAGAATGAGCTCCGGGCCGCGGTATTTGAGCTTCAATAACGATTCCTGCGAGATTCAATCTCTCGTCTTACCTACTTCCGGGGGAACTGGCGTCTTGAGCCCTTTTTATGCGCTCATTTTCTTCGTCGCATATTCCATATTGGTATATTTGGACAGCAATCAGCTTGAGGCGGAGGTGAGGCTTGAGCTCATGGCCGTTATTCGATGTGAGAACCATTTTATTGTTCTTTACCTCTTCATTACATCGTTACAGTGCTATACAAAAGGGAGGGTTCATCAACGACATAAGCTACTAAAGGTTCTCTTCAAACAATGGTACAGTTTCGAAAGAATCGAGACTGTTCAATAGAAGCTCATACCTAGAACACTAAGAATTTTGCGTCATCCCTTATGTACGTCCTACCCAGTAGTCCTGGGATATTATGCTGGTGTTTATGCATTGTTCATGCTGAACCTGCTTCTCGACATCATCCGTTGCTTGCCAGTATATGCGATCTACGATTAGTCATGTGTCCTTTACATGCTATTCGAAGTAGTAAAAGAACTGATATTAGTCCCAATATCTACTCGTGGACAATACCACCATTACCAACCTAGCAATAGATACCCGCCTTGCCCCCTCTTTTTCATACATATGCCAAGCCATCTCAGAGTAATGGCACTCTATCCATACGTTTCCCAGACTATGGGATTTTTCTAAACTAATTAATGTAAAGATTTGACATGTATGTCAGGAGCATCCTCCACGCGACAACTTGGCAGCTATACATCGTGGTTTGAATCAATAGCAACGCTCCGGCTCCAAGCATATTCTATATGATCTCAAGCGTCAAAAAGAACATTATATGGTAAATTCGAACTTGTGACCTACAAAAAGCGAAGAGCGGTGTAGGGAAGAGAGTTTTAGGATTTTAGGTTCGGGTTTTAGAAGGTTTATAGGTTGTAGGTAGATACCACTACACCACTCTTCGCCGATGATATATAGAGTTCTTTTGGAATATGAAGGTAGGTGTCCTGGGTTAGCCACGTGAAAATTCGTTAATCTGGTGTAAGAGAAAACCTGGACTGAGGTCACACATTTGTTTGCACAGTTGCTCTCTGCTCATCCATCGTTCACGTGTCGGCCGCAGAGCAACTAGGTCCTTCGCGAGAAAGAAGTATCGCTGGACTCGTCGGCCCTCTGTAATAATATGAATCTACCTTATTGAAACAAACTGTCGAGGTGTTTTTGGGAATTGGTGTTTCAGTTCATCAGGGAAAGGGGCATGACATGGAAAGTCGGCGAGAACACAGCGGGTGCCTTGCAGCTTTCCTTAACGACACTACTGGATTCTGCCTAAGAGAACGCTACTTACATTAGAGACAACCAGTCAAATGGGTTCTACATGATTGGAGGGCCGCCGATGTTTCAGTAAATAATGCGTCGGGACCCCAGACCCGACAGAAAAGCATGGTCAGGCTTCAGCAATGGATGCCACATCTCAAGTGAGCTTTTCCAGCTTCCATAAATAAACTTGGCATATTGCCGCCGGCTTTTGTCGCTATTCTGCACACATTACCACCGAGTTCGGACAGTAATTCTTGCCAACGTGTTGCAGTGGTGTCCCCCAAGTCAGCCCATCCTTAGCGTTACATTGCATATGCAGACAGTCATTATGTTACATGCTGACAATAAGCATTGGTTTCAGCCTGAAATGCCTATAATGATCAGAGTTTTAAGCGCCAACGGGAACTTTTTTAGCGCATGAAACACTACGATGCAAGTTTAGACTTGACGGGTTACTTCGTTCATACAATCATATCAGGTGAACTACTTGAGAGCGGATCTTTTTGTTTGAATTCAATATGTTCATTGTATAAGATAACTTTGTACGGGTCATAAATGTAGATACATGGACAACACAGCTCTGCTGCTTGTGAAAACGTGAACCGACTAGCGGCGACCAATGAATATCAGAGCCTGGGGCTTGCCCTTTGACCAGCTCTTTGGTCCCAAGCTCGACCTGGGGAACTAGAAACCACTTGTCTGCACCATCTCGGAAGCGTCTTAGATAGATTGGACGGAAGGACCGGGGATGGGGTAGGAAGAGAAAGACTGGTAAAGGTTGAAAAGGATACCAGGGTCGGTAGGAGTGTAGAAGGTGGTGAAGTCGCCACCACCGCTGATGGCCTGGCCGCCACTGCCAGTAACCTTGAGGTTGATGCACTGGGGGTAGGCCTGAGCACCGTTGGCCTGACCAGCAGAGTGAAGACCAATGATCTCGTGTCGGAGAACGTAGTTTCCGGCCTTGAGGTTCTTGGGGACGGTGAACTTCCATGAGAAGCCATCGCGGATGAGATCGTCGGAGGCCCAGTCACCGGGGTTGTTGCCAGACTTGAGACCCTTCTGAGCGACCTTGACCCATCGGAGGCTCTGCTTGTTGATGCTAGCAAAGTCACCGCTGACGGGAGCGAGGTACTCAGTGACGGGACCGTGGTGAGACTCTGGCCAGGTATCCCACTTCAGGGTGACAACATCACCAGCGGCGACAGTGACGGCGTTGGAGACGGGCTTAGCGCTCTTGTGGCAGATGATATCAGCAGTCTTGAAGGCATCAGGTGAGACGAAGCCGTTGTCCTGGTTGCCAGCAGCCCAGCCGACAGCGTCAGAGGGAGCACCGTGGGGAATACCACCGGTGTACTCCTTGCCACCGGCAATGACCTTTGCGACGTGACCGTGGGCGTTGGCTCCAGCGAGGAGAGCAGCCACGACACCGAGAGAGAGGTTGCAGTGCATGTTTGCGGTTTAGAACTGGTAAAGAGGTTTGTTGGGCAAAGGTCGATTGGTGAGAAGTGAAGAGAAGCTTGCTGGAAGGCTGATTTGGAAATATCTCGACAAGACTCAGTCACGTTTATATAGCCATCTGATCTATAATACCTACATGGAGCATCTATTCCTGTGAGTCTATACACAAAACAAGGTGACCCTTTTGGTCAACGGAGATAAAACTGGAACTAGACGAATTCGTGCCCTATCGAAAGGAGTATCAGCATCCGTGTTTCCCAAAGGGAGCTAGGATCGTCATCGACAGCCACATCAAGAGGGCCGATATATTAAAGGGGGTAGTAGCCAAGCGTCTCGCCTTAAGAGCTGGCGTATCGCCTGGCATTATTTCGGTCTGCAGTGTAGCATCAGATCCATTGCGTCTTTTCGGCCATCGGACAGAAGAGCCGCCAGTCGATTCGCTGTGTCATGTTTCAGGAACAAAAAATGACCAAGAAAAATCGGAACGTGAGCCCGATTATCCGCCTGTCTCGTTAAAGCAACGTCTTGGCGAGATCTTGCCTGAAACAGATTGGACGGGTACTGTGTCTCCATAGTCGCCTCAGATTTATTAGTGACAGTATGCGAAAACAATGGGCGAAACGCGTATTTAGAGTTTTATTCGTGGAAAACTAGTCCTTTAATTCGTCCTGTTTCACGGCGGGTTTTTCATCTATCAGAGGGAAACGTCCCGGTTTAATTCCTGTTGATCGCACAGCACTAAGGTAGCTTCCCGGAAGGTTGGTTAAGCATATAATGGCAATGCAATGCAGCATGCAATCAAATCACGATAACTATAGATAGGAGAATATCTGCGGCACGGCCGAGTTCAGATGACTCGCGATGAATACCAAGCCGGAGAGGTCAAGTGCTTATTACTGTATTGGGATGAGCAGGGAAACGGGAAGATGTGAACCGCTCGATCGCAATAGCCATGGATCAAGATGCCATCGTGGTATGAATCGTGTCACGGTGGAGATGGATGCAAGCTTTGACCAAGATGGACGAGTTTTCCCGTGACCCTGTTTCAAGAAACAAGGTTACGCGGCCCGGTGTTTACATTTCCAAGCATTCTTTGCTTCTGCTCGCTTGGATAGACGGGATGTCATGTCGATGGAGGTTTGAAACGAGATGGCCCAGTGATATGGTGGTGAATCGTCTGATGTAGACGGCCGATGACGTTTATGCGTGTTTTGGTTTCAGGCTCTTCAGCATGCTGACGTTTCTAGATCTACGACTTCAGAATTAAAGTTGCTCACAGGTTTCTAGGCCAATTCGGTTCTGACACAAATCGAGATATTCACAGAGGTTGTGTGATGCATAGTAATAGTAAATCGACTGCTGTCATTATGAGCTGCAGTTGCTGGTCTACCAAGCACATACGACCATAGGTAGTGGAAAATACGGGATCCCGTCTGCTCTCCCATAGTCAAGCCACTAACCGGCGGATTAGTAGTTGGGTCGGTGACGACCAGCGAATCCCCGCTGTTGTATGTAAAATTTTGTTTTTGCTGGTTGTGAAGAATAACTCTAGCCCTCTGTTTATGGCTTTGTGCGAAGAAATTTTTGTAATCCGGTATGCACGTGATGTGTCTGATTTTTATTAGCTGGGAATTACTGGGTAAATTTCCAGGCATAACTCTTAATGCTGGGCTAAATCCCTTACCCTATAGATGCTCTTTGATGCTGTAAATAAGAGAAAGCTGACAGGATAAATGTGATATCAAATGCCGTTATGCTTCAATGATCTTGGAGCTGAATCGTTCTTTTCACTCGTGTCGCGGAGCTATATGAAAGATATTTCACGCCGCGAAATGTTCATCAGCAACAGGCAAACCGACGTCATCTGACCAATTTACAATACAGCTCAGTAATACCACAACAGAACCTTACAAGTCGTTGACACAAATTAAAAAAACCCCATTAGGCAAATAACAAATTGATTCACGGTCAGCAAGGTCCATCCGTTCCAAAGATTGGTGTACTTCGGAGCTCATTGTCACATTATTATTCGCATCAAAATTCACCATGTCTCTATGCCGAATGACTAAACGTGGATGTCAGATCACTGCGAAACTAACTAAGCGCGACGAGTCCAAGCAACATTCACGTTCCAACGCGATTTTACAACGCATTCATTTACGATTTACACTCTTCTTCACCACTCAAGCAAGCCCGAGAAAGCAATGAAAAGGGATGGAGCTCAACAAGCGCGCGTTCGCGTCACCTAGAGGCAGTGTAATACTAGGGACACTGTGGACGGGATCATATGCAAGCATAGAGGAAGCCGTCCGCTGGCCAAAAATAGGAATAATCACGATTGATGTCCTTAGACATCTTTCAGAGATTAAACTGAAAAGAACAGATACTACACTTGATCTAAGCCAAAAGGCAAAGAGAGCTAAGGAGAAAAGAAGAAGAGAAGCGCAGCTTGGGCGGGCTCGACGAGAAATTTATACTGAAGACTGGGGGCGGTGAAACCCAAGGTTTGGCAGAATATGGTTTGGGACCTGGGGCATTTCGTGGTGATTGAGCAATGAAAATGCGGTGGCTGGGCGAGAGTTCATTTCGCTTGGTCGAAGCGAAAGCAACACAGCATCATTGACCAGTAGACGAAAGTCTGGCTCAAGTGCATCAATCGCTGCCTGCCATAATTGACAGAGTTTGAGGCAGTGCAAAAATACTTCTGGAGGGGTTGAAGATGCACCAATTGACTGCATCATTTGCCGCGCCTCTTCCGGTCGCATCAGAAAGTTTCTACGCCGCTGAGCGCCAAAATTGGGACAGGGCACGTGGGTGAGCCTCGCGATATCACAGATCGTTTCGTCCGACGTCACATTCTCTGTCAAGAGGGTGTTCTTCATCAGATAGACTGCATATATCCGGGACGTGCTTTGCTGCACCCGGAGCCTCCAAGTTCTGGGTTGCGTACGGGGTACTCAGTTGCCAGATGAACGCCTGCCTCAAGCATGAAAATGTCTGCGATGATCAAAATACTTACAAACTAACCTGTAATCCGGGAAAAACAATTTCTTGACGTATATTTTCCTCCGTGCCTTGGCCGATCTCGATTGAAGACATCACGGCTGAATGCAATATCGCGTCGCTTATTTTGTCGCATGCTGACATCAAATGAATGGAACGCTTGGAAGCGATGGTATTATTCCTGGTTGGCATTATCTACTCGAATGGACTGACGTATCCATAAGTCGTTCATCGTAAGATCATTACATGAAGTCCGCCTCAATCAAACCCCAAACAATTATGCGCAACCATCAGACTTGTAAACAAGAGCTGAAGGATCCTCCTTCTGCAAATAATTCTGCTCAATCAGAAACTTGACATTGCCGGTTTCGCCAGTGAAGAACTGCGCTCCGAGCCCGGGCTGGCCAAACCAAGGCGCGATAGGTCCTCCGACCACTGTAAGAGGCTTGATGACCCGGTAGACGTGGTAGTTGTACGGGAAGTCTGGGGTATCGGGGTTCGTGGCTAAGTTCGAAGGAGGGAGAGCTCTTTGCGAGTAGGGAGCAGAGGCAGCAGAGACGTATGAACCTAAAATACTGTTAGACTGTGCTGTTTGATTGAGGCGACGCGGCGCGACTTACCATATTCGCTTCCAAATCGATCTACGAGAGTTCCGACCTGGAGAACCATGCTGCCGTTGATGGCATTGCCATTCGCGTCAAGCTGGAAGCCGTTCTGCGGAGGGTATTTGTAGTTGCCCTTCTCGTCCGTCCATGTCTGGAGGAATTGAATTGGTGTAAGCCCACCGAAGCGGTTGTAGCTCTCGACGGTTGCGCTCAGCGGGAGTTTCTTTGGAAGCTTCGTAGGGCCGAGCCGAGCATCGCGGCAGATGTAATCTTTGGAGCTGGATCCACCGTCGCGAGTGCCGGAACAATCGCAGGCTGCTCTCTCAGCGACAATTGGGTTGGGCAGAGCTGAGACTGTGGAGAGGCACAGCAGCGAGGAGAGGAGAAAAGAGGGAAGCATTTTGGATCAACTTTGCTATCGCGTCAGGGAGTATGCGCTTGGAGATGAGCTGCTGCCCTCAACAACAGAGGACAGAGGCATCTTCTTATACATATGAGCCGTGTCTAAGCCAAGAGCGCATGTGAATCTATTCATATTGTGTCTCTGTTGACGAGCTGAGATCTACATGATGACACCGCTGTTACTGTGATGGCCTCAGACGGCGCATCCGAGCTGAGCACAATGTCTTACTCTCCCCTCCTTTGGTGCAAGGATACAGCGGGCTAATGCAGGAATGCCGGCAAATGAGCTAGATTGGTAGTGAGTGATACAGATGCCCAGATTCACATGGCCTCAACATAATAATTATGATACGTAATTGCCTAACCTTGAGTAATTGAAAAGCACATGAAAAAAGCGGTCGGCATTTGAATGAGGGTCGAACTCATGCCCCAAGTAATTCCGATGCTCGTTGAGCTTTTTTGCGCGTTATGGCACTATCGAATCTCGCTGCCGTGTTTTGTTCCAGACCTGGTGAGACAGCAACCTCCCCGCGATTTAGTGCGTTGCTAGGCTGTAAGCCCTGTGAATTAGTTGATTGCTCCCCATACATGGAACTTAGCAGAACAAACAGGCATCGTTTGTCGGGCCCTCAGCACAATAACCAGCCATTCTTACAGGGATTTGACGGTCGTTTTTTGGTTGCCTGAGAGCCGACTTTCAGGTGGCTGGCTGATTGACCAAACGAGCACTGTGCATATCAGCTAAGACATGGCTTCACGCGCTACAGCGCATTTCGTCTTACGTAGTGCGGAACCCGTCGCCGACATTTCCTATAGCAACAGCCCGCTCCATGGACGGGGCAATTGGTAACACAGGCGATCACGATGGCGGTCTGGAAATGATCAACATCGAGTTGAATTGGCTCTATCCGTACTATCTACTCCGTACTCTCGTGGCCATCGCCTAGCCCTCAAGCCAGGCCAACGATCTTGAGCGCGTCTTGCCAAAGTCGAGCTTCGCGTTCTGGGTCATATACATATGGCGCATACCCTTTGCCGAAGTGAGGGTTAATCTGCTTAGCTGGAGGCGCTTCCTGGCAATTCTCCAAATATTTCCCTCCAGTGTTTTCCCACTGCTTGCCGATAGCCGCCCAGACTGTCGTCGCAGCTCCCTGCTCTGGGCTCTTCAACATCTTCTTAGCCACGTCGCTACTAGCGAGAGACTGAAGGACCTCAGGGGGCATATATCTTGTAAGCTCGGTCATGATGCCTCCGGGATGAACACTTGTCGCATGCAAACCCTGAGAACCGTATCGACGGTCTATCTCATTGGCGAGGTAGATATCAGCCGTCTTGGATTGACCATAGGAGAGCCATGGGTCATAACCGCCCTTCTGGAAGTTATAGTTGTCGGATTCGTTGATGCCGCCATGCTGGTGTGCTGACGAAGAAAGAACAACGACTCTAGAGTTAAGCTCAGGAGTCACGGCCGCGAGCAAGGCTGGCTTGAGAAGCTCGAAGAACAAGAAGTGGGCGAGGTAGTTGACTCCGAACTGCATCTCATGACCGTCCTTGGTGAGCTCAAGTTCTGGGACAGCCATGCAACCGGCATTCTCAACTAGAATGTTGATCTTGTCGGTTTTGTCCAATATGGTCTTGGCAGCTGTACGAACGCTGTCGAAGGAAGTCAGGTCGAGCTCAATGAACTCCATTCGACTGGCATCGAAAAATTCTGCGCAGGCTTTCTTTGCCTTGTCCAGGTTTCTTGCAGTCAAGAACAATTTGGCGCCTGTTTCCGCAAGAGCTCTGGCAGTCTCGATTCCAATACCAGAAGAAGTTCCGGTAATGACGATGACTTTGCCCTTGAGCTTGCCTTCGACGCCCTCGTCTTTGATAATCTGGAGGGCAGTAGGTCTGGCGTCGCCAGGACCCTGAGGGTCCTCATGTGCGGCAGCGTATCGAGACATTTTGCCTTGGAATATGAGATAGAGATATTTGAGAGATGAATGCTGTGATGTGCAGTGAGCTTGGAGGAGATTCGATTCCTCAAGTTCGTAGACAAAGGCATGACTTATATACTTGAGACAATCATCTCATATTCCGACATCGTTTGATCTTGCGACTAAACTTACGGGACTTAAACTCCGCAGTACCAATCAAACCACTCAGATTCACAAGTAATGCACGCACGACAATGGCAAGGTTTAGGCTTTCGACAACTGCCGCTTAATTCCGGACCCCTAGCTGGGATCATGATGCATCATGGGTGACAGTTTCTACCTGATTGGGTTAGCGTCGGAGTTTGGGGGTTAGGCGGAGTTCAACCCTTTGCCAGCTGGCTGACGTTTTTTTCCTTTATGAGACTGGCATATATCTCAGTGTCGTGGATGACTTCTTTTTCCTTCATCGGTATCGCCATTTTAATCGTTTCATCCCCACACTAAACTCTTGACAGTGCGATGGAGACTGCCAACAATGACCAGGAGCGCAAGGCCCGTAAGCGGGCACAGAACCGGCAGAACCAGAGAGCACGGAGTATGAAACCTTATCTCCGCTGAGCTGCATTGATACTAAATGTCATCATAGGGGAACGTCTGAGGAGAGAGAATGAGGATAGGAATGGGCCGGGCAAACGCCCTTATCGAGTTGACCGCTGGAGGATCGATACCGAGGCAAACAATGAAGAAGAACCCAAGACTGCTTCAGCCAAGATTATGGAGTCGCCCAGAGGAGAAGAAGAGCTGCCATCGCAGCATATCATATCAGACCAACCTAGCTCCAACTTGGCTGTAGTCATCCCAGTTGACCATCGCCTTCTCCACCTCATCAGCTACAATGTTTGCCGAGGCATGATGACCAACAAGAAAATGATGAGACTGTTTGCAGAGTTCATCATCGCATTCGACTTCCCAACACTGGAACCCCAGTCAAAGACATACTGCGACATCGCCGTCGTTCGATCTATTGATCCTGAACATCTACCACTACCAACTCGCCTCGAGCCAACTCAGGTCCAGATGACCTCGCCACATCCTTGCTGGATCGACATCTTTCCGTTCCCAGAACTTAGAGATAATCTCATTCGGAAGCAACTCATATATGATCACATACAGTTTCTGGAGGATTTGGTCGGTGATTACGTGTACATACTTCCTCCTGCGGTGCCGTCAACAAGGTGCATTGTACCGCAATTCACAAAGCCAAAAGGGGAAAATTACCAAAAGGAAAATGCTGGAATGATCTTATGGGGCGAGCCTCATCTCAGTGAGAGCTGGGAAGTTACTCCCAGCTTCCTAGCAAAATGGTCATGGCTAATCGGAGAGTGCAAGGATCTCGTTCATGTTTCCAACAACTGGAGACAGAGTCGAGGGGACCAACCGTTGCGATCTGTCCGTGTTTCTTGAGTAGGTATCGAGTATAAAAAGAAAAGAAATGCAAAAAGAAGAGCTTGATGAGACTGGGACTCGAACCCAGGAGGATTGCTCCACCAGGAATTGGTGTTAAGGTTGACCTTAACCTGGCGCCATAACCAACTCGGCCATCTCACCGATTTGCTTGATGACAAAGCATTAATCGGAGTTCTTGACCAGGACACGACACAATGCTCACGTCTTCTATGGAATTACTTCCTAATTCTATTTGTGAGAAAACTTTCTAATCGAGATAGCATTGAATCGCTATCTGAGACTTTGCTCGTGAAGTCAGGAATCGATGGTGGTGTAACTAGTGCCAACCTTGTAGCAATTTGACTGCGTTCTACCTGCATTACCCTTGAAAGCCATGGATCTGTCTCCAAGCTTGACTGTTCAGAAGTTCTCAAAAAGATACCTCATTCCAGCCCAAATCTCCTCACCAGACTCAACAATCTGCTTCGGTGGAAGAACAAACCCATTGCCCCTCAGCCTCTGGGGCCGAAGCTCCATACCCCAAGCAAGCTCTGCTCCAGCAACATCATAGACCCAGTCACTGCTTCCACCCGAAGTCTGATAGATGGTCTGGCAAGTTGGGCCGTAGTAGAAATCCAAGTCGTTGACTTGTTTGATAGCGTCTGCAACGCCGCCAGCGAGTTCCATCTGTTCGCTGATATCGGTGATGTTGGTGTCGCAAGTGTAGCCGTACGGAAGGAGGATCAACTGGCTGAAAGAATGAAAGTCGATGTAGGACTTGATGCCATTCTTCTGCGCAACTGATCTGGTATGCTTGACGAGAGCTTTGTTTTCGAGAGTATCGCCAGCCTTCATGCCGCGATATGTCTCGTTGCAATTATCAGTGGAGGAACCTCCAGGGATATCCCACTCATGAGGCCAGTTTCGGTTGAGATCGGTGCCGATACATTTCTTACCAGCTCGCTTCTGACGGTTCTTTCGCCACAACCGGTCGTCAGTTATAGTATAAACGAAGCCTATGAAACAGTCAGCTTGCGTGTTCCACGTGCCAAAGAGACGCTTGAAGACTCACCATCGGGGTTCGCGATCGGAATGATGTAGACATCGTAGTTGTTGAGTGTATCTCGAACAAGGCGATCCTTATTCTGGTAACCTTGGACAAGCTTCCACGCCATGTACTCGACGGTCTGTGAAAAGTGTTAAACTACTACAACCATATACTGTGTTGGATGTCTCCTACCATTCCGCTGATCCACTCGCGTGCGTGAGAGTTCGCATGCCAAACGATGGCAGGGTTTCTTCCCTTATCGCCTTTGCCCCAGAGGTGAATACCTTGAATCTCTCTGTTCTGTACAGTTCTACCAGCTGTGAAGATCTCTGAGTTCTTGGGGAACGAGGC
The DNA here is from genome assembly GCA_001262555.1 of Fusarium nygamai. Classification (NCBI taxonomy): domain Eukaryota; kingdom Fungi; phylum Ascomycota; class Sordariomycetes; order Hypocreales; family Nectriaceae; genus Fusarium; species Fusarium nygamai. The sequence continues at coordinate 1,366,494 of LBNR01000009.1, read as the reverse complement.
TTGCAAATCGGAGAGAAACTGCAGGTGCTGCTCGAAGCTATGGTAGGACTTGAAGTAAGATTTATCGGGCAGCTTCGCCTTATCGCCGGGAAGTTTGGTGGTAGCTACCGACCATCAGTAAGATATACTGACAAGATCGCTGGGTTACTTACCCTTGTAGAGCCCAAAGCTCCCCTCCTGGGCAATCTCGGCGCCCAAGTTGTCGCTGACAACGGCGGTTTTCAGGCCAAGCCGTTCAAAGGCGTCAAGTTTTCCAGGAGGAATGGCGACCTCAAAAACGTCGTGATTTTGCCCGCAGCTCAACGAGACGTGATCGATGCCTTTGAGAAGGCTGGGAATATCTTTGTCGGACGGGCGAGAGGTGATGGAGAAGGCTTTCCAGCCATCATATGACACCTTGGCTGCAACAATGGGCAGCAGAAGCCCCGCGTATATAGTACTGAACAGCATATCGAGGAAGTCTGCTGTTGGCGAAAGTCGCTGGAGATATGTCGAGTAATGTGCTTCAGTTTGGGCGAGAAAGCTCCTGTTGCCCTCCTTTATACTACTTCAGAGACTCTGACAAACTTATACGAAAGCGGACGAATATCCAGGATTATGATTCATGGGCCGTGAATCATCACGGCTTCCGAGCACTTGGCTGCCTTGGATGCTGGACAGGTCACAATAACCGACCGCATTATGTGGAGTGCCTATCACTGATTCATGTGTTTCGACTGGAGGAAATAACAGTTGTCATGGATGTATAGCCGGTCATGCTATGAATAGCAGCTAGGTCTCACAACTATCAGATTTCGGCTTGATTGTTCTGTTGGTAGGTGCCTAGACAGGGGCATCGGACGAAAAGAACAATATTAAGGCCTGTTGGTTGCCCTGTTTCACTCTGCCCCTCATTGGACAGTAACACAACACGCTGGTCTTCTCCAGTAACTATCACTTTATTCCGCATCACGGCCAACATGGTCCGCGCTTTGACCCCTCTCCCAATTCTTCTGCAGCACCTTGGCCATTCTGCCCCAGATGCGTCGCGGCATCTCGTGTCCAACATCCTCCCATAGCACATACTCAACATCACCGGGTATCGCTTTCGCCAAAGCTTCTCCGTGAATCTCCCCAAAGATCTGATCCTTGCCTGCTTGCACAACCGTTGTCGGGCATTTGATCATCTTGAGCGTATCGACCCCTGGCCAGCCATCTTTCTCGTACGACGCGGCGCCGTGATTCGGAGCTTTGCTGTACAATGTGCCACCTTTGATATCCCGTTCCACCAGCAGTCTCACCGCCTTCTCCACCTCCTTTCTCTCTTCCGCATCAGGCTGCGTTGTGAGTGCGTCATAAACGGTCATTCCGTTTTTGATGGCCGTTTCCCCCTGGTCTCCGAAGCCAGCAAGCATTGGCTGGAACCCGAGATCAAGTCCTCCTTTGATTGGGAGCTCAGGATTGACGCCAGGAGACGTGTACAGAAGCGACAGGCTTCTGACTTGCTGGGGCCGACGCGCGGCGACTGTGTAGGCGACTGGCCCTCCTTTACTAAGACCAACAATATGGAAGCCCTTTGAGGGATCGCTGAGGTTCAAGTGGTCTGCAAGTCCCTCAATATCGCCTGCCATGTCTCCAATTGAGTATCCGCCCGGCACGGGAAACTCAGTTGACAGGCCCGTGTCTCTTGGATCGAAGCGGATCACGAAGTATTTCTTGCCATCCTCGGAAGACTGAAGCTTTTCGATGAGACCCTCAGCCCATACTATCATTGAATCCGCATTGCCTGGCACAAGGATGACCGCAGGATCTGACGGGTCGCCAAAGGTTTGATAACAGATACGCAATCTGTTGGTGAGTTGGGCAAAGAGTTCTGGTGAGGCGTTCATTTTGCGATGGCAATTTCGATAAAATAGTTTACAAAATCTCTTGGCGGATATGGTGCTGTTACGAGAAGGGAGCATCGCAGATGTTTGTTCAGGAGTGGGGCTGATGTCAGCACTAATGCAGAGAAATCCAGGGTGCTGAATGCTCCATTATCCAGTCGTTACTGATTCCCAACTCCTAAGACCCTGATAACTGATATTCTCTTGGATCCCTATTGGTTCGTTCGCATGCCATTGCTCTTTTTGGCAGCGTGTTTGAGGATTCGGAGGCCCATTCATGCAACTTGAAGCAAACAACTCACAATAGCGGCCGTCATGTCGTTGGGGCGGAATCCTAGCTCCTGTTGTCATATAGCATATACATGTCGAACTCTGAGTGCTGTTTAATCGCTACTGTATCAAATTATCCAGTGACCCAGGACGACGCTGAAGTCATTTGCGATCATGTATAGCATCTATCATCCATACATACTGTGGCATGCTTCAACTAGCTTAGTTAGCTGTCTTCATAAAACAATATGAGAAATCTTAGATCTTCTGCTTGTTACAGAAAGGTTTATTTATGCCCACAAACATAAGTTTCGAGATAGAGACATCCAACTTGCTAATATCCTTTACGCTGTGGACTGAACAAACGACTCGGTATCAGTTTGAGCAAACCATCTCTTGGTTCCATTCCTCCAGTGAAGTCTGGTGGCATTGTTCATTATGAAACCACGACCTTCTAGTCATATCTTAGGTTACATTGAAAAGGCTGACTTCTCTGGCGTGTTTGCATATGGGCTGTGCGGTTATTGGAACGATATCTGTGACAGTTTCTGACTATGAGACTTAACAAGCCCCGACTATGAATGTGAAGCAAGTAATGCCTCCACTTGATTTCGCAAGCTGACCTAGACCACTCTATGTTTAGTCACTTGGAACTTTTTGACAACCGCTCACTCACTTGTTCGATTCATTGAATTTCATCTTCTGTATATTGCTGGTCCTTGTCTGAACACTGAAATCTAAGACCTAAGCGTATAAGCATGGCGTCAGCCTGGGCAGTACATCCAGCATGCAGTATAAATCAAGCATAATGTATTACTCATGACGCGCGCACGGGTAGGAAAAAGCGCCCTCGCAATGTTGCTTCATGATATAGCTTTCAGGAAATGGCGTATAAAAGAAGCACTTCTTGATGCAGGAGTCGATCTTTTCAAACCAGAAAGTTGATTGATAGATGAAGCTTATGATATCTCAATGAGATATATCAAGCCAGCACACTGGAAAATCTCAATGAACTTCAGAGAGTCATCATGCGAATGTATATATAACTGAGATATCGATAACGGAGAACTCTGATCCCATTTGACATGGAAGTATCTCGGCAAACTATCTCCGGGAGGATAAGAGAAAAGCAAACGCTTGCGATCGCAATGTGGACAACTGGCGAGTCTGTAGAAGGATGCAGACGACAATTCGCCAAGAATTTGTCACTTGTTTGGCTATTGGTAACAAGTCAGATTACCACGATACTAGGTGGCATGCTTACATATCATCCTCGGGGCGATTTACATAACAACTCCGTACGAGTAACACCATGATATCACTAACTCCCTTCAAGTCAAATAGGAAGTGATATAGAGGAGACATTCCGAGCTTCGGTGTTGTCCCCGCAGATTATCAAGCTAAGGTAGATTGGTAATCGGCGTTCCATGGGGATAGCGTTAAACACCAGACTAAAGTCTAAGCAGCCAATCAATGGCGCATACTCGCTATTCTAAGTTCCACTATCATGACGCCATTTCGCGGTATAAATGTTCTCAAGAGCTTCTCTATCTTGATGATATTCATCAAGCAAGTCTTATCATTACTCACAGAACCGCATATTTCCAACAAAAGAAACCGACATCATGACTACTAAGGCTATTGTATTCGTCGAGAAGGGCAAGGCCACTATCCAGGAGGTCCCGAAGCCGAAGCTCCGAGACGATTATATCCTCGTCAAGGTCAATGCCGTTGGCTTGAACCCTACCGACTGGAAGCATATCGATTTTGGCCTCACTCAACCCGGTTCAAGAATCGGATGTGACTACGCTGGTATTGTCGAGGAAGTTGGCCCCAAAGTCACCAAGGCTTTCAAGAAGGGCGACCGGATCAGCGGTGTAGTCCATGGAGCGTCAGTATTTGAGCATCGTTATGTTAAAATCATCTAACCATATCTAGTGATGCAACTCAGCTCGAGAATGGAGGCTTTGCCGAGTACATTGTGGCAAAGGGAGACGTTCAAATCAAGACGCCGGATAATGTTACTGACGAGGAGGCTGCTACTCTCGGCATCTCTATTGCCACAGTAGTAAGTTCAATCTGGCGAGTAAAAAGCATAAATACTGATCACCGACGTAGGGCCAAGGACTTTACAAGACCCTGGGACTGCCACTACCCACCGAGAGCAAGAAGAGCGATGAGTTTATCCTCATTTACGGCGGTAGCACCGCAACTGGCATTTACGGTATCCAGTTCGCCAAACTTTCGGGGCTGAGGGTCATCGCGACTGCTTCTCCTCACAACTTCGACTATCTCAAGTCCCTCGGAGCCGAGACAGTCTTTGATTACAAGTCGCCCAACGTCGCTGAGGAAATTCGCAAGTACACCAACAATACCCTCAAGCTCGCCTGGGACTGCACCGGCCAAGGCGTCGCCATAAGCGCTGGAGCTATCAGCACCGAGGGCGGCAAGTACGCCACTCTTCACTCAGTCGACAAGCAACAGTTGCTCGACGTGAACCCCAAGGTTGATGGACCTTATGTCACGCTTATGTATTCCATCTTTGGCGAGCGATTCTTCAAGGGACAGGAGACGCCTGCTCAGCCTGAAGAATTTGAGTTTGCAAAGAAGTTCTGGGAGATTAGCCGACAGCTGCTTGAGGAGGGTAAGCTGAAGGCGCCTCAGACGTTTGTCAACCGTGGCGGTAGTGGCTTTGAGGGTATTTTGAAGGGTTTGGATGAATTGAGAGCGAACAAAGTTTCTGGAGGAAAGCTGGTGTATACTCTGTGAGATGTGCATGGGAGTGTGGATGCATTAGAGGGATAAGACATTATATGCGCCTTGCATGAACGAGAGTTATTGGTTACTCTCTTTGCATGTTGTGGCTGTAAGCCTAAACTTTGTTCTAATTGCTCTGAGGTGATGCATAAACGAAGCGAAAACGTCAAAAAATCATCTAAGACTCTATGCCTAAATATGAGCCAAATTAAAAGAAAAACAACAATGTGTTGAGTGCAATTTGCTGAAAATTCCAAAAGATGAAGAAATGCCTCCACACCGGATTGAACGATGGACCTTTGCATTACAAGTGCAACGCTCTACCACTGAGCTATAGAGGCGGTTCTATTTGATGACTGCTGCACTGTAGTCTAGGACTATGTCCACTATCAGCACTGTAAGCTGCTGCATTAGTGCCTGTCATCAAATCTTGTTGCAGGAATTGCTCCAATCTCTCATCACCAACAATCACATGCATGATGCACTAACCCTTGCAGTAATTGATCAGCAGCAATATCAATTGATCCCCGCTTACCCAATGTCAATCCATCTCTCCAGAGATATCGACTTTCTTGATCAAGATTGGCTTGCCACTAACTCCACGACGGTGTCTCCTCTTCCCCAGCCATTCTTTGACCCTCCCCCATCCCCCAGGTGAAGAAAATCTCCTCCCTGCCACTCTAATACTGGGTCTCACCAACTGCTGCTGAGCGGGAATTGACAGGTGATAGAGCATATTCGTATTCACCTGACATATCAGTGCTAGTGGGCGCTCTGACAGGCCCATCGGCAATTTTGAGCCGAGCAGAAGACGCGGTTGGCGCCACCCACGACCAAACTCGGCAATAAATCGACAACAAAGGATTCATGTGCATCATAAAAGTCAATTGGTCCAACGCGCCGAGTGCCGTCCGTTTCGCTTACCTCCGGTCACTCTCTCCTATGATGTTGGACTCTCGAGTCTCGTGTACGTAATGATTCGTTGGTGCAACATTACCAGCTTCTCAAAACAACTTGGGTCAATCACTCGGTGCCCAGTTTTTGTCCCACAGACGCCAGACCTTATCTCCTTGACAAGAAGCCTTTGCTCCACCACGAGAATGCCCCCCGTTTTCTCTTAAATTCTAGAAATCCTGTGACACCGAGTCAAATTCTCTTGTTTTGCTTTTGTCTGTTCCTTACCCGAGGCATCACCAATCTTTGGCGTTTTAGTCAGATCTGAACGTGACCGTGGCTTTGGCTCCCCCTTTCTTATACCTGTGACTAGGCGTGCACTCTTCCCCACGACAACCAAAACCTTATCACCTGTGATCAATACATCCTTGCGCATCCACGATGCTGGGGTTCGGGAAGAAACGCGAGGGCGATGTCTCTGATGAGGCCCCTCATGATGAAGTGCACACGCCTCAAGACGACATCCCTCAAAGGCCTTGGATGGAGACCGCCCTCCCTGTGTTTGCATGCGGTGCTGGTCTTTTCTCAGATGGCTACATCAACAACGTGAGAACTGCTGTGAATATTTCGTGCTTCATTTCTAACGTGAGTAGGTCATTGGTTCCGTCAACACCACCTTGAAAAGACAATATGGAGACGTCTATGCCAACTCAAATGCCTTCAAATACGTCTCTGACATCGCCTTCGCTGGAACAGTCGTTGGCCAGCTTGTCTTTGGTTTCCTTGCTGATCATTGGTCGCGAACCAATACCCTCATGGTCTCAACTGTTATTCTCATCATTTTCACTGCTCTTGCAGCTGGATCTTACTGGCACGGACAGGCAGTCGGAATGTTCAACATGCTGACCGCTTGGCGATTCTTCGTCGGTATCGGTATCGGAGGTGAGATATGCAACCTTTGAATACTTGAGTCTGGTATTAATGACTTCTAGGTGAATATCCAGCTGGTAGTGTCGGATGCGCCGAGTCCAGCGGTCAGATGAAGAAAGGAACCAGAAACCGTTGGTTCATTCTCTTCACAAACTCAATGATCGATTTTGGCTTCGTCATTGGTGCTTTCGTCCCTTGTACGTTACAACTCAATCCTAATCCAACCATAGCTAACCTTCAATAGACGTTGTTGCCGCCGCATGCCATAACGGCCATTACAGCACCATCTGGAGGACCAGTCTTGGTATTGGTGTCGTCTTCCCTCTTGTCCTGTTCGTCCTCCGACTTCGACTCAAGGAACCCGAGGAGTTCGCCAAGGAGTCGATGAGACGCCAAACACCATATTCGCTGGTTCTGCGCTACTACTGGTTCCGTCTCCTCTGTGTCAGCTTGGTTTGGTTCCTCTACAACGTAAGTTTCCAAGACACTACAATCTATCCTTTGCTAACGGGGCTAGTTCTCCTCTTACGCCTTTGGTATCTACTCCTCCTCGATTCTTGCCGGTATCTATGGCGATGGCGCAAACCTAACCACTGTCTTTGGCTGGAACACCGTCATCAACATGTTCTATCTGCCAGGTACTCTTATTGGTGCATTTGTCAGTGACTGGATTGGCCCTCGATACACTCTCATCCTCGGTGTTACTCTTCAAGCCATCGTCGGCTTTATCATGGCCGGTGTCTACGACAAGATCTCCACCCAGATTGCGGCTTTTGCCGTCGTCTTCGGAATCTTCCAAGCCCTTGGTGAGCTCGGTCCCGGAAACAATATCGGTCTTCTCGCTGCAAAGACATGTGCCACTGGTGTCCGTGGCCGATACTACGGTATCGCTGCTGCCGTTGGCAAGATTGGTGCTTTCGTCGGTACCTATGTGTTTCCCTACATCCAGGCCGCTGGAGGAAACAAGACTGAGTCAGCCCAGTACCCTTTCTGGGTCTCATCCAGTCTTTGCATCCTCTCAGCTCTCATCGTGTTCTTCTGTATCCCCCATGTTGGACAAGACACCATTACCGTTGAAGATCAAAAGTTCCGCGAATACCTCCAGGCCAATGGATACGATACTGCGCAGATGGGCTTCGACTCTGTTGGTATTGAGGGCGGAGAAGTGAATGTCACAAAAACAGATGAGAAGTGAAGACGTGGAATAATGTGAATGGACTTCGCGTGACGATGTGCGATGTTGGGACACCAAGCCATGAACATAATGACCTATTTCTAGCCAATTAGTGTTTATAATAGAAGATCCCCAGCAAAACTCCCATGTCCACAATGATGGCATCAAGTGTCAGACCTTAAGTGATGAGTAAAGTTTCCAGTCACGATAGTAGAGGGGAATGTGCTATGAGAACTGATTCATGATAAATTACCAACTCTAGAGTACTTATGTGAACTGTTGATCCATAAGACTAGCTTAAAGTCTTCCTATGCTTCCATAATACTTCTTCAACACGCCTATCAGGATCAATGATTTACTTTTGTAACAGCAAATAATAAAAACACCAGCTCGTGGCTGTACTGATTAAACGCAATGAGATGCTTCAGCCAATATCCACGGCATTCTTTCCAGGCTCGCAAAGTGATATCTCGTGGGATAATCACATCAATAATAAACAAATTAACTCCGAACTCGGGCATTCTTGGCTGCTTGGGCCATCTGACTCTTTCTCTTAGCTGGCTTAACTCGCTTGCCTCGATTCGCTTCAAAACCCTGCTCAATCTTGTCCTGCTTGTACTTCTCCTCCAGCATTGGACAGCTCATCTTGATGTGATTGATAAGCGCTATTGGCTCCAGAGTCGATTCCTTGCAAAAGGGGCATCGATACCTGTTTTCGTTGTTGAGAAAGTCGCAGGGGACAAGATCGGGTCTTTCTGTTCCAACTTGCTCCAGAAGTGCTTTGCGAACATTAGGAGAGAGCTCAGAAAGGAAGGGATCTAGGGCCGGATTGCGTCTCGTCCCCTGATCGAGCTCATGGGATTGATAGGACCGTGGCGTAGAGTTTGCTATCTGGGGGCTGCCAGCGAGTGCATACTGCTGGAGTTGGGGCTGACACGCGCTTTCGGAATGTCTTCGAAGGTGACCTTGAGGACGATTAGGTTGGGCGTACTGGTGTGCAGACGGTGCTGATGACTGGTAGCCTGTGCTCGAATAGTTTGGCTGCATGGTGGGCAAGGGGGCGTGAAAAGGCATGGTTTGAGAGTAGCTCGAGTTTGGCCTTCGCGGTTCCGTGTGCCCTAGGGTTGGTGACATCGTAGCCAGGGGAGGACGCATGTTGCTTGCCGTGTGCGGTCTAGAGATCTCGGCCGCAGATAGACGCGGCGATTGCATAATAGGTGGCGTAGGCTGTTGATGTCCCGTATAGTGTCCTGGCCGAGCCCCAACAGCAGTCTGCGGCGGCGAGATCATGTTAGAACCTGCGTGGGCTTCAGATCGAGGACGAGAGATGTTTGGTAATCGGATGGGTGGCAATTGATTTTCCGCCGTTGACGACTGTGGCGACAAGGTTCCAGTTGATGCATGACGCTGGGAAACATAACCATTGCCCTGCATCTCGGGACTTCTATGGGGGAAATGACTGAAAGGTTGGTGAGGCGATGGGGGCGGCTGCACTGGAACAGCATAGGGACGCCTCGGTGATGGAACAGGACGATGATTATGGGGAGGAATTTCCCCAGGAACTTGTCGGGGAGAATACATCGGCTGTGACCCAGGATGCCCTTGGAAACTGGACTGAGGTCGCTGGACTTCTGCCGCCAGTTGATGGGGAGAAGGCATGGCCTGTGATCTAACGTGCATTTGGGATGCAGAGCCGGGTCGCGATATAGATCCAGCAGCCAGACGAGGAGAAGGCATAGGCTGTGGTCCAACATGTCCCGAAGATCCAGGTCTCGATAGAGATGCCTGTTGTTGGGCTAACATTGTATTGGGGATATAGTGTCCTTCTAGAGGGACATTCATGGGCGGCAAGCGGGGTGAATTTTGGTGTACCGGGGAAGTAGGTCGAGAAGCATATCTGGCAGGTGGCTGACCTGAGGGTATTTGTGCTGGCCGCTTTGGCTGAGTTGCTGGAGTGTTTTCGGCCCCAGAAGGAGGCTGGGAAGAAGGACTGGGAGCCTTATTTTGTGGCGGCATGGCCTTGGGGGCTTCACGCCTCTTTACAGGCGAAGCAGAAGGTTTAGGTGACGGTCTCTCCTGAGGTAGCGGGCGGCGCGCAGCTGGGGCTATAGGTCTGGCAGCAGACATAACTGGCGGCGTCGGTGTTGTCTGTGCGGGTTCTGAATGTCTTTCTTGAGCTGCTGGCATCTGTGTAGGACTGGTTGCTGCTGCTTGCTGTTCAGTTGTCATGGACTGTGACCGCGCTTGATCGACTGCTTGACGATTAAGCAAGACAATCTCAACTGAAGGCTTGGATGGTGCCTTGGGCTTTATCGCACGTGGAAGTTCCCTAGGTCGGGGGCTGTTTCCCAAAGCCTGCGCAGGTGCCTTGGGCTGAGCTGCATGAGGATGCCTCAAGACTTCAGAGCGATTCTGGGCATCTTCTGGTAGTGAACTCTCTATTTGTGAGTGGCGGGGAGGTGCTAGGACCTGCGATGCCGGTCGTAGGTTGTGTGGCTGTTCGCCGTTAGACACCGCGAGTCCAGGAGACATTGCTACTTGCGATGCGGGCCCCATTTGCGCTGTTGGGGCACGGAACGGTCGCTCTGAAGTCGATGGCTGAGATAATGAAGATGTGCGGGATAATGTTGAGGGTCTGGCCGCTGGAGGCTGTGATGATGGCGTCGGTTGTGAAGTTGCCGTTGACTGAGATAGTGCAGGCCGACGCGCAAGAGCAGATGATTGTGATGGTCCTAAACGTTGTGGTGTCGTCGATGCCCATGAGTTATCCAGCGGCCATGACGAGACTGGGTGCTGTAACCCTGAAGGCGGGCGTTGCGATGTTGGTGACCGTATTACTGATGACTGAGAAGAAGGCGGAGGCTGCGACATCATTGGCAGCTGTAAAGGAGTCGATGCAGGCGGCGACATTGCGGGCGGTCGAGATACAACAGGTGACTTTGATAGCGATGACATTCGTGACTGCGCAGCGAGTGCGTTGCGATTCGGTGTCCCTGATCGAGCCCGTCTCGAAGCAGGTTGAATTTGCGGTCGTGACTCAACGACTTCACTTGGAACACCCTCTGACAAAGAAGAAGCTCGACCCATTTCAGCGTACGAGAGGCGTGGCCGTGGAGTTTCATCGTTTGAGGATTCCGTAGTGACAGAAGAGCGATGAGGTTGACTGGCCTCCCGTGTCTCATGCTCAGAGTCAGTTTCCGAACGAGTAACACTGGTTGTCTCGGGCGTAGGCGAGGCAGGCAAGCTTTGTTCCTGTTTCGTGTTGACAACGTCGTTTGCTGCCTGAGAAGAGCTGACTGTCTTATTGGCAGGTGTAGGTGTCGGCCTTTGATCGAGTTCTCTCTGTTCAGACTGTGAAAACTGGAACTCGAGATCCTCGCCTGCAGTTAGGAGATCCGCTAAATCGACACTGGGTAAACGTTCTTCTCTTGCTTCGTGTGATGAGCTTTCCTCCTCTCGTTCCGCAGTGACTTCTTCCGGTTCCTTCGTGGAGGAGACGTTTTCGGCTGGATCTTCCTGAGTATCAAGAATAATCTCCTGGTCATCCCTATCAGACTGAGAGTCATTCTGCTGCAGAGGTTCTGGAGTTGAGTCTTCTGGAGTTTCCATTACAATATCCTCGCTGTCCTCGGTTGCCTGTTGAGCAGCGCTCTCGGTAGGGCTTTCCTCTGAACTCATAGTGATATCTTCGTCTTCGACTATATCGGCCTGTACGGGTGGCTCGGCGACTTTCTCAGATTCTGGTTCAGTGTCCTGTGGATCTTCAACTTCCATCTGGGCGCTCTGTGCTTCTTCAACTTCCATTTGGGTGTCCTTCTGCACTTCTCCGGATTCCAGCGTGGCGTCATTCTGTACTTCTCCAGATGCCAATGTGGAGTCATTCTGTACTTCTTTAGGCTCTGGTAGAATATCCTGCTCTTCTTCGGATTCCAATTCGGGGTCCTGCGATTCTTCGGTTTCCATCTGGGCGCTCTGTGCTTCTTCAGGCTCTAGTTCAGTCTCCTGCTCTTCTTCAGGCGCTCCCTCGATGATCTTCTGCGCCTTTTCAGGCTCTGGTGGAGTGTCCTGCTCTTCTCCGGGTGATCCATCAGTGTCCTTTAGCGTTTCGTCAGTCTGCCCAGTCACATCTGCGTCTTCAGCCTTGTCAGCCTCGTCAGCCTCGTCAGCTTCTGGGGCTGTGTTGGGTGTAACGGCCTCAGCGTTCTGAGCAGGTTGGAAAGCTGTCGAGGACTCTGCAACTGGTGACCGAGGAGCAAGATCCGACGTGGAGTCTACAGAAAGGCTATGTTAGAAACCTTACCTCATACGCAGTTAGGTTACTTACTATCATCAGCCGAGTCTGGAATCTCATCATTTGGACCCAACCGTTTGGGTCGTTGTGCTGCCTCCCTCTGCTTGAGATATTCAAAAGCCTGATCGCTATGCTCAATCATCAACGCCTTCTCCTCATCCCAAGGTTGGATTTTGTCGAGAGGGATCCAAGCAACATGGCACAGGTCAGGAAAATCAAGTCCCTCGAAGAACATGAACGGAAAGTGCTGTTCCGAAGCGTCCTCCCCTCCATCTTCATAACCCTCTGCCCAGGAGAATGACTTGCTGGAGCTGTCGTACTCATAACAAGGCGGTATGTTGTTAAGTAGCCCCAAAGCCTCAAGTGATTCTTCTATCCCAACGGATTCGGGATCTTGCAAAGGGATAAGCAGACCACAATACCACTGTTTCGATTGGGACCAGTAGATGATGTAGACATCTCCAGGAACCAAGTCGCGAGGATTGATGGTGTTTCGAGATTTGCGACTTGACCTGCCCTTTTTCACGGCGTTACTGGAGTTTTTGTTCTTGCGCGATGTCTTAGGTGTAGGCGAATCAGTGACGCGAATAAAGTCTCGCGCTCCTCTTTGACCTTTTTGAAAGGCTTCGTTGGCGACTTTGTTGTTTTGAATGAGTTTTTCATCGTCGCAGCCAATAAGCTCATAACCAAAGTGCTGGACAACAGTCTCAAATGAAGGGTTCTCATGCTGGTGGGCTTGAGATAAATGCGCCAAACCTGACTGTAATGGATTGTCGTTAAAGTCGATGTCGTGATTCTCACATCGCAAGATGTAAAACTTGGGCGGGCGCACAGGATCTTGATCCTCATTCTCGGGGACCCGGATAATGGTGTGCTTCTTGGCGGCGCGTTTGTTTTGGTAGATGGCATTGAAATGTATGGAATTTCTGTTACCGTGAATGCGCGGTCGCTTGTGAGAAATGGCGGAGCTGGGGGCTCGCTTCCTCTTGTTACGCGTCTCGGACTGTCAAAGTTAGCAAAAGGGAGAGGATACGATGAGGGCGCGTAAGCACACAAAGGCGATGGGGGCTGGGCTGGGCTGGGCTGGCTAAAAGTGATGAGATGAGTCGGACGAACCTCAAAAACTCCATTACGATCTGGAGTGAGCACCGCCCCTCCCCTCTTCATTCGCATTCGCGGCCTGCGCGGTGTGTCCGGATCAGCATCAGCAGGCGAATCTCCAGGGAGACCTAGGGCCGAAGTGTCGACGCCCATGTTGCCGTTGAGGGGGAGGCCGAAATCTTTATAAGAGTTGAGGATGTTGTTCATGAGAGAATTTGCTTTCATCTCGTCCTGGGAGCGGTACGCCACATGAGCATCCCTGCACGTGCGGTCCCAGTCCGTCTTGAGCGGTCTTAACTCACTCGACAGAGCTACCAACGACTCTTGTTTTGCTTGGCGCTGGGCCTCGCTGTCCTCGTCATCCGAGTCGAGTCCCTCAAGCTCGAGATGCAACTCGTCGATTTTTGCCTCCAGTTCTTGCAGTTGAAGAGGTTTGATCAGTATCGGCATGGGGGGCAGACTGGCTTTACTGGCTTCCACCAAGGCCTTAATCTGTTCATGAAAGGCCAATCCAGCTGATTGGGCCCGAGAGCCTGCCTCCATGGCTGGTAGTGCAGTGCGCTAAAAAGGAGAACTCTAAAAGGAAAAGTGGGTGAAAGGAACCAAGACACGCCAGAAAATAATTTAAAAAAAAAAATAAAAAAAAATAAAAGGCCAACGCAGACCGAAAACATGAAAACAGAAGATGTCAGAGAAAAAAAAAGATTGGGAGGACAATCGAGTAATTTTTTTTTAGTAAGGAAAGAATCGCGAGAGAAATTATGTGTAACGTCCATCATCACATTGAATGCATGCATCACAGTACCTACAAACAAACATAACGCCCGTGAAAGCGGTACGGCTAGGTTACTAAGGTTGAGTGCACTAGCGACGGTACAGTACAGTACAGTCATGGATTTAGTGCCTGGCAAACCCAAGCAGAACCAGATTCTGGTCAAAAAGCAAACGTATTTGCGACGCAACCAATGGCAAACACTCCAAATGTTACACATTCGCTCTCTGACCCCGCACGATTTGCGCTGAGACATGAGTTTTAGGCGGCCTGATCAGACCAGACCGAGCGAGCGAGCGAGATGCTGGCCGTTGGTTCTCACTACGTACGGGCAACATGGGGTCTAGGTACGTAATCTCCAGCTGTTTGCTGAGTGTCATCATGTCTTGGGGGCCCCTGTAATTATCTCATTACCGCGTATACACGCAAACCCAAAAAGACACGGTCACTCACTCATCACCTTCCTTTGTCCCCTCCTAGTCCCCTCTCATCTATCTACCCTTTTCGTTCCAGTGGCGTCACCTTAGTCTCAGCTCTAATAATTTGGGGAATGTAAGCCGGTGGCTGACAATTCGATCAATTATGGCCCACCATCCATCATCGCCCTTGCTTGGCACTTCGCTCCTTTTCCTCCTAACTACTGCCCCTAGCCTACCTAGTCTAGCCTCCCCTGTCCATGCACTACAAGGATATACTAATCAATGCAATGAATGACCCACAATCGTGATAACTGTCACGTACAGTATGTGCCCGCACGCCGTGGCGGTCGAATGATCGCCAGCTACCTGGTCCATTCAGCGCAACTAGTAGAGGTGAGGCTTGCATTCACTAACTCAGACTTGTCAGACTATCGTAACTGGCCTTATCGTCTCCAACTCGAGAACCTCCGCCTCTTGACTATCCTTCAGCGACCCTAGTCCGATCCTCTCAAAGAGCTCGGGCTGTGTCGCTGACCGCCCCAGCACTAGCCACTCGTGATCTTTTTGCCCCTTATCCCCGAACGGAAATGCCCCAAGTCTCAGCACCCAACATCGAATCGCTGAATTACCCGTGGTGAGCTCGGTCAGGTGGTGTGTATCCCCAGAACTCCGCTTACGGTTTAGCCGCTTCAGCTCCTCTGCAACATCGCTTCCCTTGTACTCACGGCTTCTTCTGCACACTGAGACTTCACTGCCATTTACAATTGTTGAGAGGCTCGTATCGGCGGAAAACCACAGACGAGCCCGCCCAAAACGCACCGCGTACCAATCATACGGGCCCCGACTCTCGAGATACCCCATCGCCAACGGCCCGTTGATTATCATCTTGCTGCTGATGACTCTTCCAAATGGCGCGTCAGGACTTGTTACTGCATTGACCTCCAGCACAGTAGCTGCCTTCTCATATGGCCATTTTCCGTTTCGAAAACACAGGTAATCGACCTCTCCCGTGATTGAAGCCCAACTAAAGCTCGGGGCGATGTAAGATGAGTTGGCAGCTTGAATCCTACTGGCTGATGGCCTCCGCCACAACAGATCCAGATCAATGTTATCAGTCCATAGACCAGCCACGTAATCTGACCCGATCTTCTTCTGGACTATAGCGGCTATAGCTGATATCGCTGGGAGCTTATCGCCGGCCTGCGTGAGGTTTCTCTTGGAGTAATTCTCAATAACTTTGTGCCAGAAATTGAAGGCCTCACTATGTCGCGGTATTTGACTCAATGGCGTTCCCCCAAATTCACGTTGGTGATTCAGTTTCGACCCGCATTCGCAGAATATTGCCTCTTTGCACGTCCATGCCATCTCCATCGCGGATATAGACAGTAGCCGGGTCGATAGGACCTTCTCCTGCAACGTCCAGCCTCGCTGAGTGAGAGGTTCCACGAGCGGCTGTTGATCCGTACTGTGAGATGGTCTCCACTTCCAATGAGCACCGGTTGCTTGCATGAGCCTTACTTTCAGTAAAATCGGAGGCCCCCTTTCGCTTCTCAGTGATCCGCTGTAGATCGCGCACTGGTCCCGGGCCGCTCGAGGTGGTGGCTTGAGTTGAGGCCGTAAAAAGTGACTGGTCACAGACGTTGATGACGAGGCTGCAATGGTCAAGAAAGCGTTGGCGTATGTATCGGCCATCCTAGTGCATTCCCTTTCCCAGTCGGCTTCAGAGTCCTGAATGATGCAAAGTGCGTCTATCCATAAATATCTTACCCCAAGCTTTCGAGTAAGTGCGATTGCGTCAGTATAAGCGGCTGGAAGTTCCTGGAGTGCAATCCCAGTCTTCATGTTTTCCATGTTCCCGGTCAAGGCTTTGATAGATGGATTTCTACCCCAGCAGTAACTGAGTGCGACATATTTCTCAGGTTTGAGAACCTCTGATTCAACGAGACAAATTTTATCATCCCCAGCGCTCCCTATATCTAAAACTCGGGTTGGCAAAGTAGAGTTGTCTTGCTTGCAGAGCTTATGGTCATTGATACAGTTATAGAAACAAGCGTTGACGAAGCTTAAGCCTTCGCGTGATAAATGGTCATCACAAATGTCCGGCAAAGGCTTGACTCGTTTCCAAGTCTCTCCTTGAGCTGTATATGTTTTTAGTACGGGTCCATGGGTCTTTATACGCTTAGACAATTCATACCATAGTCAGTATAGAATTGCAAGAACATTTGCGAGCGCTCAGGATCGCCGAATAATATCTCTGGATTTCCATGTCCAATCGGAAGTCGAAGGTAAAGCTGAATTCCCATTTCATTCTCGATCCCCAAAAGGCCTGAAGATGTGAGAGCCTTGACAATGAATGCGCAACAGTCACAACCTGAAATCGCCGCGCTCTCGAACTGTATGATGTCTCGAAGCACCAATACTACGAGCTCTTTTGAGTCAACTCTGACATCATTATTGGAACCTGGTGCTACCAACTCTGGATCGAAATTGAAACAACAAGGACAATGGCCGTGAGACATAGCTGAGGGGCTCTGGTGTTCTTCCATGAGATCCGCGATAAATCAAGAATAATCAAGATGACGATTCGTCTCACCGTTTCTCCACAGGAACTACAAACATCTATCTTTTAGCACGTGATACCCACCAAGCAGAATGATACTCTTACTCAGCTAGCAATGCAAAGAGTGAAACTTCTAATCTAGAAAAGCAATATCTGCGCCGCTCATGCCTCCCTTTTTTTGTTGATAATTATCGCTGAATACAAAACAACACCATGTCTAGCAGTCAGGAACACTGACTGGAATATTAATGTGAACGCTCGTAGCCAATCCACTCAAACTCGTTTCCTTGAACTCGTTCCTCATTCCCTTGGCCGTCAGTCGCATCGCCCGGATAGCGTCATCCAGCCTCACGCGCTGCGTGCCTGTTTCACTGCTAAGCGCCAGGTTGGCGCTGGAGATGGCCTTTGTCGCGCCCAGCGCGTTTCTCTCTATGCAGGGAGCTTGGACGAGTCCGCCGATGGGATCACATGTCAGTCCCAGGTTGTGTTCGATGCCGATTTCTGCAGCTTGCTCGATTGTTTCAGGGCTGGCTCCCATGCAGGCAGCGAAAGCGCCAGCAGCCATGGAGCAGGCAACGCCAACCTCCGCCATGCATCCTCCTTCAGCGGCTGAAATGGTGGCACCTCGCTTGTAAAGCATACCAATTGCAGCAGCAGTCAGAAGGAATGTGGGGATATCTCGCTCAGGGTCGTCGCTGATGAACTCTGTGGTGTACTTGAGCACAGCTGGGATAATGCCTGCGGCGCCGTTGGTAGGAGCGGTGACGATTCGACCGCCGCCCGCGTTGGTTTCATTGACAGCAATAGCATAGACAGACAGGTAGTCCATGGTGGGGAATGTCGTCCGCCGAGAAGGAGCTGGAGCGATAGGGTGATCCAGAGAACCGTGAATCCGTGGCGGGCCGCGCTTCCGAAGGCCGCCAGCCTTGAACTTCTCGGGCACCAATGGAGACGAAGCTGCTGCGAGAGCTTTGGGTGATGAGCTGGCGCCATCCTCGTTGATGTTGGGATCAGGCGAAGAGAACTTGTGCTCGAGCTGAGCAGCTGAAGTATCAGCAGTCGACGAGGGATACAAGCCGCGAGTCAATCGGCGGTAGAGCGCCGGCGCTCGTCGATGCAGCTTGAGGGATCCAGGAAGCTTGGAGCCTGTTGGTGCCTGGACACTTTCCAGGATACTGGCATCCATGACTCCCCAGATCTTGAAGATCTTTCGATAAATGTCCTCATCCGTATATCCTAGGCTCTTCTCATTCTCATACACCAATTGCGCGATGGTGAGATTGTGTTTGCGACAGAGTGAAAGTAGACTAGCGGCATCTCGGAATGGATACCGCGGATGCGGCGATGAGCTGGTATCCTTGGTCTCGGACTTGACATCGGTAGAGAGGCCGGTTGGCTCAGGGGAGTCTCCGAGGAGAGCTGTCGGGCCTTCATTAGCTTCTTCGAGGGCCTTGACTTCGGTGCCGGTTCGTCGATCTCCCGCGGCATCTGAGCGCCGGATTTCCTTGTAGTACATGTTCTCGGCCAAATCAGCCGGGTGAGCTGCCGTGTCCGAATCTCCGATTTCCAGTTGAGCGGGGGCGTTTGCGGAGAGGGTTTCCTGGGGTGCGATACTAAGAGCACCGTTGACAACAAACCCGCCGCCTACGCTGAACATGTCGTTGGTAGCTAGGACGTAGCCTTCCTTGTCGAAGACAGTGAAGCGCATGCCGTTGCTGTGCTGGGGAAGCTTGCGACCCCATTCCCAGATGAATTCCTTCTCGTAGTCGAAATCAATCTCCTTGCCTTTGGACCCATCTGCGGCCAGCCCACGTGCTAGGAAAATCTTTTTGCTGGACTTGATCTCTTCGAAGCGGCTGGGCACGTAGCCTGTGTCGACTGTTTCAACATCGGCGCCTTCAAGACCAAGGAGTAAAGCTGAAGGAGTCATATGACCTTCACCCGTGAGAGCAAGACTACCATAGATGGCGACGCGGATTTTGTTGACTTTTTGGAGCAAATTGGCGTCGATCAAATCGTTGACAAAAATGTTGCCAGCACGCATGGGCCCAACAGTATGAGAAGATGAGGGACCAATGCCAATAGAAAACAGATCGAAAGTGGAAATGACAGCATGTTCGTGATCCGCTTCGCTGTAGGATCCTGCGTCTTCATCCTGCTCATCCTGAGTTCTTCGTGGCCGTGTTGTGCTGAAAAGTCGATATGGCTGGCGTCCCAACAAAGTTGCTGATGGCGGTGTCGAGCGAGCGATAGGCCCCCTTACAACAGTAGCAAGGGACCGGGGAGATAGACATTGTCTCGACGCCCGAAGCAGCGAAAGCTGCCTTATCCCTGCGCGACTCATTGCAGGTTCTGAAAAAGGTGAGAAAATGTTTCTTTCTTCAAATGACGGATCTTAATCTTGAAAAGTGTCTCCCTTTTTTGTGTTGGGTGTATTATTATATCGTAAGCCAAGAAACGTGGACCGCGCATTGCCAACAAGGTTATCCTCATTGGCCACGTCGCGTCGAGATGCTTATCTAGGAGCGGAATATCTTGTGCCCAGCGAATCATATTTAGCCGCGCTTATCTCCGGACTCGCTGCCGGCGGTGGGTCGGACGATATACCGGCAACCGGTCACGTGTCGGATATACGTACCAATCATCTGCTACCCCAGACCGATGTCTTCCGGTCTGCTTCACCGAAGTGACACGCCTTCCAAAAACATCCGGAGTATAATTATCTAGTTGCATCAAAACACCATTAACATTACGTTATTTGTCGATATTGGGGATAGTTTGTACTCAAATTGGTGGATTGCGGGGTACAAAGTCATGGAAACTTTAGTCACAGCGTAGGGTACCTACCCTATTTCAAGTCACAGACCGAACAAAAAATAAAAGATTGCAAGGTTACAATGGCTTCAACACTCGCATGGAGTATCAGTGAAGTTTTCATCAGGGTTCTTAAGGTGGAGGAGTCGCCAAAGTCATGGGCCAGGGGTATCACATGCTGTTTATTGTGAAAGAGAAACTCAGTCAGTACATGGGAAGTAGCCGCGCTACCAAAAAGGTTACATCGTCAAACCTTGCTAACGCTCCAGATCGAGTGAAATAGAGAGTTTGCTAAGACCATATTCTCCTAGCAATGTCAAAGATTTGCCGCGGGTCAACAGCTCTTGTATGGCCAGGACAATAATACCTTGCCCTGAAAGCCATAAACTGGGATTCAGAATTGTCATGCTCATCTTGAGAACATGACCAGCTATTATCCTAGGGGCTAGTTAGACATATCTTTCAATCGTATTGGCTCGATAGCATGCGTGAAACCTTCCACTGCTGGATTCTGGCCGAAGATACGCTCCTGGTACAACCAATATAGTTGTAAAGCAAACAGCACTATGGCGAGATTGCAATGAGGAAAGCATCGTAGAGTCAATCGAATTGTAGGGACAACATGTTTGCCAAATAAACGCCAAACATCCCATGTTTGATAATGATTTGAGTTTGCTTTCTGTGACGGATAGTCTCCATGATTCGATAAACAACATGTCAACAACATGAAATCTTTTCCTTCGTTTTCCAGCCGAGAGCTTCAGCGTTAGTGGGGAACTATAGGACGACGTCTAGTTATTGTTTGCGCTGTTTGCTCATGGCAACAAGGCTGAAAGCTCACGTGGCTGATTTAATGATATTTCAAGTGGCTTAAGATGGAGTTTTGGATTCCTGCCAGCATAGTACTATCTACCAGCTCAACTCTTTGTGCCTCTGCATGAGACTGAGCTGTCGATAAGGCGCATTAGAAGCCAGGTCGTTTTCTCCATTAACAGGTTTGAAGAAAGCGAGTCCAGCTTTTTCGAAGGGGTTCTAATTTGCTGGCTTGATATGTCTCAGAGAGATGCTGTAGACTTAAACCGAAAATCAATTGAATTCATATACTTGAACTTACGATCAGGAGCGGTTATTATACGCCTCAGTTCACCAGATATAATGGTCGAAGGAAACCTAATGAAATTCGCTATGACTGTAAAAAAGACAAATGCTACTGCTCTATGAATCGTTTGACAGGCTCATATTGTACTCCAACTCCCACTCAGCCTTGGGATCTCCTTTGCGTGGCACAAACTTCACCGTTAGGCCATCCTTAACGGCGAAGACACTATCGTTCTCGAGATATCCTGAGTCAGAATCAAAGATCTGAGTCACAACAGACTTGTGACCCTCAGCAATGACCTGCAATATGTTAGATCAGACCCTGGGCGGTTTCTGGGGCTTTCAGTTGAACATACCATGAAGTGCAGATGCGCAGGACGGAAAGGGTGGCGGTCGAGGAGGTGGAGAAGCTGACCAGCAGGGCCATCATCAGGAACCTTGAGAAAGTGTTAGATTATAGATCCTTGGTATGATAACAGGACAAGATTGCTTACGGGATAAGGAGTAGGTCGTAGACAGTAGAAGGAGTATCGACCCTGGTCGTCGGTGATGAACTTGCCACGGAGGTTATGCTCAACCTGCTTCTCATCCTGCTGCTCGTAGAGGCCTGGGAAGAATTAGAACCTGCAAGAAAGAACCTCGAAGATATAGTCTTACCGTTGGTGGATGCTTGCCAAACCTCGACAGAGGCATTGGGGATGGGCTTTCCAGTAGCCGCTGATGTCACGGTACCGTAGAGATAGGCGACAACACCGTCGCTGGGAGTGTCGAAAGTAATTGTGGTGCCATTCTCACGAGTAGGGGTATCATGTCGCCAGAAGGGACCCAGGATGGCAGTCTCAGTTGCAGCCACGCCGTTCTTGGCTGCTTGACGGTGTGTAATATCATCAACAAGACTGAAAATTGTTAGTAATAGAATTGAAGGTCGTGACAAGTGAATTACCTCTCGAGACCAATAACATCGCACATCAATTGACCCTCATTTCTCTTGTCGTTGCTCATTTGTCCAGCCCAGTTGATCATCTTAACAGCAGACATCCACTCATCGCAAGTGAGCTGTGTCTCGCGCGCAAAGTCGTGCATGTGCTGGATGAAAGATGTCATGACCTCTTTGAGACGAGGGTCAGTCTTGGGACCGAAGGAGTCGATAACTTGCTGTGTGAAGGCCTGGCCGAGACCCTCCTCCTTGGGAGCGCCGTTGGCATTTCCGCCTGTCGCTGATGGTGTCATTTTGATAGAGTTTTGTGGGGTACTGATGGAGTTGATGGGATGGAAGGAAGATTGTTTGTGATGGTGGATTGGGCTTATGCTTGAGTGAATGAAGGGAGAGGCTTCCTAATAGGTCTTATGAAGTCCCTCTTATCACTGGAGGTTGTTTCAAAGATGGTGTCGAGCAGATGACTTGACCCCGCATAATTCACAGTCAGCATGGTTCGATTCGGATATACAGACAGCACCTCAACAAGGAGCGGCTAAGGACATCTCCCGAAAGGACATCGGGTGCGCGTTGTGAGCATCAGTGTCCCATGGGGCCAAGTGGCAATGTTGCAGCCATTTTGCGGGGTGAAGTCCCCGACCAATTAGGGAACTGATGATTGCGTTTAGCACTCTCGGTAGAGGCGAGAGTGGTGCCACACGCTTTTCGGATGTCGGAGCAAGTTGATCGGATGTACAGCTGAGGGGACACCCTGACTCCGATTCCGACGCCGCGGAATATGGAGCCAGAAATTAGTGTGTCGTACGATGCTGCTAGTGCAAATAAGCCTAGTGTAGCCGCTGCAAGTCACCTGGAGTACGCCAAAGCCGTCGCAAATTGGGCATGATAGGAACGGAATGAAGAGCAGCTTCAATTATAACGACTACTTGTCACGCGACAACGCAATTAGTATTCTACAGTGGAGAGAGACGAGGCAGATGGGGTTTAGATGATCTATGCATGCATCAATTGGCTAGGTAAATGCTAAAACTTAATGTGATAAACTACTTTGACAGCTTGCGATCGGCCTCTTCGCCAAAGTCCCATGTTGGCTTGTCCGCACCGTTAGGCCGACTTGCTCTCCTGAAGCCAACTTCCAGACCCTCAATTTCCACAACAGGTGGTACGGCCTCCACCTCAGCCTTATAAGCGTTAGAGTACCACTTCTCGACGTATTTGTCCCCAGTAAAGAGATCAGGGAAGACCTGTCGCATCCTCAATAGTGCTGTTCCTGAGATCTGATCCACGCTATGCGCATGTCGCAGGGCGAGGAAATCAGGTCCAATATTCTTCCTCAATCTCTCCTTTACTTCCTCAGGATATTGCCCGACCTTGAAGAGAAGCAAGTCGTAGTGAAGAAGTGAAGCCTTTCCATGCCATGATCCACCACGGGTGGCGCGATGATAGAGACCTAGCAAGGCTGTGATGGCACCAATGCATCCAGTTCCGTAGTCCGAAATAGGGAAAGGAGGGACGACAGGTTCTGACAAGCCCATGAAGCGTCCCTGCTCCCACGCGATTCCACTGACCTATTAATTGGGTTAGTTCGATCTCCCTTGTAGCTGTAGATCAAGGCACTTACACAATCGGCAATCTGTTGCCACCCAGGTCGTCCAGCCCACTCTCCCTCGTAGCCAAAGCAGTTCTCATTGACATACACAAAGCCCTTGCCACGCTCCTTAGCAAGTTTTGTAAGTGCAGTAGCGCCATATCCAAGCTTCTCCAGAGCGCCAGGTCGGTATCCATCGACAACGACATCTGCCTCAGCGAGAAGTTTCTCAAACTCAGCTCTTCCCTCAGGAGATTTCAGGTCTAGCTCTGCAGCGTGCTTGCCCATGTTGCCATCTACCTGGAAGAAAGGAACATCGCTCAGATTGGGGCTTGTAATCTTGAGCACATCGGCTCCATACTCCCCGAGAATGCGGGTGACAATAGGTCCAGCAATGATACGGCAGAGCTCCAGAACTTTGATGCCCGATAATATCCTCTTTGGGTGCTCTGGGCTTGGTGTTAGGGGACACTTGGGTGTCTCGGCCTCGAGGTTATCGACAGACCATGGTGGAAGTGCCATATTTGTCTTGCCCTAGTTGTTTGTCAGATATGTTCTCGTGCATGAGAGGTTCAACTTACATGTTGAGTTTTCACAAAATCTTCGTGCTTCAAAGCAGGAACTCCAGCCTGTCGACGAGCAGCATTCATACTCTCGAGCTCGTCTATCGAGAACTGTTGAACAGCAGGCTCGATAGTAGCGACGATGCTCTCATGTGTTTGCAAGTCTGGTCTGAAAGGCTCAAGACCAATCATCTTCAGAGTTGTTGAAGCCTCCAAAGAACCATGAATGTGATAATACTCTCCAGCATTCTTAGTCTCATACAAATTGGCTGACATGCGGCGGTAAGGATTTGACTGGGCCTGCAGCAAATCCGTATCTTATGATCGTTAGTTCCTTGGCTCGAAAGCCAACAGTTGTGGCGTAAAGACGTACCTTTGAGTAGGGCCTTGACGCCAGGGTCAAGCTTCCCAAGACCACCGACCTTGGCCATATAAGCCTGGCAGAGGAAGGCTGTAGTCTTCTCCAAGTTGACATTGATCTTCTTCGGCTGTGATTCACCTTCAACAGTCTTTGCTAGCAGACTGGCGACGGCACCCTCTACTGCCTTAAGCGCAGCAGTCGTCTCCGTCTCCTTGAACGGAATAGGAAAGTATGGCGCATCTCGAGCTGAAGTAAACTCGATGTTGTCCTTGAGCTCCTTCACAGCCGCTGGAAAAGCAACCTCATCGAATTGACCGCAAAGGTAGTTAAAGATCCTCTTACTCTCCTCCACCGAGGAATAATCGTGCTGGTTAATGCTACCCATTTTGACAGAAGAAACTTATCGGTTATTGGCTAGAAAGAGGCATCCACCCGAGGGCATCTACAAGAGGTTGATTGTTAAGAGGGAGTCTTTATACAGTGACACAATTCGATTCGTCGAGTGGCGGAAATCGACGGCGGTTCGGACCAGAGCGATAACAGACTATATCTGGGTGATAACTACCTATGATATATGGGTTTTGGGCGATGCATGACCCATAATGTGCGAAAGATAGTGTCATCAGTGGTTGAGTTTGTTGTCAAGACCCCATATTTTAGTGGTGGAGGTCGGCTGTGACCCTTGCCGATGGCTTCTCGCCCGGCTTCCGACGCTGAATGTGAGCTGTAAAGACCGCGCTAGAACATATTGAGGCATTTGAGAGAGACCTCGAGGATTGAAGATAGTATATCGACAACAGAGTATACTCCCATCGCATCAATCGCTGTTAGTCTAACATTCAGTCTGCCAACATCTCTAATCAATATGCCGTTCATCAAAGTTCAGAACAAGACACTGTTTTACGCCCAAGTGGACGCTGGAACAGCCTCAAAAGATGGCCCAGTACTAGTATTCATCCATGGCCTAGGGTCATCTCATTCCTTCTATATACCTGTCATGAACCAGCTTGCGACTGCAGGATACTCATCAATTGCATTGGATGTCTATGGTCAGTATTTGCTTTATCCTCTTAGCAGGAATTACATGCTAAGGAATAATAGGCAGTGGTCTTTCCGTCTTGTCAGAAGGGGTTGAAGATCCTACATTTGACACAATCGCGAGTGATGTCAAAGCTTTACTGGAAGGATTAAGCATTCAAACCGAAAATGCCATCGCCGTCGGACATTCCATGGGCGGTATCATTGTGCCAAAGCTCGCCCTGAAGTGCAACCTTCGCGGGTCAGTTCTCATTGGCCCTGTGCTGCCAAAGCCTGCAATGGCCGAGATCTTCAATACTCGCATAGAGACAGTCAAGAAAGGTGAGCCAATTTGAAGTGCTGGCAGTATCATCAGGTATTAATATTGAGTTTAGAAGGAATGGAGCCAATGGCCAAGGCGATTCCCTTTGCTGCGACAGGTTCCAAGGCAACTTTGACACAAAAAGCCTTCATTCGAGCTCTGTTACTGTCGCAAAAACCTGAGGGGTACATTGCCTTGTGTCGCGCGATTGCGCAAGCAGACTTGCCTGCCTACGCAAGCATCAAAAGCCCCGTGCTTGTTCTTTCAGGCGAAGAGGACAAAACAAGCCCAATTCCGGATGCCCAAAAGATTCTAAGCGAGTAAGTACTTACTTCACTGCAAGGTCAATTAATTGAAGCAACCAGCGCTGACATTTTGCTTTAGTTGGGGCTGCGGCGACTCGTCCAAGAGCATGCATATTTTGCCCGGAGTTGGCCATTGGCACTGTATTGAGGCAGCAGATGAAGTTGGTTCCAAAATACAAGAGTTCTTATCCAAACTGGGTTAAGGGTTTGAGATAAGATATAGATTAATCAGTATCAAAATGTATTTCTTCGCGACTTCAATCACAAGAGATTGCATTCATGATTGCATCTGTTGTAATGGCCAGACTACGTGTTTGCTGTCTGTGACCAAGCCAACTCAGTACTGACTCAGTAGTGACCACGCAGGAATTCAGTGGTGTTGACCCCTCAATGTGACCGTCGGCTACAGGGATCTTCCCATCGGCAGCTCGGTAATAGTGAATGGTGCGCCAATTTACGTCAGCGGGAATGTCACCAAATCTTACCCCATTCTCGTGGCCAAGTAACCAATAAAGACCTGGCCATATCCGACAGCTCGCGGCCCGCGGTTCACTCCCTCAGTTCCAGGGACCTCACACGACCTACCGACGACGAAATGCCTACCAGGAGGGTCCGAGACTCTGAGAGAAGGCGATGCGCCGAGGCCTGCGAGAGCTGCAAACGTCGCAAGCAAAGATGCGATGGTCGTAGACCCTGCGCCCGCTGCATCAAGCGAGGTCTCGGTCATGAGTGCCACGAGTCTCAATCTGCCTCAAACAATGGCGCAAGACGCATCCTCGCATCATCCCTACCAAGTCCCGATCCCGATAGACTCAGTAATATCACCGAGCAGACCACTCCTGCTGGTAGTATAACCGTCGGAAACAGATCGGGTTTGACGTCGGTGGATGAGACGTATGTTGATGACGGGACCTCTTCTTCTCTGCAGCTGCTCTCAAATACACAACCTGAAAGACTTCCACGCATGTCGCGCCTTGTTCAAGATACGAGGGGTGAATACATGTTCATTGGCGACTCTGCAACGCTTTCTTTTCTGCAAAATATTAGGAGGATTGTGCGACGTAGCATAGGAGATTGTGCCCTTGTTGATGATCCATTGCGACATGGTATCGTCGAAGCATCGCCTGAAACACGGCGAGGATGGATCCTGTCGAGTGCCCAGAACCCACCGCCACGGCAGTCTGAGCAGGAACTCGACTATCTTGTGAAATGGTACATGCAATCCGCCAATTGCGTACTCCTCCTCTTCGACCAGACAGAACTTGACCAAGGCATAAGAAAGTGGATTGAAGATGGCCAAGATATCGCTGACCCTGCGAGCTCAGTATACTATCTGGTCTTTGCCATCGGTGCGCAAACAGGGCCAGAAGATAAAGATGATCTCGCTGAGACATTCTTCAACTATGCCCGGTACTTGACAGTGGAAACACTGATAGAAGAGCCGGGCATTGTCACCATTCAAGCATTGGTTCTCATCGCCATGTATCTTTTAGGTGCATCACGCCGCAACGCGGCTTTCATGTATCTCGGCATGGGAGTTCGAGCTGCATATGCCATTGGTCTTCATCGCCATGATATTGCTTCCCTCTTCTCTGCCAACGAGGGCCGTGCAAGAGAACAGCTTTGGAAAGGCATCCGAATTCTCGATCTATTCATGAGCGCATCATTAGGTCGGCCTCCCTCGACGTCCGAGTTGAGAGATACTACGAACCCTCAGAACTATTCAGCTTGCAATGACCTCTCCATGATCTTCGAGTTGATCCTGACAGATGTATATGCAAAGAGAATGATATCTCCAGAGATACTGGAACGTATCAGCAAGCATCTACGACGGTGGACTGCACAATGTGGAGAGGGTCTCGCGGTTGATGGTATTGAGCAGGATGACTTGATCCGTGACCAGAATGGAGAAGAACAGCCGAACATTGGGCTAATACACCTCAAACTAACTGGCCATTGGACGGTCATGCTCCTGTCTCTTCCGTTCCTACATAAGGCGGTATCTCAACACGTCGAAGACACAGAACAGTCCGCACAAGGAACTGCGAAGCGATCTTCGTCAGCGAACCAAGTTCTTGTCCACTCCTGCCTCGAGTCAGCAGTACGGACAGTGGATCTGCTACAGACTCTCGTCAGGACGGGAACCATACCGAAACGGTTACCGATGGTTGGCAACTCGGCGTTTGTATCTGGCCTTGTCCTCGGTGCAGCAATCTTTGGAGATTTCGACAACTCATTCCCGCTCGAGAAGAGTCTCCATGCAGCGAGAGGCGTTCTAGACCGCTTCAGTCGTTACGATGCTGTAGCGAAGCGCCATCTTATGATCTTGGATCACCTACAGAATGCATGCGACATATACATGGACAACCGAGCAAGGTTACGAATGGAACGTCAACGGCACCTCGTCAACGGTCTCTTCGGGAGTATTCACACGATCGGAAAGTCGCCATTGCGGAATTCTCAGCAACCAGAAGGCAACTCTCGAATCGGTTCAACGGACGGGATACAAACGCAACCCCAAACGCCCCGACCGGGCCAGGTAGCCAACGAAATGACCGAGGAGCAGCAAGGGTTTTCGATGGATGGAGGAGACCAGACAGAGGTTGACGTCGACATTTCAGCGGATGCTTTTCTGGGTATTTCACCGAACATGCTTTGGTTTGATTCTTTTGATACGACAATGTCTCTATTTCCTATCGTCGATACGCAAATAATGGGTGACGAAATGATGGCCAATGGTGTTAATAATCAAGAATGAGACGGATATCCGAAGGGACTTATCAGTGGACCAGAGTAACCAAGTTGAGCGAGCGAGCAAGGATGATGGTCTTATGGGCATTAGCGAAAATGGCGAATGGTGGAACTTTTGTTGCTCGTCTGTCGCTTGAAGGGCGCAATGGGATTCTAGGCCTCACGAAATATAATGATTACACACATTTTCCCTTCTCAGACTGGATTGAACAAGGTAAGCTGAGCCAGTAATGAGCGAGATCACGACATAACGTTACGCAAGGTTCTAAGTGGAGATATTAAAATCCGCCATTGACCCCTCACTGGACCTGACGCGATGCGAGATCAACCAACAGCACTCGAAACATTAAAACATCGCCATTCTTTCGAGGCCGATTACATTTTGGAATAACGCCAAGGCAAATTCGCTCAACTCCCAGCATGCCTTCACCAATTCGAGCGAAACACCTGAAGCCTGGTGACAAAATCGCATTCATATCGCCATCAGAGCGTATCAACGCCACGCTTCCAGCAGTGGTAGACCGAGCCTCTGCTCTTCT
This sequence comes from Fusarium nygamai, assembly GCA_001262555.1. NCBI lineage: Eukaryota > Fungi > Ascomycota > Sordariomycetes > Hypocreales > Nectriaceae > Fusarium > Fusarium nygamai. Next base: position 1,337,166 of record LBNR01000009.1, on the reverse strand, counting down.
CACAAACAAAGGATATCAAGTGCAGACTTTCTTCGGTGAAGATAAGGGCATTCAGTCATGCATTGATAACCGGCTCTCCGAGATTCGAGCCGCTTTCTGTGACCCCAGCATCTCCGCCATCATCACTACCATTGGCGGCACAACCTTCACAGAGCTTCTTCCGGCCCTGATTGCGGATAAAGAACTTCACGAGACTATTCGCGCAAATCCAAAGATCGTGGTGGGCTATTCCGACATCTCGGGCTTGCACTGGTTCTTGTATGGTTTGACGGGTCTCAGGACTTTCTATGGTCCTGGTGCTGTACCCGAGATCGGGGAAGCGAATGATGTCAACGATAAAGATACCCCTCTTGCCTTCTGTGTCGATAATTTGCTCCGGGCGATTGCATCTACAGAACCACTCGGACAGATTCCCCGATCCAGGTTTTACGCACCAAGAGGAGCGCCGTTCTTTGCGACGCCAGAATCGACAGAGCCACCAGCGGTTGTGAAGACAACCGGCTGGCGATGGCTGCGGCATGGCAAGGCTCAAGGTCGATTATTTGGGGGTTGCCTCACCGTAGTCTCCCGCTTATCGGGAGTTTCAGCTATTGTCCCTGACTGGCGTGGCCGAATCGTCTTCCTCGAAACAGCTACGAACGAAGACGGCTCTGGTGGAAACCCTCCTCATCGAGTTCAGGCAGCGTTTGCAGACTTGATAGCTCACGGTGTCTTCGAGGATGCTGCTGGACTGGTTGTAGGACGGCCTTATGGATATGATTCTGATGAAGATCGAGAGGTTTATGCTAGCATCATCAAGGGACTATTCTGTGAAGGACGACTTGCTTCAAAGAACTTCCCGATTCTATTCAATGTGGACATTGGACATACGACACCGATGGTCACGTTGCCGTATGATGCCTTGGCCGAGCTTGATTCGGAGACTGATACTTTTGCTGTTTTGGAATCTGGGGTTGAGTAGCGGAAGAGACTGAGTAGTATAGACTAATATGATCAAGGTGTAAGCATTATTTCATGATATCTAAGAGTAGACGACGATCCATCGTTTCACTTCAAACTCAACTCTCCAATACCGTACTACCAGGTTCTCCCTTGGAACCCTTCCGCCTGATCAATCAAGTGGGATGTCCGCGTGTGCTTGTTTGTTGGACCTCCATTCCCGTCATATGAGGGGTGTGTCCACCTGTCGTCGAAAGGTCACATGGGTAGCTGAGTTGCCACGAGTGGCCAGCGAAGAAACAAATGTCATCTTCTGAAGGGTCGGGGAATATCTCGTCAGATACCCGCCAGTGTAAAAGGCTCGGCTCGGCACAGCATTCTCCAGCGAAGTTGTGCCACCTGGGCGACGCAGGGAGTAGAATAGGCCGTAGAAGGCAGGGCTTTGCAATGTATTATGTGACTCCTGTAGAGCCAGTTGCTGTCGAAGTTGTTGGACCTCTTTATTTGTTGAGACAAGCACCTTCTTAGCCTTCGTGAGGAGTGTGTGTTATAGTCAGGGACTCGCAGTTCCTCTTGAGTAGGTTTAATATCCATCGGCTCGAAGGGCAGCTATCCCAGTGACCATCGTCAAGACGAAGAGAACGCAGATTGAGATGATCAATATGGCAGAATATTGAGCCCATTCTTCATCGTCGAATTTTCGTAGATCTTTGGTCCAATCTGGCATGTTGATGGTACCTGCCTGAACAAGGCATGCGAGAGCGAATATCGAAAGTACAATGAGAGTCCAAATACATATCCAGATGTTGAAAAGAGCCCGCGAGAGGGGGGAGTTTCTAAATTGCTGCATGTTGGCGATAGTGCGATCTACTAGAACGAGAATGCAATGCAACAACAAGGAACTGATTCGATATTGAAGAGACAGACATTTCAAAGAGATCAAGTATTGTTACCTGTTCTTTTGACATGATAATTATGGCGGTTATTAATACTTACATGCCAGGCTCGGAGAATATTAACGACCCGCTGGTTCCTTGCACGGTTTGATTGACGAGCTGTCAGCGCTAGACATGTGGGGCGAATCCGAGCCAATCTAGTGAGACCTACAACAAGAAATCTGCCTTGAAACGACTGATGCAGTTTTTGTGAGACATGAAAGAAGCCGCCAACTTGGCAATACGAAATGACTCATCTCCAATAGAATCCTAAATTGGTCCGGTGATTCCGAAGAAAGTTCAGCAGTCCCCGTAGGGAGGAAGGGAGACACTTATCAAGGTCCTTTGGCGTCCTCGCGTAAGAAGGCTTGTCTGTACATCTGTGCCTGGATAAAAATAGCCATTTCAACATCAGGATCTCGCGTCGGAGTCGGTCGCTTGTAATAAGTACCATGAGAGTGAACTGACAAAGCACAAAAGTTCAACTGGTAACAAGATTAGGGAACTGGGCTTTTGTTGCCAAAACATAACTGCACTGCACGCCGTGATGTTTAACAAGAAGCAATTGATTGCCTGAGGGACGCGCCAGTGAAGCTCTGCTGGGTATATAGTTCAATTTTAGTGAGCGGCTATTACATAAGCTCAAGCAAAGCAGCTTGGCGCAGTGGAAGCGCGGTATGTTCTTCTCCACAGTGAGAATTCAAAATTCGTACTAACTCATCCCAGCCGGGCTCATAACCCGGAGGTCACTGGATCGAAACCAGTAGCTGCTATGAAGCATTTCTTTTTTAGACTTTCTGGTCACTTGTTTTTAGTTCTCTATCCTTTCCCTGATTTTTTTAGTATTACATTCTGACTATATCATATTAACTTACCCGCGGACAATGTCCCTAAATATTTGTGATTTAGTGAATGACATAATTGCAGCTATTAAATAACTGCCTGTATTTATGCCCCGTGATGAAAAGATTAGATTATTGGTTTTGATAATTAGAATGACGGGTCGGACTCATAAAAAAACCGATAAGACTGTGTCTTGGCAACGGTCTGGCAGCTGACGATTGATATTTTTAAGTCCAATAGCGGTGATAAGCGTGTTGGCAGTATTGAATTCGCGTGTAAGTTAAAACACCCATGTTGGTAGATCGTAATGCACTGGAAGAAGAATCAAACCATTTGCAATGTTTCATACAGGATGTCTTACAAGCCCATATTGGCCTCTCTAGAGGTTGTAAGATAGCTTTACGTCTTACATTGGTATGGCAGTTTACTACAAGAGTCAAGCAAGTTGATTGATATTCGACATAGCACTTGAAGTATAACAAGTGAGAAATCCAAGCTTAGAAAAAGACATAAATGTGAAGTATATGCTCAATAGCAAACCCGTTCCTCGGTCGAATATTAGCACTAGCGTCGGTCTAGCTCAACGTCAAGATGATCACATATCAACGTCAAGCTCCATAGCTGCACCGGACCTCATCAAGGCCAATTAGAAGCAAAGCAAGGAACCGTCAGAACGGATCTGCCAATATCCGAGGAGCGGAGCCGTATCCAGTATTTGAATGTGAGATTTTCGGGTCCAGACGAAGTGCTCCATAAAGAATATGAGGCATCGTTCAAGCTTGCAGCAGAATATGACGGCCTACAAAAAGGATTTCAGTCGTAGTAAACCTTGTCGTCAATAAGAACAAGATCCTATCATAGAGCCGCCACTATAAGGGACAGCTAGTTGACTTCACACTGATGACGATAAATGTCTTGCCTGGAGTCTACCACGTTAGAGCTGTTACTTGTCACTTTTGACCCAATGATCGAACCCACATTTAAGCCTCAGCCAAGGAATCGGTTCTCAGATCTACGATCAGATCGTCATTCTGTCTCTTCTTGGCGTGTTTCTCAGCGTAAGACAGGAAAATCTGGGCCATATCCCCTGCACTTGCAGGAAGGAAACATTTCGGTCCGTTCACCATCACCATCTGTGGCCAATGATCAGAAGGGTTTTGAAATCCTCCGCATTCTCATTATGATCGACATGGCTGAACCGGAGACCGTTACCCTATTTATGAATCTCGCCAGGATGTATTACCAGAATAGACCTAGGAAATCGATAGTTTGACTTTAGTGTCCCTGATAACAACCAGTCGTATGTGCAATGGCATAATGACTAGCAAACATACATATTGTTTTTCTGTAGAGAAACGTTTTCTGATTCCTGTCAAGCCTTGCATCGTGATTTCGAGTACGTCAGATACCATCATAGCATTCTCAAAAAGCGTGTCCAGGGAGGAACCCATTAGTGGATCTTAAAAATGCATATATAATATCCAAAATCTATTCTTGATATCCTGATTAGTATTCAGAAGGTACCTGACTTGGAAAGCGATTGACGTCTGGTTGTAAACATGCGTTTCTCTGTTGTCGCTGCCGCGCTTTGCGCCCCCTCCGTTCTTTCTTTCCCCTGGTTGGCACCGGAGGGATTAGATGCCCTGCTGAACCACCCGGAAGCGCGTGCAGAGATTGACCGACGCTTGAAAGAGCACCAAGTCAGCCAAGAAGAGAAGAGCCATGAGCCTCGACAGCTCAAGACTGGCGTCGTAGGTGGCGTCGTGTCCTTGCTTGGAGGCACCGTTGAAGCCGTCGTCGATAATGTCTTGGGTCTGATTCCTACCAATAAGGCCGTCAAGGGCCTGCAGAAGTTCCCTGAAACCTCTCACCCTTTCAAGGCGCCTGGCAAAACTGACCAGCGAGGCCCTTGCCCTGGTCTTAACACTTTGGCCAACCATGGATGTAAGCTGAAGGATTGAAGGACTCGCGAATAGGCAGCTGACAATTCATAGATATCCCCCGAAACGGTATCGCTACGATCGGCCAGATCCAAGCTGGCACTGCAAAGCTCTTCAATATGGGTGCAGACCTGTCTGCTCTCCTTGCTGTAGGTGGCGCTGTCGATGGTGGCGATATTCTGTCTCAGAAGATGAGCATCGGAGGTCCTGATAACCGTGTCGGGCTCCTGAATGGCGCTCTGAACAAGATCTTTGGTGGGCCATCTGGCATCGCTGGACATGGTAAGCGATCAATCTCAAGACCGTACACCACGACAGCCACTAATAAGCCGGACAGGAAAGTTCAACGAAGGCGACGCGTCTGCTACACGTGAAGACTTCTACCTCAATGGAGACAACATCTCATTCAAATCGGAGCTTTTCAAGCAAATGCACCAGCAGGCTCTCGCTAAGGGTGATGGCACTTACAACGTGGATGCGATCAAGGAACACTTCAAGAACAGATACAGAGATTCTAAGGCCACCAACAAGCAGTTTTACTTCAACGTCCCGAGTGCCGCAGTTGTTATGGGCGCATACTATTTCATCCCTGGCTTCTTCTCAAACGGCACTATTGGTGCGGGTGGTATTGCCAATGAAGCTTCTATCACCTCTTTCTACGGCGCCAAGCCTAAGCGCAAGAATGCTTGGAAGGATAAGGATCTTGAATATACCCATGTTCCCGAGCGCATCCCTGAGCAAGGCTGGTACCGTCGTGCTACACCCATGACTATCCCTGAGGCTGTTGGCGGGATTCTTGATGTGTATCTTTACGCTCAGCCAGCCTTGGGAGGATCTGGCGCTGACGGTAGCTGGGTTGTTGGTCCACTGGACTTGCCGAAGGATCCTCAAGGTCTGAGCTGCTTCCTATATAATGCAATCTTCGCCAACTTCCCTTCTGAGCTCTTCAACTCAGTGAGGCTCTTGCAGTCGATTCTCAATGGTGTCTCGGATGCTCTTGTTCCCGGGTACAAGGCTCTCGGCTGCAAGGTCGATTTTCCCGAGGCCAAGGGGTCTTCGGCGAGTAAGAAGTTCGCGGCGTATGAGAAGAAGTTCGTTGGTCCTGCCAAGACAAAGGCTGTAGGTAGTGGATGGTATAAAAAGTAAAGACAGTTGGACATCAATAAACAATCGTTCTATATATCTAGTCATGCCATTAGTTGTGGCAACTCGTGGATGACATTTACGGAGTTTGAGACAGCCCTTTCGGAGGCAACGGATGGTATTTCATTCAATGGCAATGAAAACATACAAAGGCAATGGCTGAAGAGCAAGAGCACTCTGCAATTAACTCTGGAAGAATGCAATCTGTAACATGGCCTTTCAGGATGCTGAAATGCTCTGGCAGGGAGAGCAATCTGCTCCATTGCTCATGTCTTTGGCTGCCATCGGCATTTTAAGCGCAGCCTGCATTTTTAAAGGGCATCATGGCATAGGCCAGGAGTGTACGCAATCACTTCGGCATGAAGCAGAATCCCTAGGGCTCTGTGGTGATCAAGTTAATGCTCTACTCACCCAGAATCCTCTCAATGCAAATACACCTGAAGGGGTGAGAGCAACCTCGCAAATTGCTTGGGGGGTCTACAACTGGCTGATGTACGTAAACTCAAGGGGAAATCAGACTCAGCCTGACTCTTCTGTTTGACTAGGAACCACGTTCTCTACTATCATCACAAGCATATCCGCTTCCCTCCAGCTCTGCCCATCCCAGGACAGCGGGGAATGGATGAGAGGCTTGGTTCAGGGTCCGAATTCCTTGGAAAGATGTTCCCGAACACCTGTCGACTATGGGTGCTTGCTCAAGAGGTCCTGGGGGCTTATAGCTTCGCCAAGTCGCCAATCTCGGAGCGCGTGCCACTGGCGTTTGCGGAAGGCAAGTATCAGAAGCTGCTAGTATGGGCTGGCACTCTGGACAGTCATATGAAGCGAGTAGATGGTTGCCCACCTGAGGTGATGGTATTTCAGTGAGTTAATTGGTAAGTGGCAAGCCGTATGTATCTGACTATCGAAAGGTATCCTATTCCATGTTGTCGCCACCATGATATTCCGGCCCTTCATTGCAATGCCCCGGTCAACGCGGCTCATGTCTTTGACATCCCCGGATAGCCATCAAAAAGCAGTTTACGCGGCTTCCATGAGCCAGCTCAAAGATCTTGTGTTCTACTTCTATGACAAGTACCCTCAAGCTGCGTTCACAACATTCTTCAACACCGGACTGTTGTCCATGGCGATGCAGAAGGATGCCATAGCAGCGGGGAAGGCTCAGAACCTCCTGCAGGGAATCGACCAGACTGGGGAGCATCACACTACAGCCGAAGAGGCTTTCACGAGTTTCATCTTTGACCCTATCTCAGATAGAGTCGCTGAAGCGCAGGTTCATGCAATGGCTGACAAGTTTGAAGAGATGGTCGTGTTTGATGAGTTGATCGATAAGAACACAACAAGCTAGCAAACAGCTTCGCAACATTGTACAAAAACGGTCAATCTGGACGCATCAAACGTCATTGAGTCTGCGATATGATCTTAATCGAGCTAGATCGAAATTGAGAATTATGATTATTGGGCATTAAATGCTGACTCACGTCATCCTGCACATCCAAGTTTTGTTGGCCCGACGGAAACTCCGCAGCCCGAAAGCTATCGGAATCTGACGGGCACAAGGAACTCCATAATCTCCCCGGCTTAACACTAGTGTTCAACGACAAGATATTGTGTATACGACAAGACGAAATGTCGACTAGTACCTCTTCCAAGGTTTCTGGCGTGAGAAGAAGAGCTTGTGTCAATTGCACATCTGTCAAGTCGAAATGCCTGCCATTCTCATCTGACGAATGCCAGCGGTGTAATCGGCTTGGTAAGCGGTGCACCTACCTTAACGTTGTGGAGAAGCGAAAGAGTCCCTCCAGCTCCTCGTATGTCTATGAAAATAGGGGCTTTTATTCAGATATATTAACATTGCTTAGCCGCACACGGCTCCTGGAGCAAAGATTGAGTAGAGTTTTGGCTCTGCTGGGTAACCAAGCCCAGGGCACGCCCATGAGTGGCTTCGTCGCACAGTTAGCTGCTGAAGACCTCAACATGAATGTGCTAAATGGCAGCCAGTTTGGCCAATTGCCACTGTCTCACGGTTTAACACTTCAGGGGACGCTAGATGTTTTTGATCGCGGGTTTGTCAGCTTGACTGAAGCACAAAGCTTGCTTGACAACTATCGTAACAAAGCGATCGAGCATTTCCCTTTCGTTCCCATTTCTTCCGAAACAACCGTCGCTTCTCTCAGATCTACGAGGCCTTTTTTATTCATGTGCATCGTGGCAACCATGAAAGTTGACAATTGCAGCATCCAACACCAGATTGGTGAGGAAATCCGCAACCAAGCACATCAGCGAGTTTTGATGCAGTCCGAAAGCACTCTTGAAATTCTGCAAGGCCTCTTGATTTACCTAGCATGGTACCAGTACTTCTTTATCAGCTACGAGAAGCAACAAATTGTTCCGATCGCACAATTGTGTGTCTCACTGGTTCAGAACCTCGGGCTTGACCAGAATCCTGGTAATATGAGACGAAAAGTCGATCTTGGGCCAGACGAGACAGCCCCAGGACGCAAGGCCGCACGGTCTGCAGAGCAACTTCGGGCTTTGCTTGGGGCATATTGCACGGCATCTTGGTACGTATAGAAAGTTCAAGGGTCATTAGCGGAATGCAGACTAATGGTTCAGGGTTTCTATCAAGTTTCGGACTCGCGGAGCGTTACCATACACAGGATATATCAAACAAAGCTGGGAAACACTCCTAGCCAATGCAGAATATCCAAGTGACCTTATGATCCCCCATTTCGTTCGTATAAATGAATTGTGCCGTCGTATATGCGACACTTTTGGGTATGATGACCTAGAGAACTCAGGCATGAGGGGAGAGTTTGTCAGCGCCATGGCTTTGCAGACGCTGAATAACGAGTCTGCATTGTTGAAAGCTTCCATTCCTCCAGATCTCCAGAACAACCGTGGGTTAACCTCCAAGGACTTTCGGCTCATGGCTTGACTAAAATTCATTGGCAGTTGCTATAAGAATGGAGGTCTACTTGCTTGATACTTTACTCTGTGAAGTCTCACTACATGACGACTTTTGGGACAGCACATCGACTTCTCATATCTTCATAACTAATAATCCGTCTTCTTCAACCAGTACTAGGGTTTCCACCTTGTTCAACCTTATTCGCAGCTGCAAGTCGCTGAACGATGCCGTCATAGTGTATCCAGACGACGAGCTCTGGTATATCACGTTTTATACAACGGCCAAGATTTGCAGAAGTCTCTTGTGTCTCTCAAATGCTAGCAAGATATCATCTGAAATCTTTAGAGAGACTGGACTTGCTTCCCTCAATGCCCCTTTCATGGCCGTTACTGCTCCTGTTCACGACGCTATGACAGTTGAGAGAGTGGCTGACTTGAAGGGCGAGGCAAAGCGACTGCAAGGAAAATTCAAGAATCTTTCATCTCAGGTACAGAGAACCGGAAAAGAAGAAGACATCATGCTCGGATTCTCGGACATGATATGGGCAGTGGCAGCTGCATATGAGGAAACGAAAAGGCTGGAACCAGGCCTTTTAAGCTTTTCTATTGGGAGCGATGGACAGAACTCTTCTTCTGAACTGGGTAGCTCGGAGGGTTATCTCTCGAGTACCGGTTCTGGAAATATGCAGCCAGAATCATTGTTAGACTTTGGTCTGATGGAAGATGAAACTTGGGAAGAGTTGTTGGCTGGAATTGCTACCGTAAGCGACCCTGCATCATCGCTGCAAGTATGAGTAGCTGTAATTAGTACCCAGACAGTACGCCCCTCAATTGACTGTCGAGAATATTGACAAGAGAATCCTGTAAACTCCGAATTACTGCACCGTTGTCTTTATGTCCGTAATGACATATGCTGACAGGACCAAAAACCTTGGCTGAGGATTTTCGCTTGCAAGCGATTGGCCAGGGAGCGCTTAAGTGGCTAACCGGAAATTCCGCCTGCGACGAAGTCCACTAAAGCTTGGTAATAACTGCATAGACCCTGTTGCGACGAGCGGATATAAGATGCCTCAATATCTTGGGCACGAGAAGTTAAGAACTCAAAGCAAACCATTCTACTATCTCAATTTCAAGGCACAAACAATTAACAAAAGTTTATATAAGCGTAATCATTATGCCTCCTCCCAAGGGAACTCCCAACCCTCTTGAAGGACCTGGTAAGCAAGCCTTCTTTGTGTGGTTTCATTTTGAAGCATGAATTAACCTATATGAAGGTGACTATGACGTTACCTCGGTGGTACACTCCGATACCTACCCTGCCATTGACCCAAAGAACTTTAACTTCAAGGACAAGGTAGTTCTCGTCACTGGAGCATCTCGAGGCTATGGCCGAGCCATGTGTGCAGCCTTTGCACGAGCTGGTACTTCTCGTATCGTTGTCGCTTCTAGGTCCGACATGTCGGCAACTGCCGAAGCTATCAGAGCTGCGGCAAAAGAAGCAGGCTACCCGGAGCCAGAGGTTCTGACCATCAAGGCTGATGTTGGTGTTCCCGAGAGTGTTGATGCTTTGGCGAAGAAGATCGACGAAGCATTCGGTTACGTTGATGTCGTGATTAACAATGCAGCATTCATGAAAATGGTGTCCATCCCTGATTCTGAGCCTGCAGACTGGTTGCAAACCCTCACTGCGAATGTCTATGGACCCTATCTCGTTGCACGAGCCTTGGCCCCTCTGCTTGTCAAGTCGGAACTTAAAACTATCATCAACATCAGTAGCGTCGGAGCTCACCTCGTATCGCCGACTCTAAGCTCATATCAAATCTCCAAGCTAGCACTGATCAGACTGACCGAGTTCATCTCGGTCGAGTACGCAGACAAAGAGATCGTGTCATACAGCGTCCATCCTGGAAACTCTCCTTCAGAGATGTTGGGAGGGATCGAGGGAATTCCCGAGAAATTTCGAGCAGGTCAGCCTATCTATTTGAATCATTAGGATCGGCTGCTAACATAAACAAGCCTTTGTTGACACTCCTGCGCTTTGTGCTAATTCTCTGGTTTATTTGGCATCGGAAAGGCGACCTTGGCTGGCCGGGCGTTACATTAACCTCACTTGGGATCTTCCTGAACTGATGACGAAGGAAGAGGAGATTGTCAAGGGCGACAAGCTCAAAGTTCGTCTTGTGACTTAGTTAGATACTCAGTCGAGAAATGCACAATGTTCAACTGCGGGATCCTTCATGCACTTAGATATTCGAAACAAAAGTGGTTGTCTAAATTGTGTGGAATAATTATTATGTAGTAGTCTATCGAGGGGTATGTCCAAAGATCTATGTCATCAAATCCGTACAAATACACTTTTAGTAAAAGTCCTCTCACTTGTTCAAGTGATTCCTTTATTGTTGCTTGCCCTCAGCAGTGTTGAGGTTCTCCAACTGATCCAAGCATCTCTTTCGGATACCGAAGAACGCTGTGACATGTCCAACAACCCACCAAGAAAAGAGAATAGGAAGTCCAATGTGAAGGGAGTTACCGCATCCAGACCAGACCTGAATGAGAATAATCCATAATGCGTGAGCGGGGAAAAGATAACCAATGCGGTAGAATCCAGCTGTAAGCTCAAAGGGGAAGACGACAGAGCCGACATTCATCATGAACCAAGTGAGGAGAAAGAAAGGCGTGAGAGCCATTGGGATGTAGCTTCCAATCAGAGTTTCTAGTACCTGGAAGTTGACATCCATGAAAAGCCAAAAGGTCAACCAGGATAGGGCAAACTGTCCGCCAGACACACCCCAGTCTTCGCGGAAGGCCCAGATATAGCCCGTCACGATCAAGGCATAGAGTGCAGAGAATATCATGCCGTTGATGAAACGCATAATGAAGAGATCGCGGATGCGCATGTTCTTGTGAAGGCCGAACTTGTCATAGATGCCGTTCATGGCGAGGACGTAGAAGAACTGGCCAAGGATAGCCATGACAATGTTGATGGTGTTGTAGAGGTTTCGACTTCCTTGGTTGGTGGGCATGATGATGTCGGCGGTACCTTGGATGGGGTTGAGATATGCTTCGACGGCAGCTGGGTCACTGCTGTTGACACTTCGTAGGGCGGATCGACCCTGTTGGGACTGGTAGTAGCTACCTCGAGCGGCGCTGATGACCTTTTGCATGTTGGGAACCAAGTATCCAGAAGCGACAGTAGGGTATCGGGCGCTGTTGTAGATGTAGGTGATGCTATCAGCAGGGTTGTAATTCTCGGCAGCAGAGCCACCTTCAATAGCAGCAGCAAGTTTATCAGAAGAGTCCTTGTTAATGTAGATAGCACCCCAATAATCAGCATGGCAGACGCCATGCTTGACATCCTTTGTCTCGGGGTAGTCATCGGCGGATCGAAACTCAAGTGTAGGGAATGTCTTGTCCTGGAAGTTCTTGTATGCGCTGGCGACAGACTGTCCAACAGCACCGCCATCATAGTCTACGACTAGAATCTTCAGGCCCGATACTCGATTGCCGACTTCGAATGTGGAACCGAAGACGTATGAAAGGTCGGCGAGGAATACGACGAGAATGGCGACCATGACTCCTGTGAGAATCTTGACGACAAGACCTCTTCGGCCGTGCCATGTTGTTGAGTTGATGCCATGCCGTTGTGTGTCCTCCATGACGGCCGGCTCGTCGTGTAACGTGGGAGCAGGGGAGGATGATTGTTGTTCTAGATCGACTGCCATGTTGAAGATAGAACTGAACGAAAGGGGTAGGTGATGATTGTTGAGATGCAGGGGCTGAAGGGTTTTAAAGAATCAGACCACGATTAATGGAGACCGGTAGTTGTTTTTTCCTTATCTGTCTAAGTTATTAATTGATGGATACGAAATTAAAACAATCGTGCGACTCCTGCATATCTAAATAGCCAGATCCATCTGATCGATGGTGCCATGTTATTACTATGGCCGCATATTCTGGACTCTTGAGTTCCTCCGTGGTAGGTCGGAAATCTAGACAAGTCCGAGCAGCGAGGCCTGAGTCAATCACACGCTAAACCCTATAGGGGCCTCGCGTAAGGGTCAGGGCGATCATTAGCTGCTAAAAAGTAGTAAAACCCGGCGCCATCTCGCGTCGCGACGTGGCCGACACGCCGACTTTGGCGCTAAGATAACTGTGATTACAAAAGATGCCCACTTCCTCCTAAAAATGTGACTGGAAGGATTCGCTCCTTCGTGGATTTGCGGATAATTCTAGATAAGCCGGTCGGCGTTACGCACTTTTTTCCACCGACCGAGATATTGATTGATTCATCAATCAATCAATCTGCGATTACGTGAGATCCTCGCTGAATTCATTTACGTCATTTTCTTTGTTGTTAGCGAGGCAGATGACTGCCATCGCCTTTGATCATCACCAATAGACCGATCTCAGCTGCTCAGTTATTGGTAATGTGATAAAAATGCCGAATATTGCCTCGCATTCATCGCACAAGACATGCCTCTGACATAATTCCGTGTTGCACAATTCCCAACGGACAACAACCCTTTAACTCCGTGTGACACCTTGTCAAGCCCCGTACGTGGTTTGTGCAGCACCGCACTATTGCCATACAACACCTGTATAGCCTGTATTCGTCGTAAGCAACACAAAGCCCGTAATGGGGTAGCACAAGAGCCAGTTGGTATACATGCTTTCTCGGATTTATGTGCCGACATTGATGAGATGGCATGCCAAAATTGAATATTAATATTGCAAAGCATACAAGTATTTGACCTCGTGAAACGTGTGCAATACGCGGATCCGCGCCATGGTTCACCCTGATCCAACAAAGCAAATTCTTCGATAGCTTCTCCATGGCGCTTACCAGCTTTGGCGATCGGGGCAGTCCTACGAAGTACAGCTGTAGGGTAATCACTCCAAAATCATTTGCCAAGGCATTGAGCTTCAGGCTGCCTACAGGTAAGGTATGTCATGGGTGAGATATCCTTGGGAGGTTCTGTAGTATCAATATTGTTAAAAGTTTAATGTAGTTCGTGGTCCATGTTTTTCAAGGCCTGTTTCGCATGGAAACTTGTTTTGTTTCTACTCAGTTCATGGCAGGAATCGAGCTTCGGTTTTATCTTCCAACTGGGAGTGGGACCGTCCAACAGCACATGATACTTCCAGCATCCCCTCCGAAATTACTGTGGCATTGATTCGCCAACAAATGGCTAGAGACAGGAAGTCTAATTACCTTACTGTTCTGTTCAGCTTGATCTGGCTTCTCACGACGAAGTTGGGCGCAAGGTTCAACTTCCAGCTCGCGATGGCACGCCACCAACCCCATCGCTACATCTGCTTTGAGGCTGATTGACGATGCCCAAGGAGCAGTAGCTCCGATTTTAACAAACCCAAGTCAGTTTGAGTAATCTCGTTGAGTACTGCAAGTACTTGCCCATAGCAAGCCGAAGTTGCAGGCCTTTCTCAACTGTAGGCTTCGATCAGCTGGCCCAACCCCAGCATGGCATGGGCGTGTACATCGTCCAAGATCATCAAGGTGTATACGTCTTCAAGAGATCGATTGAATAATTGCAATCTGTCATGAACCTATCTTCAGCCACACGCTCCCTTACTGAATTAAATCGATAGATCCACAATGAATGTCGGCGATCGATGTAGAGTTTCGTACGTCTATCATGAATATCATATATCACATCTGATCACTCTCACCACGTCGGAGGTTTTTAAGAGTTAAGGCTAAAGCTAGCCGTTTCGTTGCCACCTGTCAGCTGTCACATTTCTTCGGCCATGCAGCATGCTCCCTACCAACCAACTCATGCAGAGACACTGAGGGGGCATCATGCCGCTTCATCAAATGACCAGAAGAGAGGGAAGAGCTATTGGCTGGCATCGTGAAACGGTAGCTGGAGCTGAAAATGTGTCTCCACTGCCCCCAAGTCCAGACCTGTTGGTCTGAGGCATATTACATGAAAAGTCTCATAAGATCCAGTAATTCTATGGAGCTCAAGTTCTCACTTCAGAGTTTGGCTGAAAACTCAAGGTGTTATTCGCCCAGAATACAAACTTTGCCAGCCGGGATTAACTTTGCCTCCAGCCCCTCATATTAGCTTCTAAAGTAAACTTCCGCTCGCAACGGGCCGCTCAATCTAGATCCCGATAAGTTATGTAACTGACAGCCCGACTAATGCACTTGGTCAGTGCCAAGCTGGACATCCGGATTACCGCTGGGGGAACTCCGCCCGACCGACATCCGCACCACTGATATTCACTGCTCCGAGACATTGGGGGTTCATAGGCTGCTCCATTCCGGTTTCGCTAGCTAAGAGGCGGACAAGCTGCCATGGCAGTTCCCGCCTCTTCTTATTTGGATGACTTGCAGATTTTGATGCGGAGATGTCAAGATTGGCAGTCCACTGACGTGACTGACTCGGATGTCTCCCCCGGTCGAAGTTGGTTGGGATGAGATCGCAGGTTGCATCCGACTTCATGAGACAAACCAAGTGAAGGGAGAGATATCGCGCCCTGTTACAATGAAGGGATGATGGGTGCCCCACAGGAGGATTTTCGTATTCTACATAACCACATGCGAATGAATAGAGATCAGCAACCAGTCGATCCTCATATTTTGGGAAGCAGCAACGGCTTGCAGATCGCCGTCTTTGCACTAGTCAGATCAAAGAAGTTGATGGACCGCAACGCTCGACATGAGACAAGGCGTTCGCCCTTGTTGTCGATCAGACTCTGCAAAGATTGGCCAATAATGAATGAAACGGCACTTGCCGCTTGATGTGCGGCTGAAGGAAGGGGATGGCACTGTTGTCTTACAACTAGAATGATTTGCGGGAGTTGACAATCCACGACCAAGTTATTGAGTGAAGTTCTGTTTTCAAAAGACAGGCTTTCTATTAGGGCAGGACACCGCCGCTGCACCTGCTAGAACACATGCAAACACTTGACAAAGGCCCAAGCATCAAGGAAGTGAGGTGTGACTGTAGATGCAGCTTTGAACCTTTACTGATGTACATGTGTGTCAAAATCAAGTTTGTCGAAACCTCACTTCCTGGCTTCACCCATAATCTTTCTCACCGCCTCAATGATTTCAAGCCAAGGACCAAGCAGTGAATATTCCGGCCCATTCAGAATGGCTCTTCGCCCTGATCGTCAGTAGATCAACCGTTGTTGTTGCCTTGACAGGCGCCTCTGACATAAATGGCAGCGGCAGGTCTCAGAATAGCAAGAATTATCATGAAAGTTGCCAAGTTGAGATATCACATACCAGACAATTATGCTTCCGGCCCAACGCGGTAAGACAAACTTAATCGCCAGGACGTTGAGCCCGTACAACGCGAAACGTCTTCGTACGGCTATGAGACGGCTTTGACATGTTGGGACTACCAATAGCCTATCGAAAGTGATGTACCTATCATGAGTTTCAACTCTTCGGGGTGACGACTGTCTGAGGAATTCGGCCGGCCTCTCATGACTTGCGGATTTCAGCCATTGACGAACGGCATGATCGCTGAGACGGGAGGATAGATGGCATGATGGGCCTTCTGCATTCGACTCTATAGGGGCCTGGATATCTATAAAAATCCTCCTTCGTCCCACCTCATCAGGTCATCTTCAGCACTCACAATCACACTCTTCTATCACAACAATCAAACAATTACCAAGTCCAAGATCTCTCAGATCCCCCTCAAACCATCAACATGAAGGCTTCAATCATCCTCGCTCTTCCCGCCCTTGCCATCGCGGCTGCTACCCCTCAGATGGAGGAGCGACAGCTCCCAAATCTCTTCGACCCTGCTTGTCTTCTCCAGATCACTGGTATCACCAGGTGTCTCCCAAACCTCAGCCTCGACAGCATTATTGGAATTGTCGACGTCATTGGCTGGTAAGTAAATCACTACTGCTTGATTCCAGTGCTAAACAGTCCATAGCCCTCTTAGTATTGCCGGCCAGATCGCTGACTGCCTCAACGTCAATGTTCCTGGCACCAAATAAATGGACTGAAACACTCTCATTCACTTCTTGGAGGATGGGTTGACTATTATGTCATGGATGGAAATAAAAGCCTCCCCCATAATCAAGTACTTTGAATTGACAATCTTGAGGCACAATCCTTTCGTCTTAACGTATAACATGTGATCTTGAACATGGTTAATTGCCTTTCATAAGGCCTATTGAAAATTGACGGTTAACATCTCTTGCCATATTCATAGAAGTTGGACCTTGACATGGACTAGCCTTATCCAGGTTTTAATAGAACTCCAAAGACTCTCGGCCTTGGGCGAGTAGATCCAAGCTGATTGATTTGATTCAAAGCCCCATTACACCCACGATTTTATTCTAGCAACTCAGGGCGGGGATTTCCATCGTGGACACCCATTATTGCCAGATTTTTATATACAGTACCTGATTTGGCGTCTTGGGTGAATTTCTGCAAATGCTTGGGAGTAAGAAACACTATCCTGTTGGCCATTTTCGACTCTGTCACGGTCAGTCGCCTGCGAGATGCAAGAAATGAAGATGGTGAAAGGCAGTTGACCGAACCGCCCACCACGCGCGAGGAATTGACCAGCCTTCTCACCAAAGCCTTCACAGCGCTTGCAAAGGGCGCTGGAAATCCATTGGGCAACATCGCTTTGAGGATCCACGCCGAGGGACGTCCCAAGCATCAAATCCAGTTCAAAAGCGAACTCAAGGAGCGCTCCACTATGAGAAGTACCTGGCAGTGCACCAACGACATATTCTTCGTCACGATGTAATCACTGGCTGCTGCTAAGCTTCAAATTCAATGTCTCAATCTGTCCAACGATACAGACATGAAGCTCTTTGCCTTGGCTAGCGATCAGCTCAACCTAATTGACTGGGATAGGCCTGATATCGCGCACGTGCTGGCGACCGTGACATGTCTCAACACCAACATCTCAACACGGGTGTTTGCCTTCAAAGACCGTGGGGAGGATTGGGAAGAGGTTGGCGACACAGATTGGCTTGAAAGAGTCACGGACTGGACAGCGCCTCAGATTCGCGCTGAAGCTGAAAACGAAAGCAATTTTACTGGCCTCGCGAGACTTGTGCAGAAATGTCCTCGACTTCAAGACTTTGCATACCAAGTCCTCGGTATTCCTCTCCCGGGACTTCCTGAACTGAAGGGCTTCCAATTTCCCAATTGGAAGATCCTAAAATACGTCTCAGAACTCCCCAGCCTTCCTAAACTCAATCGATTGACATTACGGTTCCAACTAACCAAGGAGTCGATCGTTCTCAACCTTCTCAAGCGAACTCGACCTGGAGGACTGTTCATAGGACCCATGTGGCTAGACCCTGGGGAGTTTAAGCCTATCTTCGAATTCTGCTGCAGCTCAGAGTCGAACATGCAAAAGCTCGAGGTCAGAGGTCCTCTTTACCAGATGGGTCCAGAGGAGCGTGGCCAAGTTCACTTTCAGCGTCAGCCATACGATGAAGATGCCGAGTGCTGTGCGCACTTGAGAAGAGAGGGTGAAGGTGTCAGGCGTCCTGTTCACTTTCATCCAGATCCGCAGGTGTTTATCGAGGTCGGAACATCGTTTTGTAATTTGTTGCTGTCAGATTCTGGGGCGTTTGATAGCAGTCAGGCTCATACATTCTAGTATGCTCTAATTTTCACAGAAAGGTCTTTCGATCTGTTTCCATATATTTGACCTGAGTAGAGATCTCAGTGACCTTATACAATTCAGGTTCTAGTGATGAAAAACTTAATTTCATAAACTAGCAGGATATCTCAATTCCAAAGTGCTGCATACTCCGTGAAAAGACCTAAGCCGCTCTCTTCTTGCCCTCCTTGACGGCTAACTCAACTCCCTTGACTGTTTCATCCACCTTCGACAGGAAGACGGAGTGCGATGCTTTTGAGTGAAATCGCACGGCATTCGAACCCAGCATACCCGCCATTTGCTCTTGCACCACGGGGAACAGCGCTTTGTCCTCGTCACAGAAGAAGTACATGGTTTCGATATCGTGCCATGGCTCGTATGTGACAGTATCTGTGAAAACACGACCTGATTGGTGCTTGAGCGTCTTCATGGCGCTTTTAAGCGCCTCGCCACTTAGATCGTGGTAGAAAATCTCCTCTGGTGTGTCTGCGTACACATAATCTCCCTGCCAATAGTTAGAATGGGCTCCCCTCTGGCGAAAATTCTTGAGCTTGCTTACCTTTGGATTCATCCAGGGCAGGAATTGGCCACCGAGCATTTGCTTGATGCTCAGGCCGAGAGGCGTCACGAACGCAGCGAGATAAACAAACATGATGACACCACCGGGAAGACCTTGTTCCTTGCGTTGGCGGTATCCAAGCCCCTTCACGGCATTGGCACCGACCAAACCACCATATGAGTGGACAACAAGAACGATCTGTTCTCCTTTATCGGCTAGACGCTGAAGAACCGTTCGGACAGCTTCGGCGTCGTCATCTAGGCCCTTTGTAGGAGGCTCGGCGCCTACAGATGGATACTCAACAGCTTCGGTTGTCCATCCCCGGCTGTGAAGGGCCTCACGAATGGGGTCAAAGCAAGAAGCCAAGTGCCAGGCGCCTGGGGCAAATACGATGGTAGGGTTAGAAGACATCTCGGAAAGAAAGTTTAGATGATGGAGTAGAATCTGGGGTAAACCAGGTTGTTATCGGGACTGCTTTTATACACACGGTTCATTGAACTAAGGCATATTCGGGGTATAGCTAACCCCTTTCCTCCTCCGTGGGGTATGTGTCGCTCGAATGCCGGTTCTAGATGTTGGAGATCTGCTGCAACCTACCATTTTTGAATTAGGTATATTCTTTGCGGTTTCTTTCTGCGCCTTCAAAGCTTGGTTGTTGGCTGTGAACGGAGCTTAGTTGGCTTCCATTCTTTAGCTTCCGAGAATACCCTCCTCCGATAGGTCAAACACGCCGAATATCTCAAGAACCATTCATGAAACCAGCATCCGAACCTGATAGTGGCCACGTGCCGTGTCTCGAGCTTGAAACTCAGTCCGCATCCAAAGAAAATGCGGCCTATTTTGATCTAGAAGATCAACTCAGAAACTACCGAGTCAGTCTCCGCGGAAGCAACGTGGAGATCTTCCCCGCAAAGGAAGCCCCGAGCTCAGACTCCAAAAGCGTCGGAAAGCAGCGAGCGGGGGTCGGAAGCCGGGTGTTCCCCAACTTTTTGGCTGTTTCTTGGTTTTTTTGGTCTGGAAGAGTCGGATGCGTCTATGACGGCAGAATGGGGTCTAGCTAGCTTTACGGGGTGAGCAAAAACATCTTCACTCCTTATTATTAAAAGCCCAACAGCTACTCGTGGCCTTGCGTCAATTGCTTCAATCGGATCTCTTTCTTTAATCATCATTTACTAATCAACATGGCTATCTCATCAAACACTACGAAGCCATTCGACATAGCCATTGTCGGTGGTGGTATCGCTGGTCTGACTCTGGCTATCGCCCTTCACCACCGCAATGTTCCCGTTATGCTTTATGAGCGAGCCGATAACTTCCACGAGATCGGCGCAGGTGTCTCATTCACTCCTAATGCCGTGGCAGCGATGAAGATGTGCCATCCTGGTGTACACGATGCTTTTCTCAAAGTCTGCACCTGGAATGGCTGGGAGTCTAAGCGCAAGACCTGGTTTGACTTCCTAGACGGCACCACTGAGGATGACAACGTGGCTTTCAGCATCAAGACTCCTCTCGGACAGAACGGTGTTCACAGAGCTCAATTTCTCAACGAGCTTATCCACCTTCTGCCTTCAGACAAGGTGCAGTTTAACAAGCACATTGATAACGCAGTGGAAGAGCCCAACGGCAAGGTTCGCATGAACTTCTCCGATGGCACAACGGCATATGCCGACGCTTTGATTGGTTGTGATGGCATCGGATCTCGCGTCCGTAGGATCCTTTTTGGAGAGAATCATCCATGTGCAAGACCTCGGTACTCTCACAAGTATGCTTATCGTGGTCTCATCCCCATGGACAAGGCCATCGAAGCTGTCGGTGAGGAGAGGGCGCGAAACGCATGCATGCACGTAAGTTGATGGCCCGTCTGCGTCACTGAACAGAATACTGACAAATCAGATGGGACAAGATGGTCATGTCTTAACCTTTCAAGTCAATCACGGCGAGAAGCTCAACGTAGTCGCTTTCCGCACAGATCCAAATGAGTGGAGTGACCCTACAAGGCTCACAAAGACAGCACACCGCCAGAATGCTTTGGATGACTTCAAGGGTTACAACAGCACCGTGACAAACCTTTTGAAGCTAACAGAAGAGACTCTCAGTGTGGTATGTCCAATATCCAGCATCTATACCGACCAAATACTGACTTTCACAGTGGGCCATCTTCGACCTTGGTGACAACCCTGTCCCATCATTTTATAAAGGCAGAATAGCTATCCTCGGCGACGCCGCCCACGCCACAAGTCCCCACCACGGTGCCGGAGCTGGTTTCTGTATAGAAGATAGCGCAGTCATGGCAGAGATTCTCGCCGATGAGCGTGTACAAAATCTGTCAGATATTGAGGCTGCATTTGCCGCTTATGATGAGTCGAGGAGAGAGAGGGGCCAATGGCTTGTCGATAGCAGTAGGTTTGTTGGGAATGCGTATGAGTGGAGGGCAGAGGGCGTCGGAAAGGATATTCCCAAGATTGAGCAGGAGATCAACGAGCGAATTGGTGTGATTTCTAACATTGAGCTTTCGAAATCATGCGAGATGGCGAGGGAGTTGTTGAACAAGAAGCAAGTCTAGACAGATACCTCTCAAAAAAATCAAATAACATCATGCGGAATAGCCCCTAGGTCCAGTCTGATAACCACTATATATCCACAAGCGAAAACCATATACTTGGGTTCTTTTTTTGGTTGACCTCGCCTTTCTGCGTCATACTTATCATCAGCTCTGAGCTTTGCGTTTCTATCTATAGAGAAATATGTTAATCGCTGGGTAGACCCTCCTTCATGGGGCACTTACTTATCTTCGTGTTCCAATCTTTCAATCTCGGTCATTGTAGTAATATCAAACTCATGCCCTCCGAGGATGTCAGATCCCTTCTCATGCTTATAGTCTCTGAGCTTAAAATCTGTCAACTCTGCCTGCTGAAGGTAATATAATGAGACTTACCCGGCTTTGCCGGTCGACATTCTCCCACCTATCCATCCACCCAGCCGGGCTACCTTGAAGGTTTTTGATCTTTCTATAATCTATGTCGAAGTAGTAAGGAACTGAAAGTTCGACGTTGGCTTCTTCAGCGAGTTCAACGACCTTACATATCCAGGACAAGCTCTTGTCGTAGACGCCGTAAAAGGTGATGCACGAATAGAACATGTCGAGCCTCCAATGTATAAATGTGAGCAGCACCGAACCGAGGTTGCGGATCTCTGAGTTGGGCTTGAATACATCTTGCCTTTTCAGAGCGTCAATGACAGCGAGGACTAAGCTGCTCACGATCTCGTCCCTCGCGTGCTTTGAATCGTGGAGCTTGGCAACTTGGAGTTGTCAGAGATAACGACAATTCTTTTGGCACAGAATCATGACTTACTATTGAAGTCGCGCTGTCGGGCCAACAGAGTTAGGGCTATGCCTTCAACTTCAGGCCAGAAATCGCGATAATTGCAATTAGGCTGGAAGACAGAGTCAAAATGTGCTATCTGCATGCTAGTTAGTCCGGTCCTGAAGGGCTTTGCAAGAAAGAGTACCTACCATGTTTTCGAAAACCTCAAGCGCACCGTAAGCGCCAATGTAATTGTGGTCGAAGATGCCGAAGTTGTCTTGAATGCGCTTGCAACATTCTTGCCGCCACCACTTGAAGCGATCTACACCACGCATGGTGAAGACCCAAGGCCAGTTCGGGTGAAGTGATGCAAGCTTACCGAAAGGATTTTTGCCGTTTTCCTTCCCAGCATTGCTTGCAGTCTCTCCATCTCTCTCCTCCTCATCGTCATTCTCAAACTCGCCACAAAATCTACCTTCTTCATCCCCCGGAATAGGCACACATATAATGTCCCAGTCATCAGCACCTTCGTCATCAGGAACATTATCATCCTGCTTCATAGCCTCCTCTCTCATCTTCCAGCCTTCGTCGGAGATCTCGAGGGCCTCCTTGTAGGTATCAAGCCAAGGACCATGATCCTCCAGGGCCCCGAAGCAGGCGACGCTTACGAGAGCCTTTGGGAACTTGAGAACTTTTCGCTTGTTGCTCTCGGGGAGCTTCACTGGTTTGGGTGCTATTAGACGGTGGCTGGTCGCCGAGAGTCCCATCGTGAGGGCGATTAGCCTGACATTCTCTTGCGCTTTTCGGTGGCATCTTTTTCCATTGGGTGATGATGGCAACGCAAATGTAGAGGGGGAAAAAAAAGGAATCAGACCCGCCGGGTACGTCACTATATTCTCCGCTTCATTTCCGGCAAACGTTGGCGAGGTTTGTACTTACTTACCCTATTCTTGGCGTGTACCTGACTGAAACCTTAAGATGAGAAGATGATGGCCGTTCTGAACGTTGAGGGGCTTGTGGACAATCAAACTTATTAAGCTCTTAATTCTTTGGGAATATTTGATGCAATCGAGGCATCTTCAGGACGATAACCTCGCGCGATTGAATTGAGTCACTCCCAGCTTTGCTAGATTGAGCTAAATAGCCAGAAATATCGCGACACGTTTACGATTTACCATTGCTGCTCGGACCTCACCATGGGAATCAAAGTTGCAATAAGATACACATAGGAAGTTATAATTATTAGCTTGTAGGCTATCCTCCTCCCTAGATCGCGTCAATCAGCAACTTTCCTCCAAATTCTCTGCGACAAGCCATTATGTATGGGGCGGCTTGTCGCGACAGCGTCACCGCGTTATTTCAGTATTAGGCTCAGTGTCTCCATTGTTCGACTATGTCATGTTCAGCATTAATGCTTGGATTCATAGCTTGGATTTGGGGCTCTTACCCTGAATTCCAAGTGCCTCGGCCTCTTGGATAACTGTGGTCGGGATATTCTCTTCCAAGCTTTCATGTTCTGGTTCCCAGCCGAGGACCTTTCGAGCCCGATCAGCTCCGGCGCGAGCGTTTGTTCCCAATAGGACAGAGCCGTGGGGAATGATGCTGTCTATTTCCTCTGCATCGAGATTATCGACTTCTGTGGTCGGAATAAGATTAAAGTCGTTTGCAGCGACAGCGATGCGACGTGAGATCTCGGCAAATGACTGTCATCAAACTGTTAGCACCAAAATGTCGCTCAATTGACGATGCAGAACCTACCAATTCTCCAGCACCAGTGAAAAAGAGGCCATTAGCCCCCCAAATGTTCTCATCCTGATTGCCCTCAACCGCCTTCTCGACCAAGCCGAGAAAGATGCGGCTCAAATCAGCGATGTGAATGTTGCCCCATCGACTTTCACCAGAGCCAACCTGCAGACCCCTCTTGCGTTCCAATGTCGCTTTGGCGAGCCCGGGAGTTTGTATGCTGCGCTGATTGCCGGGACCACGACCTTGGCCGTAAATGATGGGAGGAACAACAAGCGCTGTCTTCACATTCGAGTTTTTCTCCGAAACGGAAAAGATGTAGTTGTCCACTGCGCGGCTCGGGTATTGCTTGATGAGCGACTTAATTGAGTCGATACCAGTCAGATCATTGTAGATGACATCACTGCCTGTACCAAAGACTCGCGACTTGTCGGCGAGCTCACCTGCCGCCAACGCGCTCGCGCCCGAGATTTGGATGTAGTAGGGAGGCTTCGCGCTATCAGGCCGTTTCGAGAGGGTTTCGTAGATGGTCTGGACACTCTTCAAGTGGCCGGTGGCCGCGAGATCTGTAGACTGATTGTCAGTACAATGCCTTGGGATTGGGACAAGGATGTTAACGTACGGAGCACGACGTCAGCATCCTGGGCTTCCTGCGCAATAACATCTGCGTCATCAAGTCCGCCAGTAACGAGCTGCACCTGGCTATAGGTCTTGGTTATGACCGCTCCCTTCGAAGCATCGCGAACCAAAGCCCGAACCTTGTATTCGGGGTGCGACTTCAACAGCGTGTGAAGGACATCACCGCCAATGTAGCCAGTAGCGCCGGTACTGTAGTGTTTCCAGCGGGTCAGCTAAAGTTACAGTGGGTGCGGGGTCAAACTAACAGGAAGATCTTGGTCATGGTTAGTGTTTGTCGAGGTAGAAAGCCTATGATTGATGTTTGGTGTTTGTCACTTTCGAAGAGGGGAAGCTTGCATATTTAAATGCTTGAGACAATGTTGAACATGTGAAATCAGACATTTTATCGCAATTGGATTGCTTCATAAGCAGCTCTTGCGACAAACGGCTATTCTCACGTCATGTTGAAAGTGCACTTTAGCGGGGCACGCCCTGTATTCCAGGGTCTCCCATACTGGAAAGTGTCACCGACGCACTGAAAGAAATCGGATTACAAAGACACTCTGCGGCTATTATCCTACTTCGTATCTTCACGGCTATTATGGCAAACACAAATGACGACATCGGCTTGCCTTAATCAGGGTAAAGTCTAGAACACAAGGGAATCCCGCAGACCAGGAATAGCCAATCTGTCAATGTTAAGGCTGGAGAAATGATAGGCAGGTCTTTTGAAATGGGGAATGCATGCTGCGCACTGATCATGCGCAATAGCCGACAAACAGCCAAGGTATTGAGTGCAAAGGATGAAAGGAAAGCACCAAGCCAGGAGAGATTGTTACAATTCACGGTCAAACGAGCCGGAAATTATCATTTCACCTGGTGTTCATGGCTTAAAGGGCTCACCATCTTTCTCACATAAATTATTTCACGAACGTCAAGCAGGAGACGGTACTGGGCAGGCAATGGAGTATAACAGTTCACATGATTGACTATTCTACAGGTCTAAATGACAGCTCGTTCCATCAGAGGCTCATTGCGAGCAATCCGACCATAACCCAAAGCCGACAAGTCCAGAGTGCGAAACTCTCCGTACGTGATGAGCTCTGCGACACCTCGTCCACAAGCAGGAGCCTGTTGACTTCCATGTCCAGAAAAGCCCACGCAGAACCACAGGTTGGAGACTTCGGTATGCGGTCCAATGATGGCATTGTGATCAAACGTGTTGAACTCGTAATGGCCCATCCACGAGTGCGTGACCTTTGCAGTGGAGAACTGAGGAACTCGCTTTGTGAGGACAGGCAGCATCTTCAAGTTCCATACATCCTCCGCGTAGCTGAGATAATCAGGGTTGACAGCAACATCAGGGCCGATCGGAGGACAGCCGACGAGATAATCCTTCTTTCCATATGACCGCATGTGAACACCAGTAGGATCAATAGTGAGCGGGAGATCTTGAGACAGAGGTTCATCGACAGAGAAGATGTACGTGTAATTGCGGCGAGCCTCAATCGGAAGATCTATACCAGCAAGGCAAGAGACCTCGGCAGCTCTGGTGCCTGCAGCGTTGACAACATTGCCAACACTGATGCTCTCCCCAGTCTTGAGAGTAACGGAGGTGACTTTGCTCCCGACGCGAGTCATTCCAACAACGTCATTGTTGATGTAATCGACCCCAAGCTGCTGGGCTCTTTTGCGCAGGCTATGGACCATGCCAAGGGCATCAAAGGCACCCTCATCAACAGTGTTGAGACTGCCCGCCTTGATGTCATCTAGAGCAAAGAAAAGATACTTGGATGCTATCTCATCAGCCGCCAGCATCTTCGTCCCAGCGCCGCAGTTCGCTTGAAGCTTTTGATCTTCCTCGAGAACGGCAGCAAACTCAGAAGTATCCGCGAGGTACAGATAGCCAAAGTTGCGGATAGGGATGTCCAGGATGTCGTCGTCATCCTCACACTTGAGGTTCTTGCGAAAGTCTTTGACAAATTCGGCAGCATACTGAGCAATCTTGACATTGATCTCGGTCGCAAACTGCTGACGCATGCAGTTGTTGCTGGCCTGAGTTGCAGAGTAGGCAAGAGATGGGTCTTTTTCGATAACGAGAACCTTGCCCTTGAAGTCAGGGTTCGACACGAGAAACCAGGCAATTGCTGAGCCGCTTGTTGCACCGCCTATGATGACGACATCGTAGGAGGTTGAAGAAGGACGTTGAGGGAACGACGGAGTATCCATGACTTTGAGGTGGAGAGTTGTGCTAGTTGAGTGTAGACAGAGGCAGTGACGAATTTGTGAAGCTTGATGGGGAGAAGCAACAGCCGCTTCTTCGGATTATATATCATCTCGAGAAGCGCTTCCTGCCATGGTCTTGATAAGAGAACATCGCTTAACCACGGGGGTTGGCGTTTGTAAGGACTCTTGCATTGAGGAGGCTTTGGAGTCGGTATTGCTGTTCACCTGTAAAGGTTTGCCTGAGTAAGTATCCGCGAAGTAGCACAATCGTTACGATGGGGAGAGCGGCTTACCTTGATTTGTCAACCTATCGTTCCTTCGGTGAACTGCACAATGGAAGACCTATCATCCCCAGACCAGCCTGGGCTGCATGAAAGGGGCTACAAAGTACTGAGAAGTGACGGTAGGCGCGCGGCAGATGGCAGTTCATCAATATCTCGGCCGCGGAGTTCCGTGGGTAACTGACGCTTGCTGTTTTTGATAGTGCCGACTCGATGGGCTGTGGCGAAATTTCTCAACTGGAGACCCAGCAGTTGGTTGACTAATGCTGGAAGCGTTGCCCCTTACAGCGCTTCCCTTCCATTGACTTGACCGTGTGACTATTGGTGATAGACCCATTTACCTTCGTTCGGACTCTATCACATAGCTACAGTCACCGTGCTAGATGAGTACCAGTTGGTGTGATCCCTAACAGTACTCGTTAGTGGCGTATCAACCCAAACCCAATTTCTGTCTTCACACTATTCTCCGTCTTCAATTACCTGTCATCAATCATGAAGGTTGCAAGCCATGCCCGGAGGCGCAAAGGCACGGAACATAACGAGAGACATCCTTCAAGAAGCTCAAAGCTGACAAGTCCTAGCCTGCGATCCTTGTGTGTCGAGAAAGATCAAGTGTGACTTGGCCAAGCCAACCTGTTCGAACTGCAAGCTGTACGGTGTCGATTGCAGCATCACCGAAGTCACAAGTCCGGCTACTGCAAGTAGAAGAAGAGCGCCTGCCAGTGAAACAAGTCCAGCCAACTCTTCTTCGGCTCTTTCACGGTATATAGGTTCTCTTTGAGCTCAACGTACAAGCATACTAATATCCGCAGGGGCGATGCACTCGAGTCACGCTTGGCTCACATCGAAGCAAGACTGGACCAGATCGCCGCCGAGAACCCATCCGGAAATTCACCTCAAAATGCAACCGCGTTGAACTTCCAGAACTTCCCCGAGGTCCGCGTGTACAAAGCCTCAGACATGTGGAACGAAGCTACGATATTACCTTGTCTTGGAATTTCACCGCAGTTTCCAACAGGAGCCATGTTGGCTCAAACAGGGAAGCTTGAGCTGCCACCTCTTCAAGAAGTCTTGTGCGTACCGGAGAGATACTTCGACAGCTATGGCAGTTACACGCCTCTGTTTGACAAAGTATCTTTCATGAAAATGACGGTTGACTGGTACTCCAATGATGAAAGAAAGGAGTTGATCCCCTGGGCGGCTATCAACCTTGTACTCGCTATGACTTACCGCACCATGGATGATGTACTGATCGAGGAGCCAAAGCTGGCTCAGTGTATGAGCAACGTGCAGTCTGTCACGACCGAGTTGATGGCCTGGAGTGGTGATATCCTAGGTTTACAGGTTCTACTTGGCATGGCCATACTATTTCAGGGAACAACGAATCCGCAGCTCGCAATAGTACTCGTCGGAAGTGCCATCCGTCTGGCGCAAAGCATGGGACTTCCTTCGGCCAGAGCGTCCGACGATCCCGATGAACCAGCACAACGTCGCCGAGTTTTCTGGATAGCCTACATTCTGGACAAGGTATGACCTTGAAACTTGGCTGTCTACAACAACTAACCCACGAGGACAGGACATTGCCCTTCGCGCCAAAGCGCCCTACACCCAATTCGATGCCGAAACCGATCTCGAACTTCCAGAACAGCGTGGAGATGACGATATGGGAATACTAGAGTCATGCACTGGGAAGATTAGGTTCAACGACTTACGTGCTCGGTCTGAGTTGGCAATAATTCAAGGCAAAGTCCACAATTTCCTTTACAGCAGGACAGCTCAACGACTGTCACAAGAGCAGCGGGCAGAGACCAAGGTTCGTATAGAACAATTACTCTCCAACTGGCGCAGCGCGTTACCACTGGAGCTCCTACTATCAGACAAACTCTTCCAAGATTTCTCGACAATCTCAGTTCACCTTGTAATGAACATGTATAACCGATACCTCGAATGCCTCTACAGGATCCATGGCACCTTTGCTTTTGAGGAGACGTGGATTGAAAGGTCACGGTGCTACCTTTCTCCCGCTGTGATTCCGACTGGGGATGATGGCATCGATGGTAGGATCAACCAGAAAGAGATCAGTCCATTGCCTGGTGCATGGGCCGAATGTGTCGAGCATTCAAGACTTGGCCTAGAAATGTCGGCGTTTGGGAGAGAGACAGAGTACTCTACCTGGTGAGCTGGACCTCTATTGCCACGGGCGTACGGACTGACAAGGTAACCAGGCTTCATGCTTGCTGCAATCTTTCGGGACTGATCGTTTTGCTGGTCAACATCATCGAGTTCCCTAACCAACCATCCGTCATGTCGGATTGGAGCTTGATCGTGAGAATCCGTAACAAATTTGACCAGATGAATACCAAATCATCGAAAGAGCCATTCTTTCTGCTCCAGGTAGCTCATGACCTAGATCGCAAAGCTTCTGGACAGGCCAAGCGGCTCGCCCATATGTCATCACTCGCTCATCAGGAAGCCGCATTCTCTGAGCCTTGGGCAAATCTGGACCTTATGTTCCTATAGTCAACTGACTTGTCCACCCACGAGTTAGAGGGACTGTCTAGTCTGTCAGAACTATGCGATATTGGGCCATCCTTCAAATATTATCACCGTCACTTGATGATGACCCCCGCAACCGGCCCCACAATTCGGGGGAAGAGACACCGAGTAATGCTCCCCCTCCCCCAAAGTGAGCATGTCATCCAATCGTGACCGTTCTTGATAAATACCGCGCGTGCCTCTTCTCGTCACTTTGGGGGTCTCGGATTCACTGCACCTCATTATCAGATCAACATGACCGAAACTCAAGTAGCACGAAAGCGATATGCCGTTGTTGGCACCGGCGGCCGCTCAAGCTTCTTCTACTCGGCCATCGCAACAGAATACAGCAAAACATCATGCATCGTAGCCCTTTGCGACACAAATCAGACTCGCATGAACTATGCAAACTCCAAGCTAAAGTCTCTTAGCCATGGCGAGGTTCCGACATATCTCGCCAGCAACTTCGATCAGATGATCAAAGAGTCCAAGCCCGACGAAGTCATCATCACAACCATGGATCGAACACACAATATCTACATCGTCAGAGCTCTCGAACTAGGATGCAATGTCATTACTGAGAAGCCGATGACCATTGACGCCCCTAGATGCAAGGAGATCTTCTCAGCAGTCGAGAGAACGGGCCAGAAAGTTCGAGTCACCTTCAACTACAGATATGCGCCTCACAACACCAAAGTCTTTGAGTTGCTGAGATCGGGAGCCATTGGGAAAGTCACAAGTGTCCACTTTGGTGAGTCGATTAGACCATAGCGAAGAAGATGGAAGCTGACAACATGACTATAGAATGGATGCTCAACACCAGCCACGGAGCCGACTACTTCCGCCGCTGGCACAGGGACAAGCGTAACAGCGGCGGTCTTCTGGTACACAAGTCAACCCATCACTTCGACCTTGTCAACTTCTGGCTCCAAACCAGGCCCCAAACTGTGTTTGCTACAGGCGATCTTGCCTTCTACGGCCGAGAGAACGCAGAGAAGCGTGGTGAGACAAAGTTCTATACCCGCGCCCATGGCAGCGAAGTCGCCAAAACCGACCCATTTGCCCTTCACCTCGATGAGAATCCCCAGTTGAAGGCTATGTACCTGGATGCCGAGCACGAGGACGCTTACTACCGCGACCAGAGCGTCTTTGGTGATGGTATCAGTATCGAAGACACAATGAACGTGCTCGTCAAATACCGCAACGGAGCTAGTCTCTCATACTCTCTTACAGCATACGCACCATGGGAGGGTTTCCGAGTTAGCTTCAACGGAACTGGCGGACGTCTTGAAGTTGAGGTCGTAGAGAACAGTTACGTCAACTCAGGCGGTGATCAGGCACATGAGGGATCTCTAGAGAGTCGCAAGATCCTGCTTCGACCTCTTTTCGAGAAACCAAGGGAGATCAAGGTCGAAGACGGTGTTGGTGCTCACGGAGGTGGAGATACTGTTCTGCTGAATGATCTCTTTGGAACGCCAGTGTCGGATGAGTACATGCGAGCGGCCAGCCATATCGATGGTGCTGCTTCAATACTTACTGGCATCGCGGCTAACAGGTCTATTGCTACGGGACAAGCGATTAACGTAGATGATATTTTGCTAGTTCCCAGTTCATGAACACAAGAAACTCAAGCATAATCTTCACCAGGACGAAATAAAAGTTACTATAGCTCGTATGAACAAAACCAATCACATCTACGCAATATTGCTCGCTTCTGAATCCTCGCCCATGCGTATCTTCTCCTGAATAATAAACAACTCTTGCTCCCGCGCACTCTTCTCAAGATCGAGGAATGACCAGATTCCAATAGCGCTGACCAAGCTCAAAGCAAACAAGAAGTAAAAGGGAGCACTATTGTTGGTACCGCCGGGGGTAGCATCAATGATAGCACTGCTGATGAAGGGTCCGATGAAGCTGGACGACTTGCCAATGATGTTGAACAGGGAGAAGAAAAGGAACTCGTGTCCTCGGGGAGTGACGGAGCTGATCATGATCTGCGAGTAACTGTACCAGGGACAGACGAATAGTCCATAGAAAGCCTGATACAGCCAGATCTCCCAAACGTTCTTGAAACCGAACTTGTCGGTCCAGTTGCCAATCATACCCCAGCCATCGAGAAGGATGATGAAAACCATGACAGCGTTGAACATGGCCTTGACACTGAGGTTGAAGTGTTTCTGGATGAGCCAGAAAGCACCAATGCCGATAGCTTGAGCGACAATGCCGACGATGAGGAGGTAAGTCAAAGTGAGAGTCTCGTAGCTAACGACCTGGTTCTGTAGGGTGCCGATGACAGTGACGGTGGTGTTTAGAGAATCTCCCAGAAGAAAGTATCCAACAAGATAAATCAAGCTCTGCTTGAGATGCCAGATTTGAGTGAGAGCCTCCCAAAGCTGCCAGAATCCGACGGTAACCATGTTCAAGTGATCTGGGACCTTCATTCCTGGTCGTTTCTTTTCCAGTACGAACCAGGGAATCGAGAGGACAAGCCAACACGCAGTAGCGAAAGCGATCAGGACCGAAAGTCCCCAGTTGTTGTTTTCGGCACTCTTATCGACTTTGACACCAAACATGATGCCCACGATGATGGCTAGAATAACCACTTCGCCGACAGATTGGATATAGAAGGCAACGTTGCTGAGCCTGCTCCTCTCCATCTCATCCTTGCGATCCATCTCGCTTTGGGTGATTTCTCCAGACTCGAACTGGAGGGCAGCTTCTTTCAGCTGCGGAGTGTTTCTGGCAAGAGAGGGAAACGCAGCGGTCCAATAAGTCAAAGTCATCTGATAAGCTATCAAGCCGACGATGTAAAGAGCTGTGCCGGTTTGCCACTTGCTGGGATCGTGGACGCCCAGCCAAGCGAAGCCGATGCCGTATGCGACAATTGACCAGACCAGAAGAATCCATCGTCGGCCAGTTCCGAAATCTGCGTAGGCTCCAATAATGAGGAAAAGAACGGCCTGAATAGCGAAAGATATGCCATTGGCAAGAAGGACAATACTGTTGACGTCTCGTGCGCGACCCGCAAATGGTAAAAGGCCAGTATCACTGGGTGCTGCCTGCGACAGCAGATTCTGGAAAGCAGTTGGGCCAAAATTGAACAAGGCGAGTCCATTTGAACCAATGTAGTACGCGTACCACGACCAGATCTCCTTTTTGGTTGTTTCTGGCATGTCGCCCTCTGCCAGCGTAGGCACTATGATACCTGCGCTGACATCTTGCTTGGCAGTCTCATCATGCAGGTCTTTAGACACCCTGGTCTTTGCTGTCGCGGGATCTGCTTGTGATGCCATCTTTGGAGATTATTTGTGAGGGGGGAAAATATGTTGGAGTAAGAGTTCAATTGAGTTCTCCACGAGGCATTTAACTTAATCGTGTCGCGACATGGAGATGCCGTGTAACCGTTCTTATGGTGGACCGTGATCCAAGATGACAAAATAACTTGGGTAAATTAGCATGAGTTTAGTGCTGAGTTTATCTTGACACTCTGTATCTAGGCCTGATGTTTTCTTACTCCCCGGGGACATGATAGGCAGATTGTTGATCAAACGTTGCTAGTCCTCGGGGGGGCAAAATACACGACCCGTAACGGGTCCGGTTACTCCATGGGGTTAGTTCGGGGAGATCGAGGGACTTTTGCTATCGCTATTTTCCAAGGTTCAAGATAAGCTCAGAAAAGATCGATCACTAATCGTCTCCACGAGATTGGCTCAGACAGATCAGATATTTCGTCTCTGAACAAAGGTACCATTTATCTAAGAATATTGATGATTCCTCCTTTCCATTCAATATTGAATCCGGTATGTATATTGGTAGAAGCAAGAACGTTACCTCGATTGCTAGAGCCTTAGATTTTACCTGTATATCGAATTGATAACCTTCCGCCAATGTCTTTCTACCTCTCACTTCCATTTTGGCTTGAAAGCCATTAATGACGTTGATTCCAGAACTGACTTGATTCTACGGAAAGGCCCATCGGTGAAGGCATCTTGCAGTTTAGACAAACTTCCGGCCACGCCGTGTCGATTCCAAGGTGCTTCCGAAAAGATGTCACATCCCTCCACAAGGAAGGACACGCATTAAATTCGGTCGAAAGAGGAGATGATATCGTTTGTGAATTAAATCGATACGCGGGTCACTGTCCAACGGCCTTCTTGTTGGTCGTCCTGCTTGGAACTTGAAGCCATTTACGAAATCAGCTCAAGAGCCAACTTAAGCGTCTGTATGGTTGCCTTGGAAAGGCAGCCTGCATTGCAGACAAACTCCCAGTCATACCAATCCAGTTGGAAGATTCAGAGATGAACAGGGTGACAGGAGGAGTGGCTAAAGAGGGCGAAGTCAGCATATGAATATTCTCACTCTTTCAACACAAACTTTCACTCACATCCGTCGGTATTTATCCAAGAAGCAGTGACCTCAAGAGTGTCAGGGTCGACGTTCCACTGAGAGATAGTATTAGAATTAAGAAGCTCCATTTGTCAGAGTTGGCTCACGATAGCTGATTCGGCTGCCAACGTATATCGATTAAGTGCAGCCCAGTGGGACCAAACGTGGTAAACATTGGCTGGCGGACTACCGGGGGGGCCTTCTACTGTCAGTGGTCCGGCTAGAGTATGAAGACCATTGAGTTTCCAGATTCCACTTACTAGGAGTACATGCAGAATGGGAGTTGTAGCTGTTTGATCTGGTAAGTGTTTTGTATAGCAGACTCGAGATATCCCTTCACTTACAAAGATGAGTCTGGCCCCAAGTTGGGATTTGTGTTATGGGAACTCTGAATGGCACATAAGCGTGTGAGGCCACCAAATACATCAGCATGAACGAAATCCAGTTGAGAAGTGGCACCTGGCTCAGGTGCAGATATCTAAATCTCTAAAGCGTCCGCCCTAGAGCCATATAAACGATTGTGGTCCAAGGTAGAGGAGACATAGCCAAAGGTAGACTCGTCTGGGTTCACCAGGCGGATGATATAGAGAGTAGGTGAACTTGAGCTGGTAGTGGTAGGCTCACCTACTGTCGTAGTTGTTGCGTCTGCCGTAGTAGTCGTTTCGGTATTCGCGCTGAGAGCGATTGCTGTTGAGGTAACATCGCTGGACACTGAAACACTTAGGCTCTCTGCATCTGTTGTGAGGCCAGTGGTGGTCGCGGTGATCGGCTCACTGAAGGTAGAAAACGATGCAGAGGCTAATTCTGTACTGAGTTCCGTAGTAAAGGTAGCTGCTGTTGACGAGGGCTGCGCATTTGAGGTTGTAGCGACCTCTGTGCCTGAGGTGGACACCCCAGTGTTTGCGCTGTTGGTGGTTTCGGGCAGAGTTTCAGTCGTCGAAGGCGTCGTCATAGAACAGCTAAGGTCGTACACTGTATAAGGAGACGTCGAGTCTTGTTGGAATCCTTCAGCCGCAGGAGAGGAGAACAGAAGACATCTGGCGCTGCTCTCCGCGTGGCTCTGACAGCCAGTAATGACAGAGCAAAGCTCCCGGCAATCGACCAAACGA
Organism: Fusarium nygamai; assembly: GCA_001262555.1. Taxonomy (NCBI): domain Eukaryota; kingdom Fungi; phylum Ascomycota; class Sordariomycetes; order Hypocreales; family Nectriaceae; genus Fusarium; species Fusarium nygamai. The sequence continues at coordinate 1,302,080 of LBNR01000009.1, read as the reverse complement.
CATTTCCGACTTCTACTAAGCAAAGGGTCTGGCTTGTAGCCAACCACGCCACAAGACGGCTTCTCAATGCTGGTGACAACACGAGGGGATAGATCTGAGCGAGAGTTGTCAACTGGCGAGCCTGAAATGAGCGGCAGGCAAACGCCTACAAAAGCGAGAAACCGCATTCTGAGAGAGGAATATCACCGCGAGTGTGTTGAAAGGTGTTTCTGGTAATAACAGCATTTTGAAGGACCCGATCATTTTTTGAGACAGCTGTCAGGAGCGTTCAGCTGATCGCTTAATTTGAGGCTATCGTTTTGTTACTCTAGCGTGTCGATAGTTTCAATCGCTGATGAATGAGGTGTAAGCTTGGCGGCTTGGCCCAATTTCCACATTGTTACTTGGCAACAGTTGGTTATGCATACATTGAGGCTTTTTAAGTCTTGACCACGTCAAAGGAGGTGCTTGATCTGTTCATGACTCTTGTCCCCAGTATCTCGGCAAGATGCGGCGACAATGTAGACCTCAGACTCGCGACCACTACTAGGCTCACCGTCGTGTTGAAGTTTTCTCAGGCTTCATAATTCAAGGTCCTGATAGGGTAAACTTATGACCAGTTAATGGCTGATACGGAAGGCCACTTGATGAATGTGGCAGTTTTTCCTGCTCATATTTGGCATGGTATTGAACTGAGGCCTCAAGTTGGACTGCTGCATCTTCGGGTGCAGGAACTGATACCAGCCCATTCTGAAGATGCCCGTTTTTTTTCGATATTCAATTTACCCCAGATCCTCCAGTCATGCAAACCTGGAATCAAAACAACTTCTTTGCGTTGAATCTCTAGTCGTCTTTGTTCTCCGTTTCACAAGATGCAGACTTTCTATAGCTCGCCCTGTGATTGCACCACTTGTCTCCACTCGCACATGATGGGGATTATGGATCAAAGACTAACAAATTTATTGACAAACAAGCCGCATGACAAACCCAAAGAAAAGTATTAATCTGCGAATGAGTCGAAGAATTAGACAACAGCGACATCATGGTATTGCATCCCGCAGAGGTTGCCAAACACAACAACGCCAACTCATGTTGGCTCATCATTCATGTAGGTAAATCGCTCAGTCGTCACGGCACCCACTAAGAAAGGTGCAGAACAAGGTCTACGATCTTACAGACTTTCTTCCAAGTATATATGACCCTCATCACCCACATTGTTGTACTCATACTGACCCCTTCGATAGATCACCCTGGAGGAAAGAAGGTGATCCTGAAAAATGCGGTATGTTTTGCTTGCTCCCCAAAAAGATCTCCCGTACGAACTATTTTAGGGCAAAGACTCTACTGCAGACTTCGACCTGATTCACTCGAATGACGTTCTCGATAAGTGGCTGGAGCCATCCAAGCACCTGGGCGATATCGATACGAGCGCAGCAGGCACATCCGCAAATAGAACCGCCCAGTCCAAAGAACCGGAACAAAATCAGGAGACTCGGATAAGCAAGCCAAAGCTATCACAATGCGTGAACGTATCGGACTTCGAGTCTGTAGCACAACAGACAATGAAGAAATCTTCTTGGAACTACTATTCCACTGGGGCCGAGGACGAGTTTGTAAGTTGGCAGTTGGCTCGAATCATTCTTAGCATGATACTTATAGGCAACAGACCATCAAAGAGAATAACGCAGCATTCCAACGCATACGGTTTCGGCCAAAGGTTCTTGTCAACGTTGAGCATGTGGATATTTCTACCACTATGCTTGGAGCGCATACATCCGCACCAATCTACATAACAGCCACCGCACACGCCAAGCTTGGAGACCCAGACGGTGAAGTGACATTGGCGAGAGCAGCCAATAAGCATGATATCATCCAAATGATACCACTGTACTCCTCGTGTCCTCTTGACGAAATCACGAATGCTAGGGAACCAGATCGCACACACTGGTATCAGATTTATGTCAAGAAGGATCGCAATGTGACACGGAAGGCTGTTGAAGCCGCCGAGGCACGAGGTTGTAAAGCCTTATGCATCACTGTCGATAATCCGCATCTCGGAAGCCGTGAAAAAGTCCTGCGTTCGCAACAGAGTGAATCTGAAGACGACGAATTTGAGGATGCCCCGGCAACGGAGCTGGATCCGTCTCTCATAATGAACTCAACTCTGTCTTGGGATGATATCCCGTGGTTCCAAGAAATCACCAACATGCCGATCGTCCTCAAAGGCGTGCAGCGAGTTGAAGACGTCATAAAGGCGGCTGAATACGGCGTCCGCGCTGTGATTCTCTCTAATCATGGCGGACGACAACTCGATTACTCAGAGGCTCCAATTGAGGTCCTCGCAGAGGCTATACCTGTCCTGAGAGAACGAGGCCTTCAGGGCGAAATCGAAGTGTATATAGACGGCGGGGTTCGCCGCGGGTCAGATGTGTTAAAAGCTTTGTGTCTTGGGGCTCGTGGCGTTGGCATCGGTCGTCCATTTCTCTACGCGATGGCTGCTTATGGACAAAAAGGACTTGAGAAAGCGATTCGCATCTACAAAGATGAACTTGAAAGGAATATGCGACTGCTTGGGTGCACATCCATTGATCAGCTTCACCCAGGGCTGGTAAAGTTGCTCGGTGAGGTTCGGGAAAGGCTATAAACATGTGACAATTGATGGTATCATGTACTGTAATCAGGTATTATCAACGGACACGAGCATGATGTGCTTTCGAAGTGACATTTAGAGGGGCCTATGAATAAGAACGAAGCTTTTGATGTGCGCTTCAGCTCATGTTCATGCGAGTAGGTAGATTACCAATGATGAGAAAGTAAGCAAGTGATACAAGGGAATTCCGGAAGATGGTTTGATTGCCCGAAAGCCATCGATTATAGTATGTGCATTATCTAATAATATACAGAGTCAAACTTTCTAAACCGAAGCCAATACATCCCGTCACTACAGATCTACCATCACAGTTTTACCAGCCGCCACCAGCCTTCTTGAAACCAGGGTACATCTTCTTGTTGTAGTCGAGCCAGTTTGTGCCATTGACACTCAAGTCCTTGTACACGGGGCAGTCCATAGCTCCCATGATAGGTTCAAGAGCGGCGAAGAGGACATCAGTCACAGAAGACAAGGTGGCAAAGAGAGATGACAAAGCGTTGGGAGAGACGGTCTTGATAGCGTTGAGAGCAAAGCAGACGAGGTTGTTGCCCTGAAGAAGGTTCTTTCCGTTGAGGACTCCACCAGCAAGGTCGTCGAAGTTGATGCCGACAAAGGTGTTGACACCGTTAGTGTTACCGCCGATGCTGACAGGTGTTAGTTGGGATCTATCCGAGACGAATCATGAAATGACTTACCTGAGGACCTCGGGGTGACTGTGAGTAACAATGTCAAGGGCGTTGGCAGCAATGCCATAGTCGGTATAGCGGCGGCGGTAGAAGTTCTCAGGAATACGCTCATGGCCAACGACGTAGGTCATGTTATCCTCAGGTCCGTAAACAGAGAAAAAGGCCTTGAGCGTCTCCTTGTCGAGGATACCATCGTCAGGATGCTCAGCAGAGCGGTTGGCAGCAAGACGAGCAGTGAAAGAGTAAGGGCTAGCACGGACGAGCCAGCCGCTAGCAGGGCCGAACCAAGCGTAGGGGTTGGTAGCAATGGTCTGGTGCCAGCGGTTCTTGTTGTGCTCGTACAGAACCTCAATACTGTAGTTGGGGTTCTCGGCGTCCTTTTGCAGATTGTAGAGCTCCATGAAGTAGGTCATGTTCATGTCATTGTTGTCGCCAATTGGGTCGTAGAGATCACCGCGAGTAGGGCTGCCGTCAACCTCAAAGAAGGGATGAGAACCACTGAGACCACGAGGAGTTCCGAAGAGTCCAAGGAGATTGTTGTTCATGTACTTGGACCAGCCGCCTTGAGAGACAGCGACGAGGTTGCCGCCGAGAACAACACCCAAAGTGGTGAGGAGAGAAGACATGTCGGGCGCCATTCCCCAGACCTTACCAACAGCAGTGACATACTGAGTGAATGTAGCAACACCCTATCGAAAGATTAGTAACTTTACATTAGTAGATCAAGATGGAAACTTACGTTGTGAGGGAGGTAACCATGGTTAGCAAGAGTGTTCAATCCTGGGCAAAGTCCTCGAACATCACCAGCCTCAAAGTCGGGTGGGTTGAACTCGTGCTCGCCATGAACTGTTGACTTGTCAGCTGGACTATTGGGATTCTGAACTCTCATCTAGAGACTAACCATCAACGAGCTGCTCCTTGGGGTCAAAGTCGATAACCCTCTTGCCCAAGTTGGTAGGAGCCTGAGAGGCAAACTTGCGAATCAGCTCGGGATCAACACCAAGATGAGGATTCTTGGCATCACGAGCGCCAAACTTGAAAGCATTGAGAGGAATAGGCGTATCGGCATCAAGTTTAGGCAGAGCGGTCGCTTGGTTGGAAAGCAAGGCCGTGGCCAGAGTCGCAAGAGTGAAAGGCTTCATATTATCAACTTCAACAAACACGATTATGGTAAAACGAGCGAATGATCTTCAAAGGAATGAATGAGGTTGGGATTAAAGAGAGAATGCGAATGAGAGTTGACTCATTTGTCATATAGCCTAGAAGGTTGAAGTTATGTTTATATACCAGATGTATCGAGAGATTCGATCTTCGCACTATTGCAGAGGCCGTCCTTCCGGAGTGCTAAGGGGCGTTGCATTGCTCATCACAATATGATGCTACCAAGCTGGTGGGAAGACAGAAAGCTTCTCCTGACTTGATCGTCCAATGGAGCGAGATGAGTTCGAAATCCCATCAGCTGTGGCTGGCTAACTTGACAGACAGGGGTAAGTAATCCCTAAATTCTAACCAACTCGTACTCCATCTGAACGAACTTGGCGCTTCGAGGTACAGATCGGCAGAAACAAGGTCATAGCTTTGGAAGTTCCTGCAAATTTGATGACGCGGATGCGTTTGTCAAAGTTCCGGTGGACCGAAGGCTTCTAATCACCTTGTATCACAGGGCTTTGAGAGCCTTGGAATCTCTCTGTCGAAAACTTCATCCCTAGACCGCAAAAGATCGTCGCGAATCTCTCTCTATCGAGTGGATATAACGAGAGTTGGGATGACCCAAGGCTCTATTGAGTTGCATTTCCGCGCAGGGTTGTGCACAATTGAGTACGGCAGGCAACCCCCGGCCAAAGAAGAATAACCTGCAGGTGCTTGAGTCAAGTCTGGGGCGTTGACCCTTACAGGGCTCGCAAATCCTTCACGAACTCTAGCCAAGGTTTTCGTCTCCACAGCAGTGATTGACAAACGGGCGGGGAAGCAATTCCTGAGGTTAGCGGCAGTTGGTCATGACCATAGCCTTTGCTAATCACTCAAGGATGATGTACCCAGCGCCTAACAAGGGTTTTGCGTTGCATTCCCAACCGTTGGTTATCTGACGTAGTAGTAGGAGCGGGAAACGACAGGGATAACAAACTCAGGGAACAAGCATCCAACGCCTGTCATCTAATCATCTCATCCCTATCTGTGAACCGGGCCAGCCAGGAAAGAGGAAACAAGGCCAAAACAAGGATGCATAAACTAACAGAGATGTTGATCTTCAACCGTTAGTTCTTGGATGCTACTATACCATAGTGTCGAGATATTGGGTCCTCTATGCCGGAAGTTTCATATCCCTGTTAGTCTTTCATTTCTCGTTTTTCGGAAGTGTTGATATCTTCCGGATTGAGCTGCGTAACACTCAATGGTTATGAATGTTGGTTGTTATGAACTTTTGAATAACAAACGAAAGGAATATTTGCCGGAATGCAACATTCAACGGACAAAGCTTTTCAGTGGCAATCCAAGTGGTCCACTCGACCCCTCGACACCAGATATTGGGGATTTGCTAGTATTATCGGTAGTTGAAAATCTTCAGGGGCTTGGCCGTCGTAATATTTCAGTGTATTAAGATATAGATAGAGACATAAAAGACATCTTGCCTGTTATCGTTTATGTCTTTTTACGTTGATTTCTGAGCTGGCTCTGATACTTCACTGCGATTCCGTTCAACACAGACTCTACAGCCATGCGTCTCTTGTCGTTTTCCTTCTTCGCAGCGGCCCTGGTCGGGCTCGTTAATGCGGCCAGCTTTACTGAGCTAGCTGCTCAGCTCCCTGACTGCGATGTCAGTGACAGCCTACCACCAACTATTCAGCTTTGACTAACAGTTAGGCCAGATACAATGTGTCACGCAAGCGATACCACAGTCACCATGTTCAATGGCAAACACAACATGTCTCTGTACCGACCAGACATTTGCAGGCTTGACGCAGGCTTGCGTGCTGAAGAACTGCACAGTCAAGGACTCTCTGAGTAGGTTACCTGTCGTGGTAGCAATGCATGAGCACTGACCAACCCCTTTCTACAGCATTGATGAGAGTTCAGAACCTGGCTTGCGGTGTTCCTGTCAAGAGCCAGCAGATGAAGTTCAGGGTCAACGCCCTCGTTGCTTGTATCCTCGCCGAGATTTGTGTCATCTTGAGAATATACTCCAAGCTAAAGATCTTTGGCAAGCTTGGTCCTGATGACTATGCAATTCTCATTGCAGGAGTATGTTGCAGCCCAATCCTAGGTGAAATTTCCTAACAAAGTGATATAGTTTGCTACAGTGCCTTACATCTGGCTCGCATGCAGACTCGCAGATCTTGGCTTCGGGCTCAACATCTGGGACATCACTCCGTTCGAGCGCCTGTACGAACTGCTAAGGCTCTTCTGGATAGATCAGATCATGTATAGTGTTCACTTGTATAGCACGAAGATCTCGATTCTTTTCTTTCTCCGTGGTATCTTCACTACTTCTGAGTTCAAGAAGTTGACTGTGTCGATCGGCATCTTTGTCTGCTTGTGTGGTGCTGCTACAATGATCACCACTGCACTCCAATGCCTTCCAGCTTCTTACAATTGGACAAACTGGGATGCCGAGCACAAAGGCCACTGCAACGATCTCAACTCGCAGACTTATGCTTTCGGTGGAATCAACATGGCTTGTGATATCGTCATCCTGGTCTTGCCGATCAATCACCTTTGGAAGCTGCAGGTCAAGGGCCGACAGAAGATTCAGCTCTTCGTTATGTTCAGTCTAGGCATTGTGTAGGTTTCTACGACCCCGGATTGTTCCATACAAGCTAACAGTTCGCAGTGTCACGGTGTTTAGTATCATCCGTCTACCGTTCCTGATCAGTTTGGGAAAGACGGCTAACCCAACCTGTAAGTGGCCAGGATCGAGATGCAACGCAAACACGCTAACACAAATATCAGGGGAATACGTCGAAGTCACTATCTGGTCTATCTGGGAAACGGAACTCGGCATGGTATGCGCAAGCCTCCCAGCCATCCGCCACCTCTTCAAGCATCTCTGGCCCAACGCCATGGCTACCATTGCCTCAAAGATGAGCTTCTCCAGCACAAACAAGGACTCCACACTGGACAAGAGTGCTGGAAGCTGGGGTGGCAGCCGTGGGGCTCGCTCCAAGACAGATAACAAGGAGTACTATGAGCTTGATGAGCGGAGTCTCATTGGCAAGGGGCCGGATCCTGCCACTAATGTGAGCTCCACAAACGTTCATTCGATGGCGTAGACGCCTACGACCTTGTGGCTTTGTGAAGCGTTTAGATTAATTTTACACTTTCGATGTTGTTTTAATTATTACATTAACTTTATTGTGCCAGCTTTGTGCGGTATATGGGTCACATTTAGATAGGCGCGTTCATTCGTATAGCAAAATTGCTACCCACGCGACTTTTGAGTAATGTTACTGGGATTTAACTTCAAATACCTTGGTGTCGATCCCTTCCTACTGCCGTGTGTCATTCACAAGTCGTGAGTGACAGTATCACTATTGTACTGTCCACTGTCATTGACTGTGTCGTATAATCTTCTTGGCATAGCAAGGCCTCACTGTGAGAAGTCTTTTGTCAACCAAATGCACATGGATATTCTGGACTCATTCCTGCTGATCTGCGGTTTCTCACAGGTTCGATGCCGTCCCCTAACCCTGCCCTGTATTGAATCCCTGGGAATAACACCCTGTCAATGATGTCTCACCAAGGCCCGGTCCTTAGGCCCCCAGTGATCGGCATATAAGGAACCACTAATGCCCGGGGACCGTTGAGACTCTTCCGTCCTTGCGGGCCGTTTAGCATCAAAACCCAATCTCAATGTTGCATCCCTAGGCAGGCATTATCTTGAATGCTCCCTCAACGGCGACGCCGAAAATGGCTAGCCAGGATCCAACAAGAGACACTACCAAAGTCAAAGTCAGTTCATCGTTTTCATTCAGAAAAGAGGGTCAAGGTTGTTTTAACCACCTGGATCCAATCTACCAGAAATTTGGACTCACGGGGATTATAGTGACGTGTTTTAGGGGCTCAATTCGTTTCTTTAATTTATTCAGTGTCGATGTTTCCAGGAGTTAGGTAGCCTGGGTTCACAGTGCTTGATAATACTACAGTAAGTACCGGGTTTGCTGTGATGCAACCTCAGACTCGCCTAATCCAACGTAACCCCGTGACGAATACTACTTACTCCGTCCGTTAGTTACCGTCTCCTATCTGCGTTTACAGAGTTTGCATTATTCATCCTATCTCTTTGGTCTGCATACGCTATGTAACAATACTTATTCATATTTTTTCACTGCATGTACGGAGCAGCACTTGTCTTATTTTCAGGCCCACATCAGCATAGTCTCTGACTGTCTGATGGGCTTCTGCTGGCAACACATCACCCTTAGGTGTATCATTGTGTGACTTGAAGTGGCTCGATGGCTAGACTAATATCCGGAAACATTGCAGTGAATAGGGTAACCAAAATCTGGGGCATAATCTATACGGTATCCATGTTCCCATGTTTTGTTCTATGCACAGCTCGCAAAACCCCCATGTTTCAATCCACCAGCCATCCATCGCCAGGTTCCATGTCCCAATACAGCTCTTCACTAACCAGGGCCTGTTTCACTTGGAGGACTAATTATCCTATTATGGCATTCATTGCCTTTAGCAATCTTGGCTATGTCCGTATTGGTGCAGCTTAACTAATGTAACGATATCTTTCAAAATGTAAGACCCAATTTCCCAAGCCACCCACATTCCGAATACATTCCTCCCCTGTCGGCCTGTCCCTTCGTATGTCGAAGAAGATCCAAATCTTCTTCCACGTTTCTTGCGCCGCAAGCGTGACTGTCCCGGCCTCCCGGAGAGCTCTGGCAGCGGAGATCTCCTCAACGCACGTGCTAGCTAGACTGGCGTCAACGGTCAGGCAGTTTCTTCCGTATCCGGGCCGATCTCCCAGCTCAGGTGAACGGGCTGATAATGCACAGCACTATCTCGGTTGTGCGTGAATCCTTTGCAGATAGGAGGAATCATACACTATTACGTGCTGGTGGGCTGATGGCTAATCACTCGGGTTCCTCGAGTAAATCGTCCGATACTCCGAGACTCTCATTCACAGCCGGTATATGACTGTGATAAGGCTGCATTTGACAGCATACTACTGTGTCATCTTACTTGGATTTGCATGTTGCTTTCCATATGCCCTTGAACTTTCATTCATTTCCGACCCCAAGTTATTGCCATGGTTGCTTTCGAGAAGAAGACCTTTGAAAGGTCTGCTGGCCTGTCACTCACTCGCTTCTTGAGATTTATTTCCTCAGAATACCGTATTCTGTTCACGTTCGTTTTTACCCTCAACCTTATTGGCGTTATTATCTTTCTATGGCTATGGTTCCTTGATGGCCATGCAGACCCAAATACCTGTGGCCTCGCAACGGCAATTAATCTTGCCGTCAGTATTGTTATTCGAGAAGAGCATGTCGTCAACGGCCTATACTATGTCTTCACAGCGTTTCCGAAAACGTCACCACTTTGGCTGAGGTCACGGATGGGCAAAATCTACCATCTTGGAGGTCTACATAGCGGCTGTGGAGTGGCGGCTACCTTCTGGTTCATCATGATGTCCATTGAGAAAACCAGCTTTTTCAATAACACTGAGGACCGAGATGCCGCCATGTGGGTTCACATTGTTATCATCTACATGCTGGACTGCCTTCTCATTGCAATGCTGGTCATGTCTTACCCCTCAGTACGAGCGAAGATCCACAATGCTTTCGAAGTTGTTCATCGACTGGCTGGCTGGTCTTCTCTGGCTCTTCTCTGGTGCCTTACAGTTCTCGATGCGACAATCAATACCAAGCCGGGTGATTCACCCGCAGCGGCTGTTTTCTCCAGTGCACCAGTTTGGCTCGTCTTTATCTCGACCTGTTGTGTCATCTCAACTTGGCTGAACTGTCGAAAAGTTCAAGTTGTCTCTGAGCGGCTATCTTCACATGCTCTTCGGATGTACTTCGACTACACCAATCCTCAACCTGGCACAACCATTCGACTATCATCTCGACCTTTGTTGGAGTGGCACGCCTTTGCAACTGTCAACAACCCAAAGGAAAATGGTTTCTCAGTAGTTATTTCAAATGCAGGGGACTGGACGAAGAAGGTCGTCAACGAACCACCTCGTGAGGTTTGGGTCCGCCGTACACCAACCTGCGGTGTTTTGCGTATCGCCCCGATGTTTAACAGTATTGTTCTAGTTGCTACTGGTTCTGGAATTGCTCCATGCCTTCCAGTCATTCTTGCACGGCAAACGCGGGTAACTCTATTCTGGTCAACTCGAGACCCAATGGAGACCTACGGCCCAAATATTGCTTCAATTATCATTGGAATGGGCGATAATGCACATATTCACAACACTTCAACTATGGGCCGACCTAATACACTTCCTACAGTCCTGGATCTGTACAAAAAGACAGAAAGCGAGGCTGTAGTGGTAATCTCTAATCCAAAACTGACGATCGACTTAGTCCTGGACTTGCAGGCTTTGGGAGTACCAGCTTTTGGTCCAATCTGGGATTCGTAGGAATTCTCAGGTCATGTATACTAGGATTGGATATAGTTACATCATCAAGTAGAATATTATATGATACGCCGCTGCTTCCATCTGTTGCTTCACGGCCTGTACAACAGCATTGCAGATCAAAACATTGATATTTTCATCTCAATTCAGTTTCCTACTAACGGCCAAGTGCCGAGTCCCAAAACCCAGTTTTAGAAGGTTTATCATAAGATACCGTTGATTAAGGGAAACTCTCTCAAAACTACGTGCTGGCACTGCCTCTTTTCAGATGGTCATCCTTTGTACGTCAACGTGTACGTCAACGGCAACCTTGTGAAATCAAGGATAACAAAAGGCTAAACATCTTCCTTCAGGTTTCTACAGCCTTCCATTACGACGTTACTTCTCACCGCCTTTGGTGTCCTTGGCCAGTATGATTCATCTCATCCTTCGTGATGCAATTCCATATTGCAGATCCCCCCTTCTTACTACTACCTGGCTCCAACGTTCTGGACCCCGGAACCCACAGCCTCAGAAAAGCTTGGGTCAGGCTAATCCGGCAGATGTTACATCGACCAGGTGGGTAAGCTTTGCCGGGTGGCCCTCACCTCCATCCTTGCCTAGCTCAGCACTTCATCACAGCTCTCGTACCAAAGATCACTTGGCCGATCATTATTAGTTTGCTGTCTGAAACTCGGAGCCTCGGTGAATTTGAATTTTTCAGGGCTTTTACGTGTTCTCGACTAAACCTTGGAGCGGTGGCGGGCGTACCTATGACGAAAATACGATGGAAGCCCTTGAATAAGTAGTCCAAGATTCTCACTTAGCTGTCACTGCCTTAGATCTCACTGTTTTCATCTGAATCCCAGTTCTTATCAAATCTACTATTATTCTCTATAACTATCTTCTCTCTTATCGTCTTCAAAATGACTAGCAGATCTGTCACCATTACCAAGCGCTACAGTGAGCCCATTTCAATGCGACAGAGTTCATTGCAGGAGAAGCAAGCGACCCATCAGTCTGGTAACGACCCCTGAACCAACAGCACCCACTACAACATGTGACTGACTTGAGGTAGCATACAATGCAGAGACAGAAAGGCCGAACCGCATGAAGAAGCTCGCTTACCATTTTGTCACATTATGCCTCTTCACCAAAAGTGACATGCCCACTTCCACCGGCATCAATACCACGTTCGCCATCGCAGGGATCCTGGCTGGTCCTGGCATCATCAGTAATGCCGACATTGAATGGAAAGATATGGGTAAGGGCATTCTCGTTGCTCTCTACTTCACCTGGCACTTGACCCTTTGCTTCAATCTCGGAAATCAGCGTCAGCCGCAGTCCGTCATTGAAGATGGCGTCAACAAGCCGTGGCGGCCCATTCCAGCTGGCCGCATATCTCCTGAGCTGGCACACAAATGGCAGCTAGTCTCCATTGTCATCCTCCTTGCTCTGTGCTATACTACTCTGGGGGCTTGGCAGGAAACTGTCTTTTACCTCTTCTGCACCTGGCTGTACAATGAGCGTGCTTGGGGTGACAAGAGCTGGTGGCAGCGCGCGCTAATGAATGCCTGCGGTATCACCACCAACCGTGTAGCAACCCTTCGGGTAGCAGTCACCGCCATCCAAGCCAATTCCCATGAGAACTTCGAGTTCACTAACAAGGGTTTGGGCTGGTTTCTCATGTGCGCATCCCTTGTCTTCACTACCATTCAAGTTCAAGACTTGCGTGATCAGGAGGGTGACAAGTTGATCGACCGCCAGACCTTTCCTCTTATTCTTGGCGATGCACCAACACGCTGGATCACAGCTGTAGCTGTTATGATCTGGTCATTGGTCTGTCCACTTTACTGGGGACTTGGAGTTGTCGGCTGTGCCGTCCCCATCTTGACTGGAGCTATAGTCTCAGCTCATATGCTCATCTGCCGCTCTCGTGAGCGGGACCAAACAAGCTTCCGCCTGGTGGCAGTTTGGTGGGTATCATTGTACTGCCTCCCCATGATGAGTGCGTGTGGGCTATAGGCTTGGCATTTCATGCAACTGGGAGTAAGATTTGTGGACGAGCTGGGTATTCCCCAGGATCGGTGATGGCTGGTTACACTGTTTTGTGGGATGTTGGACTTGGGGTCTTGAGGGAAAAAGGATGAATTCGAAGCGATTGGACTAGTAAAGGAAAGGCCATGGCTTAGGTACATGTAGATTGAACTTGCATTAAAAAGACTCTAGAAGTAAAATTGAAACGAGTGTTGATGAAAAGCATGAAATCTTCAAGTGTATTAGATCTAGTCCTTGATCAAGCAGTGAGCAACCAATCTTCGGTCCAGGGTAAAGGTAAAGTGATGATTGTGAGCTTCGGGTGAGTAACCATGGAGATCCATAGAATGATTGGTTGGGTGAGTGTCTAGGCTCATTGGTCACTCAAAGTGGGGTTGTCGCGACTCTTGGCTCCAAGGCTGATCACGACAGCAAGAAACTCTATTTAACCCGCTCAACCTCTTGCAACTTATTCATCAGAATGGGCTTCGCCTGCGACCCTTGTTCCATCAGAAAAATAAAATGTAGTGGGGACTCGCCGTGCAAGCAATGCAAGGCCACGTCTCTATCCTGCTCATACGATAGGAAGCGCAAGAAGTCGGGACCGAAAGGGCCCAGAAAGCGTACCAAAGAGGCCATCCAGAAGGCTCAGAGATCTGCAAAGCATACAAGACCCGACATTGATGGTGAAATTCGATCTCAAGACGTGGTTGGAGCTCCTTCATCTACGCAACACAATGGGTCGTCGAATAGTTCGCCAAGTGGCGGCTCCCCAAGTCCTCAGGCCGTGCAGGATATGACGATTATTAGCTATGATGCTCGGATACCGATGTCATCCTTCAGCTACTACTTGAACATATATCACGACTGTTTATATGTTGTATGGCCCGTCATAGACCACGAAGTACTTCTCACCCGTCTCGGCAACCCCGATAACAAGATTGCATATGCCCTTGCCGCATCGATATGCTCAGCAACTCGAGCTCAGCTTCGCCTTTCCAATGATGATGCAGGCCCTTCGACGTATCAAATGGCATACGAAGCTGAAAAATCTCGTCTGATGCTCGATTACTCGAAGCATCAAATCATCGACGGCCTGTTGACATGTTTCTTCCTCCATGTCTTCTACTCCAACACAGGACGAATTACAAAATCTACACTACTTCTTCGAGAAGCCATTGCATATGCACATATTCTCGGACTTCATCAAGACCTGTTCTATACTGATTTGAGCCATGATACTGTCCAGTATCATCTTCGCATCGCGTGGATTTTGTTTATCACAGACAGGTGAGTCCTGAGTCTCGCTCTCGCTTTCGCTCTCCCGAAACCCGCTGACACACCCAGGGCTCACTCCCTTCAACACGATCTACCTCCTACGTTTAAGCTCAGTCCGACACTGCCGGAACTCCATCCACAACAAGACGCGGGGCTTGGTTCAGCATTCTGCAGTTTGTGCAGACTGTTTCAAGCTTTTGACGATGCCTGCCCTCCAGATGTTAGATCCAACCAGGTTGGCTTCTTGGGTGCCATTAGCTCACAATTGAGGGCGCGGTATCCTCTTCCTCTTTGCGACAATGAGATTCAGCGAGCGGACATCGTTGTAACTGACTCTTGGCTGCGCGTCGTGCTATGGAAAGCGGCCATCCCATATGTCGACGCAAATACTGACCCAAACGATCAAGGTCTTAGTGTCTCGTTTCCCACGTCCGTGGCGAGAGATTTACTGGCGAAACTGACCACTCTGTCCTCCTGCGCTCTCGAGACCCATGGCCCTGGAATGGTAAGAATTCACCGCATCTTACTCTCGCCAAAATGCTGATCCCGAACAGATGTCGAAATTGTTTGAAGTCGCGAACTCAGTGGCAGACGTCATCATCTGCGCCCCTGACCTCGCAGATGTAGATTCGGCTCATGTTGGCCCTCGAGATATTCTTTGCGCCCTGAGCAGCTTGATCGCCTCGCTGCGAACGACAGCCAACCCTGCGCTTCTCACCCTGTTACGAGAGAAGATGATGGCCTGTGCATTAGGCCAGGCAGGGCCAGGAAGGCTGTTGCAGATCACGGATGTCCCGGATGAAGATCTACAAGCTGAAGAGATGAATCTAGTAGACTAACTAGAATGCTACATCAACGGCCATAGTTCACAACTAGTAGTTATTAAAGTGTGGTGAGTCGTCAATACGGTTTTAAGAGTAAAGCATAAGAACTCTTTTTATTCCGGCACCGCCTGTATTTCGACTATTCCGAGTCACGAATATATCCAAACGCACATCAATTCACAATACTTTCATACAAAGCTCCAAAGTCATTTCCCAACCCCTTTAAAGTTACCTCCTAAATTACGTCCCTATTAGACCCCTCAGACATGTTCTGCTCCAGCCGTGATGCTTTCGGCCTCAACTGATTTGCGCAGAACTCCCCTGGACACTTCGGAGTGAACAGGGTCCGCAGCAATGCCATCAAAGACAACCGCGATTTCCTCCAAAGTTCTGCCCTTTGTTTCAGGGAACAGGAACCATATAGTTGGCAGCATAGCCGTCAGTGTCGCGATGTAGACGAAGTAGAACTTCCACTGGATAGCTTCAAGGGCGATGGGGTTGACATATTCTGGCAGCAAATGTTAGCAGCAATATCCTAATGTTCGTGGAGATAACATACGATTGAAGAATCCAGCGGCAAACACAACAGTCAAGTTGATGCTCAGTCCCTTGGACCTCAAGTCGAACGGCAGGATCTCGACAGGGTAAGCGATGGACAAAGGCGTGAAGGCAATATCGTAGAAGCCAAAGAAGATGAAAAGGAACGCAACCACGCAATATCCTGCGGCTTTGGTTCCGTGCTCGGCGAAAACGGCCGAGAGAGCTGTGACTATGATGAAGCTGGCCAGCATGCCGCTGGTTGACAGAAGCCACAGTGGTCGACGACCATATCGTTCGGCAGCCATAGCGCCCAGGGCAGCTAGGATGGCGTTCCAAACTTGGAGGCCAAGGTTGATACCAGCTTGTGAGACTGCGTCTGTGACTCCGACGCTCGTCAAGATCGGTGCAAGGTAATAGGAGACAATGCCTAGCTCGAATCAGTAAACAGACTTCAGTTCTTCCCTTGGACCACCTACCGTTTCCAGCCCACTGAATCATAAAGCCGACCAACACACAGATCAAGAGTCTATGGCGGTTTCCCTTAGTCTTAAAGAATGACATAAATCCGATGTTCTTCTCCGCTTCGCGCTCTTGATCTATAACCGTGCAGATCTCCTTGAACTCAAAGTGAACAAGTTCGTCCTCAGTATCACCATTGGCGTGATATTTGACGAGCATGGCGAGAGCTTCATCACGTCTGTTCTTGGAGATCAACCATCGAGGGGATTCGGGGATAAAGGTGAGACCGATGAGTTGAAGACCTGGAAAGAAAGCCTGGAACAAGACGGGAAGTCTCCAGCTCCAGCTTCCACTCATGTGTAGTGTTCCGATAGTAACGACGGCTGAGAGGATGGCACCCCAGAACCAGATGGCTTGGAACATGTTGGTGACATTGGCGCGGTGTCTCGGGTGGGCGATCTCGGTGGTCAGAGGTGGTGCCGACGTTTGCGCGAAGCCTAGGCCGATACCTAGCATGATCTTGGTGCCCAGGAATGCCCATGGACCATTCGTAGATGCTTGGATGATAGCTGCTGCGATCATAATGGAAGAGCCCAAGGCGATGGTGAAGCGGCGGCCCATCCAATCACTGACGTATGCAGCTGGGATGAAGGCTGGCAAACCACCCAAGCTGATGCCAGCTATGATCAGGCCAAGGATGCTTGTGCTGACATCTCCGATGTTGTCGTGCCCTGAGGAATGTCAGCGGGTGTTTGGGAAGAAGCATAATAACTTACATTGTTTGATGGTTAACAATCCATTCATAAGACTTCCGTCGAATCTGGCAATGGCTCAGTACATTTTCCCGCATTACAGTGGCGAGGAAGAAACATACCCGTTGGCAGCAGCCGATGCGAACATGAACCCAATGCCGATGTTGAGCTTTCTCAAGCCAGCATCGTGCATCCAGTTCTCGTTCGTGTTGTTCTTGTATCGTTTGTAGACAGCATTGCCTGGATTGGTATCTTTGGAGGATATGACAGCCATGATGGCGCCTGGTAGTGGTCGATCTGGCGTTCTTGACGAATACGTAAAGGGGTAAAGAGATTTGGTGTTGATTGGGATCAGGATTGCTGATTGTCGTAGTGCCTGAATGATAGAAGAAGAGCCTTCTTATCTGATTGCTTTACTTTTCGTTGTGAGTGAAGCTGATTTAGATAGAGATTGCGGACACTTACTGGGAGCAATGCCAGGCTTATATATGTATTTTCTGAGTTGAAGCATCAACAGAGACCGACCAAGTCACTTAACCGTCAGCCCATACGTGACTGGTGACCCTCGGCTTTCGGATCATGAGAAAATCTTTAAGGTCTGGAATAAACTAACGGGGAAAATCACCCCATGGAGGTCAGATGCTGTTCCCCAGCTTTCCTCCACAAAACCCGATGAATTCTCTGGTTCTCAACCTGGGGTTGAGCAACAGCTAAACTGATTGGCGGAAAGAATTTCGGCAAGATTACTGACTCGATTTGCTGCCCTCGTTAAGTGGGTCCGCGATGTCGGAAAGATTCTCGGGAGGTTTTGAGGAAGGATTCTCGGGAGAAATAAGATGAGACAGCGCATGTTGGGCACATCATGTGTTCCTCTGCGGGCAGATTCTCGGTGATGGCAGCGGAATCTCCGTCGTGGCTTTCTTCGCCCATGTTCAAATAGTCTCTGTCATTCCACCATGGACTTTCATTCATCTTCATCCACCCAAGCTCAATCATCAGCCATGCCCTCTGCAACACAAGACATATCCGGCCCGGTCAGCGAGGCCTGGTGGAAGGAGGCTTCTGTCTACCAGATCTACCCTTCATCCTTCAAGGACACAAATGGAGATGGCATCGGTGACATTCCTGGTGTGATCGAGAAGCTAGACTACTTCAAGAACCTTGGTGTTGACATCGTTTGGCTATGTCCCGTTTATCCGTCGCCTCAGGTCGACATGGGTTACGATGTAGCCGACTACTGCGATATTGACCCGCAGTATGGGACCATAGCCGACGTTGAGCGACTCATAGAGGGTCTGCATTCGAGAGGTCTGAAGCTACTGATGGATCTTGTGGTCAATCACACCTCAGACAAGGTTAGACAACATTCACAATGGAATTAGCACTTGCTAACGTCTTTCACAGCACAAATGGTTCCAAGAATCCAAGTCATCTAAAGACAGTCCTTACCGAGACTGGTATATCTGGCGAAAGCCCAGATACGATGAGAATGGAGAGCGACAGCCACCCAACAACTGGCTCTCCTATTTCGGAGGTACATGTTCTTGAACGGTCTTGGGCTTTCTCGCGCTGACATAAGATTCTACACAGGAAGTGCATGGGAATACGACTCTGTCTCTGATGAGTACTATCTCCATCTTTTCGCCAAAGAGCAGCCCGACCTCAACTGGGAGCATGCTCCGGTACGCGAGGCCGTGCATGATATCATCCGTTTCTGGCTGGACAAAGGTGTCGACGGGTTTCGGTATGTCCCTCGCTTCCGAAACTTTAAACCACACAACTGACCTGGCAGAATGGACGTTATCAACTTTATTAGCAAACAAGACGGTCTACCCGACGCCACCGTCAGGATTCCTGGAGCCAAGTACCAGTGGGGTGACGAGCATTACGCGTGCGGTCCTCGACTACACGAGTATCTTCAGGATATTGGCAAGATCCTCAAAGAGTACAACGCCTTCTCCGTCGGCGAAATGCCAGCAGTTCAAGACCCCAAGGAAGTCATCAAGAGTGTTGGTGAAAGTCGTGGCGAGCTAAACATGATCTTTAACTTTGAGATGTAAGTCAAAATCATCCTAGACGAACTGCATCCATTCTGACTTTATTCAGCGTGGATATGGATCATGGCGACGGAGGAAAGTTCACACCACACAAATGGGAAATGCAGGACCTGAAGAGGATCGTCAACAAGTGGCAGACGTTCATGTACAAGAACAGGGGCTGGAATGCCCTATACCTCGAGAATCACGACCAGGCAAGGACAGTTTCGAGATGGGCCTCCGATAAGCCCGCCTACCGAGCGCTGTCAGCCAAGATGCTGTCCACATTCCTGTGCTTCCAGAGCGGTACAGTGTTTGTATACCAGGGACAAGAGCTGGGCATGGCCAACATGCCGGCGGACTGGGAGATGACTGAGCATCGAGACCTGGAAACATTGAACCACTGGGAGGAGTAAGGCATCTCTTTTCCCGTGATGGGTCGACAATTGGCTAACTTGTGTTCAGGTTGAAGCAGATAGCGGGCTCTGATGCGGCAGTCCTTGAGATCGCACGCAAGGAGTACCAACTCAAATCTCGCGATCACGCGCGAACCCCAGTACAGGTTAGCACAAACGCTTGTAGAATCATGAGACCGTCTGACATGATGCCAGTGGGACTCTTCGCCTAATGCGGGCTTCTCGACAGCAACACCATGGATCCGAGTCAACGACGACTATAAAGAGTGGAACGCCGCAACTCAGATCGCCAAGCCCGATAGTGTGTTTGAGCATTGGAAGTCTGCACTTGCGCTTCGAAAAGAACTGAAGGACATCATCGTCTATGGAGACTTTGAGCTTCTTGACGAAGAGAACGATGATGTGTTTGCGTATGCACGTTCGAATGGAACACAGAGGGTTGTCGTTGTTTGTAACTTCCGAGACCGAGAGATTTCTTGGTCCCCTCCGGTCGATTTACAGTCGGGCAAGGTTTTGCTGGCAAACAGTCCGGAAGTCGATCTGTCACAGAAGACAATTAGTCTTCGGCCCTTTGAGGCTTTTGTTTGTCAATTAGATTAGAATAGATATCTTAACCTAGACTAAATCAATGTTTCAAAGAATTGGTGCCTAAGCAATCCAAGACCACAGTCAATAAAGCCGCAGAAACTGAAGCTTGCCACATGGTCTGGGCAACGCTGGAGTCGTGTACTCGGTTGCTTTGAGTGAATGGCTGCATCTGAGTTAAATGACATATCAGTGGCTATTTGCAACTCAGCTGGCACCAATAGCTATTCCTCCGCTTCGGAGATCCTCCCCGAATAGCTCAGCTGGAAGAGCGTTCGGCTGTAACTGTTAACTGACACCGAAAGGTCACTTGTTCGATCCAGGTTTCGGGGAAACATCTTTTTGACATTTTTGACAATAGTAATAATAACTTGAGAATAGTTGTTTATGTGTACCGTCAATTAATTATTAAAACCCGTCGCTAACTGTGTGTCTTTTTATACTATACGACTTGATTGAGTGGGAGAGTTTGATAGCCGCGACAGTACCTCAGAGCTGGACCGATGTTTTCCCGTGTATTCACGAATCCCCTCCTCGCGTAACGCGTTGTGCATCTCTCATGATGACAGTGTGAACGTCTCAACAAGCACAGCAAAGATGCAATACGCTACTGCGGCAATTGGAGGCTACCCCGCCCTTTTGGTTTCACGAAACTCTCGCCATGCGCGTGTGAAGCTGTGCTACTGACGTCATCGTTTCCGCGCTTCGCCAGATCATTTTGCTAAACCTCAAACTCCAAAGCAGAGGCGCTCTTCCTTTTTATCGGGTGTCCTTCGCAAACGCTATTATTTGCTGTTCGCCTCTTTATATCCATTTGTTTCGCTTACTTGGTTACGCGAATATGGCTCTCTTATTGCTTGCCGGTTGTTGGCACTGCCGCGAAGATGTTCATGACGCCCTCAGCTCTGGGAAACATCTCGTGCCTCTACCGATTAGTTCACAGTGGTTTGAGCAATCGATCGCCTGAACAAGTGTTCGGCGCCTCAGAAATATGCAATCTTCAAACGAGCAAACACCAGAGGTACGGGTGACTGCCGTTTGCTTTGGCCCGCGCCTCGCTTTTGCGTTTGCACTCGCACACTTACTTTGGCAATAGTGTTTGTTCCATGAGCCTTCAACATTCTAGGTTTCCAAACCTTCGCTCTTGTCTCGCCGCGTGTAAAACATAGAACGTCCGCTTACAGGTTCCCGCGCTTCCAACCGACGTTGCCTCGTGCTCAGCCCTTCGAAGCGACGAAAGATCACGGCGAAAACTCGACATCGGCCGTTCAGCGATGCCTGAATCTCAAGCGAAGAAGAAGTCTCCTGCGAAGGGCCTTGATGCCTCGAAGTCAAACGCAAAGGCAGGAACATCAGCTCCGTACGAGTTCAGCGGGCGTGACTCGATCAACATCAGCTCGTTCGACCTTGCGCAAGTTCAGGAATCGCTGGAGCACTCCGATGTGCCTTCAATGCAACCGCAGCTCAAGTCGCCCAGACAATGTCCTCGAGAATGGAACCACCCCATGCACTGGCAGCTCTCACAGCATGAATTCTTGATCGCGCGCCACAAGGCTTTGAGGTCGTCAGGTAAGACCTCTCTGGAACTCTTCGCAACAATCACTGACACCTCCAGTGCCTTCTCATCCGCCCACGTTACCTGCCCTCGAACCAACTTCGAAAACTCCCGAAACCCTTCCGCTCGATGAATCAGCCAGCGATTCACGTCCCCCGTCAACCGGCGAGAGCTCCACGGCTTCTACGAAACCTCCCATCCCAGAAATCCGCGTATCCCCTCCCGAAGAGCTGAACGAAACCCCCCGTCAAGCGCCCCCTCCGATCGAAGACCCCGCCTATCCCTGGGCGGAAGAAGAGCTTCAAGCTCTGGAGGAGATGCGAAATGAACAACGTCGCTTGCATGAAGAAACCCTCGATGCGATGGGGAAAATGGCCTACTGGTCCTTCAGAGCGCAACGTGCTGCGAATCGAGTCAAGAAGACAATGTGTGAACTTAGGAGCTACATGGATGAGGTTCTGGCTGAGCAGGAGGGTGCTCAAGGCCATGAGGAGAACGGATGCACTGTTTTGCCTCTATCTTTAACGAAGTGAATTCGTTAAAAGATGGATCATGGCAATGATAGGGTTTGGCCCAGAGAGTCATGGCAGGCTTTGCTACATAAGTAGATCAGTATAATCACGATTAATCGTAATTTATCCACCGTGCCACTGGACTTCGACTTGGTGAATTTTTCTTAGACTGCAAGACTGAACATAACGCTTTGTGACGAAATTCCTTTGGTGCACGAGAATTCCAACAAAAAAAGCTGAAAGCTGGGAACAAACCTACACAATTTAAACACCATTCATGACGCCGCTAACATTTTGATTCAGCTTCATATCAATTTAGATTAAACTCAATTTGATATGGTTCACAGCTTAATCGCCCTTCTGTAGCATCATGATATCGACTTTCGAGGTTGGTATAGGGTGGGGTACAGCTTTCAACGCTTTGAATCCAACACCCCCGATAACGAACTCTCATACAAGCTTGCAATTGTCTTTTTGACTATGCAACACGCGTTGTATTGATTATCATCCAACTACAGAGTACAGAGCAGCTTTTGCCTCGTTTTCGGCTCATGTTTGCGCGTTGATGGGCACCTTTGGTCCTGTAGCCTGTCGCGCCTCTTCAGTACGCGATTTTTCTAGCATTGACACTAACACAACCATACAGTGAACAACCGGAACAGTCTCCATGCGACCGACAAAATCAGACGGCAGATAAAAAAATTGCAAGATGCGCATCTGCAAATCGGCGATACCAAGATCGTCTTCATGTGATGTCTGCCCCGCAATGCCGGCTGAGGTACCCGGAGTGATTAAGCGGTGGCATTTGGACATCATACCTTTTACAGAACGCGATGCTCTGCACAGCAAACAAGAGTGTCGGATGGGCATACACGACTGACATGCAATTTGCCTGCATTTGCCTCTATCCAAAAATGTCTTTGCACAGCCTGATGTGACGCGTCGACATCTCATTTGTCGCGATATCTTGGTTGTGCGACGTACAGCACCCACTCCATTTTCCAACCACCTGCAGCGAGCAAACGGGCAGCGCCCATGCCTAATCGATGTCGCGATCAATGGCTTAACAAATCGACATACACAAACGATGGCTTCTAGCTGTCGCGATATTTTGGTGAATGTGGAAAGCGAAGTTTGCGTCGAAAGGTGCGAAAGAAAAGACACGACTGCCTACAAGTTTTAAGCCAGGTGACCTTGTTCTCACTGAGCACCACACGATATCCGGCAGCTCTATGTTCGTTGCACCAACACTCAGACCGGACCTTGGCCCGACCCGCGTGTGTAAATTGTATCCCAGGCCAGCTCCATACATGGTCTTGTATGTGACAATGACACCAACAATGCATGGCTGGGTTGATGTTGGTCATCAGCATCGTGGTTGAGAGGTTGGTTGAGGTCCATGTGTGATGGTCATCACAACACGACGCTGAGGCTCCAGTACCCGGCGTTACACTCAATGCGACATGGATAAGCAATAGAGGGTTACACTTGTTTGCCAGCCAAGACGGTACACAAGCCTTGATTCACGATTGCTCTGAGTCCCCCCAAGCCACGCTGGCCATAACGCGGGGAGTCCCCTGTCGCGTACCTGGAGATCTTGAGATCACCAAGACTCTATGCGTTTCAACAAGTCCAACAAATCGAGAAGCAATCGCTTTTCTTTACCTTTATTCCTTATTGCTTTTTTCTCCTTCTTCTTGCGGCCTCGAAATCCCAGCTCCGTCTCGGTCCCGATGCGCGCACACAGAGCCTTGCCAATTTACTGCCGCGTCGCAGCAACCAGCCGTCAAACGGATGCCGTCCCGAGCCAACAACGCACTTTTCCCTGCGCAGACAAGAGCAGCTTCCCGACCGAAAACATGCTACGATCAATCTGGACGTGATGATGCTTACGGGGCGGGGAGACTGGTGAAATGAGAGTGACAGGAGTCAGCATGGCGTTTGCTGTTCATGGCCAACAGCCTCTCCCTAGCATCATCGTCAATACACGGTCGCGATCTCGCTTTCTGTCTTTTGCCCTTCGAAAGTTCATCACCAAGTTCAAGCCACTAGTCAGTCACCATGGAAAGCGCTTCCAATGCCCCCGAGAATTCGTCGCGACCGGAGAACACACCTACATCGTCGCAACCCAGAAATCGACCGTCGAATAGTGCAGCTGGTAGCAGCTCCAGACATAGCGAAATGAACAGGTTGCTTGACAAACTCGCAAAAGATCTTAAATATCGCGACGGTGATGGTATGTCGAGCCTGGGCGTTCCCCATCGACCGTGGATAATGATTGGGACCATGTTCAAGAGTTACTCACTTTTGACACTAGGACAACGCTCTAGTGAGAATTCCCTTACCCCCAGTGCGCGGAGAGGCGCGACACCAACACCACCAGCACAGTCTGCCAGTAAGTACTGCGAGCACACCCACTGCCACTACCACTGCATCTGCGTCTGCGTTCCTTTCTCAAATACGCTCGTCCCCCATCAAAACACAATATGCTGACGGTTCGCAATAGAAGATCTAAGTTGGAAATATCCTGGCGGTCGGGAGGCGACTGGTGATTTCCTCCTCAGTGTTGCGCATAGGGAGATGGACCGTCGACGCGACGCGCAGCCGAATCCTTGTTGGATATCGGAAGAGCGGTTTCCCATTGAGGAATTTCTGGGGTGGAGAATATACGATGAGGATAGTGTGGTGATCAATGTGAGATGGGCAGATGGCAGCCCTGATACTGAGGAGCCGGAAGAGATCATGCACATCGACAGTGCCCAGACGCTATTGAACTTCTGGAGACGGCAGGGTGGTCGCGGTCGGGCAACTGGCTTACAGGAGAACCGTATTCTAAGGGTCCTAAAGAGCAAGGAGTCCAGGAAAGACAAGGGCAGTGAGTTACTGCTCTGTCAATTCATTGGGCTCCCAGCAAGTGACCGCTACACCACCTGGATGTCTGAGGAAGAGGTCCAAGATAGGGCCCTGGGTCAATGGTTGGAATTTAAGACGGGGGTTAATAATATCTTCGGTTGAGATGTTGGAAACTGCACAATCATGGATATATTGTCTACTCGTCGACAGGCTTCTCGATCTCTCTTTGGTTCGCATTATTTGGGCTGTTGGTTACCTATTTGATGCGCTGTCGGTTTGAGACGGTTGAACGGTGGAGCTGTTACTTAATGTTATGGGGGACGCTTCCAGGCGTATCGCTTCTTCGGTCGCACCACTTATTACACTTTCTTACCGGTTTGCGAAAATTACAAAAATAGTCGCAAGCGAACAATCAATTGGCAAGTCATTGGCCTCTCCATCGTAAAACCCCGTATCTTGATGGATCTGGTGTCCATTGCTAGGGCAGATGTTGCAATTTCCGACTGATCGACAACTACCGGGGCCCGCTAAGTCCCCTGTTAATGGTTCAAAATAAGTCAAGTCCCCTGACGAATGCCCTGATGCCCAGTGTAATGACTCGTCAGCGCCCAACTGTCGAACATTATGCTTATCGACCGTTTCACCACTTGGCGCGATGCTCCCAATACTTGGCTTTTGCTTCACTCCATCTTTACGATGGGGTACACGTCGTTTTTGTTATCTTGCATCAAACATGTTCATGTGGCTGCCGCGTGCGTGACGGGCATCTTCCCTACTGAGATGTCTCTGCATTTCTTGCTCGCCTCACCGACCTGCAGCCGCAACCGTTACGGCAATAAGCAAGGTGATCACCGCGGACCTAGGAAGCAGGAAGCCCGGGCCGTTCCTTGTCAATTCTCACTGGCGTGAAACCTAACTTAGCACGAGCCGTTGGAAGGCTTCGAAGCCGTTTCGCTATCAACGGTCCCTTTTAGAAAAGCCTCTCTCCTCATTCGCGGGCCCCCGGCATTTGCGTCGCACTTTTTCTGCGGAGATCATGGACGATCTGTGAAAAAAATTACCGCAGAAATGGTATCCCTGCCTGCAGAAAAATGTACTGTACTGCAACCCTTGATCCCCGCTTACTTCGGCTCTTGTGATGCAGACCAGAGTTTTACCGCGCTCGTACTTCGTCTTATAGGCTTGAGCAAACAAGGTTGAAGCATTAGACCATCCTTCACAGTCCAAATGGAGCATTCTTCCCCGTTGGAGTACACCGTCGACGTTGCAACCCTTGACTGACTCGCAGCGATGCGATAGTCAAAGGTCCCTCTGTCTGACCCACGCATGTGCCGCCTTGTGTTGAAGATAGCCAACAAATGTTTCATTGCAGAAGCTTACGCAGCATGTGAGGATGCTCTTTGAGACTTGGTGTTTTGCTGTGCAGATCTCTCATATATAGATCTTCCCCTCATCTCCTCTCTTGTCGCTGGATCGTACTGTTTCTAGCCGCTGTAACTGCCATCATGGGCCTCCTCTTGCTTCCAGCTGTGGTTCTAGCCGCACTTATCGTGTATTACGTGCTCTTCCCCAAAAAGAAGACCGGTCTTGACCTCCCTCCTGGTCCTAAGCCTCTCCCCATTGTTGGTAACGTCTTCGATCTTCCGCCGGCTGGAACGGCTGAGTATAAGCACTGGGCCAAGTTCAAGGATCTGTATGGACCCATCAGCTCTATCAATGTCCTTGGAACTCCCCTTGTTGTCCTGAATGACCGAGAGGCTCTTCATGACTTACTTGAGAAGCGGTCGACCAAGACCTCGTCCCGACCTTGGTCCCCCTTCGCAAGTGAGCTCTGCGGATATAGCGTATTCCTTCCTGTCATTCCCTATGGAAACAAGTTTCGATACTTCCGTAAGCTGGTGCACCAACAGATGGGCACCAAGTTGATCTGCTCCGAATTCCGCGACACTCAGGATCTGGAGTCACTTCGGTTCCTTGTGAGGACGATTGAAAGACCCGAGGAGTTCCAGAAGCATATCAAGACGTAAGTTCAGCCACGAGGAGTAGAGTAAGCCTGTCCTAGCGAAGTATTGGCTAACAACTTTCACAATAGTGAAGCTAGCGCGATCATCTTGCGAATCATTTACGGATACAACATTGAGCCCAAGAAAGTCGACCCTCTCGTCAGCCTGATCGAGAAGATGATGATCAACTTCTCCGACGCCTTTGTTCCTCTATCATGGGCTGTCGACATCGTGCCCAGCCTCGCCCGCCTCCCAGATTGGTTCCCCGGAACTTCTTTCAAGAAGACTGCCAGAGAGTGGCGCAACACCACCGATCAGGCTTTAAACACCCCTTACAACTTTGTCATGGATCAGATGGCTAGCGGAACAAACCGACCGTCATACGTTTCTCAGCTCATGAGCAGCAAGTCATTCAAGAACGACAATGGTACTGGCGAGCCTACCAAGGAGGATATCGAAGCTGTCAAGGCTACTGCGACTATCATGTACGGCGGTGGTGCTGATACCACCGTTTCGACAATCAGCAGCTTCGTTCTTGCCATGATTGTTTTCCCCGAGGTTCAGAAGAAGGCTCAAGCTGAGATCGATAGCGTCACTGGAGGCGAGAGACTGCCGACTTTTGAGGACCAGGACCGCATGCCGTACATCAACGCCCTCTGCAAGGAGGCTCTCCGATGGATGCCTGTCGTTCCTACCACTACAACTCACGTTACTGAGGAAGAGATTGAGTACCGAGGATACCGCATTCCCAAAGGCACATACCTCATCCCCTCAACGTGGTGGATTCTGCACGACCCCGAGATCTACGCCAACCCTGATGCCTTCGACCCTGAGCGCTTCATAGCTCCCCGAGATGAGCCTGATCCTAGTGACTTCGCTTTCGGATATGGTCGCAGAATCTGCCCTGGTCGATACCTGGCTGAGGATAGTATCTTCATGACGGTCGCTCGATTGTTGGCAGTCTTTGATATGCGCAAGGCTGTTGATGAGAATGGAAAGGAGATTGATGTCGTGATTGATGGAACACCTGGTCTGATCAGCCACCCTGTTGAGTATGCTTACAGCATTACGCCAAGAAGCGCCAAGCATGTTGAGATGGTTCGGGCTGCGGAGAGGGTGCATCCTTGGGAGGAGAGTGACTCCAGTCTTTTGAAGAAGGATTCTCCTGTTTGAGTTATGTAGCAAGAAACAAGAAACATTTGAACTCAATCAAAAAGACCCCAGTAATCAGTGTAACGTGTTGGCCTGGCGTGATGTTCACAGTCGTCAATGATGTGCCAGACTTGCCTGAAAGTTCCAATACTGTTATTCAGCAACATCAATCGAGCTACCATGAGCCAGTGGCCCTTGCAAGAAGTTACACTGAAAAAGGATCGATGAGAGGGGGCGGAGCTGATCAGATATGCCACTTGACCTTGAATCAGCCATATTAGTGTCCATGATGTTGTGAGCAGAACCACATAGTAATCTGTATCAGTGTTGATATGCTGCGTGAATGCTGAAAGGAAAGCCGCGAAAGAGTGCTATAAGTGTAGGCCAGCACCGGCCTAATCTTCTGACCAACAAGACAAATTGCACACCACAAGAACACAAACAAACAGCAGACATCAAATCACTTGAAACCCCACCAAACTTTTCAACCGCCACCAAACAATTTGATCACTCAATCATTCAACTATTCATCATGTGTATCAACGTCGTCCCATATGGGAAATGCACCAAATGCGAGGAGCGAGTTAGGTGGGAAGCTCAGGCAAAACTCACTCCATGCCAGTTGAGCAAGGAAGGAAAGCAGTGCGAGACAACTGAGAAACAAGAAGACAAACCTGTTACATGCGGGGACTGCCGAAATGACGATGCTGAGGGATCATACTCATATGGGTCAGCCCCTCTTCCCAACCCTTTGAACTGATGACCTATCTTGGTTGGGAGAAGGCTTTCATCGGCGGAAGGAGTTGCTAGCGAGGCCCTTCTGGGCGAGAGAGGCTACAGCAGGGACATAGAGTCAGTTATGTGAAGCCTTCTGAAATTGATCTTTCTACATCCGCACTACTTGAATCTCGCCACGGGAAATCGTGCTGAGATGCCCATTTATGTGAATAGGAGTTTGACTGTCGCATGAGTTATGATGTGTTCTAGAAGCCTGCTTGTAAATCAAAATAACCATTAACTAGTAGCTCTCTAAGTAAAATTCATAATATCACTGCAACCAAGAAGTGTTGTTTGTTGGCAATCACGGCTTGACAAAGCGATACTTGATGTATGGAATCCAGCCCTTGGGCATATCAATCTTCTGAGCAGTGAAAGTGCAGGGGCTGAAGACAGGCCAAGTGCGATCTTTTGAGAATCCAGCCTCGGTGAATGTCTTTGTGACTTCCTTCCTGCAAGGATACTTGAACTCAAGATTGTACCAGCGATCATATGAAGCAGCTCCCCACTCGACCACCATCTTGTTACCTCGAAGAGGGAACTTGAGGAAATCATTGTCGAAAGCATCGATCGCATTGATGAGGGCAGTGAGGGAACCTTGAAGCTCTTTCTTCAGGTGACCCTGAATCTGGATGAAGCCATCACGAACCTTGCGTGAAGACGCAGTCTTGGAGAGCTCCGCGTTGTTCTTCCAGTTCTGAGTAAGCTGAGCGTTGATCTTCTTCAAGGCATCACGAGATCTCGACTCGTGCTTGGTGAGGAGAATGAGAGGGGTAAGGTTTCTCTTGATGTCGTTGGCATACATGCTGATATCAGATGTGACAGTACCGTAGCCATGCATGACGCCGCGAAGAGTGTCGAATCTTCCATCATCCATAAGATCAACAAGGTTGTTAGGGATAAGATACTGCGCATCAAGGTTGTAGGCAGCCTGGATGTTGCTCAGGAAGTTGTAATAGATGAACTTGCGCTTCTCGTCGGCAGAGTTAGCAGCGGCGATGATGTTGCTGAGATCCTTGACGGCTTTGAGAGCGGCAGACACTGTGGAAGTTAGCAATGAAAGACCACGCAGAGAGGAATAGTGACTGACCATTGTTGAGGTATGTAGAAGCAGTCTTGCCCGAGCAAGCATTCTTCTGACAGATGCTCTTCTTGATGGAGTCGACCTTGGTTTGAACAGTCTTGACGCGCGTTTGGACAGTGGTTGCAGCATTCTTGATGGCCATGATTCGGTTCTTGTAGGGTGTAGCAAAGGTCTTTTCCCAGTCGGCGAGCATCCTTGACATCTGGCCGTTCTTGATCTCGGTGCCCTTGGGAATCCACTCAAAAAACCATTCCATGACGGAATCGAGTTTGTCTCCGTAGCATCCACTAGGATCGCATTTACTAAGGCGCTCTACAAGATCGAGGTAACTCTTTGTGTTGATCTACAGCCTCGTCAGTTACTCTACTCGCCAAAGCTCAGGTGAGGGATGAACGACGACGTACCTCTGCGGCCTTCTGTACTACCCATCCATCCTTGTTGGCAAGTTGGTTGGAAAGAACAGTGCTCCTGGTGCTCCCATACTTGAAGCCGCGATTGGCGAATTCCTGTTTGTGGCTTTAGCATGCATCGGATGAGATGACGATGGAGGAAGACCAACCTCTTCAGCGCTGTTGGCAGTAGCCAGGGCAATCCATTTGGCGCCCTTGAGTTTACCGTCCACCCATACAGCGCGTTCTGTCTTGACTTCTTTGATAGCTCGGGGCGCCTCTCTACAGTACGCTGTGTAGCCGCCGACGAAGCCATCATTGCCCATGGCATCGTCGATAAGGTCGCAGATGTTCCGGTTGTTGGTCAAGATTTGAACGCCACAGGGGCTAGTGTCGAAGCATGTTGTGATAGGCTCTGAGCCGTATGGGATCTGGAAGTACTCGCCACAGCCGTAGGTTCCTTCGGTGGATTTGCAGATAGCATCGAGGCTTTGACCAGGTTCGGCAAGGACCCTGGGTAAAAGTGCCGAGGCAAGGAACGGGAAGGATTGATAGCGACGCATTATAGATTGGAATTAAGGAATTTGTTTTTATCTCAGAAACACAGACGAACCATGATCGGAATTTTGGTGGGAAATAAACAGTTAAGATTGACGACCCCTGGCCCAGTAGCGCATGATGCATTTTCAGCTACAGACCCCAACTTTGATTAGTGACATTAAGCCCTGGCAGTCTAACGCGTCGCCACAACTAATTCATTCCACCTTACGGAATTAGACACTTGTGATCACGATGCCAGGGCTGTTGATTTGTCGCCAGTTTCTGTTTAAGCGAAGCTATTTTTTAACCTTATTTATTCAAGCCACGAGACCGGTCCAGACTGGCGGTTTTAACGCTATCGCTCTGGTGTCTCGGTTGTTCAGTATCCCTTACGTGAAAGGCTAGCCCAACACAGACATAAAGGGTCTTTGGTCGAGAGATTCTGCCTTGTCAGATCAGGGTATTCCTGTTGAGTCGGGATGGTGTCCACACGCTGGAAAGCAGACCGTCCAGACCAGCTGAACTCATGTTTGGGTGCAAAAATGGTTGGCTCTTTGACACAAAAAGAGCTATCTACAAGGATTAGAAAATGATAAAAAAGACTCAGGCCTGAGGTATTGGTAAGCTAAGATTCGGGAGGACACCGCAAGGGTCATAATGAATCGGATAATCTGCATGACGACTTGGTCCCCAGCCCTATGGACTAGATTGGCGCACAGCCTTTGCCCAAAGAGAATGACCCCCGGCCAAGGCGCAGACTCTCGGCAATTTCATCATCCGTTTGATGTGGCTTGAACAAGTTTGTGTCTTGAGAGGTAGGCACTGCAATCTGGCAGAAGATCCTTCGATAGGTAGCATTGACGGGCCCTGACTTGAGTTAAGTGCTTTGTACCAGAGTCTGCTGCTGCCCTAGTACCTCGAATAGCTGGGCTTTATTCGACAATCCTTCTCTAAGATTGTAAACAGGAGGACTTGTGATATTAGTGCTGAGTTTAAGGAAACATAGGGGCAATCTAGCATTATTCATCATTTGGTGATTTACTAAATTGTTATCCTCTGTCTTGAATGATAAGAAAATCTATATTTTATATTGCCCTTTTTTTTTTTTTAGTATTATATCTACATTTTAGTTACTATTTTATTTACAATTATAAACTATAGCCTTGAGCTTTTGATTGCCAGACTGAAGTTGTTGTTAACGTAGTATGCCATTATAATGCAGGTTTCAAGGTCACTCAATGGGCAGGCAGCTGCAAACAGCTGCGAAGGGCAAACAAACCAGAGGATGCACTGTAGTCTCACGGCAAACCTGAAAAATCTCAGAAAACAGCTCACAAGCAAACTCGACTTTGACCCACTGGCCAGCCTGGCCTACGTCCTCCTTTAACTGACATCTTGGTAACCTAAAATTTGCATCACCTGCTACCAAAACTGAACAAAATCACCTTAATTCGTCCCCATCACCACTACCAAGACCACCAGTAAGACAGACATGGAGCTCGGGTCGGAAGACGGCTATGCCGCTCTCCTGAAAGAGTTGAAAGATGCCATGAGCAAAGCAGAATTAAGCAAAGGTCAACTTGTAACTGACTACCCAGATCCTGAAGCTCTTGCCGAGGCATTCCGACAGGAATCTACGAGAAACAACGGCACACAAGAGAAGAAACCCGCCTACGTCACTCTGATCCCAGATCCCTACGAGCCATGCCCAATCCCCGAGAAGGACCTTGAACTAATGTCCATCTCTGACATGAGACTCCAGACTCATCACCGCGGTAAGAAGGTCTTGCTTCGAGTGAAGACCGCACCTGCTCGGGCCGCAGCTATTATGACCATCGTAGAAGATCAAGAAGGGACGGCAGTCTTACTATCGCTTTATCAACTGCTCCATGTTGACTTGTTGACCATCAGACATCCTGCTCAAGACTCCGTAGCCATCCTTAAAGATCCCTTCTTCGAGAAAATAGCCGACGAGACTTACTCCCTGCAAGTCTACCACCCAAGCGACATCATCTGGTTGGAAGACCACGACGAGAGAGTCCCCGAGCAGTGGAGAGTCCACAGAGAGATCAAAAGCAGCGCAGAATATCGGGCCGAGGGAGAAGAGCTCGCGAACAAGGAGCACTGGCTGTCCGCACTACACTCGTCAGTATCTCCATGACTTTATGTCTATGACCTTGCTTCTAACACAATCAAGTTACACCTTGGCTATTGATACAGCAGTGTCACCAGATGAGAAGCAGCAAGCACATCTCGGCCGTTCCGAAGTCAATCTCCAACTCAATTGCCCTCATCAGGCGTTGCGAGACGCTATCGACGGAGATCACCCTACAGATTTGACCGAGGAGTCTTTACTTCTTCAAGCTCGCGCATTCTACAACCTTGGAGATTTCGAGGAGTGCCTACAGAAGCTTCGGGTTCTCACAGTGTTGTTTCCCAAGAGCGTGCTTGGTTTGAGCATGAAGTCAACCGTCTCTAAAAGACTCAAGGAGCAGGATGACGGCGAGTATGAATTTGAAGACATGCTTGTTGAAGCTCAAGAGACACCTCCACTGATTGATTGCGCCACCTTCTCCTCTCTTGTCGAGATCCGCGACGCCCCTGGCCGAGGCAAGGGGCTCTTCCTCACCAAAGACGTATCTGCTGGGGACTTGGTACTCTGCGAAAAGGCGTTCTCATACTGTTTCATGGATGGAAACAGTCATAAGACCTATCCCGTCTTAGCGAACGTGCCCCGTGATGAAGCGAAAGATGGTGGCGCTGTTCTCCTGTGGGCACAAGTCACCCAGAAGCTGTATCACAACCCAGAACACATTGATACCATCCAAGAACTCTTCCACGGCGACCACAAGAAGCTCCAGATCACTGAATGTGATGAATGTCCTGTTGTTGACTCGTAAGTTTATCTCCACCGTGATATGTTGTCGGAGCACCTGCTAACGTGGTTGTAGCTTTATGATCGAAAGAATCATTCACTACAACGCAGTGAACACTCCGAAGACTACACGCAATGACTTCGAAACCAGAGTATTTAGCAAGAAAGGGAGCTCCCTAGAGATCGACAACATGGACTACAAGTACTCGACTTCAGGGATCTGGCTCCTCGCTTCTCGAATTAACCACAGCTGTGTCAGCAACTGTCGGCGTGCTTTTATCGGCGACATGCAAATCATCCGAGCTACGCAAGACATGTCCGCCGGGACGGAGCTGCTTCTCTCCTATCGTACTCCCATCACCTTCGAGTCCTACGAGGAAGTACAGAAGCGCCTCTCAACTTGGGGCTTCAAGTGTGCGTGCGATATATGCAAGAGTAGAAGCAAGGAGAACAAAGCTACCATGGAAAAGCGCCGCAAGATCTATGAGGAAGCTTTAGATCTTCTGAAGACTCAAGTGCTTCAATTCAACTTTGCCAAAGCCAGAACACTTCTGAAACAACTGGAGAATACCTACAAGGGAAAGTCCGCCAACAAAGTTCGACTAGAGCTTGCAGAAATTTGCTTTGCGATGGGCGATCGCTACACGGAGTCGGTAATGCCCGCTGATTTTGTCAAGATGAGCGTGAAGTCACTCGAGTCACTGGGCTTCGTCATTGTCGCGTATGTTCCTGGCCAAAAGCCTGACGACTATCGATTCGAAGTGAAGAAATTGGGTATCTCGACCAACTATGTCGTATACTTGTTTCTTAATCTGGCCCATATGTACGGTATAGTATCTCGACAGCTCTCCATAAAGGTTTTCAACTACGCCATAATCTCGTACAGAATGCTTGTTGGCGAAGTGGTCTCAATGCCACGGCTGCTCCCGGACGCCGCTGAGCACTTCAATTCTATTATTCACACTGCACTGAACATCCGGAGTTGAGCAAAATATATAGGCGCCTATAAATTGGGACGAGCAAAGCAGTGCAACAGACAGCCATGGCATTGAAGCAGGACAGACGGACAGGGGAGAGGGAATGAATGTAAATTAGCTTCGTTGTTGCTACAGAATGAAATAAAGACCGAGTCCCTCCTCAAGATATGCACTATAACCTCAAAAAGTACCGTATATGTTCCTAACGATCACTACTGACTTCTTAAAGGCTTCCAGACCCTTAGGCGCTATTGACGTTGACATAGCACAGGACCCATCCAAACTGAACAGGGTTGAAGAGACTGATATGAGCAGGAGTCTTCTTTGTGAAAGCAGCACTCCCAGGCTGGGTGCCAAGGTTGTCCTTGTACATCTGACAGGTCACCTTCTCGGGGTCGATCTTCTCGCCGTCGGGGAGAAGGAACTGAACGCCGCGGAGCTCCAGATCGGTGATTTGATAGTCGATGTGCGTGAGCTTGCCGAAAGGAACGTCGACGAACTTGTGAGTGTTCTGGTCTCGGTTGAAGGCATAGACGCTGGCTGTTGCGAAGTTTTCGGTCTTAGGGGCAGCTGCTGCAGTAGATGCGAGGGTCGCAACCGCGGTGGTGAGGATGGTG
The DNA here is from genome assembly GCA_001262555.1 of Fusarium nygamai. NCBI lineage: Eukaryota > Fungi > Ascomycota > Sordariomycetes > Hypocreales > Nectriaceae > Fusarium > Fusarium nygamai. The sequence continues at coordinate 1,266,934 of LBNR01000009.1, read as the reverse complement.
ATGAAGTGCATGTTGGCGAAGAAGTTGGTTGATTTAGAGTGGAAGCTGTTAGAAAACTAGGAATCTTTATTGAAGTAGTGTATGAGAGATTGTTGGTTGAATTGGATTGCGATCGAATACTGAGCATGGCGAGTCTCTTTATACACTTGGGCAGCTCTGAGCGTCGTCAGCTATCGTGTCCTCCTCACTATTTTTAGGGAAGTAAGCTTCCTACGGCTTTAATGCGGACCAATCTTCTCGTGTTGACTGACTGTATATCCTGCGGACCATTTAACACGGCGTAGGCAATATTCAAAGCCTCAAAGAAGAATAGTCAGCGCTTGTTTCCAACACAGTACCTCGAATTACTTTCCCGTATTCGATGTGATGTCTCCCTGGTCACAATCCACACTTTTGAGGCTGAGTGACTTCATGCACGTCGATCCTCTTCCCAAATGGTGTAATCAAAATGTCTCTGCGCCAATGACTGTGAGGCTGTCAGCAACGGTACCTCGTGTCCTGGTCGATCATTTGTCAGATTTGAGCCGCTCGTCAGCCCAACCCATCCAAGCCATGCAGCTCCCTGCTTACTATAGAAATTGCCGAAAGTCCTTGGCAGCAATGAGATGGTGATGCGCTTTCTGTATACGAACTTGACAGCATGCGGGTAGCATCGCAGACATTGTCAGACATAACATTCCGCGTTACTCATGGGAGACCACTTATAACCATTCATTTGATTCTTCTGTTTTGATAAAAAGCTTGGATAACATTTTCTAACATACTGTAATGTTCCTTTAGTAGATGCACCACTCAATGACCTTCAGCTTCCCTCCTGGCCTCTCTTGACCTTCGTTGCGCTGTCCGTGAGGGAGGAATATGGCCAAGAATGACTGGCGCCAAAAAACATCGAGTTCAATAACGATATAAACCATTTTATTTCGTCCAAACTCGGACCCCGATGAGGGCCGCTGTTAGGGAGTTGTCACATTGTCGTCCAGCCTTGAGGCTTGTCCTTTCACACGCTTTCTCTAGATTTGGTGGGTGTCTACACTCCAATGTCTTAGAGAGACAAGAGGCAAAGGAATTACATTAAGCCGAAGACTGTGAGGAAGTGAGGATTTTAAGAAGAAATGCCAGATGCCGGCCACGAAATCAGAGCATTGAAGCACTATTTGCTAAAGCTACGTTCAAAATAGTTTATATAGGATATATCATCTAGTACATGAATTATCCCTATTCATGAGAATATCAGCATGTTGATTTGTCCCTTGACGTTCCGAACCTGGAAAACCTTTGCAAGGATTGTCCGTAGCGAGAGGGCAGGAAACGCCAATATGTGGCTCTACTTCTGCCTATCGATAGGTAACTGGAATGAAGGCAAAGAAGATAGGAAAATATTTATCACCACGAAACCCTAAACTCGAATCGGGTGAGTCGATCGAAGTTATCAAGATGATAGTGAATTAACTGCGGGGGCCAATCGGCCATCTCTTAGAGATTCCTGTTTGGTGCAAGCGTCGTGAGGGCGATCTGATGGTCTCTGTGATTGGACTGACTTCCGCAGCACACATCAAGATGCTCCACTTCACGTAAATCGGGCTTGACAGGATGGATGCCAGGGATGGATGGATATATAGCCATGACATTCCCCTTCTCGAGACTTTATTCTTTTGTTCTCAATCAAAACTTGAAATGGCGGTACTCTCTCCTTCTCTTTTTGCTGGAGCAGCAGCACTCATCTTTATCGGCGTTCTAATCGTCCGTCTGCGTTCACCTTTGGCTTCCCTCCCAGGACCTCGCCTAGGTCTTCTAACAGCCTGGCAACTGAGATACCACGAGCTTCGTGGAAAAAGAACACAATATGTCCATCAAATGCACCAGAAGTACGGAAACGCAGTCCGTATAGCCCCAAATGAGGTTGTCTTCTCGTCACTGGACGCCATGAGGGAGATCTATCTGTCGAAGGGTAGTGGATTTGATAAGACAAGTTTCTACATCCTCTTCTCCCAGTTTGGGCTCCGGTAAGTTGGTAATCAGTACAAATATGACATATCGAACTAACAAAAGAAAGGACAATGTTCTCAACGCTGCCAAAAGGCCCAGTAAGTCTCGAACTCGCTTTAGAACCAGCAAAACACTAAACAGCCCGCACAGCACAGCCAGAGACGACGGGTAATCGCCGACCGTTACGCAAACACCAATGTCAACCGTGAAGCCTCTTTACAAGGTATACAAGAAAGATCACGAAACTTCATCACTCGGTGCCAAGATGCCTCAAAGCAGGAGCTTGACGTTTACGTACGGCTATATGATCCTTTCTGTGCTTCCTGGCTAACGTGAAGCAGATGTTCCTCCACTGCTACGCGTTCGACTGTGTCACGCATCATCTGTTCTATCCTCATGGTAGTGACTCGATTCTTCAGGCATCAGACGAAGAAACACTCCATGAAGCGGTCTTTGACAACAGCCTTGTTCGTAAGTATCCTCGAGATTCTTAGAGGGTACAGAACTGACCAAATGACAACAGGAAGACTCTTGAACTATTACCACCCGACTCTTGGTAGCGTTGCAGGCAAGCTGGGCTTGTTCGGAAAGTCGCGCGGTATTCCTCGAGCTACAGAACTTGTGCTCAATGGTGTGAAAAAGGGCGGCGTCGCCGAATTTACACTGGTGAGTCGCATGCAGGAAGAGAAGTTCGGCATGGGTACTTTCGACATCGCGTCTGAATGCATGGATCACATGCTGGCTGGGATTGAAACCACTGGTGATGCGCTGTGCTTTCTGATGTGGCAGATCTCCCAGCCAGGCTATACCTTCATCCAGGAGCGCCTCAGAGATGAGTTTAGAGCCAACCCTGATGTTCCTTCCGATCAGCTTGAGTACCTCGAAGCAGTTGTCAAAGAGGGTCTCAGAGTCTTCCCTTCGATCCCCATGAGTTTACCAAGGTGCGTTCCTGAGGGCGGCGCAACTGTTGATGGGCATTGGCTTCCTGGAGGTACTATCGTGAGCTGTCAGCCATACTCGATGCATCGAATGGACGAAGAAGTGTTTCCTCGTCCGGATAGCTTTGAGCCACAGAGATGGCTAGAGGAGACAGGCTCAGCTGAGCGAAATCGACTGTTCTTTGCATTCTCCAATGGAGGTCGTGCATGCATCGGAAGGCAGTGAGTATACGAGCTCGCACTTGAAGGTTCCGGCTAACCTGTTATCCAGTCTTGCTATAGTTGAGATGAAAACACTCTTGCGTGACATCTATTCGCGATATAGAACAGCCCCTGCGGATGGCATGACTTCTGACATGAGTATGGATGACCAGATCTTTACATCTCGACCGAAAGACCAGAAGTGCATTCTGAAGTTCATCGAATGGGATTGAGGTCGCAGGCTGCAAACGTCGGAAGAACTGCTGTCGAACTTTGACGTAGTGGATAAGAGAAAGTCGGCATCTTAGGCTCAATTGAATACCAATCTCTTTCATCAGTAAGAATACGAAGGCCTCACCGTAGTCTTGGAGATATGATGCATTTGTAGGTGTTGCGTTGACACAGATTGTTGAAGTAGAATGCTCTAGAGAAGTGAAAAGCAACCTACATACAGTTCGTAGTCAGGGGGGACTAATCTTGTTCTGGCGTTAGTGGTATATAGGTAGCGTAGCCCTGCGGGGACTTCCACCAAGCCCAGCTCGCTGGAGCCACTGGCCAAACTATCACCAACTCATCTCAATCGGCGGCGACCATAGCAATGAGCGCTCTGGTTCCAGAAACTCCGAAGCCGTTGCCAAGGAAAACTAGATCCCGAGGAGGGTGTGTGCGATGCCGTCGCCGACGCCAAAAGTGTGACGAGAGTAAGCCCTCTTGTGATAGATGCGTCGAGGCCGGGAGCATCTGCAAATACGAAGTCACGCTGAGCTGGGGCGGAAGATCATTCGCGAAGTCCACCTTCGGAAAGTGTCTTCATGATATCGAGAGAACAGGTATGTTCAATACACGAGGGACTCGGGTGGGCATTAACTTATGCTGGCTCAGACAACACCTCGACAGGCAATGGCTTTGTTTACAGCACAACCCATGCCCAGTCGCATGGGCTCAAGACATCTCAGAGGACCACAGCGACGCAGTCAAATGCCAGCCATGGACGAACACTTCAGCACTCGACAGAAAGCCATGTGCCGGGAAACCCACCGAATAAACAGGATGGGAATGTCACCACTACCAATGCCTCATTGCTGTTGAGAAGCGATTGCAGTCCTGAGGTTTCTTCAAGGGTTCAGTCACTAGACCTGCACGACTTACAAGCCCCCATTCCGCGACCGCAACATCAGATATCCTTTCTTCCACCCATGGCTCAATACCTCTTCCAATTCTACCTCTCCGAAACGATGAGACTTACAGTCCCCAGCAGCTATGCCAAAACAGAGATCTGCCGCTTCCTCGTCCCAATGTCGCTCCAGGAGCCCAGCTTACTCTACGCCGTAATGGCGTTCGCCGCTGTTCATCTCGATGCCATCGGTATGCTGCCTGGAAACTCGCAGCGACTTATCGACAGTCTCCATTGGGCAAGCATCAATCATCTTCGAAGATTGTTGGAAGATGCTGACACCACGTCACAAACCGTGGCTTTGGCTACGACGAGAACACTATGCCAGGCCCAGATTTATGGCGGAACATCATTGTGGCGCATTCATCTTGATGGTGCGCGTGCTATCCTCCAGTCTTCTCAAACAGGCCAAGTGATGAGTCGGCCTAACATTCCTGTGAACACGGGGTTCCTGGATAGTTGGTTCCATAATGCGGAAGCACTAGCTTCCTTGAGCCCGGCCGGGCTGCTCGGTGGTCAGCTTCTTTTCCACGGCCAGACTGACTCTGGGGCGTTTCTCGACATTTACGGTGGCGTCATGTCTGATCTTCCAGCATTGTTCAAAGAAGTCGGAGCTCTCCTGGAAAAGAAGTACACACGGACCCCTGAACTCGAACTCGAAACAGATAATCTCGTCCAACAGATCCTTGACAGGCTTTCCCGCGACAAAGCTGAGAATATGATTATCGCATCGGATATGCTCTCGTGTCTCTCAGCAAACGATATCCAAAACTACGCCCTCAGCAACGCCGGGTTTCTCTACATGGCACTCTTGCACCTGTACTGTAGTATGAGATCTCTGCCGCCTTTCACGATCGACGTCCGCTTCTGCGTTGCTCAAATAATTCAGTGCGCTCATAGAATGACTCGTGAGTCCGGACTGTCGCCTAGAGTACTGCTAGTCTCACCCTTGTTCACCGCTGGGCTTTATGCTATCGGGTCTGCGCGAGATGAGGTCAGGCATGAGCTGGCAGACATCGGAAGATGGATGAAGACTCCTCATCTGTTTAAGACACTAGAGCTATTGGAAAGAGTTTGGCTTCAATATCCCGATGACTCGACGCGCACTTGGGAAACGATTGAAGATATCAGCGTTGACTTTCTTCCTTACTAACTCGCAGCTACTTGAGTAAAGCTTCAGGTCATGTCAACTGGTAGAGAGGTGATAGAGAGACGCCAGCCACTTTGACGAGCACATACTAGCCCACAATATGGTTGGCACTAGACTCTCTCAGTTTCAACGACGTTGAGCTCGACGCTTAACTTTCCAACAGTCTCTCCGACACCAGGTTCCTGCATTTTGTAACCTCTGAACTTCCTGGCTGGCAGCTTCTCGTTGAACTGTACAGAATAGTGAGTAATTTTGCCTCGGTCTCTGGTTCGACTTCGGGTTTGCTTACCATAGCGTCGATCTCTTCCAAGGTTCGTCCTTTAACTTCAGGCAGGTAGAAGTACACCCAAACAGCACTAATGATGCAAGAAGGGAACCAGATGTAGCCATATCTTGGCCCCCAGTTCAGCGCAACGGGGTTGATGAAGTACGGAGCAGTGAATGTGATCAGCCAAGCGCCAAGGAATCCTGCTGCTGCTGCAAGGCCGAAGGTGTAGCTTCGAAGGCGCTGTGATGGGATTTCGCCGGAAACCATCCATGAATAAGGAGCTATCATGCCCTGAAAGAGAAGGTCAGCAACGCAGTCTTGGAATAGACCTTGGAGTACTCACATTGAAAGCCATCATGTAGAAGCATGAGAGCGCAACCAGTACTTTGCCGGTGACGATCGCACCTGGATTGTGATCATAGACAACTGCGATGATCAACTGGAAGATTCCAGCGGTTATGAGGCCACAAAAGAGCAGTACTCGTCGTCTTCCATATCGAACAACGATACAAACATTGGCGATGATAGCAAGCATACCTGCCATGCTGAGAACGTTACTCATTGCAAACGGGTCTTGAACCTTGGCCATTGCGAAGAAGTAGGCCTTGTAAGCTGCGTAAAGGTCAGTTGCGTATCCCTTGGATAACAGCAGGGATGGTTACCAATAATGAACATTGATCCAGTGGCAGCTTGAAGGCAAACAGCACATATGGAGATCATTGTTCGCCTTCTGTCGATCGGGTTATTGAACATATCGAGGATACCGACGCCCTTGGACAATGCACGCTCGTTATCAATGGCTTGGCGAATATCTGCAAGCTCCGCCTCGGTATCTGCGCCCTCTGGCCTGAGCCACTTGAGCGATTTGAGTCCATCTTCGTAGCGTCCTTGAAGGACGAGCCATCTTGGTGACTCTGGAATGAACGGCAAACCGACGAATATGATAGTTGGAACTATGTATATCATTCCGAGAGGAATGAGATATGCAGAACGATCGGGGCGTTTAGCTGTTGCCCAGTCGATTATGGTACCGATAAGTGTACCCTATGAACCACGAGTCAGTATTGATGTTCTCTTCACACGGTCAGATGGGAATACTGACGAATGTCGTACACAGATGAAACACGGTCAAAAACAAACCACGATACTTTGCCGGGCTACTTTCTTGGATGTACAGTTGGGAGAAGGTCATGAAGTAGCCGTTAGCCAACCCGATAAGAAGTCGACCGACGTACAGCGGCCCAATATGGGTAGTGGTCATCATGATGATGTTCGACACTGCGCAAAGAATGCAAGCCATCCAAAGACACATTTTCCTTCCAAGTTTTGCGGCAACGAAACCCGCGAGACTGGAGCTTATGAAGGCGCCCATCGTCATCAGGGACGAGATTAGCTGCTGTCGAGTGGTGTCGATGTTCCATCCGATTGCGACTTCGGGGTCTCGGTAGCCATAGATCTGATCAAAAGTGATGGTCAGTACAAAGCTCGGATGCTTGTCAAACAGCATGCAATTCAGGTGCCAACCTTGAGAAAGCCAGGCATGGCTTGCAATCCACCGATCAACCCAAAGTCAAGGCCATACTGGAAAGGAGAGAGAACAATGATTCCGCATGCTACGAAACATCGCCAATGGGCACGGATGGTATCCTGCGATTGGTCTGCCATGATGAAGAGCCAGATGAAGTGAAGATGATCAGATGAATCAAGCAGTCAACCGCGTTGGACGGTTCTGCGGCTACCGTTTCCTTTCATACTGGAGCTCGACTGGAGAGACTTGGCCAATCGCCTCACAATCGCTCATTCAGACACAAAACCATCAAAACCTCTTATCACTAGCTCTATCGAAGCGGGTTGTCGCTCAACCGAAGTGCGGGGTGCATGATAGGTTCCACTTAGAGTTGCAGATCAAGTCAGAGTTACACCCGGTCGTCAGCCTGAAAGTGCGGAATGGGTGTTGTCTCTTTGGGTTATCGGGGTGTTTCTTCCGGACAGTCGCACTCTCGTGCTGGATTCGGCGGTATGGATCCGATGGGAGGAGTTGGCAAACTAAACCCAAACCACAAAATTATGGACTAAAACCGCCCTTGCATCAACTTTATCCAACAAGATGTGAAGCCTAATGGAATTGCCAAGCACCTCCCCCGCAATCTGAGAGTCATGCTGAAGTTTTAGTCTCGTCTTGCATGAGTTTTCAGCTCAAGTTGAGAGCCTCTGAACATCGCAACTGGCTGTGCTGCTAATTCCCGAGCCAAATGCCGGGACCAGGGTAACATTTCCCCCCTCATCATCCAAATGGGCACTGATTGCCACGACGTTGCCTGACAAAGCAATGACATGTCAGTCACGCTTTGGACCTTATCCGTAGCCCGCAGGACTTGTGTTGCTTTGCATATTTCTCTGCCAATGGGGCCGCAAACCTGGCTGCTAGCGTATAGATATCTGACGGAGGTCAAGCACGTTGCATGATATCTGAATAAAGAGGCGATAACAATTTGCTCTCGCTATTGGGTGAATACTGCCCTGTGATATGGGTATCAGAGTTGGCTGTTCCGCATCGAGGATGGAGCATGTCTCGCCAAAGACAATGGTTACTTGGGACACGGCTTGATCAGCAGCAAGTGAAGCAACCCGATGACAGAGCCAGAAATATTACCAGTTCCGTAGAGTTTGTTCGCGAGTGTGTTGCACTAGCATGACCTACCAACTCTTGGCTGCAGAAGGATCTTAGTTGCAGATCAACAAGGCGGGGGACAAGACGGGGACAGCTACCTCGGCTTTCCAGGGTGATGGTTTCCGCTCCCTACGATGATCACATAAGTGGCATGTTGCACTAAAGTTCAAACCCCAGGTACACCGTTTTGAGAGTGCCAATACTAACTGTTCATTTTCGTCAAATCATGGCAGCTAACAAATCTGGTATCAAGGTTATCATCGTTGGAGCTGGCTTTGGCGGTTTAACTGCCGCTATTGAATGCCACCGGCAAGGGCACGACGTTGAGATTTATGAGTCCTTTCCTGAACTCAAAGTTCTCGGAGATATTATATCATTTGGTGGCAATGCCGGTAGGATCTTTAACCGCTGGTCTGACGGGGAGATTGTCGCTCGTCTACGCCCCTTGTGCATAGACATTCAAGACTACGGCTTCAGAATTCATAAATGGGACACAGGGGAGGTCGTGTACCATCAAAAGCGCCCCCCTCCCAACCCTGAAGCTCCAGTGTTGAACGGTCACAGAGGCGAGCTGCATGAGATTATCTTCAATTATGCACGCGATGAGCTGGGCATTCCAATCCATCTAGGCCAACGAGTGTCTGAGTATTTCGAGGACACTACACAGGCCGGCATTATCCTGAAGACGGGAGAGAAGGTGGGTTACATATGTACCACGCAATACAGATCTTTTACTGACTCTTGTTACAGATCACTGGCGACGTGGTGATTGGTGCTGATGGGGTGAGGTCAAAGGCAAGAGAGCTTGTTCTAGGATATGTCGACAAGCCTAAGAGCAGTGGATACGCTGTTTGGAGGGCATGGTAAGACTGAAGTCCTTAATGATAATCCCAAAGTAGTTGGCTAACAAGTACAAGGTTCTCGAACAAAGATATGATCCAAGATCCCCGCACCAAAGAGTTCTGCGAGAATGGCGATACCTTCAACGGATGGATCGGACAAGATGTGCATTTCCTGTTCTCAACGCTGAAAGGCGGCAAAGACTGTTGTTGGGTCCTTACTCATAAAGACGACCATGATATCGATGAGTCGTGGTCGTTCCCTGGTAAGATAGAAGAAGTGTTAGAGCTCCTGAAGGATTGGGATCCAACATGTCGAGCCATCGTGGAGAAGACACCGTCAGTGGTTGATTGGAAGCTGGTCTATCGCGACCCTTTACCGACTTGGATCAGTAACAAAGGGCGAATCGCGCTGCTTGGTGATGCTGCTCACCCTTTCTTACCGACGAGTGCTCAGGGGGCAACTCAGGCCATGGAAGATGGAGTTACCATTGCTGTCTGCTTGAAGCGCGCGGGCAAAGGCAACATTCCTGGTGCGCTCAAGGCTCATCAAGATTTAAGGTATGAATAATGATGCTCTACTTGTTTGTTTCTTTAGCAAAACTAACACAATGCTAGATATGAGCGCGTGAAGGCGGTTCAGAAGACTGGAGAGTCAACCAGAGATCTGTGGCACAAAACGGATTGGGATAAAGTCAAGGAAGATCCTAGCAGTATCGGATTCCCACGCGAGGATTGGATTCACCAATTTGATACCGAACAGTATGCAGAGGAGAATTTTGAGAGTGCTCTCAAAACTCCAAGGCATGAGGTCACGGATAATGCGCTGGTCAATGAGGCCCCTGCAACAGCGCAAGTAGCGGGCTAGGCTCGTACGTTTGATGGCGTTGCCCAATTGCGAACCCTTGTATCATCTGTCTTCAGGTTGGCTGCCCCAATTGCCAACCACGCGTCATAGATTTCGGCAGTTGGTCAATTACTCATGCTGAATAATCTGTCCCAGTCAATAAAACAATCTTGCCTTACTCATGAATCGCACGATCGGCACATAAGCGTAGGTTCCTGTCCGTCTTGGAACTTCGGCAGAATCCAAGAACCTTCTAGCGCCTTTCTGTGAGATGGCGTTAACGTTATATCGAAGCCATACCTCGGTAGAGAGTTTCTAATCCAAGCATCGTCGCCGTGAACTAAACCAAAATTGTGGTTTGAAAGTGGAACATGACGGCATTGACTGGGTCTTGGGAACGAAGCTCGTGGCAATGATGGAACAATTACCATAAAAGTCATGACATCACAAATATCCGATTTCTATCTAATATTCGCAATCGTTTATAAACTTGCAAATGTCTCGGCGCTTTTGCTCTGGTGAATAGAACATCAAGTCGTAAAATAATAATAATACCCGAAAATGGCACCAAGACGATTCTCGACTGAACCCGTAGACGCAAGCCCTTTGGGCCAGCCTCTCAAATTCGAGTTCAGCGGTAAAACGGCCAAGAACCGATTTATGAAGGCTGCAATGACAGAACGACTCTCAACATGGGATCCCAAAGTCCTTGAGAAGCGAGGCGTACCTACACCAGAACTTATCAACGTCTATCGACGATGGGGCGAGGGAGATTTCGGCGTTATCCTGACTGGAAATGTTATGATCGAGTATGATCAGCTCGAGGCTGCTGGAAACCCGATCGTGCCCCGAGATGCACCCGCGTCCGGTGAGCGGTTTGAAGCGTTCAAGGAACTGGCAACTGTTAGCAAGAAGCATGGAAGCTTGATTGTTGCACAGGTCAGCCATCCTGGACGCCAGGTCGCCGATAACATTCAAAAGAACCCTATTTCTCCTAGTGATGTGCGGCTGGAGGGCGAGGTGATGGGCATGCACTTCGCCAAGCCCAAGCCTATGGATGAGCAAGACTTCAAGAATGTTATTGAGGGCTTTGCTCATGCTGCTGAGTTCCTTTACAAGGCTGGTTATGACGGTATCCAATTGCACGGTGCACAGTAAGTAGAACAGTCTCAGTGCCCTGGCTATGATACTAACATAGAGAAGTGGCTATCTCTTGGCCCAATTCCTTTCACCTACAACAAACAAGAGAACAGACAAGTACGGCGGTTCCATCGAGAACCGATCTCGCATCATTTTTGAGATTGCCGATGCCATCCGTGCCCGTGTCCCCGACAAGTCATTCAGCCTTTCCATCAAGGTCAACAGCGTCGAGTTCCAAGAAGGCGGTTTCTCCACCGATGACTGCAAGGTCCTTTGCAAGCAACTCGAACAGCATGGCTTTGATTTCGTCGAGCTTTCTGGTGGAACTTATCAGAGCCTTGCCTTCTCTCACCGACGAGAGTTCAAAGAAGCGAGAGGCTTTCTTCCTCGAATTTGCAGAGAAGATTATCCCTGAGCTTACCAAGACCAAGGCTTATGTCACTGGTGGCTTAAGGACAGTCAAAGCTATGAATGAGGCTCTCAAGACAGTTCATGGTATTGGCTTGGCACGGCCCGTTACTAATGAGTTCGACTTGCCTGCCAAGATCCTCAAGGGTGAGGCTACCAGCGCAATCGACACTTTGCTCGACGAGCAGAACTTTGGTATCACCAATGTTGCTGCTGGCACACAGTAAGTCTTCATAAGAACAATAATCATTGATCGCCGGAAGACTAATTTCTGTTTAGAATTCGACTGGTTGGCAAGGACAAGCACCCTCTTGACTTGAGCCGAGAGGATCATAAGCGAATCTTCGAAGAATCTATGCAGAAGTGGGGTGAGGGTATGGCGCATAATGTTGATCAGTCTAAGTACGGATATGTTGATATTGAGGGAGTCAAGTTGGAGCCATTTGGCCAAGCTTATGCGGCGGCGTAATTGACAATAGATAATTAGATCTAAATAGTATATAATAGACCGTAACCTGAGTGCGCAACAGACTCACTCAATATTATACTCCGCTATACAGTACCAAACACGATATTCGACTGCAGCCTCAGATGAGGAGGGGCTAGATGCCTTGACCAATATGCATATCAGCTGATGTTAGCATAGCCCAACAAAATCATGGGGCGACTAAATCGGCTAAAAAGACGTCAAAATTATGACGTTGACTTAAGCACCACTACAGTTGAAAATGCAGAGGGAGCCTGAAAAAGCCCTCATGATAGGTTTATTTCACAATTCGGCAATGCTGCATGGTAAGGCATTATGCGGTTGAAAGTGTCTAGTTGACGCGTGCTTCTGACCATGCAGAAACCTCAGGTATAATTTGGCTGAACCCCATTTTCACAATGATGTTCGACATCTACATTTTGCTCCCGCCTTATCTACAGCCCCAACATACCTTGTCAAATCAACTGAAACAGCCATGGTTGCCACACCCTGGACCCTACTTCGTCTCATGGATGAATGCGAGATTACGGAGAAGGAGAATTCCAGCGATGAAGTCTTTATCCCAACTACTACGATTGAATTGTTGACATCGGAAGAGTGCGTCAGCGACATCCTAAAGGAAAGAAGTTGTCCAAATCAGGATGCCTTGAAGAAGCGGATCTATGATGAAAAATGCCCTGCAAAGATCATCTTTCTCATCTTAGCTCGAACCGGCAAGCTAGATCGCATTGACCAGTTCTTATCCAATGGCTTTTCTGATCACCATCTTCCTATAGAGCTACTATGGACTCGCGAAGGGTACAAATTCAAAAGCGCGAAAGACTCAAACTGGACTACCGCTCCCTTTGGAGCAGGAATTGACTATAATGATGTCGACTATTTCATCCAAAAGCAATGGCCATTTTTGGCCCCTATCTTTGAGAGAGAGTTCGAATATGTGTTACCGCAAAAAGTTCCTTTGCCGTTGGTCAAGAAAGGCACTCCTATCGTCTCAGGGTTTAGTTCCGTTTCCGAGATCGAGATGCACCCTGCGCATGTTCCAGAGCAGATAGAAGTAAGTCCACCAGATCCGCGCCTTCAGCACGTTTGATTTAACATTACATAGCACTCGATGGCCATGAAGAAAATGGAACTGGAGAGTGAAGATCAAATCAAGTATGTCAAAAAAGAGATGACTAACGTGACGTCTCTTCGGCTGCTGGATCACGAACATCTTGTCAAAGCAATTCTCGCCTGTACCAGAGGAAAGCAGGCCCTATTCTTCTTCCCATGGGCGAAGGGGGGAGACCTGTATAACTTCCTGAAAACCAACTTGACCGAAGGCGTGGCTGCTATCATATGGATGCTGGATCAAATGGTTGGACTCTGCAGCGCTTTGAGTTTGTTGGCGGACAAGGGATATCGACATGGTGACCTCAAACCTGCCAATATCCTCCTGTTCCCTGAGAAGTCTGGTAGCTATCGCCTGATGATAACAGACGTTGGACTCTCAAAGCTTCACATCCTGGCAACTAGCAGGCGACTAAACGGGACGACTGCCAAGGCTACCACTAGGAGATACAGCCCCCCTGAATTTGACCTCTTGTTTGATGATGACGGGGAGCCAGTAGAAGACTCTGATGACATCAAGCTATCACGAAAGTTCGACATTTGGTCTCTCGGCTGCGTCTTCATCGAGTTTCTCATCTGGGCCAAGCTGGGCCGGCAAGAGTATAAGGAATTCGACCGGTCTATGAAAAGTCACCGACGTTTCTGGAACTCTGCACAGGAGGACCTTGATACTAAGGTCAAAGATCGAATACAAAACCTGGAGGGTTCTATTAAAGACACACCGTGTGACAAGGCCGTCCAGCAAATTCTGACCTTGGTTCTGGAGCAAATGCTCCTTGTCAACAGTGATGATCGTAGTAGTGCTTCGGATATTCACAAGGAATTGAAGAGTGTAAGGGATAGTTACGGTGAGTATCTCCAGCCGAGGAACGTGGTTGATTTGCCGCTAGGCCTGACTGCCGAGCAGGCCGCCGAGTCCGACCATCGTCAAAACGGTCAGGGTCCGTCAGACGGAAGCAACGCCACGAGTCGAAGCGCTCCTGAGCCATCTGGTACCAACAACAATGGTTTAAATACTACGGCTGTCCCTCCAGGTAATACCGCTGCTATGGCTGTAAGTGGAACAGTGTGAGCTCCAGTGCGTTGAACTTGATAGCTGACGGTGAGATAGTATGTGAGTGAGGCATAGACTCCTTTGCCAGAGAGCAGAAAGGCTGACGAGAAATCTGAAATCGCGATATACAGAATGTACGTATCAATCAATCCTGTGCACTGGACTTCTGACATCTTGTACTAACTTCTTTCGAGCCTGTTAGTGTATCATGAACCTGTCTTCTTGATTCAGTCTACTTACAAGAACCTATTAGCGGGTATGCTTTACAGTAGCCATCCTTTAGTATGCGGTATATAATAACAGGAACAGCAAAGCGCCAAGCTCCTTAATCAATGGACGGTCAGCGCAGATAATGAGTTTCCACAGAAATACTTTTCTGAGACTAAGCGCCCCAGCCCAGCACATAGAGGCCAACTGTGTGACTCATGTTTGAGGCTTCGAATTTGGGAGCCCAATGCTACAATATCTGGCATAATGAGGGACTTCCGAACTCGTGCGTCAGCATGTGACTTGTGCAATCTTCTATACGCCGTCTCTCAAAAGATTGGCCTTCAGGAAGATCAGGAATTGCAATGCGCTCGGAATGGCCCCACACTGAACTTGAATGGACGCGAGGGTCTGCCAGTCCTGTCCCTGTTCTCAGATCCTGGTAAGTTTTCACTGTGATTCACGACGGTCATACTAACTATCCTCTTAGCTTACAATACTCATGACGTTGGATCAGTTCAAGTAGGATGCCCAACTTTGTCCCCTCCAGAAAGCCCTGAACGGTATCGTCTCTTTCAAGAGTGGCTCCACGTATGTGATAATGAGCACGGCCATGCACGGGACGCATCCTCCGGCGGCTGTGCTGTCCAGATGCCCACTAGACTAATTCAGGTGGGCGAGTCGAGAGAGCACTTGATTGATGTTAGAGAATCTGGCTTTCTACGTTATATTGCTCTTAGCCACTGCTGGGGAGGCAGAACGAGCCTGTCTACCCTGACTGACAACATCGACAAATTCCGCAGTGAGATACCGCACGAGCAACTGCCTCTTAACTTCCAGGAAGCCATCAAAATCACAAGAGCACTCAAGATCTCATACTTGTGGATAGACTCACTGTGTATCATCCAGGATGACCCGGAAGATTGGCGACGTGAAGCTGCCCGAATGGGTCAGGTCTTTAGCAACGCCTACTGCACAATCGCGGCGACATCGGCAGCGGCATCTAACGAGGGTTTTCTCACTCCAAAGTTCAACTCAACACTTTCTGCGACCGTAGAAACTCCCCGTGGTAGCCTCCTTCACATTTCGGAGTTTATGGAAGATTGTAACAGGGACCTAGAGTCAGCGCCCCTGAATACCCGCGGTTGGGTGATGCAAGAGCGAGCTTTGTCTAGAAGAACACTGCACTTCACCAAGACACAAGCTTACTGGGAATGCGGAAACGGACTCCATTGCGAACGGCTCTTCAAATTGTCAAAGTATGTACTCGTCGTTGCTTATCGTGATTTCTGTCTAACAATTATTTTTGTCAGTCCTCAATCAGCTCTATTCGCAGACTCGGATTTCCCCAAGGCGATACTCAAGTACTACAAAGGTGGACGAATCACTCTATTTCAAAATCTTTACGAGAAGTATTCCAGGCTCAACTTCAGCTACAACTCAGACCGGCCTGTGGCCATCCTGGGCCTGGAAAAACACCTTTCAACTGTCCTCCAGACTCGCGGCGAGTTTGGCGTCTTTGAGCAGTACCTGGCGAGAAGTCTTCTCTGGTCCCGACCTGAGGATATCTTCCTGAAAAGTATCACGTTCCAAGATGACCATCGGGTTCCTTCTTGGTCATGGATGGCATACGAGGGCCCGATCACATATGCGAACATACCTTTTGACAAGGTCGAATGGAGTACAGACTGCTTGCTTCAGTCTGGTGAGGAAACCGATACAGACAGCAACAGGACTGTATTGAAAGCAGTTGCTAGAGATATCAAATTGGATAAGCTGGATATGCAAGATAGAGTCAAACTTGATGAAGGACCTGGTTTCGAACCATCCAGCTTGCGGGGGATTGTACTTGGTAAAGACAAGAAGCGAGAATCGCGGGCCCAGGTACACTACGTTCTCCTCGTTACCTTATCCGCAGACGAACCAGAGCAGGCAAAGGTTTATGTTCGAGTTGGAGTGGCCTGGCTTCTTGAACATAACATCGCAAGGGACGGAGAGGATGTTGTGATTTACTAGCTATCGCTTCTCTAAATCTTGATTCGGATTTCTCATTGAATATCCTTCATTTCGTTGCCGATTGCTATGATTCTATATATGTGTATTGATGGTGATGATGATGACTAGTCTAAGAGGTCCATATTATGTCCCCAAACTGTCATGGATGGTGATATGAGAGTTTGATATGCGCCTTCGTGTGAGGAGCCTTTCTGAAGCTCGTGGGAAGACGCTTGGCGCAGAACAATATAGTGTTACATCCCACGTCTAAAAGAGTCCCGGTCCCATCGTATAGTGTATATGTCTTGTTGCATCTCGACAGAGAACTTGTTTCGGGGAAGACTTCGTTCGAGAATAGCAAGAAGCTTTTGTGGACTAACATCCTTTGCATTGATGCGGATAGTATCGTATGATGAGCTGGTCATTGACCGCCCGCTCGTTTGTTGTTGCATTTGCCCAGGCATTCTGAATAGGACAAGAGATATTGATGAAGTCGGACGTCGACGGATAGATGAAAATATGCTTGAAATGGAAGTCGGAGAAGAAACACGGAAGTGGCTGATTTAAAAAGACTCGATCACGGACGCGATATGACTCAGAAATGACAAATTGGAAAAAAGGCAGACGAGGCAACCTCAGAGCGGGGGCTGTACCTAGAGGCCTCTGTGGGTGGCCTCCATCTGACACACCTTGGAAAAGCACGCTCTGGACTGGGCAATCGAGCCAAGTCCATGCAGCCACTCGATGGCTTCTGCCTGGAATTTTCAACCCTCGCTGCAGGTCTTCTCAGATCAGGCTAGAGGAGGGTGCCAGAAGCATGCCTCCGCGCTGCGCAAAGGTGATTCGCGATGCTGATAACAACGAGGTGGCGGCACGAGCCGCTCCAGGCCAAGCATTCTAACCGCTGTGGCATCATCCTGACCAATGTCTGTCATGGGTAGCCAGAAGCCTTGTTCGAATTTCCATAGAGTACATTGGCTGGCCATATGCAAAGCCCAAATATCTCGACCAGGGATGTCAGCCGCAGTTCAGGGAGGGCTTTATATTTCTCAAATGCGTACTGAAGAGAAATCAGGCTCGGCTCAATTGAATGGAATCTCAGCCTTCAGACATTATGAGGAATAAAATGCATTTCCTAGCGTCTCCTCACCCGAAAGATATCTTAATTTTATTAGAAGCCTATCCTTGCTAATATGGACCATGGTCAACCCTTCCAAACCACGTTCAAGAGTGAGGGGAGTAAGGAAAACCACCTCATATATGACATCACCAGCAAGCCGCAATGCATCTCGGATCCGACAGTTACCAAACTCACCAACGGCGTCTCGCCATGAACCTCCAGGTATACCGAATTGGGGAGAAGCGCCATCTCGATCCGACATCGACTTGAAACCTGGGATAGGGCAAGGGTCTATCCATATTTCGGTATTATCTCAGAGAGAAAGTACATCGACATTTCGGAGTATCTCTGACATGGGTCATCGTAAATGGCTTGAGTCATTGGCCGCTTATCGAATTTCTGCCAGTATATCTGGAGAAGTCCTGGATTCGGAGCCACCAATGGTTGACATCGATATATCCTCTGTCTGGGAAACCTTGATGAATGCGTGCAGGAAACCCGCCATTGATCATACTGGTAAGCAAGCTTTTATACCTCTGGGACGGCTGCTTCGGATTCTCAGCCCCCGGAATGTTGAAAAGATACTCAGTCAAAGGTTCACAGATGAAATTTTGATGAGCCTTGTCAACGAGGTATATGGAGCTAATGGCGAACCAAGAAGACTAAAGATCATGGCTACATTGATATTGGTCAATGGACTTAATTTTCTACTAGACTTTGTCAATGCAAAGGTAGAAGATAGTCAGCTCCCACTTACTGTTCACCGACGAGGACAACAGCCTATCTTATACGACCGTGAGAAGAATGAGATAGAGTCTTCAAAGGATTGGACTTGGTCCTATCCCGAAGCCGAATACTTTACTATGAAGCAGATGCAACTATGCAGCCTATTCTGCACTATCGATGAAGAAGAGCAGTTTATGGATCATTTTCGACTCCCTGCAGATTTTGTCCTACCATTTGTGGATTCTGATCCCCCTGTAATTCGGTCCGGAGGATATGGCAAAGTCACAAAGGTCTTTATAGAGCCGTCGCACTTATGGTACCGGGGTAGGTACCCAAAACCAGAGTGTTTCGCTATCAAGGCTGTTCAGCACAGCTCAATAGACCACCCGAGTGAAGCAGACTCTCTCGCAAGACGACTGGTTATCAAGAAGCTTGCAGACAGAGAACACCTTCATCAACTTCTTTTCTCCTTTCGTCGAGCCGACTATTACTACCTGGTTTTTGAATGGGCCGACGGCGATCTGACCGATCTATGGAAAAGAATGCCAACCTTATACCGCCCTGATGTCGAAGAAGATGCGATTTGGTTCTTCCGCCAATGCGCCGGTATCGTGCGGAGCTTGGGTAGTCTACACGAGCAGCGCTCGTCTTACACCGCCAGCACTATGGAGGAAATAGTTCACGTGGCGCTGGCTGGAAAGTACGGACGGCACAGTGACATAAAGCCGCAAAATTTGCTTTGGTTTAGTGATTATCAAGGCGATAAGAAAGATCACCTAGTTATCGCCGATCTTGGTCTTACCCAGTTCAACACATCACAGTCCAAGTCGCATGCGTCATGGGCTGGTATCAAGGGTTACACGCAAACTTACAAAGCCCCAGAGAGTGAAGTAAGTGGTGAGGTTGGGGCCAGATACGACATTTGGTCTCTTGGTTGCGTGTTTCTAGAGCATGCGTCTGTCTTTCTGATGAGGGACAATAGCTCTGTCAAGGCCTTCTCAGACAACAGACTGGAGGAGGATTTTCGTCGGAACAGAACTGGGAACTATCATAGCGATACTTTCTACAATGTGATTACGGAAGAGGATCTCGAAGGCGAATACACACCAATTGGGAGCAGCGTCATACGCGGCGAGGTCAAAGAGACAGTTACGAAAGTAAGGGTCATATCAGGATGAGTCCTTCACCATGAGCTAACAACTCATTGTCATAGATGATTCAAGATCTCAAAGACCATAGCTTATGTGCTCCTTCGATGCATGACTTCTTAGATCTCATCAGCAAAGGAATGCTAGTACCGAATCAGTCTGTTCGATATACTGCAAGTATGGTCTTGAGAGAGCTCAGAGATATCAAGCTCCGCTGTAACCAGAACCCTAGTTACGCTTGCTTATCAAGCCACTTGCCATTGAAGGATCAGTTGAAGCCAATGCCCGGTAGCCACATTCCTTCAAGACAATCTCGGATCTTGGCAGGTATCTCAGGAGGGCAAGATGGCAGCAGGGCCAACTTTGACTCGTCTCACATAGAGTCAACCGGAGATGCGGGGGCTGCTGATCCAGAAGCGTTGAAGATGCTTAACGAACTGCGTCATATGAGCAACGACATCACTTTATCCCCCAGCAACCTACAACTCCAGATACCAAAGATTCAGTTTGATGGGTCTGTGGCAGGTCTTTTGGAGGAGCCAAGCCCTGTCAGCGATTTAATCGATGGAATTAAGTCCCTTTCTATTAGAGAAAGGACTTGACTGCCACTATACATTTTGGTAGTTGTACTTTAGCCTATACAGTTAAATAGACTTGATACCCTTTCTTCTACTATATAGTCCTCGCCTAAAACTACCACTCTTATATCAACTGGCGGTTAGCCACTTGCCCGTTGCATCTTTGAGCAAACTTTAGTCGTTGGCTTTGATCCTACTTAGTATCCTAGAACGTCAGACACACAGAGGGCCGAAAATGGTGGAGATGATGAGATTATCTGTCGAAGATACTCAGCGTTCTGACTCCCTTACATGATCCAAACCTACGACGCGTCGCCAGAAGTAGAGACTCTCATAGAGCTACAACGATGCCCTCTCTATAGTATTAGCTCAACACACGGCAAGTCACTCTAAATGATCAAGATACAGTTCATCTGGAACCTTTATGTCTGTTCACCCTCTATTTCTCTTCTATGTCTATAAGTATGTCTATTCGTTTCGTGTGAGATCGTTTCTATCCCTCAATCAAGCTTCAAACCTCACCACGTTTATCACTGACGTCCTCGAGGTTCTCTGATTGGCTCACTTCACCCTTGACATCAGATCTGAACTGCTGCTCCTCCTGCTTTAGTTGTTCTTTGAGGATCTTGTCTGCCTTCCAGATTGGCTTGATCTTGAAGAGTCTGTAAACCTGCTCCAACGGAATTCCACTAGTCTCAGGAATGAGGAAGAAGGCGAAGATGAAAGCGAAGAATGACAGAGTCGCAAAGAACATATAGACACCGTATCCCATTGCAGCAAACATCTGCTCTGTGAATCGCGAGACGAGGAAGTTGAACAGCCAGTTGCTGGCGGTTGTGCAGGCTTGGGCAAGGGATCGGAAACTGGGGTCGAAGAATTCCTTGAAGCAGGTTAGACAATGGAAAAATGTTTTGGAATGCAAGACTTACAGAGTTGATGACCCACGGCGTACCATTCCATGTAGGAGTGTAGACGGCGGTCCAGAGGTAGAAGAATACGATAGCGGCGATACCACTGCCAGTCAAATGATCCTGGGGGTTCTTGGTAGGGTCGACGACGTAGATGTATGCACCCAATACCCACATACAGATAGAGCCAGTGATACCACCAATGAGCAGAAGCTTTCTTCGGCCAAGTTGATCAACAAGGAAGAGAAGCCAGACAAAGGTCATCACGGCCTTGACGACACCAAAGATGCCTGTCATAACGTTGACAGTATCGTGCTGGACTCCAATGCTCTGTGATAGGTTAGATTGGTACTAGTTCCAAATGTGACCATGGTTGTAAACTTACGGAAAACACAGTTGGGGAATAGTAGTTGATGGCGTTTATTCCAGAGCCATTCTGCCAGAAGAACAGCATGCATCCCAAGAAGAGCCGCCACATCATGTTTGGTCGGTCCTTGAGAGCTTGGAAAGGCTTCCAAAGTCCAATACCAACAGTCGACTTCTGGATCTCGTGAGCGTGATCAATGGCT
This sequence comes from Fusarium nygamai, assembly GCA_001262555.1. Taxonomy (NCBI): domain Eukaryota; kingdom Fungi; phylum Ascomycota; class Sordariomycetes; order Hypocreales; family Nectriaceae; genus Fusarium; species Fusarium nygamai. Next base: position 1,245,410 of record LBNR01000009.1, on the reverse strand, counting down.
GATACCTCTTCGGTGATGTACAGGTCGGTGGGTGGGAGCTGTCGAATCCAGCAAAGGTTCTCCATAGCCTGCGTTCTGCGTTCCTTGAGAAACAGCCATCGAGGGGACTCGCGAATCCAGAGGGTTCCGAGGAAGAGAAGACCCGATGGAATGATCTGAACGGCGAAGGGGACGATCCATTGTTGATGGCTTTCGGGCATGTGCTTCTGAACACCATACTATACAAAGGTTAACAAGCATGCAATATGTAAAGGCATGAAATCTTAACTTACGTTGATCCAGAATCCTACGAGACCACCAATCTGCCAGCCAAGCTCGTACAGACCGACCAGACGACCTCGAATAGCAGGAGGCGCCAGCTCGGAAATATAGATCGGGATGATGTTGCTTGCGAAACCAGTTCCAAGACCTGACAAGACACGACCTGCGTATAGAATTCCCAAGCCAGTGCTGGAGTCGGCACCACATTGGAGACCAGCTCCAAGCGTGAAGGTAGCAGAAGCGATGGCAAGACACCATTTGCGGCCAACCCAATGGCTCATAACGTAAGTGAGAAGCGCGCCGAAGAAAGCGCCAGCAATGAAAAGCGAGACAATGTTCTCGCTGATCAAGTTTCGCTCCTCAACAGTCTTGGTATCGATCCCAAACTCCTTCTTGAACGAATCAAGCGTGATAGTCGTTCCAATAAAAGCACTTGTATAACCGATCATGTTGGAACCGCACGACGCAACAACAGCAAGCACATAAATGCGCCAGTTGTACACCGAAGGCGGCGTCGGCCTGTCTTCAGCAAGAGTGAGGATACCCATGGTTGCAAGGTCAGTATGTCCGTGACTTATTCGAGCAGAGGAGCTGTCGAGATAACAAACCGACTCCAGATCAAGAGCTTTATAGGAATCAGCGGGATCCGGGGCCCCAACTTTGAAGTGGTGAGTCTTTGTTCTTCCCCATCCTGACAAAGTTTTCTTCTCCATGCGCTACGTTACAAAGATGCCCACATTGCTCTGGGGCGCTGGAGTCGATGGAGCAAATGAGTCGGGCCGGACGAGCGTTTTCCCCGTATGGGGCAACAAGATGAGATTGTCGTCGGTGTGCTTCCGCTATCTGATCAATTCATTCACGTAATTTCGATTGAGCTTAATGACCTTAAATGATTGGTAAAATCGGCAAATTGTGTCGTCAAAGAATCTGTTCCTGAGTCGTGTTGACGCCTCTTGCGGAAGCGCGGCTTAACGGCTCTTGGCTTCCAAGCCATTTGAGCCTCATATTGAGCCTCAACATCCACTACCATCGCCAAGGACAAGCCATTTATCGCTGTAGAACCAGTAAAACCCTCTGGAAAAGGCCTAGAAAGGGACCTCAACCTCGCGTAACCCCCACTATCCCCGTCGAATACCCAGACCCCGGACCATCCGGAGATCAGCGCGGAGAAAAAATCTCCAGGCGTGTCTGAGCCTCCGGCAAAACCTTTACCCCACAAGGTATGAGTCTTTTCTTCGCCAGAGGGATAAAAGCTTCGATGGGCCACGTCAAAGCTCGAGGGTGACACCAAAATCGGGTACCGGCACGTCTAGCTGATCAATTACAGCGTTATCAATGACATCTGAGAGGACCCTTGACGTCAGTTGCGTTGGGGGAGTTATGCGTGACCCCAAATTCCCCGAATTCTGTGGTTGAACCTTGATCCGGGGCCTCCATGGGGGAATAAACATGGAGATTAGCTATGCATAGACTAATAAACCCGAGGAGATGACCTTATCAGTAGAGAAAGGATTCAAATGCCGAAAGAAACTTCTCAACGTACATGGCTGAGCACAAACGATATCCTCTAAAGGAACCAATAAATTGACCGCCGCGATCGGATGCATCCTGAAAATGTTTGCAGTGAGACGCGTGTACGCCAAACAAATAGATAAATTGGCAATGCTTTCAGAAAACTGTTGGATATACAATTCTTCGAAAGTGACAAGAGTGTAGGGCTCACTCTTGAACTGGCAGTTTTTAATCTTTTGGTGAATGTTGGTAGTTTGGGATCATTGGCAAACAACAGATTGTGTGAATTCAGAGAAATGTCTGTTTACCTTTCTCACACATCATATCCAGTAACAAATCACACTCCATGCTTGAGCAAAATTATAATAAAGAGACGAGAAATATAAGAGAATGAAGGCGATTTGAATAAAACGATGACCTTTTCGACTTCCCGATTATTCGCACTGCAGTCTTTATCTAAATGATCCAGGAATCTACCCTAGAACGAGGAGATGGAGCGTGAGGCCTGGTGGATACGCGTAAAGTACGCGATTAGGCAGGTCCTGAATTGTTGGGCCATCGTCAGTTCAACCAACAACTTTTGCAAACAACTCATGAGTCTCAAACAATCTCAGTCGCCATGGCTGACAAACACCCTTTCAGAGTCGTGATTGTAGGCGCGAGCGTCACCGGGCTTAGCCTGGCAAACATGCTCCAGGCCAACGGCATCGACTTTCTGGTCCGGGAGGCTTATCCGACTGTAGCGCCTCAGGTCGGGGCTAGCATCGGGCTACTACCTCATGGAAATCGCATCCTAGATCAACTCGGTTTATACGAAAAAGTCATGGAAATTGCGCCTCCTATACAGGTTTCCAATTTCCGGGACACAAATGGCCAAATTCTCGCCCGGCATCGAGAGATGGACGAACGCATTATCGAGAGGTCAGTAGGTTCACGTATCTTGAGCCTCTTTTGACTGACTGTACTGTTGAAGGCATGGATACTCAACGGTCTTCCTCGATAGGCAGATGCTTCTTAAAGTGCTCTACAACAACATAAAGGACAAGTCAAAAATCTGTACAAACAAGCGAGTTGTCAGGACTGAGTTGGTTAGTGGTGATGTTCACGCAGTGACATCGGACGGAACGATTATTGTTGGTGACATCCTGGTTGGAGCAGACGGCGTGCACAGCAGAGTACGCTCGGAAATGTGGAACCTAGCTAGCAGGCTTTCACCGGGACTCTTTGACCCGAAAGAGCATGAGGGTGAGTCTAGATACGATCAATCTATCAATACATGGACTGACGGAAACAGCACCTCCCTGTGAAAACAGCTGTATCTTCGGCATTTCTAATCCATGTCCTGGTATCAACCCAGGCGATCTACACTGCGTATTCAGGAACAGCTCTTCATATCTCGTCACTGGAGGTCCCCAAGGGCGAGTCTACTGGTTTCGGTTCCAGAAGCTTCAGGAGAAAGTTCATGGCTCAGCTATTCCACGCTATAGCGAGAAGGACCTCCAAAAGGCGCTGTCTGAATCTGCTGACGACAACATACTGCCTAATCTGAAGTTTTCAACTCTTGTTGACAACAAAGTGAGCGCCGTCATGACTCCATTGGCGGAGTATGTCTACAAGCAGTGGCATTTCGACAGGATCATCACTCTGGGCGACTCAGCGCACAAGGTACGTCTCTGAGAACACCAAATATGCACAGCTCTGAGGTGTATCACAGTTCCATCCAGTGGGTGGCCAGGGTGGAAACGCTGCTATTGAGAGCGTTGCTTTACTGACGAACGACCTTGTGAAAGCACTCGAACGGAGCCGTTCAGGACGTCTAACGACCGTCCAAGTCGAGTCCATGTTTGCAGATGTGCAGTCTCGCCGTAAACCCAGGTTGGCACTCAACCATCGTTATTCTCATAACCGTGCGAACACAGAAGCACTTGACACGCCTCTGAAGAAGCTTATGGCGATCCATCTGCTTCCGCTGGTTGATGAGCAAGTCGTCACTCTTGGCTATTGCCCTCAACATCCTGGTGGGGAGATGATGGATATGCTACCAATGCAACACCGTGAGAACTTGATACCATACAAACAAGATCTGCTTTGCGAGCCTGTGTCAAGAGGCAGCATACATTGGGTATTAGTAGTGACTTATGCAATCTTAGCAGTTATCGCAGCCTCTACAGGCAAATATTATACGACTTCAACCGATAGATCTGTCCCTCATAACTATTGGACCGACAAGGCTTCGATATTGAGTCTAGAGTCTCTTAAGGTCAACACATTTAGCCATTTCGCCCAGCCCATCGCTATTATCATGATTGAAGGCTATCGCGGACGAAACAAACTCACTCCTCTTGGACTGTAAGAAATCTTTCCTCGGGTAAGCAATGTGAATACTGATCGTGTCTAGACCTGCCTTGTGGCTTATTCTCATTCAATATGCCGGAATCGGAGTTTCCATACCGTTATACTATCTCGTCTACACTTTGATATCGGATGTCGAGTCTTACTGGTGGCCTTCGAGAAGATTCGTTCCTCTACGTCACGCCAGACATATTCTCTCCGCGTACGTGATATCAGAAGCAATTCATTTCAGTCTTGTCCTGTCTACAACGCAGATGGAGGCAAGCCGCCAAATCATTTTGGTCCTTACTGGTTCCCGTATTCATCGGAACGTTGGGATCTTTTGGCAGCCATCAAACTGCACTGAATCAGAACAAAACACTAAAGGCCGAGCTCAAAACTTTGGGCAGAATATACTCGGCTGCTGGATTTTTTGGCACTTTGTGTCACTGGTTTGCCATTAGGCAAGCCGTTCGCAGCGTTGATCTCAACATGATACTCAACTTCAGTCGGCCGACTATACTCGATGAATCACTCTATATCCTAGCAGCACAACATGGTGGACTATTTGTGTACTCCCTAGCATCATATGTGTGGACAGTTCAAGCTGTCTGGGATTTGAACAGAGTTGGCCGAGCCAACATGAACCTGTTCACTGCATCGCTCTGGATCTTGCTGGCGCTTGTGAGTTTCGGACCTGGTGCTATCGTTACTGGTGTCTGGTACTTCCGAGAATATGCTATGTCACGGACAAGCTTCCAGCGAAAACAAGAGTTCAAAAATACCTAGTTTTATGATGGCGACGACGCCAAGACTACTGGTTGATTACGCTATCTGATAAGATAAGGTCAATCGATAAGATAATCTCTTATCGCACGTGCCCTCATGGTGATGGTGTTGATAGTGGCCTTTGATCGAACCGTCCATCGAAGACAATGATAAAGCCTCAGCCGGTATCCCAGTTCGCAAAATAACAACGATGATCTCAGGATAATAATACACTCAATTTCTCTCAATCACAGAATATGGAGGAGCATGCGCGTCAGCCCAGTCCTATGCCGGCACAACATAGATCTCGCAAACGCGTCGCGCCGGTAATCTCCGTGCTAATCCTATGCCTCTTTGTCAACCTGTCAATGAGCCTCTATCAACTCCCCTCAAATCGACTGATCGAGAGACGACTTTGCATAGACTACTACCGTCAAAATGATCCATCGCGGATTCAGCCTGGCGGCAGTGTCGACGAGAAGCTTTGTAAGATTCGCGAGATAGAAAAAGGCCTGGGTCGGATTCAGGGCGTGATGGAGACGCTTTGGGTGGCCGGAGGTAAGCCATCCATGTACTCGATAGCATGTAACCTGCTGATGCGATGAAGACTTCGTCATGACTATACCCCTCAGCTTTCTGGCTGAGAAATGGGGCCGCCGAGCAATCCTCAGACTCAACCTTCTTTCGCGTTCTTTCATGTTGCTATGGGCTATCATAGTCGGCTCTTTTGATACCCTACTCCCAACCAAGGCCATCGTGGTCGGCCCGGTGCTCTCAGTCCTTGGCGGAGATTGCGTCTTCAACTCTCTCACCTACGGCCTTGTCTCGAATTTAACGGACGACCATGTTCAACGAGCAATCTACTTCGGATACATGAGCTCAGTGTCTTACGTCGTGGCCTTGCTTGGGCCTGCACTGGCTTCATCTACCATGACCGTATCCCTGTGGCTACCGTTCTGGCTTGGAATATTCTTACTTTCATTGGCTGTCCCTACCATACAGATGCTACCTACACAGAAACATGCCAACGAAAGAACTGATGGTGATGATGAGAGCCAGCATGAGCCTCTCCTCTCATCCCCCCGTATCAAAGCCCAATCCCGCCACGAGCCACTACTTCAGTCTGTCATTGACCGTCTGCAGACGATCAAGACTATCATCGTTAGCCACCCAAAGAACTTTAGCTTGTTGCTATTCAGCTTCATGCTTACTTCTCTTGCAAGCTCAGACACAAAGCTTCTTGTTCAGTATATATCTGCACGTTATAAGTGGACATTTGCTTCCGCTGGGTATCTCTTATCTGGGAAAGCAATTGTCAACTTCACGTTACTCACCATCGTTATTCCCAAGCTTTTGCGATCTGCACGTCAGGTGCGACAAGAAGACATAGTTGAGGTAGCGGATAAGTCAAATATTCGGAACGCTATGTACTGTCTTATTGCATCTGTGTTTGGCGCCTTGGGCATTGCCCTTGCGAGTGAGATTTGGATGTTAATCACCTCCATGTTTGTCTATGCCCTTGGCTCTGCCCTCCCTATATTCACCCTATCCCTTCTCAAATCTCCAGTCATATCGCCGCCTCATTCTTCCGACTCTTCCGATCCCGATCCTCACATCTTCTCCATTGTCATGCTGGTTAAGACTGTTGGCTCGCTTCTAGGAGCACCTTTGATGGCCGCGCTCTGGGTCCGTGGTCTTGGGATTGGCGGTATGGCTCTCGGTATGCCGTTCTTCGTCAGCCAGGCATGTTATGCTGTGGCCATTTGGGTTTTTGTAAATATAGAGGTAGACCGTGATGTGTTGGCTACTGCCGAGCGGAGGAGACGTAGCCGGGACTAGAGTTCTGGAAATGCCAAAAGTCAATTCACTGCCAAACTTGGCACGCTTGCGATCTTCTAGTCCGGTATGCTGGGGACGAGAAACAACCGTGGTTGCATTTCATAACATTCAACCACATGAATTGTTGCCTCAGGTTATTTCTGGATGAAAGGGCTCAGAAAGTTGCAAGGTTCAATATGTTTATGGAGATGATATTCGAGTCCTGGGGCTTCCCGAGACATGCAGTCATCCGCCAATATCACCGCAGCCGCCCTCAACAATCATGACCGGCACTAGGATCTTGCCTCGAATGCTACGTAGATCAGTCCAATGTCCGGAAATTTATGGATACGCCGAGAAGAATGTTGCAGAATCCGCGTATAGAAGTTGGCTGCCATACAAGAGAGATTCAGCGCCTTGTTCAATTCCATCTGCCAGTAGAACAACTGGTAGATCACTTAAAGCTGCTGCAATTCAATGATCTTAAAATAGGCTAAAAAGAAGCTTTTTACCGCAATTATAAGCATAATAGCAACCTCGCCAGGTAAAGTTCGGCGAAGAACGCCAGAGGTAAGATCACGCGGTTAAGCTTAACCCTAGTCAGGGGTCGCGTTTCAGCATCGGGAATTTCTTCAAAAACTGACCAGTGATCGACGCGTCGTCTCATTTGCCTGCAAGGGCCCTTCACAAAACATCTCCTTCTGATAGGCGGCAATATTCGTGTTTGAAACGAGCCGCATGGGCTGTGTCAATTAAGAATTTTGCCATGTCAAACGGTGGGTTGTTTCAGTCAAAATGATCCACCTATGCTCAGAACGACAAAGCGAGTTCGGGAATGTGGGCAATCTGATCAACGAAAACTTGGCTTCTGGGGCCATCTGGGGTGTATGTCACTGAACCAACGAATGATTCCCGGCAAGTGACGAAGCTATAAGTTTCCAAGACATCTCCTCCACTGAACCCTCTTTTTGTTCTGTGTCTCATCATCACTTACTTTGCATTTTGTTTCACTCTTTCGACAAGCTGTGCTTGGTCATTCTTTATTTGTCTTAACCATTCCTAAAGTATTTACTGGTTTGATACCAATTTCTGTCTTTTCGCTCATCTTTCAACATATACCAAGCATTCTTTCCTACCAACCATCAAAATGCAGTACCGTGTGATCATGGCGGCCACTCTGGCCATTGGTGCCTATGCCGCTCCCGCTCCCCTCATCACTGGCGCCCCATCCCTCTCTCGTCGTCAGGATAGCGAGGGTGACTCCGGTGGATCTGGTGGAAGCAGTGTTCTCGATGCTCCCATGACCATTGCTGCCGGCGAGTCATTCGACGGTGGCAATGCTATCTTCGATCGTGGTGTTTCTTGCACTGGTCAGGAGGAGGGCGGCGACTCTGATGCTGTCTTCATCCTCGAGAAGGGCGCCACTCTTTCTAACGTCCGCATTGGTAAGTTCAACCAATCATTCTTATTCCGAGCCAGTCTTAACTGTTACAGGTCCGAACCAAATCGAGGGTGTCCACTGCAACGGTGGCTGCACTCTCAACAACGTTGTATGGGACGCCGTCTGCGAGGATGCTTTCTCCATCAAGAAGCAGGAAGATGGTGAGACCACTACCATCAACGGTGGCGGCGCTACCGGCGCCGAGGACAAGGTCATCCAGCACAACGGTGGAGGTACCGTCATCATCAAGGACTTCAAGGTCTCTGACTTTGGCAAGCTCTACCGAAGTTGCGGTAACTGCAAGGAGATGCCCGCCCGCCACGTCGAGATCTCTGGTGGCTCTGCCAGCGACGGAAAGATCCTTGTCGGTATCAACCCCAACATGGGTGACACCGCCAAGATCTCCGGCATCCAACTCACCAACGTTCCCAAGGAGTGCATCACTTTCGAGGGTGTCACTGACGGTAGCGAGCCCAAGGAGGTTGGCACTTGCGACGGCTCGGGTTCCGGTTCTGGCTCCGGCTCTGGCTCCGGAGACTCTACTGAGGCCCCTGCTACCCCTACCACTCCTGCCGAAGGCTCTGAGATCCCTGCCGCATCTGAGGTTGCTGACCCTGTTGAGACCTCCACTGATGGCTCTCAGGGTGACGACCAATCTGGTGACGACCAGTCCGGCGACAACAAGGATTCTGGCAACGATGATTCTGATGACGACAACAAGGACGATAACTCTGACGATGAGAACAAGGATGAACAGTCCGACAACGAGAACCAGGACCAAGGCTCTGAGTCTGGTAACCAGCAGGCCCAGCCTTCTCAGCCCAACTTCAACTTTGGAAGTGGTGGCTTCGGTGGCTTCTAAGCGAGCCTCAGAATTGGGTTGGAGACATCGTACGGAGTACAATCCACCCAAATACATCAGATGTACTTGAAGGCATCAATCACAGTTACAAACTTGTGTTCTTGTATCAATATAGTTAATACTTATGGGGTTAAGACAATTATCGAGGCGCTACCGTTGCTTTACTCTCCTATGCGACAACGACGCCAATGTTCCTGGTCACTCATGCTCATCAATGCGGTTCATACCTGAAAACACTTACTTGATAGAACAGAAACACTCAAAAGTACAGCAATGCCAGAACCTCAAGCAGCATAAACTATTCCAGACACAGTAGTCGCCGGAAACACGATGCCAAGCAAGAAGCGCGTAAGACCTAACCTCATTCGTAGCGAAAACAGGATGAATCCGCGGTTCGTATTCGATAACTATGCGAGACTTGCATGACTGTCAAAAATGTGACAGCTGCCAATCGACCGGGAATCCAGGCCTGAGGCTGAGCTTAGAACTGTAATAACTCGTGTCTTGTTGACTACCAATAGGTCAACAACGGATCACCGCGCCGCTTCTGAAAGGCTTGATCCTCTCTTCGTTGGCATGTTGTTTCCTTGGCGTTACCTCTTTGGTGACGTACTGGTCAACCCTCTTGATCCGTTCCTGGGCATATCAAGCATGCCTACATCCTCTTGCTCAAAACTGTTCAGAAATCGACAATATTTCAACCACAATGATTTTTCGTCAAGACTTTGAAGCATCATATGCCCAAATTTGTATGTCTTGGTAAACAGGTGACATAAGCAATTCTGGGTCGTAATTTGGATACTCACGATGCTATTGGGTCAACATAGCCCCGAAGGATTCAGTCCAAGCGGCGGGTAACGACCTCGCTCATTTCGCTAGCCCAACTGCGCCTTTTGCTTGGCTCACGCTGCCTAGCGCGTACCAATTCTTGCCTGATCATAAAAACCTTCGCGTCAGCCCAATCCCTAAAGTTGCAGTGACCTTATCGATCTTCTCCACATTCGTTTCTTATTTCCGTCGTAACACAATGGGTGTACTCCAGAAAGGTGCTGCTGGCCTTGTGCTATTCTTGGCACAGTTTGCGCCTGTACAGTCTATGAAGCTTGACAACAAGGATGGCATCTTAGACGCGTCCAAGGGGCTTGCTGGGGATCTCATCAGTTTCTACAAGGGCAATGAGACCGGTCAAACCCCTGGTCTGCTTCCCGAAAGGACGGTGGGAACAGATGGGTATTATTGGTACCAGTCGGGTGCTTTCATGGGTTCTTTTGTCGACTATTGGCAATTGACAGGTGACAAGACCTACAACACTCTCGTTACAGAGGGCATTCAATGGCAGGTTGGCAAGGGGAAGGACTTTATGCCAGCCAACAACACAGCGAGCATTGGTAACGATGACCAGTCCATTTGGGTATTTGCTGCCCTTACAGCCGCCGAATATGGCTATCCCGAGCCCTCCGAGGGTCAACCCCAGTGGCTCGACCTTGCCATTGCGGTCTGGGAGGAGCAACGCGCGAGATGGGACACAGAAGTTGAGCAGAAGACCTGTAATGGCGGTCTTCGATGGCAAATCATGATGACCAACGCTGGTTTCGATTACAAGTCGAGTATGTCATCTTATCAAGTTCAGCCTTCAAGTCACTAACCTATATAGCACTCGCTAATGTTCTCTTCTTCAATCTTGGCGCTCGTCTCGCTAGACTCACATCCAACGACACATACGCCGACTATGCCTCAAAGACCTGGGACTGGCTCGAGGCCAGTGAGCTCATCGACAAGGAGACTTGGGCAGTCTATGATGGTGCTCAAGCTACAAAGGCTACCAAGAACTGCTCAAATATCAACCAGATCCAGTGGTCTGCCAATTCAGCAGGGTTGACCATGGGTGCTGCATTTATGTACAACTTTGTAAGTACACGACTTGATAATGAAGGATTTCAGACTAACTGATGTCTCTAGACCGAAGGATCGGATGAGTGGAAGGAACGTACAGAGAACCTCGCATCAGCGACCTTGAAGACATTCTTCAAAAAGAATGGAGACTTCAACGAGATCGCGTGCGAGAATAGCAAAGGGAAATGCCCTCGCGACACCATCATGTACAAGGGATTCACGCACCGATGGCTTGCAGTGGCTACCCAGGTCGCTCCCTTCACAGCCAGTTCCATACTTCCTGTTCTTCGAAAGTCGGCAGAGGGTTTGAAGGCAGAGGGAAACGGGGGCGATGCCATGGAACAGACGTTCTCCAACTTTGTTGGTGTTTCTAACTTGTTGATCGATGACTCTTCTGCTCCTGGTCACCAGAATGAGACCAGCAAGACGGACAAGGCGGAGGAATCCCCCTCATCGACTTCTAGCCCTGCTTCCAAGTCATCATCTGCTGAAGCTGAGGGTAACTCTGCCGTGAAGCTTGCAGGCTCAGGCAGCTTCTTGGCTATTTCTGTTCTCATGATGGCTTCCCAATGGATGCTATAGTCATAGCTGAGCAGGGTTGGAACTTGGACCTGATTATTGCTTGAATGATGGGAGTTAACGGGTATAGAGATTTATGAGATGAAAGAAACAATAAAATAATTTGAGAAATATTCGTACTATACTCGTTAACTCAGTTTGGGCGACATACCCGTAATTCCAACCAAGAATACGGAGGACAACTCGACTCGGAGCCAAATCTAGGTTCCGGTGGAGACCGACGATAGCTTCTAGACTTTGGCCCGCATCGGAGGCTAAGTGGACCTCCAGAAACTTTCCGAAGGTCCGGTGGAATAGAGACCGAAGTCTACCGAAGCTTGGGGTTGACGGTGGATCACTGCACGTTGGAGATCATCCTAGCATCGAGTTTACAATCACGGCGACGCGTATTCAGTTTTGACAGGTTATTGATCATTATATACAATTGCTAGAATTATCGACGCCTAGTAATCAGATCCAGGTTATGTACAAGTTGAGGAAAGTCTTTACTCTGCTCTGTCAATCGCAGCTGCTTTCCTTACTAAAATCCAATGGTCCCTTTCCAAAGTTCGCTCCAAGCTTCATTCTTTCCGAGAGCTCAATGCGATTCTGGTATATACAATTTCTGGGAATATTTCTTCTCATTTCATGAAGAGACTGGGTATCCGTGGTGTAGTAATGGTATGCCGGGGCGCGGTGGAACGTTTAAATATCGTCATTCGGTGGGATTAATCCCGACGCGATGGTTTAAGACAGTCATAGGGAAGATGACAATGCCATGTTTGTGATGGTGTATGCGAGGTTAAGGCCAGTGCTCATCTATTGTCGGCCAGTAGGGATGGAGATGCCAGACCAGCGAGGAGCGGATGAAGGCTCGAAGACGTTAGTGCCCAGAGGAGGGTCACGGCTGGTAGTGGTAGCAGAGATGTTGGGTGTCTGTGTGACGATGGAGGAAGTCTCAGAAACGTTGACACGGTTGCCCCAGAACTTATCCATGATGGGATCATGGACGGCAGAGTCGCGAGTGTTGGAGAGGTTACGGCTGGGCTCAGTGGTGCTCAGTCGTCGAACCTGGGTAAGCCCACGGAGAGCACGAGGAGCAGTGCGAACACCGCGGGAGAGAGTCTGGATGGAAGAACTCATGATGAAAGCGTTGGAGATTAGAGTGAGCAGATGGATGTATTGATCAGATAAGAGATGATTTGGGGTACAGAATCTGGGGAATTCGGAGTTCTTTCAATCTACTTATATCCTTCTCGGGCTGGTCCCCGGGCTGAGGGTGCTTCGGCTCGGATGAAGGGAATGCGCCTGGAAAAGGCAATTCCCCGCAACAAAACTCCCCGCACTATCACCGGTTCACTCCGCATTTACCCCAAAGTGGCCTGACATTTAACCTGGAACCCGATGTCGGTAGTTGTTTGCCCGGGGCGATGGAAGAGTGACATGTCTGTCCATATAATGAGGCTACAGGCTTAGGTATAGGAACTTCGAGGGTTTGCTTCTGGATATCATGCATCGTGATCGTCTGCCCATGTCCACCCCAGGTTCTTGCAACGTCAGGCCATCCGATAATGCAACGGTAGCCACGCGCATATCTCCTCTTCCATTGGCAGTGAGGCTGGTTGTTGATTGTACCCTCGCTTGTGGTTTCAGCACCACTGGTGAGCCCTCCTAGTCAGTAGATCGTTGGCTATCGCTTCTCGCGAAAAGGAGGAGACTTTTTTGCTGGACCATCTCGTCAGCTGCGCATATATCGTGATGATTAGATGCTGTGTTTGACGGTTTTCCGGGTCGTTTTCGTTCAAGACGAGATGGTGGGTGTGATTATGTGCCGTGCCGCTGAACTTATCCAGCCAATACCCTTGCACGGCGGGATCGCTGGCTGAATGATTCGCTACGGAGTACTTATAGAAGATTCATCTTCCCATTTCTTCTATAAGTTGCACGATTCTCCTAATTGAGTACTGCAGCCATTAATGATATTCACCTAGAAGCTGTTCTTACAGCAATGGTGTTTGAAGGCCATTGAAGCGCTGAAGCAGACAGCCGATATCGAGAAATGGTATGGTCATACTGTATTGGCTACAACGGAGTGTAGAAGATGACATGAAGCTCTTCAGGCCCCCCCAAGCTAACATAAAGACAAAGAAAATCGAACTCTAGCATAAAGACTTTGTTGAGTAGTTACTCGCAGATAAAGCAATTTTGGATCGCATCATTACCTTCCAGATCATGGAACCGATACCTTGCGCCCCGGAAACTATCGTTCACCCCGAAAAGCAGAAACTTAAAAGCGAAACGAAATCATGAGAAACACACAAGTGGAATAGACAGAGTACCTCAGCTTCATTTCAATCAATAAAAGGTGACGCATATGACACTTTGAAAACGGAAGTTGCTGTCATCAAACGAGAGGATTACATAGCCCACAGTTTTCGATGGGCGTCGCCAAGGATCGTGTTGGATGGTTTGCATCGTTATGAGCGTAACAAGTCGCCTTCAAAGGCTACGAGAATGCCAAGTATGACCGCTCTGTCGCCGTCGAGGTTGGTTATGGCGTTGCTTCCTTTCGTTCATACCTAATGGTTGTTCTACTCGGTCGATGTATCAGCTATGAGGATCGTCCTCAGTAATGGACTGAGTCCAGCGTCTTCGTAATACACGTGGCCTCTTATGACAAAGAGTTTCTACCACGTCGTCCACGGCGAGACTCATTGGTGACTGTCTTGGTAAGGGCGTTATCCACCATGACATCGTCCTTCTTGATACTTCTTCGTGGAATCCAGAAAAGCTGAACTGCTCCGATAACAGCTACAACAACGCAGCTGAACCACGCTGACACGGAACCTGACAGGGCATAGATCACTCCAGCAAGGGGCGGCGCAACAGTACGTGCCAAGCAGGCACCAGACATAGCCAAGCCATTGACTCGGCCAAGCACCTGAGGAGATGGCGTAGCATCCTTGATAAGAATGAGAGTAACGGGCGCCACTATCAACCCGCAGAAACTTTGCATTAACAACGATGCGTAGATTCCCAAGGAGACAACTGGTTCGCCAAACGCCGAGAGGAAAGGCATGAGCATGTAAGAAGCAGGATACAAGATAATCATGCTCACAAAGGAATGCCATACTCCAACGCGGCTAACGAAGACGGGGAAGATGACGGCCTGGATGAACAGACCCAGTACTCCGTTGACTGCGAGATAAACGCCGACATCGTGCACGGTGTAACCAAGACCACCAATCCAGTCGATAGCTCCGCGTTTCTCAGAAGGATCGTCGAGCAGATACGTGGCAAGAAGACTGCCTGCAGCCATTTGGTGGTACGAGAAGATGAGTAGTGCGACAATGAGCATCATAATAGTCTTGTTGAACGTTCGTTCACCGGACTTGGCCTGCTCGTCCTCCTGCTCCTCGTTAGGAGGTGTGAGAAGATCTTGAGGAAGGACAATGGAATGCACAGTTCCGAAAGAAGAGCGGCGGAGATCGATAAAATCGTGTTCAATTGCCATTCCAAGACTGGACTCGGCGAAGCGAGGTCGTGATCGGCTGGTGGAGGGTGACATGTGCCGACGGCTGCGAGAAACGGAGGTGCGGACGGCGGAGCGTCGGAGAGGTGTGCGCTCATCGATGGATTCGAGATCGTCTATGGCGGGGACTTCTTGGTAGTTGATAACGCCGTTCTCGCCCTCAGATCCGGGCTTGACAAGAGTCTCCTCGAGAAGGAAAAGTCCTTGGATGACGGCGATGGCCACCACGGCCACTGAGACAAGGTTAGGAAGCAGGTAAGGGTATCGTCCAAAGAGTCCATCCTCGGAAAAGATTGAAGGGTAAAACTTGGCGGGTTGAGCGAGGAAACCTCCCATCGCAGATCCGATGATGCCGCCAAGAGTCCAGACGAAAGGCTGCACGGCGTAAGCCTTGGCTGCGATAAAGTTAGCATCTCCACAATGACTGTAGCTGGAAGAGAAACTTACGCTCATGCTCAGGCAACTTCACCATCTCAGCGACCATGGTCTGCATGACCGACACGTTTCCATTCAACGCGCCGCCGACAAATCGTGCCAGCAAAGCAACCCAATAGCTCTTGGCCAAACCAAAAATGAGACTCGACAAAGCCACGCCAACAAGTCCAAATAGAACAACAGGCTTTCGCCCGACGCGGTCGGACAGAATACCCCATCCCATCGAGGTCAGCGCCTCAGCGACCGCATACGCCGAGACGAGCAGTCCCGCGTAAAGTGAAGCATCTTTCTCAGCGATGCCCAAATCCTTGACCATCACAAAAGTGTAGGCCAGAATGGAATTGAAGGCAATCGGCTCCGAAAAGCGACATATTGCTGCAGTCGTTGTTAGCGCAGTGCTCGTGAGATTATCATGGGTGAGGGGAGGGGTCCGTTATGGCGGTGAGTGAGAGGCGCGCATACCGAGAATTAGAAGTTGCCTCGTGGGGAAAGCATTAGGATCTTTGTCTTCCCTTGCTCTCAAATTCATGATATTTACAGCGAATCTTGGGTGTCGTTTCTTCTTCTCTTGAGGAGTAGACGGTCTGAGAGCAAGGGCGTCAAGTTGCAGGACCTGAAAGTGAAAAGAGAGTCCAAGAAAGAGAGAAGGAAAAAACTCTTTTGGCGGGCCTCATGACTCTCAAGTAGCCTAACAGAAAATCCACGGCCGCTGAACCAGTCCCAGTGCGCTTATGGTACAACGGCCCGCAAACCGACTCGGTGCAACGTAGCGCTACTGTAACCCCCCACGCAAGTTTTTGCAGGCGTTGCCACCCCCCGGTCACTGCAATTCACGACATGCAATGGTTATCACTTGGCAAACGAGGGGAAATGATCCCGGTTCGCGGAGAATCTCTGCTAATACTGCGGATATACTCAGCGCATCATCATTATCGCTCCATGCAAGACATAAGCTAATGGAATGGGCGTTGGCGGAGATTGAATGCCTCTGCGCATTCCCGCGTCGGCCCCTGCTCATTACTCAAGATCCCGATAGCCTAGCACCTGCACGAATAGTGCACTCACTGCAAGAAATTGCTACTGTTTAAGCTTTGAGCTTGACTGGTCTTCTTCTTGACCGCTCGGTTCATGGTCGGATGACAATACTGTAGCTTACCTTACCACAATGCGGAGGATCAGTGGCAATCCTTCACCGTGAACGCTTGTTTGCCACCAACAGGAGGCAAAGCCACTTCCCCTCGTCGTGATGAATGTGATGTCAAACCGCATGCTCCAGCTGTCAAAGTGTCAAACAAACTCTAACAATCATAGCGCAACCTGCAAAAAAGACGACATGTCGCATACAATTTCATCACAATACCGATTCAATATTCACTGAGACCAATCAAGATTTTTGTCTCACAGCACCCAGATCTTCCGTCGCACACCGTTCTTCTGCCAAGTGACGACCCGCCCATCTTTCATGTGCGGCGAAACGGAAATCATTCAACCCGCTAACGTCTAGTGGGAGGCGAGCCAATCGACACCGAGTTTTCGCTGCTATCATGCGGGCACAATGAGGCTGAAAACGGCAAAGGCCATTTCATGCAACAGGATGATGGTGGTATCGGTAGATGACAGATCGGATCCAGATCTCTACTGTTTCTCTTAGCTTCCCTATTGAGGTCTGAGCTTACTCTGATCTGCAGGCTTCTTTTCATTGCACGGGCCCGGGATATCCGCCATATCGTATCGAGAGATAAGCACGATTAGGCGCTGAATCCCAGCAATTGACGGCTATATGCAGAGTAATACATCCGGGCCAATAAATCGTATTCTGTGAATTATCGAGAGGCTGAAAAGCACGGCATTAGTGCATGAATATAATACTTTCGTGAGCTGGCCAGCTTGGTACTGTTCCCCGCTCGCTCACCGGTCTCTAGTTCCTGGTGGCTGGGGACTGGCGCTTCAGCCTTGACAACGAAAGCCGGTAATTGAGCGATGCTTGTTCTTGTTCTACAACGTATGATCCAGCTTGTATCCATGGCATAATCCTTGATGATGCGCGAATATGATACAAGCTCCCAGAGCCGTGTTACGGGTACTTGGGTGCCGTTCGGTGCGACAAAAGACATGAGCACGTGAATTTCTCAAATGGTACGCCGAAACCTAGCATAAAAAATGTAAGTCTGCTTATTGAAACCAGGAATAATGCACAAAGGACTGATACCAATGAGCTGTGATATTGTGTCCGCCGGTGTATCTTCTCCAATGACACAATTCGGAGCAAAACTCCCTAGCCACGACAATCTTTGTTTCTTGTTAAACACTGGTTAATCACCCCGGCATGTGGCTGACCCTTTGTGCTCATCAAACAATTGCTTTTGCTCCATGTGCGACAGATCATCTCGAAAACCGGACTGCTGATTCATTATATACTTCTGTACCACCGTCGCCAGCAAATACGGTGGGTAGCACGAACTTCGTATTGACTATACCCCTGCAATGTCTCAATATTTTATGCACGGGGAAACAAGCATCTGCAATGGAAACGTGGTTTACAAGACTCATTCGGACAAGTCTTATCGTCATAGGAGGTGAAACAAGTACGGCACAATGTCTTGGGCGTTGTTGACCCGTTCCGTTGGTTTCACTTGTAATTTCTTATTCACTGACTTGTCCCTGTATCATATTGTGTGTGTTGCCTTGGTGATTCATCAGAGTGGCATCATCGAGATCTTCACAGTACTTATCCGTGCACTGGAATGAGCTGTACTATACATTCTGTGTCACCATTGTTCCAGAAACGGAGGATATTCGAGTCGGGGGTACACAGATTTAGGAGTAGGAAGTGTCTCAATTAATTCTTGGAGTGGCATAGATATCGATGCCTAGATTCAGGGGATTTAAACAACAGGCAGGCGGTAATATTCGGCCATGACCATTGTGAAAGATGAATGATACTGCATCTGGGCTTTGCATGTTTGTCCGTCTTCAAGGCTATGCAAATTTGGTCTTGGGACGTTCCTGAAGCTCCCCGTCCAAAATGATATCAACCTTCTCGTTATAAAAGCAGACCAGTCGTGCAATAGCTGCACTCTCGAGAGTTGGGTGGTTATAATACCAGACCAGGTTCTCAAAGGTTTTCCCGTCGATTACAATGTTATAGTATTCGGCCTCGCCCTTGTACGGACACTTGGATCTAACAGGGCTTTTCGACAGGACAGTCTGATCAACAGCAGACAATGGAAGGTAGTAACGAGTCGGCAACCCTGTCTCCAGGAGATGCATGGATGAAGTGGCTTTCGCAACAGTTCTGCCGTTGACTTTGACTTCAATGGGACGCGTGGAGTGAAGTATATCAACGCGCTTGAAGGGATCTTTCGCGTGGACGAAGATTGGTTCATCTTCCTCAAACCATTGATCTAACTTTTGTCAGTAAAATATCTCATCAAGTCATACTCGCAAGCTTACCTATACTGCGAAACTCAATCCGCACCATATCAGAAAGTGCCCCAAGAGTCACATCTTGAAAGAAGTGCACAACGTTGTCAACTTTTGCCTCCTTGATACTATCACGGGCTGGGATGACGAGTTGGGCTATCGCGGCCCTCTCTTTGAGCTCCACCGAGATGTTCTTCTTATCAACCAGCTTCGCGTTCCTCACATCAACCGCCGGAACATAGATAGTGGGGAAACTATCATGTTCCCAAACATAGACTCCGTGAGTAGTATCCACAATAGTGGTATGGTTGTGAACGGCCCGCAAACGGCGGGATGTTTGCATCGTCTTGCGTGGACCATGTTCCATCAGGCTCTGAGCGAGCTCAATATAACCGGACGCACTACCCATGCTGGATTATAACTTGATAAGTTTATTTTTCGAGGTTTTGCGTTTCTTAAATGAAGATATGATAGTTTAAAAGGATGTTGGGTGAAGACGAGTACCCCGCTCAATGACGCAGACAATGTTCGGATACTGACCTTGATTTATAATCATTGCTGCAGGAAGACTAACTCGAATATGAGAATTTCTATGAAAAATTCAAATAGCTACTAATATCATCTCAAATATCCTTTGAGATATAAACCGTTCCCACTCTGTTGCAAGTGTATTGCTAGCTTTGAATGTAGTGTTACTAGAGCTTCTACCTCCAATGTTTTCACATTCTCTGGTGAGCTGGCCTTGAATATACAGGCAAGATGACTTGTATTACCGGAGCAGTATCAGATGAAACAGAAATTATAGCCACAGGTAGCTTAACTCTTTCTGCAAAGCTTACCTGTATCTAGACTATAGTCCCAAGCATCTCTTCCGACTCCAGATAAAACCCAAAGACTGTCAGTAGAGTCATACTTCTTCTTCACGTCCAACAGACGAGAATAAAATGCTCCATAAAAGTCCTTCTTGAAATGCGGATTATAAGGGTTTGCGTCGTTCATATACGATCCAGTATCTGGCGCCCATTCCTGCCAGAGCCTTTCCTTCGAGTCATTCAGCTCGCGTGCTCCTTTCGCCAGTGTCTCTGCCGGCGCAAGAGTACTATCGAGAGTCAGACTGGAGCTCATGGTATGGAGATAGGTTGATCGCCAGGCTGGTAGAAGCGCGCCTCGCATGCTTCTTGGTGTTTTCGCAGGACCTGGTCCACCCTGCAAGCCGATAACAGCCATGCCAGATGCTTCCGGGTCTGAGTTTGTAAGCATCCGCTTGAGATATCTAATCAAAGTCTTCTGGTTCATGCTGGATGTCTCCCGGCGGCCGAGAAGTCGACTGGACGGCATGGAATAAGCTCCGGCCTGGTTTGAGCCTCCAGCATTCAAGGCTTCGAAGAACCCCTTGTAGGTAGGATGGACAGTTGTGTTGGAAGCAACGATAGATAGAATGCTGCTGTCGTGACCAGTAAAAGTGTAAATCCTATCGATCGCCATCTGAACCAACTTTTCGGTGTCTATGTTTGACTTGTTGAAGGCATAAAACCCCTGGCTGATGTTGACGCCGGCTTTGTGATTGCCTTGTACTACTGCTGCACCGGCCAAGCCAGCATCCATAAGATTAGGGAGCAGGCGCATTAACTCTGAGAAAGCGTTCCAGGTCGCTTCGTATGCAGCTGCACTGTTACCACGTGGAGATATAGTGAAACCGGTTTCGATGACACTTGGCGCGGGATAAGCTTTCAGCACGTATTCAGTAACAATACCATATTGTCCCGCGCCACCCCCTCGAATGGCCCAGAGCAGGCCCTGGTTCTGTGTGGCATCGGCAGTGAGTATTTGGCCTTGAGTCGTCACAACTCTCACTTGGTATATGTTGTCAGCGGCCAAGCCGAAGGTGCTCGACAATGGGCCATGACCACCGCCTTGGATATGCCCTCCCAAGCCAACTGTGGCATCATTGCCACTTACAATGATGTGACCGTACTTGAGAGCGTGACCAACTGCATCACCGTAAGTGAGGCCGCTTGCGGCGATGAGCACGGTGTCTGTCTTATTAGTTCCAGGTACTCTCCAGTTCGGATCGAACTCGACAAGTTGCATGTGCCGAGTCCAGATTGACAGAGAGTGAGCACCACTGGATCTGTAAGAATATTGTTAGCCATTGTTTAAAGCTTCGGGTCGACAATGAAACACAAACCTTCCGGATAAGTCATGGCCAGTTCCCTTGACGACGATGCGGATATTTCGCTCCGATGCCCATTTAACAGCGAGAGCGATCTGTTCATCGCTCGTCGCATTAACAACATAACTTGGATATCCACCAAGATGGCAACCACGCGTTTTGTTGTAACCTGGGGCCCCAGGAGGTAGGCAGGAATTGTTGGCGTATAATGGGGATGAAATCGACTCGGGAAGGTTGGCATGGAACGTCGACTGAGTCCAGTTGGCCTCAACAATGTTGCAGCTCAAGGGCACATGGAAAGGATTCGTTTCATACCAAGAGGATGCAGCCGGCCGAGTTTTGATGATACTGCCACTAATGGAGTCGTTCAAGACCGCCCATTCAACGTCAATAGGCCAAGTCGCATCAAAGGGTGAAAGTTTGCATCTTGGCGTCTCTGTTGGGGACGCAAGGGTTGCTGAGCATAAAAGAAGAGCAAAAAAAAGCATTATTTCTGTTGAATTGATGTAATGCTGAGATCAGTGTACAAGTATGTCTTGTTTGACGCCTCTTCTCGCAGCAATCGACTCTTTTATAGCAATCTCAGCTCGCTCGGCAAGGAACACAAAATACCGGGGTTCTCGGACACTACGGAGAGTAAGTTGTTGCTCTAGCGTTTTCGTATATCCGCCTCCTTTTACGCATTCTAAACCAAGGGCCTTGCATGTCTGTGAAATGGCCTGGCCTTCTTGTTTTTTTGGTGTACCTCCTACGTCATGTGGGTTTCACCAAGCCATAGTTATACACTGCCAGCCTTTTCTTTCCAAGCGCCGTCGGCAAATTATTGTTGTCATGAAGGACACGTCATGGTTTCAATTTGCTTTGACCCTGAACATTGTTCATTGGGTGGAGTCCGTGGATCTGCCGCCGGAGGTCCGACTCTAGGAGGGGGATCGTAGCCAATCGCCGGTTATTCGCACAGCTTGATCAAATTGCACTCCACCTCTCGGGAACTTTGTGTATCACCTTGCGACTAGTTGCAATATCAATGCGTAGACTCTTTATAGGGCATCGGCTATAAGATGACAGACACGGATCTTGTACTTCTCCCTCTTCATTCTGGCCTTGGACACTCTGATCCGCCCTCCTTTCACAATCATGGGTTTAGTCCAGTTCGAGGATGGAAAGGTCCTCTATTACCCATATACTCCTTCGTCTGCAGCTGACTATGGCTTCATGGCATGCTTTGCCATTACAACATGCATGCATATTGTCCGTGTTGTGCTGACCAAAAGGCGTTTCTTCATCCCTATGATCCTTGGTGGTATATGTATGTCTTGTCACGCTATCACCAGTAACACAACTCTTACTGACCGTCCACTTAGGCGAGACGTTTGGATATTATGGCCGCGCTTGGGCCGGTCAGCTACCCAACTCGCCCAGGCCATTCATGTTACAACTCATGCTCATTCTCGTCGCCCCTGTGTTTGTCTGCGCTACCATATACGTCACGCTGGGGCGGCTAAAAAGCCGCATTCTCGGTAGACCTAATTGAAAATGCAGCATCACAGTGCGTTTTATCCTTACCGATATCGTGGCTTTCTGCTCGCAGATCGGCGGTGGTCTCGTCCAAGTTACCGGCAACCTTAATCTGATGAAAATTGGAGACCATGTGATTCTCGGAGGCCTCGTTTTTCAATTGCTAGTTTTGGCTATTTATCTGGGCCTGGTATACAGGTTCTGGAGAGATGCTAAGAGGCAGAATGATATGAATGGTCCTCGGTGGCAGCCTTTCACAGCAGCGTTGGCTGGAACGGTGATAGCAATCTGGATTCGAAATCTGGTTCGTGCAATCGAGTTCATGCAAGGGTTCCATGGTTTTATCAGCGAAAATGAGGCCATGCTATATATCTTTGACGCCTTTTTGACGTTACTGGTTATGGCGGCCTTTATTCCATTCTACAATAGTAGTAGTATAGTGCCGCAGCAAGTCAAGGGAGGATGGGACGCTATCGAGCTGGGTCCTTAATGGTACAACACAAAGATAGATATAATCTTCCAAAACAAGTTCCTAGACTCTTTCAAGAAAATTTCAAAACCCAGAACTGCTCATATCTCCTTTACCGCTTCCGTTGGCCATTGGAGAAAGTCAGAATAGTCGTGTGCTATGTACTTATCGCATACAAAAAGAATATGATCAGCCCAGCCATGTATGAACCACGCTCTCTTCATAGTCTGAACCAAAGGTGAGTAATATGCTAGTATCAATAGAGCTATAGAGTCTTTGGACTGCAGGCAGTCAATGAAGGTATCTTCCATCATGTAAACCCAGATAAGAACTCTCTTGTAGTGCAATGGGCATTTGATGGACCCGTCAGCATTACCAAGCGTGGCTTCGTAGATACTGGCGATGGTTTCTAGAGATCGTGCAAAGTCTTCTTTGCGCAGGTGTGAGATCGGTGCCATGTAACATGGAGGCCCGTCTCAGCGATAGCTCCTCGGCTCACATCCCATCTGATACGAAGTAATCCTATATGTTTGGTCCTCTGTCAGATCCAGATATTTGCAATAGAGAGGTCTACGGCTCCAGGAAAGCTTCTGTTGTCAAGGGCTGGTCAACTGCATCTTTTGACAATGGTGGTTGGCTCAGTCCCGAAGAACTACCGCCATTTGCCCGCTGCTCTCGCCCCATCAGCCAGTCCACCTATTCGAAATGACAGAGCTTCAAACAAAGGAGATCTTCCGTATCGGACAAGGTTATAGTCGATTTTGGTCAAACCTTTGTTGGTTGCGCTAGGATTAATGCCAGTGGCCCCAGTGGTACATATATCATTCTCGGGCATGCCGAGGTGCTGGAAAAAGGCGACATATGAACCAAGCCCCCACGCACCGCTCGTCCAATGGATCACTTCATCCTCAGTAGTACCGGCCCATAAGTTTGAAGCCTAGTCTCCCAGAACCAGACGCCGTCACTGATATTGCAGTATGGAGTCGCGGTACGTTGGTGCCGCATATAATCGTCATAGGCTGTCCCAGCCCTCGTGTGACGAACAAAACCTGAGGTTTATGTCGTAGAAAATTACAGCGCTATGGCAATTCATGATCCTGGGGTTTTATGCAGTGAGATTTTGGTCGGTCATCAAAAGAAGCTTTGCTTCCAGTTTGGATCCTCTATTGAGGCGGAGTCATGGAAAGGCAGACAAGCGGCATGACTCAGCTGACAAACACATTTGATATGGAGCATGGCACGGTGAAAATGTATGAATATTTGTTGCCTCCATCCTATTCCATATTCTAAAGTATCATCATTGAATTATTACAAGTCTCAAACCAAGGACCCAACCAACAAAAGCCTTCACCATGACAACCCAAAAGAGATTCACCGGCTCTCGCATCAACGTCAAATCCATCGAAACCCCCTCCAGCGCAGAATGGCGCATCCGCTTATCTGGCCCAAATATGATAAACCTCATGAACGGCCATTGTCCACAGGACATGGATGATAAATGGATGTGTATGACAACCGGGCCTGCGGAGCAAGGATTGATTCGCGTACGCATGTGCAGGAGTCAAATCAAGAAATCATCGCTCTTATAGGACGCGTCGGAAGCGATGATGAAGCAATGATTGCCGAGGAAGGCGGAGAGATCTTGGCGATTATGTGGCCAACGCCCAAGGAGGACGAGTATGATCCTTTTGATGAGGAGAGTGCGAAGAAATTTGCTATTGGGTTCTGTCGACATTTTATGAATTGTGAGCTTGAGAGTTGAGGAGTATGTAAGGGCGAATAATGGTTTCTGCCAATGTTACAATTCAGGTTATGACATGGTTTCCTCGCGTTGGATTTCTTTGGTCGGTATGTAAAATAGCTCATGAAAGAACGCCGATGCTCCATTTGCCAGAGTCGTTGTCTTTTCCCAAGGCCGTCTATTGTCTCGATTGTATGTCGCGTCGCTGCATCAGCTTGGCTGTCTGCGTCGTGGTCTTGGCGTGACTGACTTCGCGCGTTCTATCCTCTCACTCAAAATCATCGCGTAGGGTCGCCTCTCGGTGGTGAAGGCATTCTTGCGGAAGCAGCTCTGACCTCTAGTCGCTCCGTCGCTCTGCGATGAGTTTCTGCGACCGGGCGGGCTGTCACAGTATACGCTTGTTGATGGGGCTGCTGAAATTGAAACGGTTGGCGATTATTGATAAGCGGTGCCGAATCCGCAGAACGGTTTGGGAAGAGGTCATCAATGGCTTCCATGAGATCCTCATAAAGGCCTTTGACCAACGGCACAATCCCGCACATTTTTTGGGTAGGTCAAGGGTTTATGCGGGTAGAGCGTCGTGAATGTTGAGTTTTCTGTGACACCGCTACGGTGAAAATAATCTGTAGCGATCACGTGCACCCGTGTAACAATGAGCAGGCTTCGACTCAGAATAACCTCAACAACGGGTCATTGGCCGGATATATTATGAATTGAATCTTCATTTTGATGAACTTGACTGTTTTTCACTCGCGAGATAAGAATAGGCCTTGCGCTCTACATCTTGGGTTTCCTGCCCGACTTCTCGAAATGGCCTGCCTCGCCAGTGCTTCCCTCTCTGCTATCCTGCTCTTGAGCATTCTGACTATTGGTATTCTTCTCCTTCTCCGTCATGTTCTTGTCTTCGAACGAGCTCGCGTCGCGTTTTCCCGGTGCGCCCTTCAGCGAAACCATGGCTCCGTCTGAGTGATCGGCGACTGGTGGATTGTTCTTGCCATTGTTGGGGTCGGAGGACACTGGAGTCTTGACCTTGCCTGAGTTCATGCGGATAGAGGCATATGGGCTCAGCACAGGTTGGCAGCGAAGCGCGGACGTGACGGTCGGGATGCGTTTGAAGGAAGAGAGGGTTTGGCGTGCGATGGTCATGATTTCGAGGAGCTGAGATAAGTAGAGGATGTATTTGCGGAGGATCTGGTAATTTCTGTAAAGGCTTGATGGCTGATGATGGAATTTGTGTTGAATGGTCGAAAAAGAAGGAAAATCGTGGCTGTTTCATAGGTTGTTGCTGTAGCAAATGTAATGACGACATTTCTGAAGCCGACATATCGTCAATCATGACAATGGTTGATGTCATCGATCAATTGACTTGAGCCTCGAGGTTCCACAAAATCCCAAGCCAACTCCATTTTCTGTGATTACTCCAGATTTTCAACTTGTTCTGAGTTTTGTCTCTCAAAGACCAATGGAGCTTCACCTCTCAACGCTCTCCAATGATTAGTTGCCATCATCAACTCGGGACATCCTTCAACAGCCCATCCCCATCTTTCCAGAAATCGAGGTGTCGCCTCCCAGCTCTCCATACGGTACGGCTCTCCCCAGATAATCAAACCGCGCCGATCTGAAGTATAGTCGCTAGGTTTGCCTCTTGACACAAGTCGCCGTCCTCTTGGCCCAGTGCCCTCTCCATACTTGTTGAACATGATGTCTTCCAGCAGATCTCCTATAATGTCAGTGACAAGTAGTCGGTGATTGAAACGATCATGGTGAGTGATAAGATTGTCTCTCATCTTCGGAAAAGGAATGAAATCGATCCAGGTTGCATGTGCCCTTGTCGATTGCAGGGCTGTAGGACGAAGATGAGGCGGTACATCTAGCCCAGTCTCGACACAAATAGCATCGCGCTTCAAGCCAACCATTACATCCAGTTTCTCAGTTCGACCCTCTTCCAGTACAAGATGATCCGTCACCTGTGACAGGGTTACTTTATTCTGAAAGAGCCCCCGGAAAGCATTGTAGTTTATGAGATACATAAGATGGTCCGAGAGAGGAGACGCAGCGCCCGTCAATGCCCGTAGACGTTGATGCATGCCGAGCTGCTGGCTGTATAATTCTACATCTGCGGTGCTCAATGTGCCCTTGTATACAGTGGTAAGAAACAGCCTCGGGTCTTGCTTAGTGATGGAGCATTCATCGTTGTCGGCTCCGGCCTCAAGTCCGAATTCATCCACCCTCCAGAGCTTGACTCCGAATGTCGGCCTTTGCTGCTTGGCACAACTTTTGGTTGTGTCATCATTGTTCATGCGATTTCCTGTGGGTAATGTTAGAGATGGCCAAGCTAGCCTCCAAGATAGGAAGTATTGTAATCAGAACTGTCCATCAACTACTTACGGCGAGCTCGTTGGTTGATCCTGTTCTGCAGCTTACGCCGCTGTTTTCTCTCGGCATCTTCCATAATCTATGGAATTCGTGACGGGCCTTGCTAAACTCCAGCAGTGGTGATCACTCAAAAGGCCAGCGAGCTATAGCGAAAGTAGTAAAAATGTAAGCTTTGATCAAAAAGATGGTGGGCATAGGATCTGCGACGGATAAAGTATCCATGTGAGCTGACGTGCCGAAATATGTCACGCTAATACGAATCGAGATAAAATGTCATCCGCGCATGATATGATCTGCTAACTCCGATCGCGAATATTCCTCGAGCCCATGCTACACGTTTACTTTTATTCCGATAATACGCTATTGATAAGCGTATGACTCCATCCAAGCGACCAGCAGCATGCCTGGTGTACCTTGAGGAATCCTCCGGTGATTCTTTCTCTTTTGGGTTACAATGTCATCAAGATTTGAAGGGCGGCGTAGCATGATGGTCTTGGTGACAGCTTTTGGGCTGTCTTGAACTGCGACAAATCTTCTATAAATTCAGTAAAACCTGCAATGTTAAATCCAATTCTCTTCAATTCAATTCAATCCAACATTCCATATCACTCCAACAACCCTCCGTTTCAAACTCAGTTTCCACAACTTTAATATGTCTCGTTACGCCTCTCTCTACACCAGCCCCCAAGGCCCAGGTGATAGCCGGCCAACTGCTCTGCAGGTAGTACAGGATGAGCAAATGCAGAATCAACTTGTTGGGAAGACAGCAGTCATCACCGGCGTTTCATCCGGTATCGGCATAGAAACCGCACGGGCTCTGGCTGCTACAGGCATCAAGCTCTTCCTGACTGCCCGAAACCTTGATAAAGCCAAAGAAGCTCTCGCTGATTTCTGGAACCCGGATCAGATGGAGCTTGTGCAGCTTGAGCTGAGCTCTATGGACAGTGTTCGAGCTGCCGCAAAGACTATCCTTTCCAAGACCGACAAGCTCAGTATCTTCATCGCCAACGCTGGTGTCATGGCCGTCCCGGAGCTCAGGACTACTGCCGATGGCTTTGAAGAACAGTTCGCTACGAACCACTTATCTCACTTCCTCTTATTTGAGCTCCTCAAATCTGGTCTTCTCAAAGCGTCAACTGAGAAATTCCAGTCTCGTGTCGTTGTCGTCGGAGCTACTGCTCATCGCATGCAAGGCATACCCGCTTCGAACGACTACAATTATGAGACCAGTGGTGCCTCGGCTTATACGCCCTGGGAAGCATACGCTCGCTCCAAGACCGCCAATACCTACATGGCTAATGAAATTGAACGTCGATATGGTCACAGGGGGATCCATGCGACTAGTGTTGCTCCAGGACTGGTTGCCTCTAATATTGGTCGTCATATTCCCCAGGAAGTGATGGCGGGGGTTATTGGTGACAAAATGAATGAGGTTCAGAGTCTCGAGCAAGCCGCTGCAAGTACTCTGGTCGCTGCCGTGGGCAGAGAATGGGAAGGAAGAGGAGGTGTTTATATCACCAACTGTCGTGCTGCAGAACGGGGCGAAGATGATGGCGTTTCGACTTCGTACACATATGTTTCTCATACTTACAACCCCAAGGATGAGCAGAGGCTTTGGAATGACTCTCTAAAGATGGTGGAGAAGTGGAACAACTCTATCGCAGAAGACGTTTAAGGAGGGTTGGCGCACCAGCTGTATACAGATCACCTCCCAGCTCTACAATTTGCCTGGCTTCAATTTTCACTTCTTACAAATCTTAACATCGTATCATAAGGACATGTATACAGGAGTGACCATGAGTTCCAGGAATTGATACGATTCGTCAGGTGTTCTAAGCTCCAACTTCCAAGTCAGTCCCGCCATGTTCTAGCATTGCATTTGCTGTGACATTGGAATGGGTTTCATAAGGGTGATGTTGAAAATTGGAAAATAATTTCCATGGGATGGCCTCATATCCAGAGCTTTAGGGCAAAAGCAAAGAAAACATCATCGGCCTCCATATTTGCTGATGCGAAGACCCGATGCATCAAACATCGGCGAGAGAAAGGAAGACAACCAGTCAGTAAAAAGGTTCCAAAAATTCCTATACCAGGCGCACCCAGTATAGAGCTGGTGGTCTTGATGAAAGAATAGGAGGATTTCAATCAGCAAAATTCCTCTCTCAGCTTATTGCTTCACAGAGCAGGAAAAGACCCATGCACTAGGATGTATAGGGAAGAAGAAAAAGAAAATGGAAGAAGGGAGGAGGGCAAGACTTTATACTCGTGCTTATCAGGCCAACATGGCAGGGTCCAGGCAGTTATTTAAGCCAAAGAAAGTATATGTGCGTGGTGGAAGATTATATGTTGTTTAGAACATTCCCATAGGTCATATATCCATACTTTCGCCGGCCGAGGTCAGTTACCTAAAGTTAATTCCTCCAGCCTTCAGTTCATTCTATAGCATCCACCAGTTTACGATACTGCCTTGGGGCTGATGACTATTGGAAAGCTTATTGGTGATAAGGTTGTGGACTTGTGTAGGCGGCGCAATATAGCCTCATGGGAGTCACTAAACATATTTCTTCCAAGCATATATAAAGGTTGTGAAATGTATTTAGACTTGGCATGAGGCTGATCTCCATGTGCTAATGGCGCATCATGCGAAAGTGCTTTCAACCCAGGAGCGTTCCCTCATAAGGAACTCTTTGAAGGTTGTCAAAGGGATTCCCCAGCCCTCAACTTCTCCTATATCGACCTTGTCTCCCAAGCCTCTGGACATCAGTTGTACGGCAACAAAGATATCCTCATTCTTCTTCACCTCGATCTCTTCGTCAGTTAGGTAAACAGCTTTTAAAGGCTTTCCGCTAGCTTCGCCGAGTTGTTTCATAATCTCATCTGGCGAAAGTTTCTCGCTTGCAATTTCGATGGTCTGCCTATTGAAGCGGTTTGGCTCACGGAAAGCCGCCACGGCAAATTTTGCAAGATCCTCGACATCCATGACTGGTAGCTGTTCCTCTGGGGTATAGGCAGTTGACCACGTGTTGCGAGCTACGAGACCAGAGCACATGATGTTGACTTTAGGCGCCAGGAAGTTACACATAAAGAAACCTCCTCGGAGAATCGTCCACTCCTCGAATCCGGCATCCTTGACAAGATTTTCGACTTCTTTCTTCCATCCATGGGCGCGTCCAACAGGGTGTTCTGGGTCATGATATTTGTCTTTCTCCATGTCTTTGATTGCCATACCGCTGGAGTAGATCATATGTTTGACCCCAGCTGCCTTCGCTATTTTGATGATACGTCTTGCTGCCGGTACCTCGGAGGTGAATGTTGTGATATTTGGTACCAAATTCATGAATACGTGTGTGCATCCGCTGATGACCTCTCTGATAACTGCTTCGTTGTCCCAGTCGCCAGGGGAAACTTCAGCACCTTGGTCTTGTAGTCTCTTGGCGGCAGGAGATTCCATGTTACGAGCTGTAGCGCGTACGGTCCAGCCAATCTCAAGAAGTAGCCTTGCCACAGCGGATCCTTGGGAGCCGGTAGCACCGGTGACGAAAACGACGTTATGTGACATTGTATAAGTTGTGAAAATGACCTCCTGGGTTGGGCTTACTACGAATGTATTTTAGTCGCTTGTATGAACTACTTTGAAGTTCAATAGGCATGGCTATACGGGCTTATAAACTACGTATGGTTCGTTGCTGTGCTATGTCAAAGTGCGGAGTTGCGGACTTTCGTTGTCCTACTCCTACAATAGTCCTCGACTCTCAACACGTTCTATTCGTCCTAGCACCATGGATCCATTATAGTCTGGACCGTGAAGGATTCAGATTTTCCCGCTTTGAATAATCATGTGCGCAAGAACCAATAGCAGGACGAGTCGGCCGTGCTGTTCTTCCGTGTCTGATTAATGTGAGGAGCAACTCCGCGAAGGTTTTGCTTTGATTTGTCACCACAACGGCAGGCCCCGTGAGACATGACTAGTCACTACGGCAAGCAGAGTAACATATGATATTGTTTTCAGAGGTGCTTTTATCCATAAAATTCAGAATATAAGTTCTATATACACGTGTCTGGCTTTCTTCAGGGCGTGACAAATCTGGGTTGTTTGTTACTTTTCTTCTCATTCGTTGACTTTTCCGCAAACAGGTCTCATGATGCATCAAGTGTTCACATTACTCTTGAGGCTTTTGTCCACAAATGACGTATCTATATTCGTGTTAGTATTCTTTCCCTGTGGTCAAGGTGAATAACTCACATGGGCCAATATGCGTGGATGGAAGGGTTCTTGAGATCTTTTCTAACGTCAGTCAGGAAAACATCCAACTGAGGTTTCGACCAGCCCAGGACTCTAGTGAAAAGAGCACTACTAATCCCGTCAAGACCGCTAGAAATATTCTCGAGGGTCCAAGAACCTAAATTACGTCAGTTTGTATTCTATAAATGGTACCAGAAGGTATTCGTTTACCTAGCTCTTTATACTTTTGTTCCCTAGGCCAACGGTTTTGTGGCCATTTAAAAACTCGCTGTGTGACGTTCTGGAAGCCAGCAGCCTCCATCTGTGTCTTGTAGGTCATTGTTTCACCAAAGGGTCGACCCATCTTTTCTGTGGCTTCTAGCAAGAGTTTCGACCACTGATATAGAGCCGTTTCAGGAGCCATTGTACCATCATCGGAGGTTGGGGGGAGGATATCCACGACCTCCAACCAGCCACCTGGATTTAGATTCGTAAAACTTTGTCCGAAGAAGCGTGGCCAGTTGGCGAGCGAGACCGTCATAAATCTGGTATAGATATAATCAAATGGCTCTGAGAATGTCCAGTCTTCTTCCACGTCATCGATCTGGAACTCGACGTTAGGCGGCACGAATGCAGGCTGGATTGGGCTCAAGTCAACGCCGATAACAGTCGCTTCAGGATGATCATCAGCAAAGTCAATTGCCCAGCACCCTGTACCAGTGCCGATATCTAATACCCGTTTCGCGGGTGTCTCGCCCTCTTCAAAGATGGGCGCAAGGTATAACTGGTTGTCAAAAGTGAGGAGACAAAGCGCATGCTGAAGATCCAGGCGGTCTTGCTCTGAGTTATCGTTTGGGCCGACATAGATGCCGTCTTTGTAAGCATGATATGTTCTGCCATTTTCAATTCTGAATTTGTAAATGCTAGAGGCGATCGACGCTGTGGAGCTCCCAGCATCATTTTCGCCGAGGGCTGAATCGTTGTCGGCGATGTTCCCCTCATCTGCCTCGAGCTGATCAGCGGGCTCCAGTGGCGCTGTCTGTTCGTGGGGTGATGATTCCTTCGGTGACGATTCCTTTGGCGATGATTCCTTTGGCGATGATCCCTTTGGAGAAGGGGATTTTGACGTTGGAGGTGACCCTGCCATGCTTGCAAACTTTATATGAAACACTTGAGCAAAGTTCAGCGGGGGTTTGTGCAAAGAAGCGTCCAAGCGGAGGTGAGATATTTTTACAACTGGCATATGCGAAAAAGGGGGGCTAGCGTCAGGTCATTGAGGGGAAACCCGGTTAGGAAGCCGTATGCGCAACCCTTGCAGTAGTGTACAGTCATGAACTTTGATCCCAGCGAATCATCGACAGGGTGTCTGAAGTTCCCGAGACATCCAATGCATCAAGTAGATCCTGGTAACTTGGTCTTGACGGCTAAATCAGCGATTCATCTGATTATTGAACTCATTCACCATCAGCATCGCCGTGCTATAAGCATTTTCTGGTACCCAACGCTGTGTGCTTGTTCTTGGTTTGGGCTGATTGAGCTCTTCCTGCCAAGCTTCATGTGCTGTGTCTGCCTCGAAGCCATTGGTTCGGCCAAAACTATTGGCTTTTAGCCTTGTAAGGCGCCTTATCGGTCGAGGGCCATTGGACACATCTTCAGCCACAAACCTTCGCACTGATGCAGCCAGGGGCAGATTTCGGGTTTGTGCCCTTCTGTATTTTAGGTTCGGCCCGATATGGTTCAAAGGACATGGGAATGCGGACGTAAAGGATGAGATGAAGTGTCATCAAATACGATGCCAGACACACGACATCTGCTTTCTAGTTTCCCACTGTTATCGAGCCATCGGACGTTGCGCCCTTGACATTGTTGCAAATTCCCATGGGCGTTTTGGCCTTCATCGTTGCAAACGACGTGAGCGCTGGATCTTATCGCCACCACCATGGCTGAGACAAGTTATTGAAGTCAGCAAGACTCTCACCAAGTTCCTCATATCTTTCTCTCGATAGTGAATGCTGCCGCCGATTGTACCGCTGAGATAATCCCTGTTTCGACTGAGACTTCAGCTGTTGTTCCTGAGCGCACCAGCAGCGCCGACTGTGGTGGAGGAACTCCCTTCCATGACATAGGAACATGCGTTACTAGCAATCGCAGCGGTCGCTGATGCACCAACACTCAATTATCAGGCTCTGAATAGAGTAAAACCGTATTGGACACATATGTTCTTTCCATTGCCAATTCTATCTAGTATCACTACTCGCCCTCTACCTAGGAGTCAACACAAAGGGAACTTGTGGTGATATGCAAAACGTTGTTGCATTCAGTATGGAGATCTGCAAGTTATGACTTGTAGCCGGATCTCAATGGCATTCGGCTAAAGACTCCAGCCAGTGACTATATGCTGAATGTAACAAAACAAATAATGAGCTCAGGATTTTAATGGTGTCTCATATACTACATTCGATATTTCCAAGTCGATTTTTATGTTCACAGAAGATTTGAAGCTCTGAGTGAAGACCAAAGACACTTCTTATCACAAGCATTTAATAGGCTTTACTGTGAGCAGCATGGCTAGGGAGAACCTGCAGAAAATGCTTGAAAAAAGAAATATTTTTCCTTTGTGCTTGCGTGTTGTTCTATTCAGCCCATGAAGGAATTGCTCTACCAGGAGGCATCGACTATGCTCTATCTGGAGTTGCAATATTCCTTACCCTCAAATATATGGCTTGCATCAGGGAGTCTTTAATAACCATTCACTGAGTTCTCCACTACCTATCGATGACCTGCAATGTAGTACCGTCTAGTATCACGGCTACATGGGCGGCAATCACTACAGTGAAGAGGGTTTGGCAAAATTCGTACAGGTGACAGTTACGACTATAAAAGCCCTCCACAAATATCTCCTTCAGCTTACACCATACCCTGAAGAGAAAGTAAAAGACAAATACGACATTTTCAACCCAAAACGTCTCAGGAATATCCAAGGAAGCACTATGACGGACTCCGGAACCATCAACTGGATCAGGTCAACTGACGTACATGAAAAAGTGATGTTCTGGAAGTGCATGCAGTATCAAGGGGAAGCAAAGTCTTGTGGGAACTACAACAGTATAAAGCTCAAACAGTGCCCAAAATGCCTGGCTAGGCGCGACGCTGGCGATGAAGCGGTCAATAAAATGGGGGCAATTATAGGAGTCCTTGAGTATGTTGAAAATAAGACAGGTGTAGAGCATTGACGTTACGACTCAGAAAAAGTCTAAGATCCTGGATCTTCAGTCCTCGGACAAATAAACAGGTTTTACTAGATCACAAGGAAAGCAGCTTCCATTGATGATATTGAAACAAGTAAAATCGTTGAGCTAATCTTGAAAAGCATGCAAACTGGAAGATAACACACTTGCTTCTGATCTAACTACATTAACTATTGGTAATACTTGATGGAGTTGAAGAGCCAGTACGACTCTTTGAAGGCCTCAGGATGGTTGGTGACATAGTCATCACAGGTCTTAGATCCAGTAGAAGCCTTGCACTCTTCGTTCCAAGTGCCTTGATCGATGTTGTCTCCACAGAACGCAGTGTTGATAATCTGTCTGGCATTAGCATAGGTCTAGTCATATGTGTCTACAGTTAGACTTACGATGGTCTGTCCCTTGAAGTACTTTCCAACATTACAACCAGAACCACTGAGGAACTGCGACGCAGGAGTGCCCCATTTGCTGGGATCGGGGTTTCCAGACTTGATATCGGCGGGGATGCTCTGGCGGTTGAACCAGTAGATCTTCAGAGCATCTGACTCAAGCCAGACAGCATAGACACCTCCTTTGCCTTTGTTGAAGGCTGATCCATATGAGCCAGAGGCATGAGTGCTGCCGCAACCGTCGCTGAGAACAGAAGTTAGCTTATTGTCCTATATTATACCATGATACACTGACTAGTTCGTGCCGTCCTCGCATTGCTCAGACTCAGTTCCGCCGTTGTTGCAGTTAGGGCGCTCGTCGAGGCCGCCGATCTTGGTGAACTTGCAAGCACCGCACGTATGCAACGAGACGACGTTCTGGCTTTGGTCATTGATTCCTTCGATGATGTCAATCTCCCCGACTGGGTCCTCGTCAAAGTTGTATGACCAGCTGCGACAAATGTTAGCTTATCAGGCCCGGTGAAGGCATCCAAGGATATGGAACTCACAAGGATGGCCAAACACCACAAGCCGTACCAGGCATGTGCTCAATGTCGGCAATCAAAAGGCCATTACCATAAGTAGCCTTGGACTCCAGACGGACACTATCTCTGCCGTGTCTGGTCTTGCTTGAACCGAGAAGTTTAGCCTTGTTCACTGAGTCAACACCGACGTAAACTTGGCCGTTGGTAGTTTTGGCAAGACCAGCAGATTGAGCTTTGCTTTTGCTCAAGTAGTTGACTGATCCGTGAGTGGGATCACCTCCGTAGGAAGGGTCAATGCTATCGTAATAGGCAGCCTATCTTGTCAGAGTCGTCCGGTCGATTGTGAGGTCAAGAGCATACGTCTCTGAAGTAAAACTGATCAAAAAAGTTGCTGGCGTCGTAAGTGGTCTTGAGAGAGAACTTGCGCGTGGCCCGGGCACAAGAAGCCTGGGCAGATGCCGCTACCACCAATAGCGTGAACAAAGATGAATGCATATTGAGTCCTGTGAAGAGAAAGAAGTGCAGTTGGCGAAGTATCAGGATCGTCGCTGGGATAGTTCAGCTTTACATACCAAATGCCGTAGCTGAAAGGATCACCGCACGGCCCGATCCTCAGCTCACAGTGGTTCGAAGCTACCTCCGCCATTCGCTGCTTCGCATCGGAAACTATGCTCGAGACAAGCGTATTCCCAAGCGCCATCCTTCGCTATGCACGTGCCTTTGTTGTCACTAACAGCCCAGCGAGCAAGGGTCATTAGTGCTTAGAATAACGGGGCTGAGTGGTCCTTTGGAAAATGAGCAAATTTGATTCGGGGCAGTGCCGGTCATACGACGTGAGGCCATTGTGTTCCTTCAATAATAATGCTAGGACTTGAGAGTTATTCAAGGCGATAGACCTCATGATTCTGTAGTAAAGGCACGGAATCTGTTGCACGATGTGATACAAGATGCTTAACCGGTATAGCCAGCCAGTCGCGATGAACTCATATGCGACGTATGTGCATGCATTGCAGAAGAACGCTTCAATTCCAGCCTGATCTGGTTCCTGGTTCGGCCCTACTAGATCCGGGATTGTTTGTGGTTGCGTAGGGCTAGCTCGGACGGGAGGCCTGGGCTAAACTGTTGAACGGAATGGTCTAGACGAACTCAAGGTTAACGTTGCATATTCCTACGCATCAATATGGCTCAGCATAAGTTCCTGGGTGCCCAGCTGGCAGCAGTACAGCGTATAGGATCGATTGTGCATGATCTGATGACTCTGACCGCCTTCGGTATACGACTCAGGAGGCCTTTGACTGAGCGTATGAGTTGAGATTCCAAATAAAATGGACAGAACGACCATTGGACAGAACCCTATGACAGATCTAATAAGAATACGGACAAGAACCGTTAGAAAACATGAGTTGGTGGTGCTTGGCAAAAAGATGGTGCCCGTCTTGGCGAGATCATAGTGCCGAAGGACCAAAAACGTGGTTCCGCCCGGGATCGAACCGGGGACCTTCTCGGTGTTAACGAGATGCCATAACCAACTAGACCACGGAACCTAGCTGTTTTGCTGGAAGATCGAGTGGGAGTAAGGTCTCAGGAACCTGGGGCATAACGACGCGTTCCGAAGAGGCGGCTCGAAATTCGCGTGGAGCGGCCATGAAGACTGGCTCATCAATTCATTGTTCGAATGGAGGAACGGAATTGGCTGGGGGTGTTTCGTGTCACTGAACGGACTTTGTATTTGAGTGACGCGTCATTGTCAACTCCAGTATGCAGCGGGATTCCGACTCGCGTGATACCGTGAGACAACTGTATGGGTCTGTCCTACCCTGCAGCTGTTCAAATGATTGACAAGTCAGAGCGATTTTGAGAGGCAGAGACATTGTTTGCAGGTAAGAATGAATTTAGTACTTAGCTTTCTTTATCTACAAGTAAACATTACCTTATTTTTATCCTGGCTTCATCTTGTGTTAAATCTCCAATGTTATTACTGCTTCAATGTAGTACTGTAGATGTCAAGACTGGGCATAAACAGACCATGTCGGCATGGCATGACCCCAGAGAAGTTTATTCACCCTGACATCTGTTGGGCCAAAGCATATCGCCATATCCTAACTCCGGGACATTGGTAAGATTGGATACTACGTAAAAGATCTCCATTTCAAACCCTCGAATCTAGATACGAGAGATCTACCCTGGTGCTTAACAAGCGGATCATGCGATAAGCAACAGGAGTTCACGAGTCATCAAGCTCCGTCTCTAGGGAGAAGAGCTAGGTTAGGCGAAATGTGTGCCTCGGGACCGAGGGATTGCTAAACTGAAACCGGATTTCGGGAAAAGTCATGACGCAACTCCGTGGCAAAAGAATTTTTAGCACAAATCCTAGCCAATGAAACTATTTTCGCAAAGTTTTCGTACAGATGTCCATGGACTTTCCGCGGACGGCGCTTTGACGGACTTGACCAGCTCTCCGATACAGTCAGAGTACGTAGAAAATGTGCATCATCACACCCAAAACATAATCTCTTGCATCTAGATAGTAAGGGTTACGTCGCCGATATTATAAACCCGCGCAGTTTCCGACTGTAACCAGTCCAAAGTAAAAAATATCCGTATCAAGGGCCGGGGTTTATATGATTACGGCCGAAAACCCCGTTCCGGGTCCGACTAGCTAAGGGGAGATGGGCCGAGGCATAACCATAACGAGATAAAGGAGTAACCCAGAAGGTTCTAGCCTCTCGCTTGGTGATATCATCCCTTGACGGATTTAACGTAAGGACCCAGTCACCACGAGAAGCCCAAGCCTGTACGGGGACTTACGGCCGGTCGGCGGATCCGACGAATCCATGCCATGGAATTCAAGAGATTTGAACTCCTTGGTCGTTAGTCGTGTTCGTTACGTCGTTGATTAATAAAAATTTCTACCGTTTCGATGTGGAACCTTTCCTTGTCTCTGTTTATAAACTGCCTTGGCTCCCCGAGTCACCGATGATCGACATTAGATTTTGTCTCTCACACCACAGATCGCAATAACACTAACCGACGCGGAACACCCAAACGTTAATTATTCCACAGCCTCGATCGGTAGTTAGATTATTACGACCATAACGATGAGCGACTCGGAAAACATCGAAGTCCCTGCGCGGACAAGAATACCCTACTGGCGATTGGTCGCTGACCAGGCTGGCATCACACCAGAGGTTCGAGATTACAAGTACGATGGCTCAGGTACTGAGGAAGACCCCTACCGTGTGAAATGGATTCCCAACGATCCCCGAAACCCTATGACCTTCAGCTTGGTCAAGAAGTGGTTCATCACCATGACCGTCGCTATCACAACCCTTGCTGTCGCGCTCGTGTCGTCGGCTTACACTGGCGGTATCCGTGAGATCATCATGGAATTCAACATCAGTCAAGAGGTAGCTACCCTGGGAGTGTCACTCTTCGTCTTGGGTTTCGCAATTGGTCCCCTTCTCTGGGCCCCTCTCAGTGAGATGTTCGGTCGTCAATACCTCTTCATCGGTACCTATGCCGCCCTCACTGCCTTCAACTCTGGCTGCGCGGGTGCTCAGAACGCCCAGACCCTGATCGTCCTTCGTTTCTTCGCTGGCGCTTTCGGCTCGTCGCCTCTCACCAACGCCGGTGGTACCATCGCCGATATGTTCCCTGCCTCTCAGCGTGGTCTCGCCATGGCCATCTTCGCTGCTGCTCCCTT
This sequence comes from Fusarium nygamai, assembly GCA_001262555.1. Classification (NCBI taxonomy): domain Eukaryota; kingdom Fungi; phylum Ascomycota; class Sordariomycetes; order Hypocreales; family Nectriaceae; genus Fusarium; species Fusarium nygamai. The sequence goes on along the minus strand of LBNR01000009.1, from coordinate 1,206,216 downwards.
CCTCGGACCCGTACTTGGTCCCATCATTGGAGGTTTCCTCGGTATGAATGCTGGTTGGCGCTGGGTCATGGGCTTCCTCGGTGCCTTCTCTGGTGCTCTCTGGATTGTCGGCACCCTTTTGGTCCCCGAGACATACGCCCCTGTCCTTCTCCGACGACGTGCCTCCAAGCTCTCCAAGATCACAGGACATGTCTATGTCAGCCAGATTGACTACGAGCGTGGTAAGGTTACTCTTGCCGAGTCCTTCAAGACCGCCCTGTCTAGACCTTGGATCTTGCTCTTCAAGGAGCCTATTGTCCTTCTCCTGTCTATCTACATGGCCATCGTTTACGGTACCCTGTATATGCTCTTCGGCGCTTTCCCTATTGTGTACCAGCAGAACCGTGGCTGGAACTCTGGTGTCGGTGGCCTGGCCTTCCTTGGCATCATGGTCGGCATGCTCGGGGCTATCGCATACACCATCCCCCAGAACAAGCGCTATATCAAGATCGAGGAGAAGAACGGTGGCTTCGCACCTCCCGAGGCTCGTCTCCCCGCCTGTCTTATCGGTTCCGTCTGTCTGCCTATTGGCCTTTTCTGGTTCGCCTGGACCAACGATCCTAGCATCCACTGGATGGCCAGTATCGCTGCCGGTGTCCCCTTCGGATTCGGCATGGTTCTGGTCTTCCTCAGTGTTATGAACTATCTCATTGACTCCTACACCATCTTCGCTGCCTCCGTCTTGGCTGCTAACTCGGTCCTCCGATCTCTCTTTGGTGCCGCATTCCCTCTCTTCACAACTTATATGTACCAAGACCTCGGTATTCACTGGGCTTCTTCAGTCCCTGCTTTCCTCGCCCTGGCTTGCGTTCCCTTCCCTTTCCTCTTTTACAAGTACGGCGCTTCCATCCGTGAAAAGTGCAAGTTCGCTGCTCAATCCGCTGCTTTCATGCGCAAGCTTCAAAACGACGCTGCTCCCTCATCTGAGGAGGAGAAGAATGACGAGACTGTTCCCGAGGAGGAGAACTTTGACGACGATGCCTCAACTGAGGTTGAGGAGCCTGCCTACGCTCCTATCACGGCTAGCAGGACACACCACTCTGTGCGATCGCATGCTTCTCGTGCATCGCGCGCATCGCGGGCTTCAATGGCTTCGCGTCGCAGGTCGTATGAGGGCAACCCTTACGACATTGACAGAGTCAACACCAAGCAATCATTCACATAATCATCTCATAAAAGTTATCACTGGGGCTGGAAACCCGAAAATTAATTGGTGGCATCATAGCGTTCAATTTTACCATAGACTTTACTTCAATTTACTTAATACCCAATTCATCTATCAATGCCATTCATTGCAGTTCATCTTTTGAGGTTTTTGCCGTGACGTTTTCGTGACAGAATGAGATTGTCGCTGGTTGCCCACAAAGTTAAGGTCACTCGGGTCGCGTTCACCAATCGTCGCTCTGGTCACGACTCCGGCCGTTGAACCCGGCCCTTCGATGCTTAACCTTATTTGAAGCCTACCGATCGCAACAAAGTTTCTAGGCTTTGCGCTCCAGTTGAAAGAAAGCGAGCCTCTCACCCCAAACGTGATTTTGCGTCTAGGACCTTCGAAATGCGATCCAATTCTTGCAGGGACAATCAGGCCACCAATATAATTCCCTGTGGACCTAGATGAGTCATCAAAAGCCTCGGTTCCGTGGTCTAGTTGGTTATGGCATCTCGTTAACACCGAGAAGGTCCCCGGTTCGATCCCGGGCGGAACCACGTTTTTTGCCGTCATTTCGTTTGATGCTCAATCTTTTTGCTGAACGTACCTCTACTCTACTTGAGGTCAATAATTATGAGACACGTCACTTGGAAGTATTAAAAGACTTTAGATGGTGGAAATGCCCTTTCTTATCTATAGCATCACCTCGGATCCTGTATGTCTCTAGGCGGTTTCACTAATACACTTCCTCATCTCAACTTGGTTCTCCTCGGTATCAACACTTATCGCTCTGCTGAGCCTCACTTGCTGCCTCACTACTGACTTCCTCCACCTTTGCTGGCTTCGGTTTGATGAAAACAGCCGACACAAGCATCAGTCCGCACAAAGCTGTGTAGAATGCCCACATAACACGTAGACCACTGACATACCCATGCTTGTCTGTCTCACCCTGCGCCTTGTCACTAGACACAGCAGTCAAGTTGCCACCGTGAACAGTACGCTGGATAAAGACCGTTCCAACAACAATTGATACCGAGACAAAAAGTCCACGCATGAAAGTGTACGCTGACATAGTAGCCGCCATATCTCTCTGGCGGACATGCGTTTGAAGAGCGATCATAGGGTTCTGGAAGAGTACGCCGCAGCCGAGACCTGCGATAACCTCTGCTATGACTAGCTTAGGCCATTCCTTGCGTTGACCGAGGCTAATGAAGAGACCGATTCCCAAAGTCATCAGCGCGGCACCCACCAAGATGATAAGCTTGTAGTTACCAGTCTTTCTCACGATCAGTCCTCCGACACCAGTCGAGATAGACATCGGGAGTATCAGAGGGAAGAGCGTGACTCCGGATATGATTGGCGAAAAGCCCAGAACGACTTGGAAATACAGAGGCAAGAAGTAATCGCAGGCAATGAAAATGAACGAGTGAAGGTTGGCGACGGCGAAGGCGGCGATGTTGGTGGTGCTCTGGAAGATCCTTATCGGAATGATGGGATTTTTGGCAAACTTCGCTTCCCAGACCATGAAGAGTGCCAAGATGACGACCCCAAAGACCAAAAGGCAGATAACGAAAGCAGAGTTCCAGGGCGCAAGTCCTCCTGAACCAGCTTCAAGTCCGTAGAGGAAGCAAATGGTGCCACCGATGATGAAAGCAAAGCCAGGCCAGTCGAGGCTGCGAAGTCCGTCGACGAGAGGTACCTTCTCGATGTCGACCTTGAGCAAGAAGAACAGCCCAATCAATGCAATACCCTCAAAGGGTAAGTTGATGTAGACTGGTAATGTTAGCAACTATCTCCAAAGGGGTATGTGGTGTTAACCTACAGCACCATCTCCATGTCACTGCCTGAGAGAAGACACCACCCAGTACGGGTCCAATGGCTCCAGCCACGCCAAACACTATTCCTGTTATGCCATAGTATTTGGCACGATCCTTCAGAGGAAACAGATCTCCGATAAGAATAGTTATTAACACCATACAGCCGCCGCCTTAGTCTAGTTAGCGGGTTGAAGTCGTTGTTTGATAGAGAGTGCTTACCTCCAAGACCCTGAACAGTTCTTCCTCCGATTAACATGCCACTTGAGTTTGCCAAAGCGCAAATGAGACTCCCGGCCATGAAAAGACTGGTGGAAGTCATCATGCTAACCTTGCGGCCGACGATGTCAGAAACCTTTGCCCATACAGGCGTCACCGCTGTCGTGGACAGGGTGTACGAGGATCCGATCCAGGCATATTCGCGAGCTGATACATGTAGTTCTTTACCGATGGTCGGAAGCGCCGTTGCCAAGATAGTAGTATCCAATGCACAGAGGAACAGCGTCAAACAAAGAGAAAGAACAACAAGACGCCGCTGAAGTGTCTTCATGGGCGGAGGCTCGTAGGATGCACCTGTCTCCACGGGCTGGAGGCGCGCGCCGACAGAGTCCTTCTCGTTTGGCTGTTCATCTTGAGATGGCTGTGACTGTTGAGGCTCTGACATGATACGCGTGATGTTGCAGCCGAGAAATCGATCGAACAGGAACCCGCGATTTTGTAAACAGGGAGATTATTGAACGAACCACTTATTCGAGGATTAGGTTGCGTTGGTTCGGCTCGCTTTCGGTTCGGGATGTAGATTCCGGGAGGGTTGCATGATCTTCGTGGTAGCGTGCCGATGAGAACGGCAATTAGGTATTGTGCGATTGGACCGTGAGACGAGGAGAGGGAGAAAAGGTGAAACGTTGTTATTAATTTATTGTGAAGAGGCTGCGGTCGTGGACGCTATGAGTTGGTGAAATCTCAGTTACCGTGGGGTCTTGTAACACCATGATGGGATTACAAGCGTGATGCCACGAGTAACAAGGAATGCTGCTATGAAGTGGAATAATTGACTTTCCGACCATGTCACTAAAAGCTTTTCAGAAATTCTAAATTGAGATAAATTATCTAAACTTGGTAATGCTACTCTAAGGTAGATTTCGGATTGAAACTTCCAACTTTATTTTGGACCGTTGGGTTACCCTGGTGAACTCAATCGGAGTGCTGAACTTTCGGCGCATTGCAGTGCAACGCCTCACCTGTGTCCAGTATATCTCCTTCCAACTGGCACCAGCAGATATTAACGCTCACCCGAGGCAGTTCAATGTATGCGGCGGGGAAGTCGTGAATTAATATGTTTATCTGGGATTAATGTCCTGAAAAGAGGATAATTCAATGATAATCTTGGCATCGCAGATAGTAACAAAAGAAGATGAGTTGGGCAGAAGCTCTGGGGCGACTGTGCAGGTCGTGAGTTTGCTACTTGAAGCAATTGATTCTGGCCAACAGCTGATGCCTAGGTATCAAGCGTTCCCCCCGGATAAGGGACGACAGAAATTGGAGCATTATGGGAAAAGGTAAAAAAAAAGGGCAAAAACAAGAGAAAAACTTTGCAACTCAAAGGGAAAGTCCAAAATGAGAGAATCATGCTTTGGTTGGATGTTGTTGCACTGTTTCCAGACGAGTGCTTGAATGTGAGAAGAGCAAACGCGCAACAATAACGGGAAGGCAAACTAAGCAAGAAGATGATTGCAGCATCTAAGTTTTCAAAAATTTAGATGAATTATACGGATTGCTCTATCCGGAAGGTAGAAAGAAACCTCTCGCTAGGTAGGCTGACGCCTTGATGATGGTAATCTTTTGACGCCTGTCTGTCCTTGAAATCGCTACCACGCATAAATAATTCACTGTTCCACCGTGTCGGATACCAGCAGTAAGCCTACGAATTTTACTCCGATGACCATTGTTTTTCTCACGATCTCTCGAGCGACAACTTTCTTACAAACTCGGATAATAGGACTTGCCCTATCTATGGCAAAATTGAAATCGCGACCACGCGTGTCAAGAGCCCATGAACATAACCAGCCGCCTCGTCCGCCTTGAGAAGCATGCTGACGCTCAGGATTGGAGACTCATCAACCTCAGCAGCGCAAGCTCTCTAAGGTCTGTCAGAGAATGTAATGATCAAGCTACCTATAATATTAGATAATATTCAGACACGTCCAGTAAAAATAAAGCCTGAAGTTTGGCCAGCATTTTTGCATTTGACCGCGAGTCTTGAGTCGCGTCTCGTCGCAAATTGGCTAACCCCAGACTCAGCGACAGACCTACCCCTCGATTCGGTTCAGTGGTTGACCATTTCCGAACCGAATCGAACCGAAGTTTAGCGACGACGCCTCCTCAACGTCTCAAGAGCTCATCTCCAATGAAAATGAGCACAATTGAACATGACCAACTTGACCCGGGGCCTCGAACTTCGTGGGGGCCATCTAGTCTCTATTAGGAGACCCCAGAGTCTACCCCGCGAGAAAATATTCCTCTGATCTGAAGCCGTGAAGCTCTTCCGCGATTCGGAGATCCCTAGGCATGCGGGGAACATGCTTTTTAGTGCACTGTACCCCGGACGCTCACTGCGATAGCGCCCTGTCTTTGCCTGTGTCATGGTTATCTGCGGGGGATACAAATTGTTGACGGACACCCTCGGTCACCGTCTCGGAGAGACGCAGAATCTCTGACTGAGCTCACGGCCTCACTCTCTTGTTGTCAATTGAATCAAGTCTCAGGGCATTACACCGGAGACTGAGTCGCGAGCTTAAAGGGGATCACGTCCTCAAAAACACTTCTACATTCATCTTTAAATTATCCTGAATATCCCAAAGTTGTCCAAGTCTTGTCCATCCCCAAGAATCGCGGTCCCAAGTTTTCTACCATTCCCTACCGACATAGCCAAAATGGACACAGCATCACAAGAACAACCCCTCTCACCGAGACCGCCGCGTTCAAAGCGTGGCCGTTTATCGCTAGCTTGCACACAATGTCGCAAGCGCAAAGTGCGATGCGACGCGACAACGCCAAAGTGTCGCAATTGTGTTCTCCGCGGCGACGAGTGTGAGACCTTTGACCCAAGAAGACCCAATGGTCCAGCTGTGCGCAAATGGCCACACAAGAGCTCACAGAGCATATCTACAATATCACCGATCCAACGCCGTGCTTCAATTGCGACCACGAGCCAACAGAGCTCTCCCGCCTCTTCGATCGTGGGGTCACAACATGCAGGGAATAAAGAGAGGAACCCATCATGGATTGAGCGCGCATACCAGGAGAGCCAGAGCACGCCTGATAGCGGTACAGATGTGCACACGAACGACAGTCCTGACGTGGTCATGAACACTGATGAGTCGTCGCATCGCATCAAGGTCAGTATTCAGGCTTCGTCTCATAGTTGCATACTAATTGAGCTTGCGTGCAGTACATGGGCTCAAGCAGCCTACAATGCCTCACCCGATTCATCGACCTTTTCCTCCAGCGACGCGGGTTTGACCCAATTGGCAGACATTTCCGATGGGGAATGTGCTTCACAGAAGAATACGCTCTTCCGTTAGTGCCAATCCTCCCAGATCTTCCTAGCATGTCAGTCATGGAGCCCTGCTTGAAGAAATACTTCAGTCGCACGCACCCTCTCGTCCCCGTTCTCGATCATACGGCCTTCATATCCGACGTACTGCGATTTTCCGAGATGCAGCAGACATCCCCAAATGGGCTCCAAGGTGCGGTGACCTCAGTCGATGCGCCGGCCCTTGTCGCAGTCTACGCCGTGCTGAGCATCGGGATGGATGACCACGAAGGTCAAATATCGCCAACGGCAACTGGCTATCTCACTGGAGCTTATTCCCTTGTGAGCCACCTGTTGAGCTTTCCTTATATGAGCTCGGTACAAGCGCTTGTCTTACTCGCAGTCGCAATGCGTGCAAGAGGTAATACTCACTCACATCCTCAAGCCACCCTTACTTGACGTCTCACACGTCGAGCTCTTCTCCTCAAACTCATCAAATCCTCAGACCAGCGACGCTGACAATTTTTACAGGGAAAGACGGCCAATGCTGGCACCTCCTTGGCCAAGCCATACGAATTGGCTACTCAATAGGCTTCCATCGCAAGATCGTCATATCCAATCCGAACGAAGATTCCGGCAACCAAGTCGACCGACAATTACATTCCCGGGTCTGGTGGGCATGCTATGCTTTGGAGAAGTCCATGCAATTGGAGACCGGCCGGCCGAGCGCCATTGAGATTACCGATTGCGACCAACCTTTGCCCGACAAAACTAGCGGTCTCGATCCCTGCTTCGTCAGGTGGGTGTCGCTATCTTTGCTGGTGGGCAAGATTAGTGAGCACATCTTTCAGCGCAGAGCAGAGACCGCTTTGGAGTTCCTGTCGGGCATCTCAGAGCTAGATCAGGCGCTTGTCGATTGGCTTGACGAGGCGTCGGAAGATGCAAAGGCGAACCAGAGCGCGCCCAAAAGCTCAGAAGAGCGTTCATTTGCGGTGTTTCTGTCTCTGCAATTCCATCAAGTAAGTTTCTCGTGTCAAGTCAACACTGCAATTACTGACTCACTTGGAACAGGCTCAAATTACTCTTCTACGAGCATCTCTCCTCTTCCCCGAAGCCTCTTTCAGCAACGAAGTGCAAAAGCACGAAGCCAAGATTAGTACAACACGACTACTGCAAAGCCAAACAACCTGCGTGGAAGCCGCAAGGTCTATCATAACGCAGGTCGCAGAGTTTGCAGATTCCCAACCTGACTTTCCTCTATTAACGCCTACACCAACCTTCCTTGCTGCTACAACCCTCGCGCTGCAGACATTTAAGAAGCCTCACAAGCGCATGGGCCGCAGTGACGGGGAGCTTGTGCGCATCGCATCGGACTATGTCGCAGATTGTTATCGGAGAGTCGGGCAACACAGCGAATTCGTGAAAGGCGTGCTCGAATTGACGCAGCGGGTGAACCAAGTCTTGTCTGGCGATAATAGCTCTTCTGTTGATCAAACACAAAGACCTCCACAGCCAGACTTGCAGACCACAAATAACGATCAGAGGATGTTATCGCCAAATCAGTTTGGTGATGTCGGGACCGATTCGTTCGTGTTTGATCCGTTGGAGTACTTCCAGGACCCCTTCCAGGCTATGCCTTTGGACCACTTCTGGGCTGTGATGGAAAGCGACTTTGCCACGATTGGAGATCGAGGGATGTGTTGAGATGGCGCATGAATGGTCAAAGACTCCCCGAGTTTATCATTGACTTACCTAAGCATATTATGACTTCGGATTAGATACCCTGTGCAGTAATGAATTGACGAGAGCGTCTGCTTTACATACCTGTGGCAGGAGGTCCAGCATAAGTGACTTGACAGAAGGATGGGACGTTTCAGTGTAAAGCAGTCGGTCGCCAGTGGGTGCATCCCTGATATAAAACTCCAGAAGATCATCGTCGTCGGTTTCATTCCCATGCACACCGAGCCGAGCCGCTCGGACTCCATGATATGGGCTCATTGTGTAAGCTGATCATATGCGAGAGGTTCGGAAACTGCCTATTATCCTTGAAAAGGTTGTCAGTCGGGTTGCAAGGGAAAGGCTTGCGGAATAATGGTCCTTTCTTGTGACAACTTATGATCCCCTTGCCAAGGTCAGGTAAACTAAAACCCTAATTTTGTACTAAGGTCTCATAGCCTTATATCGATATTTCTCAGGCTAATCTGGCAGTAGTGAAATATTGTATTGGAACAGTTTCGTCACAGGTTACAAGCGATGACTCGAGGCTCTTCCTACCTCGTGAAATGCGCAAAGCAAAAATTCTTACACTCTACTCTCAACCAGCGTTCAGATCTTCGTAGCCAGAAAGAGGCAAGCCCAAATACTAGAGTAATATCCCGCATGCTGTGCCCATGACAAGTAGCCCCTTGGCCCTCACATTAGCCAGTTCCTCACGTACCAGATAACATCGACAAGAGATGATTGCATGCAAAGCAACACAGGTATGTGCAGTCAGCGAAGTCACTCTGTACCGTTATGATCTAATACCGTGGTTAAGAAAATAAAAGTGATTGCTGGGTCATTTACGTGGAACCATGTCGCGTAATGCGAGCCGCGGAGCCTCCCGTGGAATTCTTCATCTGCCAACGGTTCACGGGTCTCGTCGCGGGAAACGGTGTTCTAGCCCAGTATTGAGGCGAAATCCACGACAAAGATGGCCAAATGATTGACACAAAACCGAAATGAAAGCCTCCCTACACACTTTACGACTCATCCGCTCGGTTGAACTCGGTTGGTTCGGTTCGGACATTCTATTCACTTGTTGCTGATCCTGCATTACCCCAGATTTTAGTCCACGCACCAGTATTTTGGACTCTGTGGGGCCGAAGAGCCGCTTCTTCGAGCTGGATATAAAGAGGAATGGGAATTTCGACCTCTACCTTCAATCCAAGTCAACAGGTCAACAGCGAAGCATCTGATTCAAACTTCATCTCAAGCAAGTATCAGCATACAAGATGGCTCCTTCAGCAACCACCACCACCACCGCTACTGAGGAGCACCCAACCCTCACGCTCCGCCCCGAGGGACTTGAGCGTATCGTGATCGATGGTAACAACAGACGATACGGCGACTGGAGAGACGACCTTGTCCGTGACGGATATGCCGTTGTCAAGGGCGCTATCCCCAGGGAGCGAGCTCTGAGCTACGCTAACCGTATGTACGGTCTGATTGAGAGCTTGTAAGTATACGGCCGCACCGCAATTAACGAAGTGCTTACTGACAATTCTTAGCGGCCTCGGCTACAACCGAAACGACCCCTCAAGTGTTCACCCCGACAAGCTTCCTGTTATCAACGAGAAGGGTATGCTTCTGAACTACGGTGCCGCCCACGAGGACTTCGTATGGGGAGTTCGATCCGAGCCTGGTGTTGTCGGAGCCTTTGAGAAGGCTCTTGGATCTGAGGATCTCATTGTTTCCTTCGACGCTATCAACTACGGCTTCGCCAACAGAGAGAACCTTCCTGAGAACAAGCCCTGGCCTCACCAAGATCAGGACCCCGACGTGCCTGGATTCCGCTGTCTTCAAGGACTCGTCAACCTTCTTCCCAACGGCCCCAATGACGGCGGTCTCATTGTCGCCAAGGGCGGTCACACTAAGAGCAAGCAGTTCCACGATGAGATCCGTGGTACTGAAGAGCGTATTCCCGCTTGGACTAAGGAGTGGTACGGATTCACGGACAAGGGAATGAAGTGGCTCGAGGAGCACGGCTGCGAGTGGTACAAGGTCGAGGCTGAGCCCGGTGACCTGATCCTCTGGGACTCCCGCACCCCTCACTATAACATTCCTGTGAAGAGCCAACAGGACCGTTTCGCTATCTACACTTGCTTCATGCCCGTGTCTGAGGCATCTCAAGAGGATCTCATCCGTAAGAAGGACGCCTTTGAACGAAGAGTCGGTACAACAGTGAGTTTATTCCTACCCATCTATTTAGTTTCGAGTACTAATAAGTCCAGCACTGGCCCAACGCTCGCCACCTCGGCTCTAATGAAGCCAAGCGTAACGGCAAGCCTGACCATGTAGTACGCGACAGACCCTTGCACGAGCCCATTCTGAACGAGAGGGCTTTCAAGTTGACGGGTATTCCTTATATCAAGGCAGAGGCTAGCTAGAGGAGAAGGACAGTGAGCATATTAGAAGGAGTTTATAGTTACTGTAGCATAAAGGCACCAGAATGCATATGTTTTGTCAGAGATCTAGCGCGCGTTTCTATCATGATCATCTTTGTGATTGAGCGTCCTATGTAGAATATTTCGCTACACGAACTCATGGTTATAAGAACATCCTTTCATCATCTCGCCAGCCACATCTGTGTATACAGACGAGACTTGGATTGAGGGTTGACTAAGTTTGTCTATGTATAATAAATAACTTGATGACAACTCTTGCTACGACCCTTCTCACGACTACCGATCTCGAGAATGCATGCCTGGGGTTCAGATCAACCCTCAGTCTTCAAGTCAGTCTGTCTAAAGCTAGAGATACCGAATCCAGTAGCCGCGTTCACTCTTCATCTACGGCGACACGCGTCATGTCGATTCGGTAAACATGCAACTTGTGTCAGTGCTCTATGTTATCTTGTAATGGATTAGCTTTGTTTAGTGAAGTGAGGGGTTGAGGGTGCAGACCGGACTCGGTTTGTGTTGCAGTAGTCCCTTCGGTTCGATTCGGTTCGGACTCGGTTTGCTGCTCCGTTGATCTTCGGACCAAGCGATGCTACCGTCCCTAGCGTGACCCTAATGAGACCTTTGGCATCACCGTATAAGATGCGATTGGCAAGATCAATATCGTTGTTACTGGCACAAAAAAGTTAAGCGCAATATCTTGATACCATACCAAATTCATCATGGGAAGCATGCCTGAACTACATGTTGTGATTGTTGGTGGAGGCATCGCAGGTCTTGCAACTGTAAGTCTAGCGAACCTCAGAGGCTCTAAAACCCCTAGCTAACTAATCCTAGGCCTTTGCTCTAAGACACCCCAACAGACGCATTACTGTGCTTGAGCGCTCTCGCCTCCTACGCGAGGTCGGCGCTTTGATCTCGCTACAGCCAAACCCTAGCAAGATCATCACCAAGTGGAAGCTTGATCCTTTCCTTGAGAGTGCTGAACCTCAAGCCGATCAAGGCTTCAGAATTTTTGATGCAGATGGCAACTTGGTGAGAGAACTGCCCTTTCAAAAGGGACAGTTTGGTGCTGAGCGAATGCTTTATCACAGACAAGATTTACAAGCAGCTCTGGGAACTGCAGCAGCAAGCGAAGAGGCGTACGGCAATCCTGTAGATGTTCGCACAGGTTGCCAAGTCGCGAGTGTCGACTGTGATGAAGGCATTGTGACACTGGACTCGGGCGAGAAGATCCATGGCGACCTCATCATTGGCGCTGATGGTATTCATAGTGTTGTGAGAACTGCCGTGGTAGGGGAGAAGAGGAATGCTCTACCGACCGGCACGTCAGCTTACCGAATGCTGATCCCAACTAAGAATCTGGAGGGGCTTTCTCTACCAAGCCAACTCCTGGATCCTCGAGTGCCCAAGACAACCATGATAATGGGCCACGATCGAAGGGTGATCATGGGACCTGGCAGAAACAGCAAGCTGTATGGTATCGTTGCTTTAGTACCAGACGAAAAGCTTGCGGAGGAGAGCTCAGACAGCTGGGTAGCTCCTGGAAGTATTGAGAAGCTGCTAGAAGCTTATTCAGATTTCCCTTCATGGCTCCACGATATCTTCAAGGCAGCTCCAGACATCGGCCTCTGGCAGCTCAGAGATATCGATCCTCTGCCACGTTGGGTAAAGGGTCGAACGATCCTGATCGGTGACGCGGCACATGCCATGCTTCCTACTCAAGGTCAAGGTGCATCACAGAGCATCGAGGATGCGGAGGCTGTCTGCGCGTTCTTGGCCAACGTCCAATCGAGGGACGAGGTCGGCGCTGCTTTGGAAAGAGTCTTTGCTGCCAGATATGATAGAGCATCTCTGATCCAGAAGTTTAGCAGGGAGCAGGCGAAGCCAGCAACTGATGGGGTGAGCAAGAAGGTGAATCTTGATCCTGCTCAGTTTATGAGATACAATTGTGATTATAACGGAGCCGAAGACTGGGAAGAGCGTCAGAAGAATGGAACCGCAAACCCTTGACAGTGTATTTAGTTAGTAAGAGACTGAGTGATACCAATATCTTGTTCCATATTGTATAGACCTGTGATATCTTGGCTTTACAGCCAAGCATGCATTCAATTCCTTTCTCATACAGGGGGACTTTCAGTAATTGAAACTTAAGAGTACATGCCTCTGTCTTCCCGATATGTGTCCGACTGAAAATAACCCTGAAGCACTAGAGGGTATGGCCATTTTCGAGACCTTACTCCACAGAAATTAAGATAGGCTGTCAAGGTACTGATAGTCTGCCGTTACCTGATTTGGTACTATGCCAGTACTAGAAACCTGTGCCATGGCATCTTCTGCATGGTATGGTGGAGACATATCACTTTGTTAGGAAGTTAATGACAAACTGTTCTGACTGAATCATAATCATATTCATATTAACCACTAAACACTCCTTCACTCACTCAGAACAGTAACCGAAGACTAAAACAAGCACTGCCGGTGAAATTTCGTATTTATAGCCTCTTCGGATAAGTTCACTCGGCCTTGTCCTTGTCCTCGCAGAATCTTCCAGTGAACTTTCGGATCTTCTTACCGAAGATGAAGACGAAGATGCCGAGGACTCCAAATGCACCAGTCAAGCCACCAAAGACACCGAAGGCGCCATCGTACCCGTTTCTCTCGATGAAGGGAGTAATTCCGTAGCTGACGCCAAATGACATGACACCACGTAGGGCACAGATAATGACCAGGAGGGGACCGGCTCGCTGAGGATAGCTGTCCAGAAGATATGTGATAGCGACAATGTTGGCTCCGACAAACGTGAAGTAGTAACTGTGGTCAGTTAGAAATTTGAGGCTTCTTTTTTGAGAATGGGGAGATACTTACGCAGCAAGTGCCCAGACATAGGTGAACCAGTGGTACTTCTCAGGATAAGTGGCACCAAGTCCGTATAAGACGGCAGTAAAGACACCAACGACAATGGGGAAAGCAAGAGGAATCAGACGGATCTCAGGCTCGTGGATGCCATTTCGTCGACCCGCGAACCACTTGATGAGCTTGTCCGAGCCGAAACCGAAGCAAGGGAGTGCGATGAGCGAGGTGACGATCTGACCAGCGTTGGCATAGCTGGCAGATGACTGGGGCCAGTTATAGGGAGGGGCGGTGACAATAGAGCCATAAGTCGTTCCGATAGCAATATTAACACCAAGAGTAAGACCGTTGAGGCAAAGGGCCCAGAGAACGTTGGGGAAAAGGATGAGGGCAAAGCTTTGCTAGTGTGTGTTAGAGGGTTCTAGACCACGAGGGGTGAGTAACTTACGGTGAAAATCTCAATGACCTTGTTCCACTCAGGCTTGCCAACCCAGAGTCTCATATCGGATCGGAATGTGCGAGGGGCAAAGTTGACATAGTCGAGTTCAGGACGCTCGGTGCAGACCTCAACAACATTCTCATCATCGGAGCTGCTGCCAGCTTGGTAGGCAGCCTTGGGGCGGTAATACTTGGTCTCGGGGACGAAGAAGAGGGCGAGGACGAAGGAGACACCGGAGAGGATAGCACCAAGACCATACCACCATTGGGGTGTGATGGCTTCGGCGATGGGACTGGCAAAGATAGTGAAGACAGTAGTCAGGATGGTCTGAATAGTCTGCTGGATCATCATGCAGGTACTTCTCTCGTGAAGGAAGAAGATTTCCTATCTGGGCATTAGACATCGCCAGGTTGTGAAAGTCAGAGGTATTACCTGTGTGATCATGGGAACAAGAGCCTCACTCTGCCCAGCGGAGAGTCCAAGGATGACGCGTCCAGCAAGATGCCACTCATAGGTGGTAGCTCCTGCACAGAGACCAGCGCTGAGGATCATGATGATTGTAGCTCCGAGAAGAACGCTTCGTCGACCGATCGCGATACCGAGAGGCATGCCGATGAGATTACCGATACCCATGAAGAGTGTAGGATAAGTCATGAGGTGAGTGATGTCGGCGTAGTCCTTGCCAACGGCGACGTAGGCAGGAATGTAGAAGCCTAACAGACCTCCGAATCCTGAGACCAATGCCAGGCCGATCGTCGAGACTTGCGGTATGTGAGTTTGCGATTCTGAGTGACGATCGAGGATTGTACGTACATAGGGAGATGACAATGAGAACAAGGGCCTTTTGCCACATCTTCATGTTCAAGGGATCTGACCTGTCAGCAATTGGCTGAGTACTCAAAGAGGAGCATAGTCTTACCCTGAGGATCTGCAGTGGGTGTTGGGATGTAGATCGTCTTTCCTTCTATCAATTTGACAGTTCCGCTGACCTCAATCTTCGACTTTGTGACCTGAATCACGTCGAGAGAATCTTTCGAGATACTCTCGACATGATTGACATCGGACTTGGTATCCATGATGCTGGCCTTGGTAGTAGTTGTTCTCTGATGTTGCGATGCAGAAGGTGGTGGTGAAGAACAATCCAACGAGGCTGCACCGCCAGACTTTATAGAGAAACGGACGAGGCCAAGAGATAACAGAACAAGACAGGAGGTGAAGTCCTTGCGCGCAATCTCATGGTCTTGGCTAGTGCTACTCCCCGCAAACCTTGTTTCCCCGCATGGGACCACATCCCGATATCTCGGTACGATTAGTGCGGTTTGTGATGATTTAGGCTAGAGGCATCACGAACCGAGCTGCTACCCCGGATCATACCCCGGATTGTGGTGTTGCTACCGAACCGGATCCAGACTCTTGCGAGTCCCCCCATGCCAAGTTCTGGGCAGACTTGGCCTATCATGAACTATTGATTGGAAATGTCATGAAGAAGTTTTTATTTGGAGTTGTGTGTAATTAGAACTTTAACCGAGAATCTTGCCGTTTGTGACCAAGATGCCAACAAATTTGCTTGCAAAGATGATCCGAAGGATTAACAACCAATATTCTCAACTCATAGGCCTACATCCAAGGTAATGTCGATCTTTAGGATAAAATTGGTCACTGTTTAGATTAGATTTGCTGCAGTCACGATAAAGGAAAACTGTTTGTATGCAGAACAAAATGTATTGCGAAAAGTCTTAAATACTGTGATAAGATGATCTATGCTATCATTCTCCCCCACGACCCCTTCCCGATATTTTCCATCATTCATCGTAGGGCTTGACACCTGCCAATCGAAGTATCTGATCTGTTACTTCGGGCTTCTCAAATGGTTCTGTACGGTACTTGGGGCAGATCTCGCCATTCCTCATAGGCTTCTCCTGAGCGATGCGGATGTTGCTAGAGACGAGTTAATGACGAACAGCGAAAACACCGAATAATTACTAACCAATGAGGCCAATGTGTGGTGCCATAATAGTTGTTGAAGCAGAGGGCTTTGGCCTTGAGGGCTTCCTCTGTTGCGAATTTCCGGGGTGTCACTTTGAGGTCTGAGTTAGTCAAGGCTAGGGCCATCTTGGAACACGCAACTTACTGCAGATGTACTGAACATGTCGGATTTGATCACCTTCGGGGAACCGAGCATAATGCATGGTACGAGAGTCCCAGAGAACGAAGTCACCAGGCTCCATGTCCACCTTGTACATAGTGCAACCTCGCTCCTCAAACCACTTGACGTCCTTCTCGCTGAAGATGAACAAGTCCATGTACTTGATCTCAGGAGGAGGAGCATCCTCATGATCAGCAGAGTCACGCTTTTGAGCAAAGAACTCATTGAAAAGCTTGGAAGAACCCTTCATGAGCATGAGACCACCGTCCTTGGGGCCGTTGGGGGCAAAGTTCAGAAGACCCTGCACGGCTTGCATGCTTTAGGTACGGGTTAGCAAAAAGTTGGGGTAATTCGGAAGGATCACTTACCCCTTGCGCTCGGGGTTTTGATCGCAGTGAGGCCAAGGGCTCCAAGTGATATCCGTGCGGTTGGGCAGGGAGACATTGAGACCGTCAAAGGAGCACAGGAGCTCCTTGGTTCCCCAGAGCTTCTCGAAGATCTCAACAACCTTGGGCTCGGTTCGTGCTTCCCAAGCCATCTTCTCGTGTGTAGCACCATAACCATAGTACATACCACCCTTGAAGCTGACGGGGAGATGATCCGCGTTCCAAGTGCTGGGGTCCTTCTCATCGAAGCCAAGCTCAAACTTCTTGAGCCACTCAATCTGCTTGTCGCAGTAGTATTGAGCCTTCTCTTTGCTGATGACGTTCTTGATCAGAGCACAGCCTGTCTTGTGGAACTCATCTCTCCAGTCGCCGTAGACGACATTGGGGTCAAACTCGACGAGATCCTTAGTCTCGAAGCGAGCGGCGACGGTCTGCTCCATCTGCATTGTAGTAGTGGTAGACATGATGAATTGTGAAGTGAATGATACAATGAAGTGAGGATGGAAGTGTGATGTTTGATGATGAAACGCTAAGAATGAATTGAGGCTGAAGGTTCCTTAGTTATATCTCTGATCCGGGGACTCAGAACGCGGAGATCTGGGATAATGAGGGCTTTCTCGGTTCGGAAACATCTTTTTCTGACTGACGAAGCGAAAGGTTAATTGTGTTTCACTAATTTTCGGTCCGGCCTGTTTCGTTTCGGTTCGGATTTGGAGACTCCTCCTCATCGAAGTCTCGACCTCGGATATTAACTCAGATGACCGTTGCAAAAGCCACTTGATAAGGGAAAACAGTTCGTCTAGCGCGGGGTCTACAGGGTCTAGACAACAGAAGAACCAATTATAAGACAGGGAATAAGGATGATGATATCCGCCTGGGGTTGCATGATCAACCGCATTGCGTCTCCGCGATCTTCCCCTCAATCTCCCCCTGGAGTCTTTTAGTCCGACCCGAACCATGCGGATCCAGAAAATTAGTGAGTTTGTCTCTCAACTCCGCAGTGAATCTTGCGATAATTATTGAAGGTGAAGAGAGCTTAAGATACGCTTCAATCTCTTGTCAACAGTAGCCAGTCAAATACCTTGCAATTCTAACCCATTGTATTCTCCCAAACCCTCTTTGCACAAATTATTACAAGGAAGTTTTCTGTTACCTTTGAAACATCCATTTGCCCTCATTTTCCAGCTTCCCTATCGCCAACATGCCGCCTCCCGTTCAGGTTGCCTACAAGCCTCTCAACAAGCCTGAGGTTGGCGACAATGGCTACGTTGAACCCACTCCAGGAAAGTCTGAAGTGTTGAAGAAGGGCTCCAGACCCTTCGACGCAAGACCTCTTGACTCTGATGTCCGCATTGATCACGATGTTGAAATCGTTGTCCGTGATGGGTGCCGCCTTTACGTCGATATCTATCGCCCGACGGGTTCTGAAAAGGTTCCTGTCATCATCTCTTGGTCTCCTTATGGCAAGAAGTACTCAGCCATTGACATGATCTTCAATGTGTGCACATGGGCCTGCTGTTTGACAAAAGACGATGTCAGTGGACTTGAGAAGTTCGAAGGCCTTGACCCTGCTTGGTGGGTGAACCAGGGCTATGCAATTGCGCATGTTGATGCCCGTGGAGCCGGCAACAGCGATGGCGACGCGTGCTGTATGGGTGCACAAGAAGCGGAGGATGCTCACGATGTGATCGAGGGTCTTGCTAAGCTTCCTTGGTGCAACGGCAGCGTCGGCATGGCTGGCAACTCATACCTGGCCATTATGCAATGGCAGGCTGCTGCGCAAAATCCCCCTTCATTAAAGGCAATTGCACCTTGGGAGGGATCTGGAGATATCTTCCGTGAGCAGTTTTGTCGAGGTGGCTGGTTTACTATGAGCAACTTCGATCTTATCACAACTCTTGTTATCAAAGGCCAGCACGGCGTTGAGGACTTTGCAGAGATGTATCGAAGAAGCCCCCAGGCTAATGCTTATTGGAACGATAAGCGCGTGGATTTCTCCAAGATCAACATTCCCGTTTTTATCACAGGCTCCGACCTCAGCCAGATTCACACTATGGGTGCTGTGCGAGGATGGATGGAGCTAGGAAGTGAGAAGAAGTGGATTAAATGGTGTGGACATCAGGAGTGGTTTGAGCTTTACTCGGTGAAGGAAAGCTACCCCGAGCTCAAGGTTAGTGCTTTTGTTCTACGCTGAGTGATATCTACTGACATCGCCATAGAAATACTTCGACAAGTACCTCAAGGGTATCGATAACGACTGGGAGGAGACACCCAGAGTGCGCTGGACAACCCTCCAGTTTGACGAAGGAAAGGTCAAGAGCAACATCGAGCTCCCTGACTTCCCTGTCCCCGATACCGACTATCGCTCATTCTACCTGGGAGACAACGATGCACTTCTAGATAGTGCACCATCTTCAGGTATCAAGTCCTACAACTCTGAAGATCGCTGGTCCATTGCCAAGTTCCGATACACTTTCGACAAACACACAAGAATAATCGGAATGCCCAAAGCGGAGCTATACATGAGCTGTGATGATTTAGACGACATGGTCGTCTTTGTACAAGTCCGCAAGCTCGACAAGAACGGCAAGGAGTTGAGCCACTTGCAGTTCCCTATCGAAAAGACTCCCGTGGAGTCAGTTGACGCAATGGATGAGAAGGATCGCTCAAGTCTTACATTACATAACGGCGCTATGGGTATTCTGCGAGCGTCGCAACGGAAGATCGATGAGAAGCGATCGATACATCCTCAGTTCCCTTTCCACCCTCACGATGAGGTACAGAAGGTTCCCAAGGGTGAAGTAGTCAAGCTCGACATTGGTATCTGGTGCATGGGAGTGGACTACGAGGAGGGCCAGACCCTTCAGGTAGATATCTTGGGACAGTACCCTGGGTTCACTGAAGTTGCTGCGTTCTCCAAGCCAAGGCCGGATAGTGAGAAGAACAAGGGGCAGCACAAGATTCATTATGGCGGAGATTATCCTAGCAAGGTTATCATTCCGATTGTAAACGTTTAAAGTTGGGAAGGGTACGAGATAGAGCTTTAATCATATATCATCAGTCTTACTGAGCATACCATAAACCTGGAAATTTGTAAGGCTTTGGATTTTGGGTTGAATAAACTTAGTGAAAAGAGCCAGGAACTTGTATGATATAGCCTTGCTTGTGATCGGGGGAACAACTATCTAATAGGCTTTTTGTTTTCCCTTGCCGTCACCTTGTACAAGGCCATCGAGCTTTCAGCTTTACTCTAAAGACTTCAACAGCGAGGCCTCTACAGCAGGCCATTATCTTAGAAATCAACATCATAGAAGGTATATCTGCCCCCATGGCACTATTGCTGTCTTGATCATCAATACTGCCAGTACTGCTTGGTCAAGGCCGCAATGGCGCCACGGAGGCAGATAACCTTCTATGGTTTTGACTTCTGAGATAACGGCCTACTATAGGGGCCATCAAGAGAGCCTCCCTATCTAATTCGAGGAGTGAGGCGTCGCTAGACGGCAAACGGGTCTGATTTGGGGTCTGTGTTGCGGACATACTCAGAGCCGTCTGCAGTGTCATCTGCGATTTCCTGTCCATACTGCTCTGCAATGAAAGCATATATCATGTCAATACCAGCTGAGATACCAGATGACGTCCAAATATTGCCATCAACAACCCATCTTGCCTTTCGCACCCACTTGACATTAGGCCCTTGTGTCTCAACCTGCCAATGGTTAGTGACAAAACATTTCGACATCGGTACAACGTACCCAGTCAAAGGATCTCTTATTCGAAGTTGCTTCCTTTCCATCAAGTAGGCCAGACTGGGCTACGATGGCACTACCAGTGCAGACCGTCAGAAGGAACTTGAGTTTAGGGTACCTCTCCTTGACAAATTCCCGGACTCTTTTCACGTTTTCTGGGTTTCTCGAACCTCTCCCGCCAGGTACGAGCAGGACTTCAATGTCTTCCGGTGCATTATCATAAGTATGAGTTGGGACAACACTTTGTCCAATACGGCCAGGAGATTCATCTTCCAGCGTAGACACAGGATTGAGATTCGCATGTAGGAGCGAGAGTTCGAGAGGTTGTCGCTTGGACGTGAAGTTTAGGACGTCCAAAGGCCCAAACACATCCAGGGCTTGGAACCCGGGAAACAAAGCGACAGCATACTTGGTAGGAGGAGACATACTTCAGAATTAATTGAAATTGTGACCAAAGGGCTTTCTGCTTATTGTAAGGGCCGGAATGATGGCAACAGTGAGGGGTAAGCAACCCGCGGTGAGCGATTTGTCAGCATCGAGAATGAGTCAACTAAAGTCCGATGTCAGGCTAGGATCTGACTGCATTGCCAGAATGATGTATATACTAGATTGATTGCTATGGAAACAAGGTGCACTTGGTGCACTTCTACCAGACTGTCCTCCAGTGAGAGACAGCCTTAGACGACCCGACCCTTGGTCTGCTTAATGTTGATGATGTTGATGTTCTTCCACCTGACGACTCCAAGAATGCCAAGAGCCCAGACCGCAGTGCCAGCAATGAACAAGTACTTGTGTGCATCGCCATAGGCATGCTGAATTGCCAGCCGAGTCGGCGATCCAACTGGGTACGATAGTTGAGTTACAATGTCCATCGCAATCATAGGCAGATTGGGAAGATCCTCCTCAGGGAGATATTCTGCAAGCTTCTTGGGGAGGATATCTTGCCAGATAGCAGATGACACAGTCAACCCAACGGCTGATCCAATGCTGGCACACATGGATACCAGCGCGATAGCCACGGCAAAATACTGCTGCTCTTGGACAGCGGCAAGAATGGCGATTTCAGCAGTAATCATAATGGCGCCGCTTCCAAAGGCGATAAATATTTGAGACATGGCAATATAGCCAATGCTCTGATCAGGCTGACGGAAATAGATCATAAGGCCAGATCCGAGGATGGATAGAGGAAGGGCCACGTAGAGTGTGACAGCCTTATAGTTACCAGTGTAAGACATGACCATGCCGACAAAGATGGCGAAAATGAAGCCGCCGACGGTGTATGTTGATACAACATAACTAGCATGTGTGACGCTGAGGTTGTTGATGACCTGAAGGATTGAGCTGAAGTACATGCCCCAGCACATGTAGCTGAAGAAGAGAGTGAAAGAGAGGAGACATGCACCAGCAACTGTGCGATCCTGAAGAAATCTCCAGGGGATGAAGGAAACTTTGGCGAAGAACCTTTCCCAGATGCCGAAGAAGATTAGAAGGAGGATTCCGAAAACAAAGAAACAAATGATCATGGTCGATCCAAATCCTTTAGCTTGCAAGGCGTATAGATTGAATGGCAGGAGGAAAAGGGCAACCCCAGCAGAGAGGCTGAGAAGGCCAACAACGTCAAATTCGCGAATGTAGTAAGAGAAGCCCTGCGACTCTCGTTTGGGAATGATGCCTTGCTTCTTGGCTCTCAGGTAATGATGCATGAAAAGGCCGAACAGAGGAATGGTAACCCCTGGAACAAGGATACTCTCCATGCCGAAGGCCCATCTCCAGCCAGCGCCGTTCAAGAATGCCGTAGAGATTGGACCACCCAACCAGGCTGTGATGATACTCGGAGAGCCACAAAGTGACTGGATGAGCCCTCGATGTCGAAGAGAGGTAGTATCAGCGATAAAAACGCTAAGACTGTAGCCAACTCCGTTGATACCGACAGTGTAAAAGACTTGTGATGCAGCATACGCTTCGACATTGTTGCAGGCGGCGGACATGATAAGTCCAAGGGTCGCAAGGGTGGCGCAGAACAAGAAACCTTGAGGTCGGCCAAAGATATCGAGGGTCTTTGCGATGCTCAAATTGGTGACGCCTCCAATGACAGAGCTCATAACGCTGGTAGTCGGTGTAAGAGAGTGCATTGCGAAGGCGGATGTGACATATGGGATCAATGCGCTGCTGATACCCGACACAAGACCTTGGACGAAGTAGACGAGCCAGATGAGGACGAAAGCGACCATCAGCGCGGTTCTGGACCACGAGAGGGTAACGGCCTCGATGTTTTGTACGCCATGCTGGAAGTTGATGTCTACCGCGTCGTTGACTGGACTTTCAGTGTCTCTTTCATGGCCATCGTGGGGATTGTCGTGGACTTGGTGCAGCACTTTCGTGTCAGAATCGACCGTGGAGGACATGTTGGGAGAACGACAGTCGCCAGCTGTGCCAAGGCTACTTGAAGATGGCTGTAAAGATTGAGATTGAGCAAATACGAACTGGGCAGGTTTGGGGGATGACTGAGGAGAGAGAGGCAGTCGTTATGGAAGGAAAAGATGGCAGGTAGGAGGTGTTAACATGCGACTTCGCATTTAAAGGTACGATGGTATTGTTATCGCGACAAAGAGACCACAGAAGAAGCGAATCCAAAACAAATACCTTCTCATTCTTACCCTGTCTCAAGAGATTCGATTGACAGAAATGCCCTTGCCGCGGGTCCTGAGTTGCTGGTATCAACATCATGCTGATGCCCACCAATTAAGATTTAGCTCAAATTCTCTCAAATCACCAACACAGCGACAATTTCGTTCCAGCCACCTGCTATCGTATCCACACAAAACCCTTCAAGGTCCGTGTTATAGTATCGCCAAGCCTTGAAAGCTAATTGTCTACGGAGTAGATCATCGTGGCATGCAATGGGATGGAGCCTGCATGTGCAGGACTAGCGCTTGGATCTGCTCGGGTATGAGCAAGTTGTTGGTGGCGCTCTCTTGAGGACCCCTTGTATTGACGCAGAGCTAATTTGAGCTGCCTGACAGGGCTGCACGACCCTTGTGAATCAAGCGCTTGGAATTCGTAGCTGGAGAGCTTTCAGTAGTGATTGTGCAGAGAATGCCTACATAAGTTTAGTGAAAAGAGCTGCCTATCATAAATCATCCTAAACTTGTCCAAGCATTTTCATCTTTTAGGGTGATGATAGAAGTCAAATTGCCGCTCAGGTTTGAGGCTCCTTGGAACAAGTGAAACATAAATCTTATATCTCTATCATAAATCTCTATCTATACTGGTTGCTCTGTATACCCGAAAGTGTCCAGCCTTGAGCTCAAGCTCGCTTATGATCCAACAAGACTGCATACTTAGTGAACTCCTCATCACTCATGAGCATGTTTAATTCCTCCGGCAAGGTTCCGAGCACAAGCTCCACGCCACCATCCGTCCTCATCGGAGAGATCACCAAGAACCGGAATCGTCTATGCCCACGTTCAATCTGTGGCCGCATTGCCTCCGGGCTACCCCCTTCAAAGAATGAGTCACCAAAAGAGATGTCGCTTGTCTGAAACAGCATCATATTGGAGATCATGGCGTTCATGTGCTCGAGACCCATGTTTGCTGTTGCAGGCTTGCTATAGTCCGTCATAGAACGCAGCAGAGTGAATGTGTCATGGACGAGTGACGGTGTGATTCGTGCAGCTGCCTCTCGGATCACGCGCGCAATCTGTGAGATGTTTGTTTCGGGAGAGCAGAGAGTTTCGATAGGCATGACTGGGCGGTTCATAACGAGCAAACTGCCCATGTAGGACGACGGCAACAGTGACGAGAAGTAAGGCCGGCCGTCAATTGGCATTTCGAGAATTGACAGCTCGTCAGGCTGGAACGTCTGGGTCCTGAGCTCCTTAGCCACTCTGTATCTAGATCTGATTGATGCACGCCAGAAAAAGGCTTGCACAATATCAATCACTGATGTAGAGACACCTTTGGTCCCAGGATCCGCCAGGGCTTCTTGCTTGAGTTTATGGATGCTCTCCCCCGAAAGAAGGAACACTGTAGTGTTCAGCGATCGCTCGCTTGGAGCAGTGGGCCATACTGAGCTTCCGGGGAATACAGGGGCGGGAGGGAGAGTATTTTGCATAGCACGAGGCTTTTCAACAGCCATGATCTTGTCGTGATAAGTTGTAGCATTGCACAAGCCGACGCTAATCTCGGGCGTGAATGGAAGAAACCCCCACGTGCCAGGATCAACCTCATGAACCGGCTTTGCATATCCCTCTTGCTCCCAAATAATCTCAGGAAGATCATGATTGAAGCTTTCAGGGTCGAACCAGTCACACGTCGCCGTCTCATCGCCGTCAAGATACCGACAGCACTCAGCCCATACTCTGATTGCCACCATGACGCCAACAGCATCAAGACAAGTATGAATGAAGTTGGTGGCCAAAATGCATCCCCCTTCAACGAAATTGGCTTGTGCGACAAGTATATCTGCTGGCATCGGAGGGAAAGGTGGGCAATCCAGTACAAGGTCATCGCTGAACAAGGATGGCGAGAAGCCCGCTTGACGCATCTTCCCAAACGACGGAAGGACCCGAGAAAGGTCTTTGTAGACCAACTGCCTCGGCTTGGAAGAGGCTGGCAACGGGTGAGGAGGTATTGTAATGCGATATTCGCCTTTCTTATATCCAAACTCGTGCTCCGAGGCCAGCATCATTCTGCCGTCAAGCTCGGGAATGATCTCAAAGGCACGAACAAGTCCAGCTTGTAACTTGGCAAAGGCTTCTTCGAAGCTGACGCCTGGCAGAAGAGCGAAGTAAAAGTTGAGACCCATGTAGTGATTGGGATTGACAGCATCAAATGGGTTCATCTTGGATCCCAGACGTCGCTTGCGATCTGCTACAATATTCTTCATCTTGTCAGATTCGATGCTTGAACATGGTGTTTCTGCCGTTGTGCTTGTCTCCGCGTCACTCAATGAGCTCATCGCAGTTTTCCTGGCCTTTTCTTCTTCCAATATCTTGAGAAGCTGGACAGAAAACTCGTCTATCGTTGGATGGGCATACAAATGGCGGGGAGCCAGCCTTTCCTCAAGCCCTGTAACGGCGCGGATGATTCTGATGACTCGAAAAACGAGAAGAGAGTCCAAGCCGAGGTCAAAGACGTCTTCGTCGGCCGGAAAATCCTCAACCTCTGGCAAAACAGACCGCATAACATGAGAGACCGATTCTCTTACGGTGTCAATCGATGTAGTGTTGATCGAAAATGCATCAAAATCTTCATTCTCAGCCTCCTCATCTCGGGAGATGTAGAAGCGCTCGATAAAGTCTGCATAAAGATCTAGAGTGGCGCGGCGTTTGATGGTCTGTTTGTCTGTTCGTATGAAAGGCCTGTCTACCTCGGAGAAGGCTATATACTCTCTTTGTAGTCGACTTTTCTGGAAAGTGGAGTTGTTTGCCCTCTCAACGATTGCCCAGATGCTATCGAACAACTCGTTGTTCTTCTCGGAGTGGTCCTTGAGCTCAATTAAAAGACCTGCTTGAGGTTTCCCAGTGCCAATCATAAGGCAGCCTTCGACTGCAGGATGCGTCGTGACCAAAGCCTCTGTGTCCAAGGGAGAGATCTTGTACCCGTTGGAAAGGACAACGACATCATCACTTCTACCACTGAAGGCCCAGAGATTTGGATTCGTCGGGTGTCTGATGTACAGATCCTTGAGATTGACTGAGTCCTGGTCAGGGAAGGTATAGAATATTCCTTGGAATAAAGCCCAGTGCTCATTACGGTGTACCCAGTGCTCGTATACACCAGGCTGCACCTCTTTGAACTCAAATCCTGAGTAGGGATGGAAAGCAAACCAATGCCAGTCTTCTCTCGGAACCCAAAGATTGCCGATGAAGAGACCTTCCGTTGTGCCTGTGAGGTTGAGTACCCTGATTACTTTATTGACCTTGGAAACAATGGCGGGGCTGACGGGACCTGAAGATGAGTGTCAGTGATTCACGCGCATGGCTTTTCGAGATGGTTTAAAGCTACTCACCACCAGAGGCACAGATGAACTTGGAAGACTTGAACTTGGCCAACACTTCTGAGTTCTCGCCTAGTTCGTCCACAAGTGAAGGTACCATACTCCATATGTCGACATGACCAGTGAGTGACTCAATCAGTCCTAGATTGGGCAAGACGCCCGAAGGCCCAAGGATACAATGAAGATTGAACAAAGAAGGCATAAGTATATCCATAATTACACCGGCGCCCTATCTCCGATATTAGCTGGCGCAGCTTACCTGCAGGTACACTTACATGGCTCATAGGAAAGGAGGAGTAGATCCTATCACCTTCGTTCCAATTGTCCGTCCAAGGAGCCAACCCACCGTCACCTTCGATTGGAGGCAGCAGTCTCACAGCATCCATGGTACCGATCAAACCGTGCGTCCATAGAATCGGCTTTGGCACACCAGTAGTTCCCGAAGTGTGCAATATGCAAAATGGCTCGTTGATGGTACTCTCGAAAGCCTTATCAAACAAGAATGGCTCTGTTGACTCGGCATCCAGAAGCTCATTTACGCTTGGGAGATCGAGAACTCTCATGTACTTCTCCTGCAAAATCCCTTCCACTAAGGGGAGCATTGCTTGCTCTCGGGGCTTCACCCAGATATTGCAATCTGAAGCATTGAGAACAGCTAACGCACCGGTAATGTTGTTCTTGGGAGAAAGAAAGAGGGCCTGTTTGAACTCATTTAGCATCGTTTGTTCGATGACAGGCTCTGGGACAACTTACAGCACAGCCAGCCTTGACAGCACCATAGGTCAACAGCACATGCCGGATATCATCTAAATGTGTCTGAGATCTACATATATGATCCATAAAAGTTGATTGTGTACTTACGAGGTCCAATGTAACCCAAAGATTGGATCTTCGGCGGCTTCTGTGTTGCAACATGCTCCTGTGCTGGATCGCCGTTGGGGGCTCCATTCATTTGATTGAGATGCTTATGGAGCCACCATGCTGTTTTGTCAACGGCCTGTGCAAAATCTCGTGCGGTAATATCCTTAAATGCTGGGACGCCATCAGAAAAGCTGGCAATGGAGTAGACGACGCGTTCTGGATCTGCCTTCGCCAGGCGATCAAGAATCTGGGGAATAAGTCTCCTCCCATAGCAGGAATCAGTGTCAACCATCCTGGGCAATAAATGAGGGCCTCTCAAGGTTGGCTAATTATACAAAGAGGCCTTACAGCAAGTTCAACAGTACCAACTTTATCTCAGGCGGTGGGTTAGCGAAGTGGCAGGTAGCAACATGTGAGACCACGATCCTAGGCGACAGAAAGATTGAGCGGCTTTAGATGAGTTTATCGTAACAAGTCCTAAACTTTGGCATTTTATTTTTTCCACCCTAAGGATCCGCCTTATCTTGGAATTCTATTTGGTATAGGTGTCGGAGAGTGTATGAGAAGAAACAAACTCATTCTCGCTCACGAGAAACTTTGTTTTTTTTTCATTAACGCCACTAACCAGAAGCTCGCATGACATCCCTGTGTAAGATTTGCCACAATAAATAATTGACGAGGCGACATTTGAGCACATTGTTTAGTGTCTTGATGCATGTAACTTGCTCAGTCCCCCTGTCCACACTTGATCACCCTGGATCGTGAGCATATAATCAGCCTCAAGTGGGTACCTTGTGCGCAGTTTCTCACAGCCACGTTGGGGCCACTGCATGCTATACGAGTTCCTTCTCATCGTCTCACACACACTCAGCCCGGTTGAGGTTCCTGCAGCTTGTCACTACAGTACATACCCCGACACCCGAATATCGTCAGATCGGCCGAATCCTCTGGCTGAATTGGTCATCAAGACTTTCTTCTGACGCCCAGACTTGGCCCTGCACATGTTCAGCTTCATATTTAATATCCCTGGAAACTTGTAGTCGGGTTCAAACTTTAACCGCCTTGCATATTTCCACCACAAATCCAACATATCAACGAAAAGTGGTTCATCTTGAAACCCAACACGGATGCCGTGCTACCTCGACGCATCTTAGTCTCAAGACATACCCCATCTCCATGCAGATCATACCGCCGTATCCTGCCCTCGCAAACCAACACGACATGACTGTGACTTCCAAATACGTCTCGGATGCTTCCGTCCAGGAACAGTCCAACATTACCAAATCTGGAGCGGTCTCGACGGCGAGACCTATCGCAGAGCAGCATGATGCAGATCCGTCTGTGCACGCAGTTTCCTCCAAGATCTTGGATATCATCTTCGAATATGCCCTGAACAAATTCAGCGACAGCAAAGAAAGGCTTGAGGCTGGTAGGCCCAAGTCTTTGTCCGTAGTGGGCAAATTCGTGGCTACGAGTACGAGAGTTGAGATGTGCTTACCAGCATTTCCTTTTAAATCAGCAAACAAGGCCTACAAGGTGTTTGGCATACTGCCCGACAAAGCGGAAGAGATTGCCTTAGATCGGATTAATACTATGTGCATCCACATTGGCGAGATCTATCAGCCTGGCGCTCAATGCACTATCATCTCAGACGGCGTTGTCTACAATGACTTGCTGAGTATTCCCGATCGCGACACCTGGGCCTACGGGCAGGCACTTCGAAAACTAGCTTCTGATAAAGGCTTCCAGCACATATCCTTTTCCAGAATCCGAGATTTGGTTGATATCCCCCTCCCAGCTGAGCTGCATGAGATTGCCTACGTTGCCAATGCAACCAACTTTCGCCGAGCCCTTCTCAACCGTTTCGGTAAAGATGATATCGACATTGACAAAGAGATTGAGAAAGACCCCGACACCAAGATGACTTACCTTGGGTATCGGCGGTTCCTTGAATCTGATCTCAAGCATATCTTTCCCGTCGGCAATGGACGAACAGCAAATGCATATCGAAGAGATGTTAGGTATCTTGCGAAGCAAATGTTGATCCGAGGTTATGTAAGTGGCATTAAATGCGTCTCTCCAACCTGTTCTAACCATGCAATAGGCGTTCGCTGCTGCTGTCAAGCACGGCTTCCCTAACCACCTGCGACTGTCTATCCATCAGTCCACTGGTGAGCACAAGATATCTTTGAGCTTGCTCAACACCAAGACGGGCTTCACCACACCGTGGCACTGTTGTGTTGCCCTGACAGCAACCGGAGAATGGACCAGCGCTCCAAAGGGAGAGTACCTGAAAGACCCAAACATGAAGGTTATCTACGAGAGTGGTCGACCCAGCCACTTCCAAGAGATTATTGCCAGTCATGAGCCTGGTCAAAAGGCTGAAACAGAGACCAGAGAGGTAAACATCAGAGAGAGTCAAAACGACGCACCGCATACTGTGCTGCAAGAGTCAGCCACCTTGTCTCTAACAGAGGCAGACAGAGAAAAGGTAGCTGCGCTTGCAAAGCTCATGATGTCGACCAACTTCAAGCAAAATGACAAAGTCTTCAAGTCAGATCATACAGTGGTATGGCTCAAAGAGCTAATAAGTGCCGTGGCCAGAGACACTGGAGGATGTAATGAAAAGGTCACTGGTGTGAGTTGTCAAGAGATACCAGTGAAAGGCGCGCACAAGCTTTCAAATACCTAAAGTCATTCAGATCACAGCTGGGGCTGATTTCTCCAGGTAGAAGTGTGAACTGAGATAGAAGATTATGGCCGTACAAGTAGTAATAGAAAGACTTTCCTCGTTACTGTCTGTTTAAAGTGAAGATTCAGTTCCCTAGAGACTTGCTTTAGAAGAAGTCTCTTTTATATCTGCTGCACAGTGAATTGTTGACTTCTTAGTTTTCTTGTCACCCAATAATCATTCATGTGTACCCGAAAATCATCTTTACTAGTTACTTCCATCCTTTTATGTAGCTGCTCTACTCATCTTTAACGCTTCTCATGACTCTCTGAAGCCAGTTGGCTTTCGCCATATTAGCCATATGAATAAGTGGAATGTTGGGATCATCCATCATATCGAATCCATGCCAGGCCCCAGGCCAGATGTGAAGTTCGCATGTTGATCCGCCTCGCCACATCTTGGTAGCATAAGCAACGGCGACATCGCGGAAGACTTCACATTCTCCACCATCGATATATGTAGCTGGTAAATTCGAAAGATTAGTCTCTCTTGCAGGCGCTTGATACGATGTAACATGCTCTGATCCTCGCGCATCACCCAGGATAAGGTCCCAAATGGCACGAAGCCATGCTGTACTGGCAGGGTTACCGTACTCGAACTGCTGATCAGCCAGGCTCTCGCATCGGTCATCCAAGAGAGGCGAGTAGAGCATTTGAGCTTTGATCGGGATAGCCGGGCGCTTCCTATCGCGAGCCATAAGGCAGGTAGCAGCTGCGAGAGCACCTCCTCCGGACACCCCAAACACGACAATGGCAGCTGGGTCGATTCCGAGACTCGAAGCATTCTCAGAAACCCAGACAAGCCCCGCATAACAGTCTTCAGCTGGGCCAGGGGCGCGGGTCTCGGGAGCAAGACGGTGTTCCACGGAGACAACAACACAATCGATCCCTTTCAAGAGATCAATCACAGAGGTGACGGCAGTGAATCTGTCACCACTGACCATCCCCCCACCGTGAATGTGATACAAGACTGGTCTTGGTGCCTTTGATGCGACCTTCGGTGCGAACACCGACAAAATAACGATGTTGTTATCAGGCCCAGGAATTGAGTGCTCTGTGTGGCTCAAGTGTGGATTGTCTTTAAGGACAGTCTCCGCATTGAAGATGAATGAGCCATGGGAGCAATCCTGTTCACCACTCGCGACTCCGCGCATCAAGTTTAGGTCAAACTCTTCAGGAAATGAGGCAGAGTCCAACAGTGGTGCCAGGTCAGCGTCGTAAGCTGGACGAGGTATCTTGATCCGCGAGTCAAGCTTTGCAGCTTGTGAATATGGGAAAGGGTATGTCATGTTGATGAAAAATGATAAAGATTCGTAGGAATTGACAGTGTTCAATTCTTGTCAGCCAAGTTTCTAGCACCTTGAGATGGGCTATCTGCTAAACGGAGCTGACAGGATATCAGAACATACGCGCAGAAAGAGGTACGTATCTGCCCGCTTTGTTCTCGTTCTCAAGCCCTCATCATCTGGAAGTCGCCTTTCATGAACTATGGTTGTCCCTCATTTCAATCCAAGTTTTTGGGTGGATACTAGCCCAGAATGAGAAGATTTGAGTCGGTTTCGCCCTGTGCATGAAGCTATCGTCGATAAGGCAAGAGCCCATTATCGGTCCCGCCAAGTCATGGACCCTTGAAAGAGGCTTGAAGGATCGTTCTAGATTCTCTGCGCGCATAAATAAATAACTTACTCAATACAGGGTATACGATCCTCTTCTCATATCTTTCTTGCTCATACGCTCGCAGCAAACGAGCTAGAGTTCAGGTACTTCGACACCACCGGATTGCATGAACTGAGAGTAAAGAGATTTAATTCGTACATCATGTGTTTCTCGCCGTTTTCCATGCCACTGTGCTGCGACCATAGTCATCATTCCGTTGATGACATATACAAACATCCTCCAACATGACGGAACGGCAATTGAAGAAGATACGTCCGCTTGGTAGACATTTCTCCTCCCTTCATCCAAAAGCTACTGACGAATAGCGTAGGCAAACTCGAGCAACTCTCAGCAGTCGCCCATCATATAGACTTCTTCACAAATACTGGTCTTTCTGCACACTATGCACCAACCCAGACCTTGCCTGGTCTCGATCTGGAAGAGGCAGTCTACGGTGCCTTATCACAAGTCCTTACCCAGCATCCGGTTCTGTTCGCGATCCCTGTGATATCTGAGAAAGAGGAACCGTATTGGGGACGACTGGCCTCGATAGATCTCAAGAAAGTTGTGTCCTTTGCCGACCGAAGTCAGCCATGTTTGGCCGGAGATCAAACAGACAACGAGCTCGATTCACTGCTTGAGCGCCAACACAACACAAATTTCAAGACTGGATGTGGCACTTTACCTGTCTGGAGACTGGTAATACTCAGAGATCATGATTTGAGCAAAGGATTCACGGCCTCATTCATTGCCCACCATTCGATGACTGATGGAACTGGCCTTCAGATTTTCCATGATTCGTTCCAGAAAGCTATCTGTGACATTGCGTCCAGCTCCGCAGAACAAACAGTCAATCGAGTTGTATTCTCAAATGATGGGCCGATTGCTCCATCACTCGAGGAGCTTCACCCTCTGCCGATCCCAGCAAGCCCAGCAAGCCCACCAGCATGGAATGCTGTGCAGCTGAAGGAGTGGAGGGGCGCCCCCATTGCACTACCATGCAATACGCGTTACAAATCACTCTCACTGCCATCGAATAGCATGGAGCGCTTTGTGCAAGACTGCAAGACGCACAGGGTCGCACCAACAGCGGCTCTTCCATCTCTTGTCGCAAGGTTGCTGTACGACAATCTGCCATCAACAGCAGAGGCTCTGACGTGCAACCTTCCAGTAAGCCTGAGATCAGACCTACCACCAAAGCTGGTCGATGGAGTCATGGGTAACTACATCGATGCCTTCAAAGTCCAGCTTGTTCGCTCCGATTTGGACCAGGCTACAGATGACTCAAGTACCGGCGTTTTCGGGATCTGGAACCATGCAAAGAAGATCCAACAAGCCACTAGAAAGTATTTCGCGAATGCCTCGCCTTCCGAAGAGCCATATGCAAATGTCGCTGCGCTCAAACTTATCCCGGATATCGGCGCAGCCTTGTCCGGATCAATTGGCCATCCTCGTGGGGAATCTTTTGAGGTCTCAAACCTAGGGACCTTTTCAGAGGCTAAGAACCCAAAGGGGGGTGCCAAACCAATATGGCACCGAGGAAAAGTATTATTGAGCCGATGCGCATATGCTGGAGGAGCTCCGTTGGTGCTTTGCGTACTGAACAATGAGGAGTTTGTTGGGTTTGGCTTCACATGGCAGGATGGTTCGATTGAGGAGAGCATTGTCCAGGCTGTGATCGATGGCATCAAAACATACTTCAACACTAGGACGTAGGTATCCAACAGTAATCGAAGGGATCGAAAGGTACCGGCGATCTCAACTTCCGTGATACCGTCATTTCAGGCATAATCCTTGTGCGTGGTCAATTGACGTTGAATTGTGGCTTTGCTGTCAGACGTCAAAAGCGAATAAGATTTAGCGGCCATGGCGCTAACCCATTAGAGGGCCATCCCACTGTAACATGCGATCTTGATGCACCGCTGCACGCGAGCTATGCCACTGACCTTTCAGCTATCCTACCTTACTTGCTCGTACACGTACATTCAAGGCTGTCAATCATCTCAATTTTGAACTCTATCCATCGATTACTGTCTTATCTAATATTTAACTCAATGATAGGCAGAGAGGTTACTCTGTTGTCTTAACAGCCTGGTCCTTATTGACTCCTCTATAGATCCAATCTCACTCACCTCGGTAGTCTCGGCTACAAAACAGCACCTCCTCATTCTTTTTATCCCACCGGCCATGGCATCATATCATTACAATTGCTTACAATATCAGTGTGCGCGTACCTCTATGTCTGAATCGGCCATGCAAACCTTATCAAGCCATGCTAAGCCAGGGTCGTTAAGGCGATGCTCGCTGAGAACCTGGCCCGTGTCCAATGGGAATCATACGCTATTCAGAGCACCGAAATAAGGTTTGCGGACATGATTCCCTCTTGGGCGTCCTTTTGAATGCGTTCCTGAAACGGCCATTCAAGGGATGAAACAAAACCTTCGATTTCGGTAATTGAGCGCGGGATTCGGCTGCACGAACAAGCAGGTTTTCCGGTGCCAATGCTTGGAATCATTAGTGGCACGTTCTGTTCTGGGATAGATTGTAATGACACCTTCTGTATCAGTCCTGATCAGGTATTTGTTGAAACTCGAAGGGTATAAGATCGTCTTCGTCCCATGCCTTCTCTTACAGGTACAGTTTGATCAACCAAAATACAAACACTCATTCATTGTCATTCATTTTGATCATGCCTAAATTCCAGGCGCTTACCTTGGCAGCTCTCGGCTGTCTGCATGCCACAACTGCATCAGCCTACCCACGTCAGGATGCCAGTTTGCGCGCAGAATACGATTATATCATTGTTGGTGCAGGTGCTTCGGGCCTCACTGTCGCCAACCGTCTTTCGGAGGATCCTGGTGCGTTCTGCCGTTGCATCGGCCCTCCATGTTTACTGACGCCCCAACAGCTGTGACTGTTCTCGTGATTGAAGCTGGTGATTTGTAAGAGATCTGAAGCTTTTGGCCAGGAATAAAATACTGACAGCTATGCAGCGATAAAAATGAAGACATCGTGACAATCCCGGGCCTTGCTGGCGGTGCTGTTGGCACAAAGTACGACTGGAATCTTACCTATCCTTCCACCACTTCTCTCAATGGACGCAACGTCTCGATTCCCTTGGGCAAAGTTGTTGGAGGCTCGACCAAGCTTAACCGCATGGTCTATGACCGCGGTTCAAAGGCAGACTACGACCGCTGGGCTGAGTTGGGTAACAGTGATTGGCAGTGGGATACACTGCTGCCTTATTTCAAGAAGGTTGGCAACTTGCTTTCAAGGTCATGCTATAGAGATTAACTTCAATCACAGAACGAGAAGTTCACTGGGCCGAATGCAGATATCAAGAAGGAGTATGGAATCACCACGGACCCTTCGGCGCATGGCTCTTCCGGCTTCATTCACTCCAGCTACTCGCCTTTCTTCTGGCCCACGACGAGTAAGTGCATCTTGCCCGTGTGCAACTCTTCAAGCGCACCAATACTGACAAACTCCAGAGAACCTTGTTAAGGCCACTGAGGAGCTCGACATCAACGTCGCCTTCGACCAAGCCAATGGTGGCGCAATTGGAGGATACTTCTGCCCTCACAATCTCAACCCCAAGACCGTTGTTCGCTCCTCTGCACAGGACTACTACAGCGCTGTCTCTCAGCGCAAGAACCTCCAGCTCCTTCCGGGCAACCAAGTTACTCGCATTCTTACTAGCAAGAACGGAAGTTCCGTGAAGGCTACTGGTGTCGAGGTAAGCGGTTGCTCTTCGAGAGTAGTGTTCATGACTAACCAGTTTCCTGCAGTTCGCGAAGAACAAGGGCAGCGCCAAGAATACCGTCAAGGCAAAGAAGGAAGTCATACTTGCGGCTGGAGCCATTCACACTCCTCAGATCCTCCAGGTCTCTGGTATTGGTGACTCGGCTCTTCTCTCCAGCATCGATGTCCCTGTCGTTGTTGATCTCCCCGCTGTTGGCCAGAATTTCCACGATCACGTTTTACTCGCTGTTGTGAGCACAAGCAAGTCACGCGCTTTTATTAAAAGATTGTCTTAATCTAATTGTGTTTAGTCAATGCTCCTATCCAAAACGGCAACCTGACTGGCAATGCCACTTTCGCTGCCGAGGCGCGCGCTGAATACGACCAGCAAAAGAAGGGACCTTATTCTTCACCCACTGGTGACTTCCTTCTCTTCCTCCCTCTCTCCAACGCCACAAGTTCTGCTGCGGATATTCACAAGCAGGCCGCTAGCCAGGACGGCTCCAAGTTCCTCCCTTCAGGTACACCCGCCGAGGTCGTCAAGGGCTACAAGAAGCAGCAAAAGGTTCTCAATGACAAGCTTCTTGATACCAAGTCAGCCATCCTGGAGGTTATCTGGGCCGACGGAACCTCAGTCCTTGGTCTTCAGCACCCCTACTCTCGAGGCTCTGTCAAGGCCAAGTCTTCCAACATATTCGACTCTCCCGATGCCAACCCAGAGTTCCTCAAGAACCCTCTCGATATCGCCATTCTCACTGAAGGTGTCAAGTTTGTTAGAAAGCTGTCTGGCGCACCCTCAATCAAGTCCCTGAACCCCTTCGAGATTGTGCCAGGAGCGAACGTCACAAGCGACAGTGACATTGAACAGTTCATCCGCAACAGCGCATCAACTCTGTTACATCCTGCAGGCTCTTGCAAGCTTGGTAGCCGCAGTGACGGCGGTGTCGTTGATGAGAAGCTCAGAGTCTATGGCATCAAGGGCCTTCGCATCGTCGATGCCAGTGTCATTCCTTTGCTTCCTGCCACGCATACAATGACGACTGTTTATGCTGTTGCTGAGAAGGTAAGGTATCCATCAAATTATTTCCAGCATATCTCTAACATAAATAGGCCGCCGACTTGATCAAGCGTGGTTAAGCGATGTTGGTATTCAGGGAGGCAGGGAATGAGATTGTACGACGCGTGTTTTTTACCTTGTAGATATTGATTTACCACTCAGTGCATAGAAGCTCAGCAATGTCATATGGATATTTCTGCTCGAAAGATTGTCATTGTTACTGAAATGAAACGCTGCCTTCCTGCTTGCAGTCGCTTCTCTGTCTTTCTATTCGCTGGACATCAGCGTGCTGGCTTTGCACAGATGCACTATGCAGATCAAATGTGCTCTTGGCAGCTACAAGACATTTACTCGCTTGAAATCTTGCTTATAGGACTTCGGCGACGCGTAGTCAGTTACGCATTTTGATGGCAAACAAGTTTCACAGCATATCCCAAGAGGCGGTGTTTTTACAAACGTCATATCAATACGACCCCTCAATCGCCGTTGCTATCTTATTCGCTCCTGATTTCGTCTGCTCAATTTGGGGTCTTAGCGTGTGACCACGGTTAGCCACGTCAACGCCGGCATCAACGGATAAGCTCATTTAAGTCAATTCAGCCAGCCACGTGAGAGGCTCGATGATGCTGACAATATTCATCTGAGGGGTAATTTCATAAATCAAACATCGTGACCTCGATTTCGTTCAAGCCTACATTCAATCAATAGCCAGTCAACATGGACGTCTTTGCGACTCTACCGCCGGAGCTTATCGCGCCGATACTCAGCAATTTGCCCGACGTCAGAAGCTTATACAGTGTCGCCAAGGCGTCGCCGCATATCTTTCACTTCCTCAACGGGACGTTGGGAGCCGAGGTTCTCGATAACGTCCTCGACGCATCAGCTCACAATCTCGCGACAACACCATGGATCCCGCACGTCCTGCGCCTGGTGGCCCTCATCAGACATTCTTCCGCGATAAACCCACCAGCAAGAAACCTCACCACCTTTATCACAAAGTTCATCATGCCGACCTCGTTTCAGAATGCCCAAGGAGACCGCGTCCCAGATATTCAATCGAGTCCGCCATCTTGTATCCCACGCATTCGTCTTGCCCATGTAATGCGAGGCGACAGTTTCATTACGCCGAGAGAGATGATGTTCCTCTTCCGGAAGATCAAGTTGCTTGCAGGAGAGGCCTTTGACTTCTTTCATGAAAGAATCAAAGCGACCGAGCCGCAGCATCTGACTGACAAGTGCTACCATCTTGGCACTCTTCCTTGGAATCGACGACCTGATGGCCAACTATGGGGACAGCCGTACAAGCTCGACACTGGTGGTGAGGCGTCCTGGTATGAAATGCAGAGAATTACCCTTGGCTTTTGGTGTCTCCAGATGTGCTACGAACTCAGTAATGCAGCTTCGGAAAAGCGACTGAGCTGGTCAGCCTCTGATATCGAGGCAATCCGTGACATGGGATCCGGTGAGACATGTCTGTCGGGACTCAGGAAGTCAAGTCTATGGATCGCTCGAGAACCTTTGTGGGCTGCTTTGCTATACGTCCGACATTTGGAAGATTGCTCAGATGAAAGTTCTTGTGTTGGTGATACTGATGTTGTGAATAAGGGTTTGAGTGTTTTCTTCAACACAGGCTTCAAACCAGTGGAGGGAAGCCACCTGCAACTCCCCCATCCAAGGAAGAAATCTGCCAACTTCGCATGGCCCGCCGTTATCCTGAAGCCACCCCCGTTTCCTTGTGTTGACCCAAATGATGCGTTTACTTATCACTGCCACAAAGTTCTAGTCGGATGTAAGGGTTTGAGATGGGCTGGGCCACTGTTATGCCCCAGAGGCACTCCAAGATTGAGTGAAGGTTTGTTATTTCGGCCTTTCAGGAGTTTGGGCTTTGGTATCTGGGATGATGAACGATTAGTGACAATGGAAATGCTTGACGATCCCCAGAACAAGAGACCGAGGAGATTTCACGTTTGGTGTCAGGACCAGGTTTTCACTTGGACAAGTCTTTTGAGTAGCGAGGAGAAAGAGGAGTTGAGGGTGTACCAAGAGGCTTTGCAGTTACGTGAGGAACAGGAATTCGGTGAGTTGATTGTTGGCGCGAACTAATAAGATGATATCTCTCTTTGGGTAGGACTATCGGAACCAGCCAGTGGCGCGTTACTTGAGCGTATCTGGCATTGACTCTTGTATTATAATGATAATGAAATTGAAGCGGTCTCTTTTTGTTTACGAATAAGATTTTTAAAATGTAAAAGACGAAAGTCTGGTGCAGGGAATCGAACCCTAAGCTCTTTCAGGCGAGGAAGTTCAGTTGTTTCTTGGACATGAAAATGCGAACGGAAGCCAAGTTATCCAAGCACATTCGAACAATGCAAAGCCAACGTAGCCGGACAACTGTCAAGATTTGCATCATAGGTACCAGGTGATGTTTGAATGTTTGGCAAAAACGTTATTGTAGTTTGAGTTGGTGCCAAAAAAAAAACAAAAAAAAAAAAAAAAAAGGTTAAAAAGGTTAAAAAGGCCGCCCCACCATCACGACTTTGTCTTAGCGTGTCCCATCCAGAAGGAAGAGGGTCAAAAGGCAGAACGACCGACTTGGGTTATTTTAGGCATGGATCATTGAAATTCCGACGGCACTCATCACCAACTAGCTCTCGTCAATCTTCATTCGAAGGCAGATCCAAAGCTTGTACAACCGCCACCCCTAAGAACAGCATATATAGAAGCAAAGGCTGTCCACCTATCATATTCCTATATCTCATTCGCTACATCGTCCTCTTGTCACGAAGAATCTTGAATCTTGGAAACACTCTGTCCTACAATGACTGTCTTTAACATCGATGAGGAGGACAACCTCAACCGCATGCGCCGCGGCGATTTGTACTACGCCTTCACACCCGATTTGGTAGCTGCCCGTAGGCGATGCAAGCAAGCTGTCACCCGACTCAACGCAGCCGAGGACCCAACCCGCCGCGAGATGGCTGAATTCTGGAGACAGTGAGCCTAGCCCTCATGAAAGACTCACCCAGCGTTACTCACACAATCTCAGAATAACAAACGACGACCGCCCTTTACCTCCACCTGCAGCCACAGAGGACGAGGAGGACAACGTGTTGCACGAATATCCCTGGATCGAAGCACCCATCAGAATCGACTACGGCACGAATATCAAAGTAGGAAGCAATGTTTTTATCAACTTCAACTGCACAATACTTGATACATGCCAAGTAACCATCGGCTCAAGGACGTTGATCGGGCCAAATGTTTCATTCTTCTCGGGTACGCATCCTCTGGATCCTGAGCTGCGTAATGGCACAAATGGACCAGAACTGGGCGGTACAATCACTGTAGGTGAAGATTGCTGGATCGCGGGTAACGTGACCATTCTTCCAGGTATCACAATCGGTGCTGGTTCCACGGTTGGTGCGGGAAGTGTTGTCACCAAGGTTTGTTGCACTTGCACTTCGTTCCTTGTGTTACGGTATCTGACATTTCCCCAGGATGTACCGCCTTACCATGTGGTTGCTGGAAACCCTGCCAAGATCATTCGTAAGCTAGAACGGAACCCGAATGGAAAGCAAGAAGTATAGATCAAGGTCTTGGGTGGCCTGGAGTACGAATATCAATGTGATATTTCTCTCCAAATCCTAAGCTTCTCCCGGCTCTCCGGAGCATTAAACTCCGACTCGGACACGGACAGTATTCAAGCTTGGGTATGGTTAAGTAGAGTTTGAAGTCTATATGCATTATAGTATCGTGTAGCTCTGGCACTATGTCTCTGATGGATCCAACAACGCAACTCACCTCTGCGGTTCCAACGCGAACCACGCAGCGCGATTCGCCACTACATCAAAGTCAAACACCACAGATATGCAAACAACGATGGAAGATTATTTAATGGTGTGATCCGAGTGTATTGCTATGAATTGTTTTCTTCGCGAAACCCATATCCGCTGCAGCGCTTTGCAGCGGTCGTCAGACTTGTGCGTTCTCCCGTGTCCATCGTGCCAACCGAGAGGGAATCATAAAACTCAGCCGTCCTCAATTAAGAAAATACCGTGACTTAGTCTCTCCATCCACCACCGCCGCTGCCACGGCCGTAGCCACCACCACCACCGTAGCCGCCGCCGCCGCCGTAGCCTCCACGGCCACCACCGCGACCACCACCCTGGTTGGCCTCGCTGACGCGGATCTGGCGACCCTCGAACCTGAAATCGTTGCGTTAGAATCATTTCCGTGTTGTGTGCGGTGTTGCTCCTGTGAACTCACTCCTGCTCATTCAGAGCGTTGATGGCAGCGGTAGCGTCGTCCTGGTTGCTGAAGGTGACGAATCCGAATCCCCTTGATCGGCCAGTCTCACGGTCGGTCATGACAATCTAGAAATATCGTATCAGCATCGCGAAATTCGAGGGGCGCGCGCGCGGGGAGCGGAGGAGTGCTTACGGCGTCAGTGACCTCACCAAATTCGCTGAACTTGGCGCGGAGAGTGTCGCTGGTTGTGGCCCAGGCGAGGCCGCTGGAGACGTCAAATCAGCTGAAGTTCATCATAATCAATGCTCGCGACTTACCCGACAAAGA
This sequence comes from Fusarium nygamai, assembly GCA_001262555.1. Taxonomy (NCBI): domain Eukaryota; kingdom Fungi; phylum Ascomycota; class Sordariomycetes; order Hypocreales; family Nectriaceae; genus Fusarium; species Fusarium nygamai. Next base: position 1,165,324 of record LBNR01000009.1, on the reverse strand, counting down.
GTTTGGACATGGTGAGGGACTAGTGATTTCGCCGCGAAAATAGTGACGATTTGAAGGAATATGCAATTGTCAGACGGCGCGGTGCGTTATATAGCCCTCAAGCCACAGGTTTTCCCCTCTTTCTTTTCCAGCCGCCCACGTGACTGGGGTAGACTAATGCAGCAGGAGCAGCTTGCACTCGCGCTCCAAAAACAGTTGCCTATTATCATGACGTAGTGTCTCAGCCTCCCTATCATCGATCAGGCTTAGCTTATTATCTAGTTTTCTTTGATTAACTGTTTTCTTTTTGGGAACGATGATTATTTAATTTTTGCTATGTAGAAGTGCATCTTTGCGTCTTTCTCAAATTTTGTGCGACTTGCTTAAATCGCGACGCTTTTAACTCTACTGTTAGAATGCTAACAGATCTTAACTCTCGGATCGAAGCAACAGAGATTGCAGTGGGGACCTCTCTCCCTTGATCGACGGAGCTGTGCAGCCAACAGCCAATCAGAATCTTCCACTGGGAAAAAGGGTCCTGGAGCCCTCACCGATGTGGCTAGTGATGGAGGGGCTTTGGAGGGGCTTTGGAGGGGCAAAAAGGGTCCAGCGCTAATCTGCAAACACTTCGCCACTAACTATCAGGGTGCAAAAAACGCCCGACCTGGGCTAGTGGGCGTGTACTCGCGATACGCACTCTCGGTACCCTAGAGCATGATATTCGACAGAGCTGGCGCAGCGCCTGATGATGCGAGAATTGCCTGAAGATTGCGCAATATTTGAGTATGTGACTAAATATTGTTCAGCCGATTGAAACACTAATTTACCTCAAGCAATGCGGTAGAGACTGTATTTAAGAACCATTCCAACTTAAAAATATACAACAGCTTGGCTGACTTCCATCATTCATCGAACTCGCCAAACATGGACAAATGCGCACATCACAGAAGCCCACTGAAATCAGCATCCTTATAATCAACATCGCGATCAGGCCAAGCGCCAATCTTGCTCAAAAAGTCAACAAAACCACCTTCACCGCCCCAGTAATGCTTCGTGAAGTTCGTCATCATATCTGTACCATTGAGGAGTGCACCGCTTGTCCACAGTTTCCCGTCTCTGACCCAGCGCTTGGTGACCCAGTTGACCTCTGGGGCTTGCTTCCGGACAGTCTCAAGCACAATAATCGGGCCAGTTGCCGTTTTACCGCTCAAAATACCGGCCTGAAGAGGAATGAGGACACCGCCACAGATGGAAAGGAAAGCAGAGCATTCATCGTAGGCTTTGCGAACAAAGCCAAGCTCAGCTTCGTTGGGGGTGTAGCGAGCAGAGTTTGCGCCAATGAGAACGATGTCCAGAGGAGGGCAAGTATGGAATGAGTCCTTTACGAATCAGTACAACGCCATGAGGTTCAACCGCCAGAGGAACATACCGTAGCCACAAGCTTGATACCGCTTGTCAAGATACAGGGAGAACCAGTCCCCTTCTCATGAACCCAATGAAATTCCATGTCCATTGTCTCTGATTCGAGCTTTGCAGGCGCAATGCCTTCGAAGCTGCTCTTCCATGCTTTCTTGGAGAGTCCGTACAAGAAATCAATAGGAGCAACGTCGAGAATCTCGGTCTCACTTGAAATATGTAAGTAGGGGTTCGTCGGGGGAGCCGATTCTGCTCGCTCACCTGTTCATCAGAATGACACCGATGTGAATGGTCCTGTTGGGCTTTGCGAGGTCGAAGGGGACGGACATATTGTTTGTTTTCGAGATGGAGGTAGTGATGAATGGATGAGTGATTGTTGTTGCGACTTACCTTGATCCATCGCGAACTCACTTTTATAGATACTTGGTCAGCTCAGTTCCCGACCTACGTCGGTCTTGCTGGGATTGATGACCCGGAATATGGAAGAGCTCGTTGCAAATCGGTGAAGTGAAGAGCTACTCGACTGACATCCGAGATACATGATACGAACATTGTGTGTTCTCAAGAAGAGGGCGTTTCACTATTCCTTCCTTCGCCTCGCCATTGGTCAAGATTACCGTTGTTGTTACGATAAATCGGGTCTAGCCAGTTGATATATCCTAACCTCCGAGTGCATTCGGCTCTTATAATCCGCCACGCGGTTGCTACCTTCACAGAAGTCAAACATGTAGGCTGCCCGAGCCACCATCGCAGTTAGCCAACCATAGAGAAAGAATTTTCTTGCTTTGCACATGGAGAGAGTTCACATAATTATTTCTATTTTTTCATTTGCTAGAAAAATAGTATTGCATTTTGCAACCGTTAAACCCCTGCAGCTTTCAAGATAAGGTTGTGAATATCTTGGTTGCGACGCTGTCTCGGGCATTTGATAGGCTGATAACACGTTGGCAAAGTCAATTCAATGGCGACTCCATGAGCCTTGATTCGTCAGAAGAGTTGTTCAATTGTTGAAGAGGATTCTTCAACGGCAATATGTGACAAGACATCCTATTATCTCGGAAGATTTTCCGACAATGAAAATGTGGACCCCGATGTCAGCATCTCCTCTTGGAATCAGTCAGATCATGACGCATCTCAAGGGCGCTAGTGGATCTTGCGAGATTCTCTAGATGACTCGGAAATATTTCCGAATTATATCAAGCAATTAAGCAGTATTTCCGAAGAATCGAGCTTTTTTCTCCTCTAATTCCCTCTTCAGGTTTGGCCCGCTGAATGAATAGCCGACAATAAGTATCAAGCCATACCCAAACTTCGCGCGTGCGACTCGAGACAGCCCAATTGAGGCCTGCTTAACAAAGGCCATGATGGGATTCGGCACACGGCTCCCCCGCTTATTCGGTTATCAAGACTTGGGGTTTCTTTGCAGATCCCGAGCAGTGCAGCTGAGGGGAAACATGTCACGTTGCTCATCTTGCGTATAAAAAGCCTACAGAGGGGACTGCACCTTACCATGTCATTGCAAACACAGAGAGTCATCTTCCCCGCTTGGACTTGATCTTCACGAGCAACCATGTCTGATCAAGTTATCTACCTCGCTATTATCATCGGCCTGTACGTGCTGCACAAATTGGCCAATTCGACGGACCAGCCAAAGATCAAGGGTATCCCCGAGATTCCTGGTGTACCACTTTTCGGAAACTTGATTCAGTTGGGGACGGACCATGCCAGAGTTGCGCAGAAATGGGCCAAAAAGTATGGACCTGTCTTCCAGACACGCCTGGGAACCAAGGTAAGAATTTCTGCCACTTTCGTATTATATATGTTATGAATGTTCAATTCTGACCATCACAGCGAGTTATCTATGTCAACTCTTACGAGGCCGTGAAGCATTTCTGGATCACCCACCAGTCTGCACTCATCTCCCGCCCCATGTTTCACACATTCCACTCAGTCGTTTCTTCATCTCAAGGCTTCACCATCGGCACTTCGCCATGGGACGAGTCCTGCAAAAACCGCCGCAAGGCCGCCGCCACTGCCCTCAACCGCCCTGCTGTTCAATCTTACATGCCGATTCTCGACCTCGAATCTCTTGTCAGCATCGAGGAACTTCTTAACGATTGCAAAGATGGAAGCAAGGACCTTGACCCATCGCCCTACTTTGCTAGATTTGCGCTCAACACTTCTCTGACTTTGAACTACGGCTTCCGCATTGATGGCGATGTTAACTCTGAGCTGCTCCACGAAATCACCTATGTTGAGCGCGAGATTTCCAACTTCAGATCGACTAGCAACAACTGGCAGGATTATGTTCCGCTACTTCGACTTTGGGGAGCGCAAAACTCATCAGCTGAGGAATTCAGAGTCCGACGTGACAAGTATCTGTCTGATCTTCTGGCCAACCTCAAGAGCAGAATCGACAACGGTACAGACAAGCCTTGCATCACTGGAAACATTCTGAAGGACCCTACCGCCAAGTTGAACGACGGTGAGTAAGACACGCCTTGTAAAACAATTTCGCTAACGAATCAACAGCCGAGATCAAGTCTATCTGCCTCACTATGGTTTCTGCTGGTCTGGACACAGTTCCAGGTAACGTCATCATGGGCATTGCATACCTCGCAACCGAGCACGGCCAGAAGATTCAAGCCAAGGCCCTCAAGGAGATCTACAAAGTCTACCCCAACGGTGAAGCCTGGGAACGATGCCTCGTTGAAGAGAAGGTTCCCTACGTCACCGCCCTTGTCAAGGAGATCCTGCGATTCTGGACAGTTATTCCTATCTGCCTGCCTCGGGAAAGCATCAAGGATATTCCCTACCAGGGTACCGTGATCCCTGCAGGAACCAAGTTTTTCATGGTGAGACAGCCCTGTGCATATGGTGACGGAACATGCAGCTGATCGGAGATTTAGAACGCCTACGCCGCAGACTATGATGAATCACGATTCGCGAATCCTTATGAGTTTAACCCTGAGCGATACATCGACGACAAGGAGGTTGGCACGCCTCACTACGCTTATGGTGCTGGATCACGAATGTGCGCGGGCTCTCACCTTGCAAACCGCGAGCTTTACACAGCTTTCATCCGCCTCATCACCGCTTTCGAGATTCTTCCTCCCAAGGACAAGAAGGACTTCCCCGTCATGGATTGCATCGAGTGCAACGCCAACCCAACTTCGCTGACGACGGACCCCAAGCCTTTCAAGGTCGGGTTCAAGCCGCGAGATGAGGCCAAGGCTAGGGAATGGATTGCTGCTGGTGAAGAGCGAACCCAAGACATAAGGTAGTGAATGGTTTGGATAAGAGTTTAAGAAAACGGGAAGTGGGCAGTGGAAGAATTGTAAGGTTTGACAGGTGGAGATTCAAACCCTTGCATAGTGTTATCTGTTGTTGTCTAAATGAGGCAGAGTCGTTTCGCTACCCGTTTCGTTACGAGTCATCTACACTCTACCCATGCAGATTATGTTCAGCTGCACCAATTGACGCGTCGATTCAAGCTAGATTAAACAAAATTTAAGGCTAAAAACTACTGAAATGAAACCGTTTCTCACAAGCTTGGACGATAAAGGCCGTTTCAAATATATAGACTCGGGCCCACCGTGGCTCTGTTTACCTTGTTAGGGGATCTGTCCCGCGACCTGAAACCAGATCCACAGCCAATAAGAGAAAGGACAAGAAGCATTACAACTCGACTTCTCCCATTGGGATCCAATATCTCAAACATCGCAGCATAACCTCACCTGATGCTGGCTTCGCCGAACTCCACACTCGGCGAATGCAATACCTGCCCTCATCCACAATGAAAGCGAATATTGCCCGTGCAACAATTAAGCCACCAATGTTTGTCTCTCTTGTTTGCAAAACCTGTCCCGAGCACTCGGAAGCGAATTTCCGTCCCCGGCGCCGGCACTTGATGGGAGATTTATATATAATGAGCTGAGATCTCACCTTGGATATGGCCTTGATCATACCATCTTGTTTGGTCTATCTTTCTTTTTCGTATTTTCTTCGTTCTTTACAGGCACTGGCTGCCAACATTGTCCATTCGTTTCTTTGTTTGTAGCTTTTACTTTACAATTCGTACATTCTTTTCCCGACGATCCTTCCATATATATAGTCTTCACTATTGAAACACCGCCATTATGCGTTTCTCAACACTCTTTTCATCAGCGGCGCTGATGTACCAGGCTGTCTCGGCCGAATCTGTCGAGTACAAGGATGCTGATACGGGAATTACCTTCCAGCAGTATACCGACAAGAGCAGCAAGTTCTCCTTCGGTATCGCTCTGCCCAAGAACCCTAGCACCGACTTCATCGGTCAGATGACCGTTCCCATCTCTGAGGGTTATGGATCCGTTGGTATGGGATCTACCATGACCAAGAAGCTCCTCGTCGTTGCTTGGCCCAACGATGGCAAGGTTATTACTTCAGTTCGCCAGGCTGATGGATACACCAACCCTGCCGTTCTCGACGACGACACTGTCTCTATCAAGTCTATCGAGAAGGGCACCAAGGTCGGCACCGACTCTTTCACCTTCACTTTCCTTTGCGAAGGCTGCATCAAGACCGATGGTACCACCTTCAAGGCTGCTGATACCAACGCTGTTCTCAGCTTCGCTATGAGCACCATTGCCCTCGACGACCCCACCGACGCTGCCGGTGCACTCAACTACCACGGCGCTGGGTTCGGTGGTTACTCTCTTGACACTGCCGCTGCCCAGTCCGCCGACTTTGAGACCTGGGCCAAGCTTGCTTCCGATGCCACTACTCCCGGTACCAGCCCCGGAGGCAGCACTGGCTCCAACCCTGGCAACTTCACCACCATCGTCTCCAACGCTACCTACGACTACATCGTTGTTGGCGGTGGTACTGCCGGTCTTATTGTCGCTGAGCGCCTCGTCGAGTCCAAGAAGTCTGTGCTTCTTCTTGAGCAGGGCAAGGCCTCTTTCTACGAGTCTGGTGGCCGCTCTACCATGGACTGGAACGACACCGTCACTCAGTATGATGTTCCTTCTATGGCCTACTACCTCACTACCGCCAAGGACACCTCTGCCTACTGCACTGACACCGCCAGCATGGCTGGTTGCATCCTCGGCGGCTCAAGTGTCATCAATGCCATGATGTTTGTTCGCCCTCAGCCTGCTGACTTTGACGACAAGTGGCCTGCTGGCTGGAAGTGGCAGGACGTTGAGAGCTCCGCCAACAAGCTCTACGAGCGCACCCCTGGTACCACCAGCCCTACCAAGGACGGCAAGCGAGTTGACCAGAACGCTTGGAACGTCCTCTCCAAGTTTTTCTCTGCCAACGGCTTCACCGAGGTCGATGCCATCGAGGAGCCTAGCAAGAAGAAGTCTGTCTTCACTCATCCTCCTCTGATGGTCAACGACGGTCTCCGCGCCGGTCCCGTCCGTGACTACCTCCCTCTTGCTCAGGCCAACAACAACTTCAAGCTCCAGCTCAACACCAAGGTCCTCCGTGTCATTCGCGAGGGCAAGGCTGTCACCGGTATTGAGGTCCAGTCCGGTCCTTCAACCCGCCAGATCATCAACCTCAAGACCAACGGTGCCGTCGTCCTTGCCGCCGGTTCTCTCGCCACTCCCCGCCTTCTCGTCAACTCTGGTATTGGTCCTTCTGAACAGATTGAGGCTGTTGCCAGCGGAAGCCAGCGCCTCACCATGCCCGCCAAGGATCAGTGGCTCGACCTCCCCGTCGGAGAGAACCTCAAGGACCACCCTATCTTCACCGTCAAGATGAAGACCAAGCAGCCCATGTCAGCTCTCACCGAGACCGACTTCACCAAGCCTAGCCAGACCAACATCGATCTTTTCGCCCAGGGCGACGGTCTTCTTGCTCAATCTGGCCAGCGCTTCATCTTCTGGGACACCGTCAAGGGCTCTGACGGCGTTGAGCGATACGTCCAGGGTACCTGCGCCGCCGCTGGTGACGATACTGTCAAGGTCAAGGTCTACCTCACCCACGGCGCTACCTCCAGCGGTTCTCTTACCGTCACCAGCTCTGGTGCTACCAAGCTTGTCGGCGAGCCTTACCTCAAGACTGCAGGCGACAAGGAGGCTGTCAAGAGCTTCATGAACAAGCTCATCAGCTTTGCCTCCAAGCCCAACAGCACCCTCAGCATCGCCAGCAACGCTACCGCCGAGAGCCTCATGGCCGAGTACGTCAGCGGTTCTCACTTTGTCGGCTCTACCATCATGGGCACTGAGAACGATGGTACTAGCGTTGTCGATACTAACACCAAGGTTTGGGGTACTGATAACCTGTTCGTCGTTGACGGTTCCATCCACCCTGATCTTCCTACCGGCAACACCCAGGCCATCATCATGGTCGCTGCTGAACACGCCGCTTCCAAGATCCTCGGTGGCAGAAACGGTGCTACCAACCCTGTTGTTCCCAGTAACGGCACTGTCCCCGTTCCTACTACTCCAATCAGCACTCCCGTCGCTACCAAGAGGCCTTCCAAGTGCAAAAGGTCTATGCGACAGCGCCGCCACCACCATCGCCTGTAGAAGGACGACATTGCAACAGAAGGGGAAATGCCACAAAGGCGGAATTGATTGAGATCTCATTACCATGTACAAACTTTAAACCATTGTCTCAGGACAGCTTCTCAGATAGACCATCTTGATGACTCTAAAATGAGTCTGTTTCTTCAAACAAACATGATTGACTTAACAAGTTTGGTCCAAAAGCCCATGTAACTATTAATATCGGACAATTTAACTGTCTTCAGCTATTCACTATGCGGTATACCTGATGTTAATGATCCTGATCGCGTCGCAAAAAACGATGAATGGCCCTAACTGTGTAACTTACAGGGCCTTCAGTGGTCTACGGTCACTAAGAGCCCCGTAACTGTCGCTGCGTTCCACCCTCTCAGCTCGGCTCGGGTAGCGCCCGCCCAGGCGACAAAGTTTGCTCATACTGCCAACATCGCAAACTGAATCAATCGCCTCATTTGACGAGAAAAAAGAAAGCCATTCACTGCAAACAGCAAAAGAAACTGATGAGACTGGGACTCGAACCCAGGAGGATTGCTCCACCAGGAAATTGGTGTTAAGGTTAACCTTAACCTGGCGCCATAACCAACTCGGCCATCTCACCAAGGGTTTTTAGTTGGAGAAGGTTTCCGCAATCATCAACATGAGCCCCAGTATACACATCACTTCACGATCAACCCAGACTTGTTCAACAACTTTGTGTCGCATGCGTAGCGAATCACTCTTTCCATACACCTTTCGTTGATTTAAGAGCCTAGCCAGCCTGCTGTAGTTGTTATCAAGCTCATAGGCAAACACTATACGTTCTGACAACCACCACAGAATGTCAAAGCATGATCGCTGGACAAATCACCAAGAGCTGAGTCACCGCACTCGAAAGCGCGACACAGCGAAATATTTAGTTGACTTCTGTGTTAAAGCGTCTCTTTTGGTCGTGTTGACCCGAATTAGTTCTCAAGTATTGACCTGGCCATATCGCTGCGTTGCGACACGTGTTTGCCTAATATCTGGCAGATTGAGCTTCATCCTGCTTCATCAGTATTTTCCTTTCGCTTTACACGACTTCATATACTCGATCGCTATGTTATCCCCGAAGCACACGGCATCCTAAAAGCTCACGGGTCACTTCCAGAAGGGACCGAATGTCCTATGCACGCTGGACTGATAGCACTCCAATCGGCTATCCGCCGATGTGAGTCCTTGCAGCCGATGAGTGCAGTCCGCATACATTGATACCACATCATAATCATCATAAGAAACTCTGTCGATGGGATCAAAGAAGGGGTGTCTGATCTTCCTGGGTTCCGACGTGGTGAACATGGACTTGCAGGTGCACCTACGATTCACAGGCATGCACTATACGACATTGTCAAGCGGGGTGAGGGAGTGTCGTCTTCAATACCATTCAATTGAGTCCAAGGGATCTCCATTTCGAATAATGCCCTGAGAGAATGGCAATGAAACTGCTCCGGCGACGTAGCCTAGTGAGGGTGTCGAGCAGGCTTCGGTGCATCACACTGCTACCATCTATACACATCTGTGGGACCAACACACCTCCAAGAAGATCACTCCCCATATCAGGGCCCCATTCTTGCATATACGTGCATACAGTTCCATCAAAGGTGCCAAGGGGCATCGGTGGCGGGTAGCACCAGTCTTGATGATCCTACGGGTCCGTTTCATAGGGCTGCAGTAAACCCTGCCGGCCAAGAGGTTCCAATCTTCCCCGATGTTCATATCTGATCAGCTCCAGTTAATTGAATCAATAGCAGTTTGCTCGTGCTTTTGGCTTGTGAGTTCGGTTCCTAGCCCAAGCAAAGGAACAGCTTGATGCAACAGAGAGAACTTCGGAAGCAGACCTACCACACACAAGGTATTGTAGGTCTATAGGTATTAATCCTCCATACGATAATTTAATTGATCCTCAATCTATTGATGGGCTTAGTCGACTACGAATTGTGGAACTAAGCATGCATCGCACCGCATCTCGAAGCAATGTTCTTCTCACTCGGCCAGGAACAAGTTAGCGACTCATGCCTATGCCTTGGCCCTCCTATTCTGCTATGCCAAGGACGGATGGCCCGATTCTTGTCGTATTCTTGATGTGCGACTGGCCAGTTGCCACAAAGGTGTTTAAGACGTGAGACTAAAGCGGTACTCGAGGGCATCGCCATGCGTGACCTGAAGGGCATTGCTCACCATAGTGTTGCTATCCTACCGAACGCTCAACTTGGCATCTCTATGGGCAACTGAATAGACTGCCATCTCTGGTACCATTCATTATCTCTAGGTGCTCACCGGTCACTGAGAAGCAGCGTGCTTCCGCCAGTGAGCTGGTCACTTGTTAGCTCGGCAGATGTTTGACAACGTTGGGTCCATCACTCATGCGCCTCACGCTATGGCAATATCAATGGTACAAAAACTCTCGTCCAGATGCCGACACCGTTGCATTGCTTCGTGTCAAATGGCAAATTGTTCAGTGGGTTCTGCCGAACATAACCGCCCGAAGCCCTGATCCGATACCGCTGTCGCACTGACGCCATAAAGGACCCATAAGTAAATGCGCGTTTTTTATCAGATCTTTTTCTCTGTTTATCAGATCTTAACTCCAGTCCAGTCACTGACTCGTCTCACCTTAGTCTGCTGTCGCTGCATGTCATGCTGCGTTGTCTCACTCGCGCCCGCCCACTATTGTCGCTATCAACACCAAGAAGTCTTATTCACATTCACAACAAAACAATGACTACCGATCACAACCATGGACACGCTCGTGTCCCTAACACGCTCGAGTGGCTTGCCAAGACCAAGAGGGGAGATTATCTCGTGCAAGTAGCGTGGCCTTTGTGCTGGGGTGAAGATCGCGTTGCCGCTGAGAATGAAGTGGTCAATCTGGTGTGAGTAGTGCTTCACCTTACCCCAAAAAGACCGTATCTAATCACCACGCAGCTACCTTGTTGATGGCAATGCCTATTTCTTCACAGCTGTTGATGTTTCCCGTCGATTGGAATACTTGAACAGCACAAGAACTGTCGTGGTGGGCATTGGATACCCACCCAGTAAATATGTCTACGACTTCCGTCGGGGCCCAGATCTTACGCCACCAGCCGACGAGTACGACATGCCGCTCGACAGATACGGCAAGCCTCGCACAGACATCTCATTTGGTGAAGCCAATGAATTTCTCGACTGGATTAAAGCCGATGTGATGCCTTACGTTGAAGACAAGCTCTTCCCCAAGGCCAATCTTCACACGGGGCGCAAGGCTCTTTTTGGCCATTCATATGGCGGCATCTTCACCCTCAACACAATGTTCACTCAACCAGAGCTCTTTAACACTTATATCGCTGCCAGTCCTGTCATTTGGTGGAACAAGGACTTTTTAATCCGCGAGCGTGAGGCTGCTTTTCTCGCACGCGACAAGCCCGTCGACCCTCCATTTTCGCTGGCTCTTACATGGGGCACAGGCAAGTCAGAGTTGGTGAGGGATCCTGACGATGATGATGAGAAGTGGTACAAGAGACAGAACTGTGCGGAGGACGATAAGATGAAACCAAGCGCAACGGCGTTGGTGTCGCGATTGAAGGATTGCCCGAGTGTCAAGAAGATTTGGACGCGTGAGTTTGAGGGCGAGGACCACGGAAGTGTTGCAGTGACGGGTCTTCAGCAGGGACTGATGCAGTTCATTCTCGGCAAGATCTAAATACATTCAAATATAGAATTTATAGAATTGAATTGAATTTGGCGCATGCAAGTGCGCAAATCGTGCAAACTCTCCACAACTAATGCTGTTGATCGGGTGTGTGTACAGTGTTGGTCTACTGGATGAACACTTCAATCGTTGGCCGCCTGTTAGAGATCATCGTCACGAGACATCGGAAGGCCGTGCTTTGGAAATTACAAATGCTCCTGTAAATTGCAGATCATTTAATTGACGCATAGTCCGTCAACAACAGGGCACGTTGGTCTCTTCATATCATCAACTGGATTCCATTCAGTCGGCTGCTCGGCGACAAGTCACCGGCCGATACAGGATCGCAAACAATTTTCATGTTACAGGAACTTCGACGCCAAGTAACAAGGCAAGTACTGCCATTCTGTTGAGGCCATAATGCCACCATCATTTATTACGATTGTCTGTTAGTTACTAGGTATATAACATCATATAACATTACTCTTCCACCATAATTTTGTTTGAGATCAATCTGACCGTAATCGTCCAAGACACTCCAGTCTCTTAGAAGACAGTACCCTTGGTCTGCTTGATCTTCCTGAGATCGTAGTTCTTGATCAAGAACAGCGAGATAAGAGCGACAGCCATGATGCCAGTTCCAGCAGCAAGCATGCGAGCCTGGCCATAACCGTAAGCCTTCTGGATCGCAAGACGCTCGGGGCTGCCCATCTCATAGAGGAGCTGAGAGTCGAGGGACTCGTAAATGGTGTCGAGATCAGCCTGAGCAGACTCAGGAAGATACTCGGCGAGCTTCTTGTAGAAGGTGTTGGTCCAGATAGTAGCAGAGATGGTGCTACCAACAGCAGATCCGATGTTACCAGTGACGCTAAGAGTAGCCAAAGCGGTGGCAACATACTGATGCTCGACGGCAGCGAGAACACCGACTTGCATGCAAAGAATAAAGGTAGCGCCAGCGATTGAGATGAAGACTTCACACATAATAAGGTAGCCAATCGATTGACCAGGGCGACGGAAGTAGATCATGAGACCTTGGGAGAACATGTACAGAGGAATACCGACACACAGAATCCACTTGAAGCGTCCGGTCTTGTGCATGGCATAGCCGACAATAAAGAGGAGGACACCAGAGACGATCTCAAAGGTGTTGTTGACATAACCAGCTGTAGAGGGTTGCAGGTTGTTGACCACCTGGAGGAACGAGGTGAAGTAGCTGTTCCAGCAGTAATAGGCGATCATGTAGACGAAGTCCAAAAGACAGACACCGATAACGGTGCGGCTGGTAAGGAGCTCGAAGCGAAGGAATGGCTTGGGGGCAACATAGCGCTCGTAAGCACCGAAGATGGCCAGAAGAACGACGCCCAGAATGATCATCGCAATGATGTAGGGGGTGTCCCAACCCTTAGGCGCGCTGCTAGCGATGGAGAAGGGAAGGAGGAAGATGACAAGGCCAGCAGCGAACAAGAAAGCACCAGCAGCATCGAACTCAATGAGTCCCCACTTGATGTTCTCCAAGAAAGATCGGCCGCTAGACTCACTGACAAGAATACCCTGCTTCTTGGCCTTCTGAAGGTTGTACTTCAGGAGGATGTACATGGGGATGGCGACGACGGGGAGGACAATGGAGAATGTTCCAAAGCCCCATCTCCACTGATCACCGTTTCGGAGGAAGGCCTCGGCGGACTTGGGACCAGCGAAGGCAGTGATCATGTATGGAGAAGAGGTGAAGGCGTAAGCAAGACCTCGGTTCTTGAGTTGTGTGGAATCGGCCGTGATAACGTCAATGCTGTAGGTGAGACCAGACCAGCCAACCTGCCAGAATACCTTCAAGGGTAATTAGTAAATGTCTGTTGTTGTAAGGGACTGGAGATGGCTTACACTGGCGGCACAGTAGGTGGCGAGGTTGCGACTGGCAGCCATCATGACCATACCCATGGTAGCAAAAGTGACCATGAGAAGGAAACCTTCAGCACGACCCCAAATATCGAGGACCTTGGACAGGGGAATGTAGACAGCAGCAGTCATGCAGTTGGCGACGATGCCAATGACGGGAATGAGAGAGTGAGACTCCCATTCACTGCTGGCGTAGGGAACAAGAGTGTAATTGATCTGGCTCTGGAAACCATTGGTAAGGTAGATCAACCACATGCTGCAACATCGTTAGTTCGCGACTTCAATTGCGACAAGGCGAAAACATACAAAACGAAGACACCAGCAAGAGCCTTCTTGCTCCAGGCCAGAGTCGTAGCCTCAACGGCCCTGACACCATGCTGCGCGTTCTCAGTAACGGCATCGCTGGCGCTACCAGTCTCATCAGGGTATTTGCCAGCCTCCTGATCCTTTTCGTTCATGGCAGCAGTGATAGTGACGGGTGCCTCAGCGGCATCACCCTCAGTACCCTTGCGCCCAAGGAACTTGTCGAGAGCTCCCATGATGATCTTGTCTTTAGGGGAATAAAATTTAAGCTTAAACTTTGGGAAGACAAGGAAGAAAGAGAGGCTCAGCAGATCATGGGAGGGAAGAGCATACTATTATAAGTTTAAATTGACAGGGAAAATTTTAAAAGCAGTAGTTGTCGTCTAGGAGCAAGGGTGCTTCTGGCTAGACTGTGAAGGATATTAGACGCAATCCACTTTCCATCAGATAAGATCAGGTCTCTCAGGTGGCCAAATCCACCGAGATCGGGCTCGTCTAGGACGATTGGGAATAGGGAACCAACAAGCAGAGAGAAAGTGACAGACTGGAGATTCTCGGAACGCGAGGGATCCAGCGGCTGCAGCCACTTTGTCGTTAGCACAGGCCTGGAACGCACGAGTTACCGGGTTTGTAAGTGGGGGGTTCAATTCGGACGGCGCCAAGAAGAGCAGAGATTTCCATTATCTAATCTGATTGATCGATTAGATCGCATCAAAAGTTTGTGCTTCATCGGTGGAATTACTTCTGTTGGGTTTGATCCGTGTTGGATTTCATCGTATTGTGGGATCTTGGTTCAATATTCATGCATTTTGCAACATCGCTTTGAACGTGTAAGGCAGGGTTCGCCGAGAGTCACTGAGGCCTCACTGTAACCTCCGCTTTTGCAGCGGAGCCTCCCCATTTCGCATCTCACTACGCTCTTCAGCTTTTGCCTCTGGCGTGGGATTGTATTACCTAGAGCCAACCAACTGCGTGATCTTGGCACCACGATACAAGGATTCTCATCAGGCGTCTTTTGTCATGTTCAACCAACACGTCGGAACGCTACAACAACATGTCGTTAAAAAACCCTGCATCAGCTGTCGACGTTCCGCGCTTGGCAAACGACAACCCCATCGGAAGCTCGCCGTACAAAGCCCATATTTCTCTCTTGGCAATCATCAATAACTTCCTCTTGGCAAATAGAGCTCCATTGCTCATCATCAGTAGCCCTACAGACCATACCCATTTATGGCCAAGACTGCATAACGAGGCTTGATTCTGGCCTCACAACCAGCGGACCAAACGCCACAAGGGGTCAAGTCCTCCAGGGGTCGGGTGCCTCAACCGCTTGAGCCGCGGGTTGTGGGAGAAGAGTCACTCCACTGAAGGTCGTGAGACCAGACCCCTGAAGCTAGGAATGGGCTCTTTTTGCTCGGCCAACTGCTGTTTGTGCTTTGGTGAGAAAAGAAAGTTTGGGCGGGCACGCGATCTCGTTGCTGCAAGCCTCGACGCAGTTTATCTGCCGCTTAAACAAGCTTAAATGACGGCTGCAACCGGCGCAAATTCGTCCAGTTTTCGGAGCTCATTTGCGTAAAAAAGACGGGAGCCGTAATGAAAGAAAAGGGTCCCCCACGCTAGCTCCGTGTCACGAGGGGGTAATTCATGACATTTCCGGAAGTGAATAACCACCCGACCAAAGTTCCGAAGCTCGTTCTTGCTATATGCCCGTTGACTTTATTACCGTGGAATGGAATTGCTACATCCAGAGTCTACGGTTGATAGAAGCGGCAAATTACAAGAGACTTCGCTGTAGAACGTTGATCTTCAATCGCGACCTCTCTGCATGTAATTGAAGCTGATCAACAGGATCGGCAATGCCGTTGCGGCTTGGCAACGTGTCAAAGGATTCCTGATCGGTAAGATCGGATCACCGCTTGGCCATCATCTTGGCAGAGTTATTCCCGTTGGGACGCGAATAGTCAATCGTGAACCGCTTCACTCATGCGCAAACGTCACAGCCAAGAGGTTGTAGAAAAGAACAACAGCGATAATAAAAGTTGACTGATGATAAACGAGTCGCTAGCATTATTTTACTATCCAATGGCCACCAATTTTCCAATCCAACAACTTTTAAAGACATTTTCCCATCCATTTACAGCTTGGGCTCAAAGCCAAAGGTCGTGCCAGCGACACGGGGCTTGCTCTGGTTGAAGGGACAGATCTGGAAGAAGCGCTCACGAGAGATCTTGACGAGGTTGGATCGCTTGTGAGGCAGATCCATCCACTTGTCTTGGTGAAGACCGAAGATCATCTCATACTTGAGAACGTTCTCGCTGGAGAGACGAGGCTCACCAACGACGTTCTCAGTGCGGTGGTCATCGAGGAACTCGTAGTGCATCACACTGGGCCACCATGCCATGACGCGATACTGTCCGCGGAACTTGTCGTTACCAACAAGCGAGTGTCGGCCGCGATCGAAGTCAAGGCAGGCGTAATGTTGGCCCATCTTGTCCTCCTTGGCCCAGTACAGCTCAAAGTAGGCGAAAGGTGTGTCGTTGAAGTAACCCAAAACAGCGAACTGATGAGGGTCATCGTGGATGTTCTTGAGGTATGTGCGATGCTCATCAAGAGTGCCAGTCTCCATCCATCCAGCAGCGACACGAGGGTCGTTCTGCCATGTGTTGAAGAGACCCAAGTGCTCTGGGTTCTCGTAGTCAAGAGCGACGAGGTTGAAGTGCTCGTCAAGAGATGGGATGTACCGGCTGTAGATGTAACTACCGGCAGCAGGCTTGGGTGTTCGGCGCGGGTGACGCAGGAGAGTGGACTCAGAGGTGGGCGTCATCACGTACTCCAGATGAGGCACCACGTTGGCGGAGTTCCAGGTAGGAAGCCAGATGGGCTGTTGGCCCAATGGAGAGGCGCATCCCTGCCAGAACGCGCTGCGAAGAACAAGAACCTCAACTCCAGTGCTGGGCGCGGGCTCAACGCCCTTGGGAGGAGGGGGCATGTTGATGGCGACCATGGAGAGAACCAGCTCCTTGGCCAGATCCTCAGCGCCAGCGCCCTCAAGGCGAAGACGGAATTGCTCGACATCGAAGTGATATGTGAAGAAAGTGTAGAGGAACATCCAGGTCTGCGCAAGAGTAGGAGTCTGCTTCTCCCAGCTCAATGACCAGACAGGACTTCTCCTGGCACGAGCATACTCGCGGTTATCAGAATCAGGGATCTTATCAGATTCCACGGCGGGAATCTTAGAGAATACTAGATCATCTGCATGGAGAACCTTGGGGAAAGGCTTGCCCTCTGTGACGGAGTCGTCCTTGCGCAGACGATACGACTGCTTACCCTCAGCAGTACGCTCGAGGTAGTAGGTGGACAGATAAGGCAGAGGGAGCCTGATCTTGATTGGCGACTTTTGCTGGAATGGTTCTGAAGACATGATTGTTGGTTGATGGCTTGTGACTACTGACTGACTGACTGAACTTGTTCTTTTTTTCTCTCCAGATTTTATTTATACCCCGATCTCGGTGTTGAAGGGTCTTGGCCCAATCAGATTAGATAAGATGTATTCCATCTTTTGCTCGAGACGGCGAATATCCCGATGCGTACCGTGAAGTGGACAAGCCGAGGGAAGCAGGGCAGGGTAGGGGAGTCTGTCATGTAAAGCTTGGAAGCTTCGTCGGGGATGAGGTGTCGTGTTGTATCCGGTCTGTGCCGATTATCCGCAGTCCCTGCGAGCTTTGCAGTGGGATCATGCCACTAAGTAGACGCTAATTGGGGCCAAGTGGATGGGATGTGCGCTAATTCGAGGCACGGAGATTTAGAAAGGAAGCTGTTGTGGGGTTCTGAGGTTTTTGCTTACTGTCCCACCGAGATATTTCGTCTGGTGTTGGTAAAGCTCGAAGTGATGAGCTGCCTGCAAGCTCTACCCTACAGATTGATATGTGAAAACATTGTCTAACTTGAATTTGCATCAAGTTCTTCTCATTCCCCGAGGAGAATTGGTTTCCTTGAGCATTTGCGAATCGCCTCCGACGTCACGACAGCCGAAATAATGGAGGGTGCATGAGAGTTTGGCTCGTTCTTGGTGGTGCCGGGATGACATTCACGCCACCGACTTTCGCTTCACCACTACGAAACACGGCTTGCCGAGCTCTTCCTAATCAATCACTTTTTACCCTCAATCAGATTAGATTAGATTGATATGTCCTGCGAATCGCGAGTGCCCGGCGACAGATGGCTTGAAGCTAAAGCATCACTACGAGGCTTAGGGTAGGAGTCTGGCGATGCAGATGGCGAACACAAGACACAATTGAACCGATGAATCGGCTCGTTGGGTATGAATTGGAGTGCATAAGTGGTAATGCAATGAGGATTACTATTCTGTACGGCTGAGCGAAGCAGAGCGGCATATCACTTGGTTTGATGGCAACCCCATTTGATCGAATACGCAGACTTCCAGGTTTACTCGCTTCGAGCAGGCTGCAAAACGTGCCGCCACAAGCTGGAAGGCAGATTCTAAACGGTGAGATCAGAACCCAGGTGAATTATTCATTGTAATGCGAGGCTGTTTGGTAGATTTGTGACTCGAATGGAATGTCTACAAAGTCATGGTCACGCAGTACGTAAAGTTGTTTGACTCGGCCACGTAACAGCGCAACATACGCGACGGAAGCGCATGCTTGACAAACGCCTCCATCAGTCCCCCACGCAAACAAACGTTGAAGTAACTTGACTTTGGGGTCTTTGGAAGCGATCGGAAAGAATCAGCCCGTGGATCATTTGTTTGCGCAAACTGTGGCCTTCTTTGAGCACCTCCGCCCATCACATCACAAATGCAGGTCGTCACCCGTTGCCCGCCCCCGATCAATTGGGTCGTTGGGCAAGCTCTCGCAACACCAGAGGAGGTGAATGGCAAATGTTGAAGCAAACATGACCTTGCAAACATAATTGAATGTGCCAAAAAGAAGCAGCGGAAACACGCACTTCACAGGCCATGTTGCGCTGCGAAAGCTGAGGGCACCCTGGGCAAGCAGGCGCTTTCGCAATTGCATCACGTCCTCACTTGTGTTTTCAGCCGCAGATTCACAAATTGATCCAGGGCCTCGATGCATATATCGCTCATTGTTCGTGCCCAATCGCGGGGCCATTGCATCGTGTGCGAAGTCGATGTCATTGTTGTCGAGGCGAGAAAGGCGCGGTCTCGGTTCGGGGGGGAAACAGTGGCTTGCTTGCTCAACTACCGATAGCACCGGGACATGCTTGTTAGCCAAGAAAGCCACATTTCGGTGTGAGTGGAAAAAGAAAACGAAAACACAAACGTTTGCCAAGGCAGTCAGGTTCATGCTTGCATGGTGTTTTCTGCTGTTGCAAATATTCTGTTGCGAGTCTTTGAAGGCGCATTGAATGAAGTTCTGCTAGAGCTCTTGAGCCCAGCTCCCTTCACGTCATAGCAGGCAGTGATCATCCCCAAGCTCTTGGAACTGTCATAGCTCCCATGAAAATTCTGCTCAAGCAGCCATCCGATCTCGGTGCTACCCTAGCATCATGCACGATCATGAAAAAGAAATCGCTAGAATGCAGCATGTGATGCATCTTCGCCCTTGGATTATCAGATGTGATTGATTAGATTCTCAAACGGTTCATTCCGTAGCTCGACGCCAAAGCGACCAGGTGCCATGCGCTGCAGAGGAGGGGCGTGGGCGTGCCGGAGATAGAGGGACAGGGATCATTTCAACTGAACCCTTCTGGAGCTCTAACGCCCGCTTGGGTCACATTGCACCATCTTTTTATCTGATCGGAACAGAATCACAAAGAGGTGCTGGCCAGTGAGCATCCTTCGCTTCATCAGATAAACCCTGCCGACCTGTTTTTATCACCGAGTGCAGCACATAAACGCACACTCACCGAAACATACACCATCAACCATCCTTCAGCAAATTGATCACCATGGCGCAACACACGTTCAATCGCCAACCACCAGCCCAAAGCTATGGCCTCGTGTCATTCCCAGCACAACACGTTATGCTCGTGGTCTTCAACCGACCCAAAGCCCTCAATGCAATGACCAGCGACGCAGAATATGAGCTCGAAGCTCTCTGGGAGTGGTACGACGAGGAGCCCTCACTGCGCTGCGCCATCGTCACAGGCGCTGGGCGTGCATTCTGCGCTGGCATGGACCTCAAGGAATGGAACCAGATCAATCAGCGCAAAAGAGACGGAATTCCCGAGAAGAGACCCATGGACCCGCCCACGACGGGATTCGGCGGCCTTTCGCGTAGGAGCGGAAAGAAACCCATCATCGCCGCTGTAAACGGCCTGGCGATGGGAGGCGGTTTCGAGATCATCGCCAATCTGGACCTCATCGTCGCTGCGAAGAGCGCTACCTTTGCTCTTCCTGAGGCTAAGATTGGTGTCGTTGCTAATGCAGGCTCTCTACCAAGACTAGCAAGGACAATTGGCCGCCCGCGCGCCACCGAAATGGCTCTCACAGGGCGGAGCATCAGCGCTGCAGAGGCCCGCGAATTTGGGTTTCTCAACGCCATCACTGAAGACGCCCCAGCGGACAGCGATGTTCTGGAGCGACCAGTGGTGCAGAAGGCGCTGGAGTACGCTGCGCTCATTATCAAGAATAGCCCCGACAGTGTTATTGTGTCTCGCGCGGGTATCCTTGCGGGCTGGGAGCATGGGAGTGCTGAGAATGCAGTCCGGGTGCACCGTCAGACGTGGGACAAGATCATGGCTGATGGACCCAATTTCCACGAAGGCGTGCAGGCCTTTGTGGAGAAGAGGGCTCCGAGATGGGTGGATAGCAAGCTATGATGCATGACAGTGCATTTATGAGGCATTTTCCCTCTGTATTGTATTCTTTCTTGTTTAGTATAGAGCCCGACATACTTAATTCACATTAGAGCTAGCCACGGCGGTTTCAGACACTGAGAAGTACCTTACAGACGGCTCCAAATTGTTCAGTGGCTTGTGGTGTGACGCCATGGCAAGCTCGTGTGGAGAATTCACTGATCCTTGTCAATCTGATCAGATAATGAACTTATCAATCACCCCACCACACGAGAAGAAAAAAATGTCGCTTCGGCTTCATGGGGGTCATCACTTCATCCACTACGTCCCCGCCGACATGTCGATTATTACTACTCTCCGTATAGTAACGGGACGAAGAGGAACCCTGTTTTCACTTGGGTTGCAACGCTGTTACATGGCGCGGTGGAGAGGCCTGCAACTCGACCACTTCAGCCAGGGCCAGTCTTGTTCATCTCCATCGAACCATTTGCTACATGCGATACTACGCGGATGAATCCTTTACCAGAGCTCTGGCTACCACATTGAACTCTCTGCTGCATGAGTTCATGCGAACGTGTGTTTCCCCTGTTGAAAAAAGCAGCCTCATTCACAACCGTCTTGGCAGAGCAACCTCTCACCGAAGCCACCATCATCTCCCGCTCCCTTCTTCTTGCTTCTTTGCCCGCGCTAGTTCCGTAACTTTTCACACGGGAAGCTAGGATGTATCCAAGGGGTCCATCGAGCGTGGGGCCTTTCATCCTCTTCACGTCGATTCACGTCCGGATTAGCGTGCCGAGATCAGCAATGGACGACCGACGAGCAGACGACTCCCCAAGACGGACACCCTCCGAAGTCGCCCATGATGGGAAGCTCGGGACCCTGAGTGAGTGAAGCTTCAAAGGTCCCCGTCTACCCCCCACACAGCTTGTATACGATATGCTCAAGACGGATTGAAAACCTCTGTTCAATACGTAATGGTGTTCCTGCAGTTCGGGCTGGCAATTCTGCAATAAAATAGTGGAGGCGTTCATGTAGAGTTTCTCGTCGTTGCAAACTGCATCTGTCTGTATTCCCATCGTCTCCAGTGGGATCTTCTTCCAGCCCACCAGATACAACATTAGAAACAGATACACACAAAACAGCCTATCCATCATGGGAGATGTTCAGTCGTCGGCGCAGCCGCGGGCGAAGGGTGTGCGGTATGACGTACCTGTTCTTCGCAAACAACAAGACCAAGATAGCTATGAGCTTGAGATTCTACTATTAGCATGGACGCTTCTTCTGTATCGTCATAGCCACGGGAACCATGTCGAGTTCTCGTGGGGTTTGAGCGAAGTTGGTTCCTCGACGTGTCGCACATTCACCCTCAACACATCCAAGCTGCAATGGGATGGCAGTGACTCTGTCGCATCGGAGCTCAAGGTGTTCCGAAGCTACCTGGAACAAGAATTACAGTCAGAACAGCCTTTTGAGACGAAGGGCTACAAATTCTTCTTTAACGACGAGGCTGCGACAGGCGAGGTCGTCACTAACGTGACCGAAGACGGCGAGTTGTCAGTGAACTGGGTAAGCGCATGAGCCTCACCTCTCATCTACACCAACTAACGGGCTGCGCGACACAGGGAAACGTCCAAATTGAAGCGACACTAGAAGACGACGTTCTATGGCTCCGACCGACATGGCGCGAGCCTCTGGGCGCAGAATTCCTCGCCAACCATTTTGCCCAGGCCCTCGTAGAAGTTCTCAACACCACACTCACCGATTCGACCGCAACAATTAGCTCTGTCCTGCCACTAGGCGAGCTCGATAAGTCTGTGATATGGAACTGGAACAAAGACCTTCCTCCACCCGTGCCCATGTGCATCCACACACTGATCGCTGAGCAAGTGAGGTGGCGCCCTGATGCGCCGGCCATTTGCTCATGGGATGGCGACTTCACATATGCAGACGTTGACAGACTATCGACACTTCTTGCGCAACATCTTATTGATCTCGGAGTCAAGGTTGGCGATATCGTACCCCTGTGCTTTGAGAAGTCAAGATGGACGACCGTCGCAGTCATGGGCATCATCAAAGCCGGCGCAGCTTTCTCACTCCACGATCCCAGTCAACCCATGCAGCGACGACAAGTTATGGCTCAACAAGTCAACGCGACACACATTCTCACTTCACGAGACCAAGCGAAATACGGCCCCGAAATCGCGCCCGACGCAAAGCATGTCGTTGTCGATACTGCGACTCTCGACTCTTTGGCCAAGACGATCCAAGATCCCCTCCGAAAGCTCCCCGACGTACCGCCCGATTCTCTCCTATATATCATCTTTACCTCCGGTAGTACCGGTACGCCGAAGGGAGTTATGCTCTCGCACGAAACATACACTGCTAGCGCCCTTGCGCGAAGCACGGGAATTGGATACTCGAGTACCTCACGATCGCTCGATTTTACATCTTATGCTTTCGACGTCAGTGTTGATAGTATTCTTTGCACGCTCATTCGTGGTGGATGTCTCTGCATTCCCACTGATCAGGACCGTGTAAATGATCTCAGCGGTGCGATCCGCCGTTTGAGGGTGAACATGGTAAACATCACACCCTCAGTCGCGCGCATCTTGGATCCCGATATTATCCCATCGCTTAACAGTCTTGGTATCGGTGGCGAGTCCTGCTCGGCTGGAGATATTGCGATCTGGGGCCAACATACTCGAATTGTCGTTGGTTATGGTCCTGCTGAGTGCACGATTGGATGCACTGTCAACCCTAGCGCAGCGGGCAAGCCGTACGTCAGCATCGGTCCAGGCACAGGTGCTTGTATCTGGCTCGTTGACCCCGACGATCACAACAAGCTTGTTCCTGTGGGCGCTGTCGGCGAACTGCTGGTTGAGGGCCCAATTGTCGGCCAAGGATACCTTGGTGATCCCGAGAAGACAAACGCGGCCTTCATCCACGACCCTGACTTCCTCCTTGCTGGCGCTGGTGGTATTCCCGGTCGACATGGCCGTCTGTACAAGACAGGCGACTTGGTCCGATATGACCCAGATGGCGAAAAAGGCTTCGTCTTCGTTGGTCGCAAGGACACTCAGATCAAGCTTCGTGGTCAACGTGTGGAGCTTGGTGAGATTGAGCACCATATCAAGAACCTGCTTCCCGCGGGCGCTGAAGTCGTCGCTGAGATCATCGCACCGCGAAACCAGAATAAGGAGTCTATGCTGGTAGCGTTCATCGCTGATCGTGAAGCCAAGGATGATGGCGATGCTCGGCAGATTGACTTCCCACCTCGTCTGCGCGAGTCACTCGAGACGCTCAACGAGAGACTCTCCAAGGTCGTTCCAGTGTACATGGTGCCTGCGACATATATCACCCTCTCTAAGATTCCGTACCTCGTCTCAGGAAAGACTGATCGCAAGTCGCTGCGAGCCCTTGGCGCCGAGATCTCTGCAAACCTTCAGGCCTCAGCAGCTGCAAATGAGTCCTCCGAGATCCGTGAGCCAGAATCTGAGGCTGAGCTCTTCCTGCGCGACTCATGGTGTCGCCTTCTTGGACTCGAGACGAAGCAAGTCAGCACTACACACAACTTCTTCACATCTGGCGGAGACTCTGTTCTTGCGATGAAGCTCGTGCCTGTCATTCGAGACTGGGGATACACGCTTTCCGTCGCTGATATCTTCAATTACCCTGTTCTCGCCGATATGGCAAAATCGATGCAGAAGGGCGATAAGAGCAAGGGTGTCGACATGCAGATTCCTGAGTTCTCTCTACTGAAGGATAACATGGACCGCGATGCCCTGCGCGTTGAGGCTGCTGAGCAGTCGGGATGCGACGTCAGTGCGATCGAGGATATTTACCCTTGTGCGCCTATGCAGGAGATTCACATGGCTTTCTACACGCGATCGAAGGAGAACTATGTCGCGCAACGAATCGCCGATATCCCCGCCTCTAGTTCGGTTGACAAGCTCAAGTCCGCCTGGGACGTCGTGTACAAGGAAAGCCCTATCCTTCGCACCCGCATTGTTGAGTTCAAGCAGCATGGCTTCATGCAAGTTGTCGTCAATGAATCGCTCCGATGGAAGGAGGTCGAGTCTTCGCTGGAGGAGTTCCTTGAGGAAGACAAGAAAGAGCCCATGTCGCCTGGTGCGCCGCTCTCTCGCTTCGCCATCGTAACCGACAAGGCTCTCGACAAGCGATACTTCGTTTGGACAGCCCACCACGCCATTTACGATGGATGGTCTACAGATCTCATCGTCGAGCATGCCCGCGCTGCGTACAAGGGCGAAGAAGTATCGCGACCTGCTCAATTCAAGCACTTCATTCGTTATCTCGCCGAAGACTCACGCGAGTCGTCTAAGGACTACTGGAAGACTCAACTCGCTGGCGCTACAGGACCTCAATTCCCGACTCTGCCATCGCGCTCTTACATCCCCGATCCTACCTCTCTGACGGAGCGCTTCATCAAGCTTGACAAGGCTGCCAAGTCCGATATCACCATCGCCACCGTCATTCGAGCTGCGTGGGCTCTGCTGGCGTCGCAATACTCCATGAGCGACGACGTTGTTTTCGGAGAGACGTTCATGGGTCGTACCATTCCTCTGCCTGGTGCTGAACTCATTGAGGGTCCCATCCTCGCCACTGTTCCGGTTCGCATTCGTCTCGACCGTACTACTACAGTGCAAGAGTTCCTTCGCGCGGTCCAGGAACAGAGTGTCGCCCGCTCTGCGCATGAACATCTTGGTATTCAGCACATCCGCCGACTCAGTGAGGATGCCCAGATTGCGTGTGAAGTCACCATGGGTCTTGTCGTCCAGCCTCAAGACCCAGAGCCTTCTGAGACAGAGACCGATGAGCTGCCTTCTTTCCGTGGGGGAGATGCTGCTCTTGAGGCCCTACACTTCAACTCGTACCCTCTTATGTTGGCTGTTTCCCTTCAGAAGACTGGCTTCCGCCTGTTGGCAAGCTTTGACTCGGAGCTTCTCAGCCCCGTCCAAGTTCAACGCGTGCTGTCGCAGTTCGAGGTTGCTATCAACCAGCTTCGTGGCGACGTGTCGCGCTCATTGAGTGACATCACATGCCTCGGCGAAGAAGAGCTAGGAGAGATCTGGGAAGCCAACAAGCAGGCACCTGTCTCTCCCAAGGACATCTCGCGATTCCTGTCCAACGGCGACAAATACCCCACGGCTCAATATGTGCCTTGGATCGTCCAGCCTGGTAATGAGAAGCTTCTCATGCCGCTTGGAAGTACCGGAGAGCTCCTGCTTGAGAGTGCTTCTGTGCGCGACGATGCCGATGTTGTTGATGCTCCCGAGTGGTTGAAGGAGGGTGCGCTGGGCTACCCTGGCCGACAGAGCAAGCTCTTCCGCACTGGAGACCTTGTTAAGTACACCGATGATCTAAGCTTGGTGTTTGTCGGTCGCAAGGATGACATGGCCAGTGTTGATGGTCGCGTCGTGGATCTCAACGCTACAAACCTTGAGCTCAACCGCCTACTTCCTGGTACCGCTGAAGCTGTGAGCCGACTTGTTGTTCCCAAGGGCTCGAGCAGTCAGACTCCCGTGGTTGTCGCATTTCTCAAAGATACACCTGCGAGGGATGCTCAATTGCTTAAGCTTGGTGTCGATGCTGGAGATGCATCGCTTCCTTTGGCGGAAGATGTCTCTGTTGAACTCGCTGCAGCAATTATTGGCCTCAACAAAGCAATGGCCGAGACTCTTCCACCTTATGCCATTCCCTCAATCTGCATCCCCCTCGCCAGTACCGCAGACATCAGCTCCATTGAGGCTCTCACTTCGGAGGTCTCTCTGTCACTGATCGTCGACCTCCGCAAGTCCTTCGCATCTCTCAAGAAGACAATCGCCGACACCACAGTCTTGACCACAAAGGAGCGCGTCCTTCGCGCTTCATGGTCTAAGTTCCTCGGCATTGAAGAGGAGAAGTTGTCGCTCGATGATAACTTCTTCCGTCTCGGTGGTGATTCCATCGTCGCTATGCGTATGGTCTCTGCTCTGCGACAAGATGGTTACCGTTTGTCGGTCGCAAGCATTTTCCAGAACATGCAGCTTCGGGGCATGGCTAACTCGTTGGTCGAAATCTCACCCGAGACTAGCGAAAGCACGAAGAAATACACTCCCTTCTCGCTGTTGAGTATCAAGGATGTCGATGGCTTCCTGGCCCAGGCCATCCAGCCTCAATTGGCCGACTCTACCTGGAAGATCCAGGACGTCCTCCCCACCACTGGACCCCAGAGTGGCGATGTGAAGCAAACGGTGTCTTCCCCACGAAGCTCACTTCAATACAACATGCTCTACCTGGACCAGTCAATTGACACCGCCCGTCTTGTCGATAGCTTCCAGTACCTCGTGTCTCAGCACGCTATTCTTCGGACTGTGTTTGTTCAGCATGAGGGACAAACCCTCCAAGTTGTCCTCAATGACATGAAGGTGCCGGTCACGGAGCGGAGCATTGAGGGCTCAATTGACGACGCCGCCAAGCAGGTCGCAGAGTCTGACGCCAACGATAGCACTGATCTCGCTTTCGGCGCTTCTTTCATTCGCCTCTTCGTTCTCCGAGGCGAGACTGAGAACGCTTTCATGATCCGTATCTCTCACGCACAATACGATGGTGTCTCTCTGCCAGAACTTCTGCGCCAACTTGAACTTCGTTACCGCGGCCTCGAGATCACCGCATCGGAGCCTTTCGAGACCTACATCCAGCACCTCTCAATCGCCAAACCTCAAAACGTGGAGTTCTGGCGTAAGACTCTTGAAGGATCATCATACACTGAGATCGCTCCTGCTGCGGAGCCTCAGCAGAAGACTGCATTCATGACCAAGGATGTTGACATCTCTGGAGCCTCACCCGACACAACACACGCGATGCTTCTCACTGCTGGCTGGGCCAAGATACTGTCGCAGCACCTCAAAGTCTCAGATGTCACATTCGGTGGCATTGTATCCGGTCGCGACGCCGATGTCGCCGGTATTGACACCATCATGGGACCCTGCTACCAGTACCAGCCCGTCCGCGTCAAGTTCGAGCAAAACTGGACAGCTTCACAGCTCCTGGACTATGTGCGCAGTCAATCCGTCGAGGGAAGCCAACACGCGACCCTAAGCTTCCAAGAAGTGCTCAAGGAGTGTACAGAGTGGCCCGCAGACACTCCTTTCTACGGCTCTTTCACCAACCATCTCAACAAGGAGTTCTTCGACTCGATTCCTTTCGCTGGAACAAAGTGTCGCGTGGATTACTCTATTCCCCACCCCGAGCCTGCCACACCACCTCGTATTGTATCATTTGTCGAGAATGGTAGAACTCAGATTGGTATTGAGGCTGATGAGGAGCGTCGGGAGTTCTGGGAGGCAAGGGTGGAGGAGCTGGCATGCGTAATTGAGGGGTTTGTCAAGAACCCTAACGATTTGATCTAGTTTTGGAGATTTTCGCATTTGTTATTTTCCGGATAGAAAGGGTATAAGAATTGGTTATATATCTCATTTACTTCAATTAAAGCGGTTCACAAGGAACTAATCATCGTTCTCGTCCACAATCTTGAAAAGGCACCAAGCTTAGGTAGGTTGCTTTGATCCATGGTGAACCCCACCAGGTCACTAAAGACGCTCCCAAGATTGCCCTAAACTCGCCTAAACACATCACAAGGCCCTAAACTTTTCCTACTTCAGTGGGCTGTCTACTTTCCAAGGCCTTATTTGCACCATGCTCCCTTCAACCTCGCCAAGCTCCTACTTTTTGATACGCATGACCTACGCTCGCACGATTGGGTCTTATTGTAAGTGAGGCTATCATTGTGTCGAATCGTACTCTATTAAACCGCTATTTTTTTTTGTTCGCCATGCCTTCATTCACGAAGCGAATTTTGAGCTGATGGCGTCCACTATGAACTCACTCCACTGTCACCAGAAGGCTGCAGGTGACCTAGAAATTAGCGGCAGAGAGCTCAGAGGAGTTCTCGCAGGATTTATGTCCTCACAAATGAAGTGATGGACTCTTTTTTTGCGTTGCATTGCGTGTTGATCAACAAGGGACGAATCAGTTCTCGAACTTCAGTTCGTATAAGCTAAAGCTTTCTTCAATATTAAATGCTGATGTATTATCTTATAAGTTCTCAGTCTATGTCTATGAAGTGTATGAGGGAGTCTCATCTATGACATCTATACGGAAAAACTCAAGTATTTTGGCCCTCTAGTCAAACGCCAATGCACAACTCCAAAATCCAGTTCGCTAAATATGATGGCAAGCAAGTATCCTCAAGAACCCAGCGGCAAATAAAATGATTGGTATCGACATTATTTGATGTTATCGCGCTCCTGTGACGGCTCGCCGCCATTTGTAATTGTCCGATTATCATCGTCATTGCGTAGACGCTGCGCGGAGAGGTTGGCTTCCAGGTCAATATCCTGTGCGGGTCTCAGTCCATGTAATGTTTCTTGCCGTGTCTGCTCGGTGCTGAATCGCTCGAACTTCTCGTTGGAAGCATCTTGCAGCTGACTCTCAGCCTCTGCCTCGGCCATCAAGCACCTCTTGCGGACTGACCATGCGCTTCCAGCGTGTCCAACAACCCACCAAGAGAACAAAATGGGCAGAGTAACTCCAATGTTGGCACGGCACCCAGACCAGATACCGACGAGAAGAAGCCACGCGTTATGGGCCGGAAGGGCCCACGACCAATGGTAGAAGCCAGGTGTGAGCTCAAATGGGAAGACGGTCGATCCGATATTTAGGATGATCCACGTAAGAAGGAAGAAAGCAAAGAACTGCATGGGGACGATAGTAGCCAGCACTGTGTCGATGACAAGGTAGTTGATATCCATGTAGAACCAGAGGCACATCCAGGTCTCGAAGAACTGAGCAGCATCAACGCTCCAATTCTCCCGAAAGGCCCAGAAATAGCCTGCCATGCCTAGAGCGCCGATGAGGGTATAAATCTTTCCAGTGATGAAGCGGAAGACATAAACATCTCGCTTTGAGTAGGACTGGAGGACCTTGGTAGATGTTGTAATGCCGTTGAGTCCCATCTGGAAAAAGAAATGCATGAGAATGCCCATCACTAGTGAGACAGTATTCAGGAGGACTCTTGTGCCCTGCTCGGTCGGCATAATGTTCCAGATGTTGGCCTGGAAGGGTCGGAGGAAGGTGCTCGCTGAGGTAGGGTTGGTCATGTTGACGGCTTGAAGGCATCGGGAGTCGTGAGACCATACATGGTTGCGGCAGCGCCAACGAGGCTCTGCATGTTGCCCTGGAGGGAGGAGAAGATGGAAGGGTAGTATGCGCCGTTGTAAATCGTAGTAACAGCGTCTTGTGGATCATAAACAGTAGTGTTGTCGCCCTCGATAGTGGACAAAAGACGATCAGAGGCACCAGGATGAGTGTAAATAGCACCCCAGTAGCCATGGTTACAGACGGCGTCGCGAACCTTTTCGGGGGTATCGTACTCAGATGACGAGCCAAACCTGACGGAAGGGAACTTGTCTGACTGGAGGGTATCATAGGCACTGGAAATGGCCTTTCCGATATCGCTGCCGTCGAAATCGATCGCGAGGATCTTGAGTTTATGCATTCGTGTCGAGGACTTGAAGAGGGAACCGAAGAGGTAAGACATATTTGCTAGGAACAGGAGCTGAACCATCAAGGCCGTCATAATGACGGGTATTATATGAGTCTTCATCCTGACCGATAATGGTGTAGACCGCGAAGAGGTGCGGTTGGACGATCGAGGCGGTATCAATGTCATGGTGAATATATGCTGCTGCTTGTGTCTCAAGCAAGGTTTTGAAATGGAAGTACTGAATAAGACTTGTAGTTAACCGTTGAGGATATAATCAGGAGATGTTGTTTACTTATAAGTATAAAATATAAACATCATACCGTTCCCCTGAGCTGTCAACGGGGTTGCGTTACATGCCGCCGCCGCCAAATTAACCTTGCTTCCCGAATCTCCGTTTATTAAGCCCCCCGGGCTCGGACCCGGTGATAAAGCCATGGCAGACGTCACAACGCGATTGGATGAGACAACTGACTCAGCGGAAGTTGAGGGTTTTTCGCATTCGGTCCCACCAACCCGGAAATTCGGACTTCGCGCCAAACGCAATTTCCATGCAGCGAGCCCAAAGGCTTCATATGCACAGACGGTAAATCTTGATTAGAGCTTTATTTTTGCTGCCTCGATGGCGATATAGTGGGCCTTTCCCTTCGGGTACGCGCATTCGCTTACGGCAGTTGAGTAAGGCTTAGCAGTAAACATATAGCATATGCCGTATGGGCCTCATTGTATCCCGGCTTCGGGGCCAAAGCATTAAGTGAGTCGGCTTGAGACTTCCTTTAGACTCTCCAGCTCTGACCTCTACCTTTCTATTTCTGACGAAAGCTTGGAATTCATCGTCCCACGTGTGATTGAATTTCGCCTGGTGCCTTTGCGTATTGTCCGCGAAGTGCGCTTCAACTGTCTGGCGCCAGTATTTTTCACCCATCTCTACTGCTGCTGTCCCTCACTCTAAGTCCTGCTTTTGATCCTGAACATCTTGCTTATATCCCGAGGCTGATGATACACTATTTAGGATAGGCTTTTGCAACGCTCTGAGTTCACCTTGCAAGCCATCTCATTGGATAGTACAGTGATTGTTGAGGACGATGCCCGCTGCAACTTCATCAAATCCATTATGTTCCTCAACATTTCGTACTGGAATTAGCAAACAACTAGATCTTGAGCAACAGAAGCAGCAAGGGTTGAAGCAATAGGTAGGGCGGATGCTCATGTGCCCATGCATTGCTGTGTTCTACTCAGACGGATCTCACAGATCTGTCTGAGAAGATGGCAGAATTTATACATCTAACAGTATCAAAGCCAGGTGTATCAG
Organism: Fusarium nygamai; assembly: GCA_001262555.1. Taxonomy (NCBI): domain Eukaryota; kingdom Fungi; phylum Ascomycota; class Sordariomycetes; order Hypocreales; family Nectriaceae; genus Fusarium; species Fusarium nygamai. The sequence continues at coordinate 1,133,897 of LBNR01000009.1, read as the reverse complement.
CCAAAAGTATGCGGGATTACCGCTCAATAGGAATATACAGTGACAAGGCTGTTTTCTGACTGCGTCAGTCCTACTGAACGAACTCCTTATGGAAACCTACCAGACACCAGATCATGCCCCATTACGGCTTCCAGTTCCGTTAATCTTTGGATAAAAGCTCCTCCCCCGACCCTATAAGGTCCATCGATATTACTATTGTGTCGCCTGAACTAATAATAGTCAGTTACCAACATGTTAAAAACGACCTTGTCATGGAGTCGAATAAGCGTCAGCAGCAGATTAGTAGCTAGCTTCTACAGGAGGATATTTCATTGCGGATCATAAAGATATGGGAGAAACAGGGTCTCCAGTTATCGCGTGTTTACTTGGCGAAAGTCAGAAACTGATCTAAAAATGAACCCCTGTCTTCAGCTGTCTGCAGGATCATTATTTTGAGCGAGCATGCCCTCGTCTAGCCACTCCTCAAGGAGCAAGAACACTTCTGGCCTAAACTGGGATATCAAAGTTAAATCATCTGAAAAACAGTAAGTCTATGTACAGTACGGAGTGAGTCTCCCTAAATTCACTTAAACTCACCTAAATCTTTGTGTCTCTCAAAGTAAAGGTCCTGAATTTTATTGCCTTCATTGAATACGCCTTGCCGCAAACGCCAAGACGTTAGGCAACCACACTGTATGCATGACTGCCAGGTCGTTTTCCTGGCCAGCAAACAACCATGTCAAACTGCAGTGGCATCAGCCAATAGCTTACGCCATATTCGCGAACAGGCTGGACATCGCATCACTACGATAATGCAAGAGGTCACGCTGAACTGATGTTGCAAGCCACAGCGGGGTTGAACATGTTCAGCAAATGTGAGAATGCTCCAGCTCGAAGTAATTGATACGCTGAGAATGATCACTCAACTGAAATTCTGATTTGTCCACGCCTCGCTTCCCGCAAATCCGATGCTCGCTTGTCACCCCAACGCCAAGCAGCGGAATGGAATTCCCAGCGACAGCTAACCGCCAAAAGAATAATTAACTCAACTGACGGTGCTTTGCTTGGTACAGACTTCCTTCCTTTCAGACACCATATTTCACAAACTCGAGCACAACCGAACTGACACCATGGGCGACGTATTCGGAAGCTTTAGGCCGAGGCCTAGCGACATTCTGATAGCTATCATGGGAATGACTGGGTCTGGAAAGAGCACTTTTATCTCGCTGTGCACTGGACAAGATGTTCCCGTCGGCCATGATCTGCAAGCTTGTACGTATCGGCCATGTCATTCATCAAATGACACAGTCCCATCTTAACACGATGCAGGTACACGACACGTCACTGCATACCAATGCAAATGGTCAGATACCTCTGACATATATCTTCTGGATACTCCGGGGTTTGATGACACGAATCGATCAGACACCGAAGTTCTCAAAGAGATAGCCTTAAGTCTTGCCAAGACATATGAAGACAATGTCAAACTGAGCGGGATCCTGTACCTTCATAGGATCACAGATCGTCGCATGGGCGGATCTGCTCAGAAGAATCTCATGATGTTTCGGAAGCTCTGTGGCAAGGCCAGTCTCAAGAACGTTATTCTCGTCACTACTATGTGGGAAGGCGAGGACGCAGCCACAGGAGAAAAGCGAGAGCAAGAGCTGATCGGCACGGATGGTTTCTGGGGGGCCCTGGTAGAAGAAGGTGCTCAAGTCAACCGCCATAACAATACCCGCTCATCCGCCATGTCCCTACTCAGAACTGTTGCCAAAAACAATCGAGTTACTATTTCCATTCAAAAGGAGATGGTCAGTGAGCATAAAGATCTCAATGCGACTGAAGCGGGAATTGGCCTCAACTCAAACATCCTTCTAGCTGAGCAGAGGGTCATGAAGGAGATGTCAGAAGCACTCGAAATGGAGAGGCAAGCCAGGAAGGACCAGGACGAAAAGTCAGCCGAAGAACAACGCCAGTATCGCGAGACGATGCAGAAAAAGGTTGACTATCTCAATCAAGAACGAGAGAACCTCAAGGTAAGTCTTGAAGAAATGAAGGAACAGAGACGTCGCTTCAAAGTCTTGGAGGGCAAGTATAAGGAAAGTCAAGAGTGGATGCGCCAACAAGACAAGAAGATCGAGAGTCTGGAAGAGCAACGCAAGCTCCGAGAACATGAGATGCTTCAACGAACCGAAGAGGCCACCAAGGAACTAGCGAGCCTCCGCCTCCAGCTCAGTGAAAGAGGCAATGCTCCAATGGGAATCTCGAGTGTAAAACCTCGAAGTTCAGGGTCTCATTATGTAAAGGGCGACGAGGACGTTACGTTGTTCCTATCAGGAAGGGACTTCTTCTTTAGAGGTAAAGGGGAAAGCTTCGAGTAAGTGAAAATCATCTCATTATTGATAAAGTCCCTTACCAGCTATAGATGCCACCAAAACGACCTGAAGCCATTGATAGGTGACAATGATAAACACAAGATTTGTGCGCTTGGTGCCAATGGATCATGGCTCTACCACTATCATACTGGAAGTGACCTTAGCTGTTGGACGTGTGAGTGGAAGCTTAGTTATTGGATATATACAGGGACTAATATATGTATAATGTAACTAGGTTGGTCCGACTCGTTGGCGACTGAGTATCCGAAACTCGTCGAATGGCTCGATGAGCACCAAAGGTTTGGATGTCCCCGACACATAAGCCTTGGTGTCAAAGGTTTCTTTTTCATCAAAATGATGGATAACTCATCTCACTGGCGTGTACCAAGGTCCCTGTCCAGAGATGTCGCCGAGAATACCCTTACAAGTAATTTAGCGTTCATCCGAAGGATCTGGTTTGGTTATAATAATGATTACGTGGTTGAGGTGGCCGCCTCTGATTATTTATTCCATATAAAAAGCTACGGCGGTCTTGAAGACCGTCTATACCATTTATTGGACAACGAAGAGAAAGGAATCAAGGTTTGTAAGTCCCCGCTCTGTAGACCCTGTTTACTGACTTGGATTAAAGCAACTTGCTTTGAACATTGAGGATTCTAGAGGGTACATTCTGATCAAGCGGGGAGGAGGAGCATCTTGGAACGTTGGAACCAATAGTGGCCGTTTTGACGAGCCAAGTTGGCTAAAGTTCAAAGATCATAACGAGGATACTTGGTAGGAGTGCAGGGCGGGAAGAGATACTATACGGGCAATTAGAAGCTGAGTCTGCTAACACGTGTACGAAAGACTGTTGGGAGATAAGTGAGATCCTGGTCCTTGCAATCCTGTCTAATCATATTCGTAAGAAATCGCATAACGTTAAATAGGTATTGCCGACTCGTTACTCAGCACCTTAGGCGAGAAATAATAACAAAAGGCCTAGATTCGGCATGGGCAATCGACTGCCGCTTATAAGATTAAGTGTTAGGCTTTGAACTCAGGTGATGAATGAGAACACGACCCCCCCTCCCAATATAAGCTTCGGTATGGGCAAAGATATCCCGTGTTCACGCGCAACAGTTTCATAAGGAATGTAATTGGTCAGTCCGCATAAAGCAGCCTAACACGTTTCAGATAATTATTGCTTTACATAAAATGAAGAGCGCAATGAAGTATCTACAATGAAAAGGAGCTCTATGCTAGGCTAATTACTTGCGGCAAAGACGACCAGTCTGCTTGATCACGTAGGCTGGATGATCCGTGATATACCAGTCCTCGCTACCAACAGCAGTAGGAGCATAAAAGACACCGTAAGGATCAATCTTCTTCTTGAGCTGGTAAAGCTTGGCATAGTTAGATCCGAAGTAAGACTGGCCGAAATCAGGATCCATAACATCACCCTCGTTACCGTAGCCACCACCGCCAGGAGTGACAGCCTTAAGACGCTCCATGACACCATGCGTGAGTTCGTTGTTAACCTTGGCAATCTCCTCCTCACTATCGGTGTAGTTCCAGTTAAGAGCAGTGATAACAAACATGTTGGCATCGCGCCAGGCAGGGTTGGCGGAGTTGGGGGGAGTGTTTTGCTGCTTGGCATTGATATTGTAGATGATCAAGACACCTTCGTCAGCAAGAATACCCTTGAGAACGTCGATGGTGTTGTTGAGGAGCTTGGCGTCATTCCAGTTCTTGCGGGGGATAAGACGAGACCCGGAACGGCCATTGTAGTTACCAACGTTTTCAGCAGGGAAATGTGTCTTCCAGGCAGGGTAAAAGCGGTCATGCTCAAAGAATGTGGGCTTGGGGTCAACGCCAAGTTCCTTCCACTCGTCAAGGAGGGGCTGAACAATCTTCTTGAACTCGCCAACAGAGATGTTGGGGATCATCCAAGGGTTCATGGTCCAGAGGAAACTGCCGTTGCCAGCGGGGAACATGAAGCTGTAGCCGTAGCTGTTCTTGTCAGAGTACTCGGGGAAGCGACGCCAGTAGACGTCGAGAGCCTTGAAAAGAGCCTCCTGAGAGATGCCAGCATCCTTGGTATTGACGCTCCAGGTCATACCAGAGAACTTCATCTTGGGGTAGACTCGGACAGTCATGGAGACGACGACACCCCAGGTAGCAGCACCACCGCCGCGGACAGCCCAGAAGAGATCAGTGTTCTGCTTCTCGTCGGCAGTGACGAAGCGACCATCAGGTGTGACGATATCAACGCTGAGGAGCTGGTCAGCAGCAAGACCGGCGATGGGGCTGATGGGGGAGTGGCCACCACCGGGAAGATATCCGCCAGCGACACCAACATCCTATGAACCCATTAGTATTTGCGAGTGATGACTGACGAAGAGGAAGACTTACACGGCACTCTCCACCAACAGCAGTGTAACCCTCCTGGTCGGCAGCCAGATAGAGGTCCTTGACTTGGACACCAGCACCAATCTTGAAGGCAGGGCCAGTATAGCTGCTAGCGCCACGGTAGTTCTTAGTGAATTTGATGTCCTTGAGGTGATGTGTCCAGATGCTCAAAGCACCAGCACCGGTGCTCTTGCCAAGGAAGTCATGGCCAGTGTTGTGAACGACAAGGCGGAGGTTGAGGTTGCGAGCAAAGTTGACGGCGAGTTGGATATGGGCAACACATGTGGCCTTGATAGAGTAAAGAGGGAAGCCACCAATGGTGCACTTGGAGCCTGAAGCGGCGTTCTCAGGCTCGCAGGTGGCGCCCTCAAAGAGGGGTGACATGACCGAAGTGGGATCATCGATGCTTGTCGATGTTAGTCTGATGCACGTATGAGACGGCACGATCGAGGATGAAACTCACTGAGTGGTTGAATTGTGCCAATTGTCCTTGAGGTAAATACAGCGTTCCTCGTTATAATGCTCTCCTTTGTAGCAGGCTGAGCCCAGGGGGACTGTGCTGATAAGGGCACCTCCACTGAGAAGATCGAGGACCTTCCAGATGAGTTTGTTGGGGTAAAGCTTGTCACCAGGGAAAACTTTGCACTTGGAGTCGACAGCGGCAGATCTCTTCTTGGAACCTTTGGTATCAGCAAAGTAAAAGAGGTCAACTTCACTGAGGTTGAGGTCCGTAAGGTTGGTGAGCACGGCATCGGTCAGCCGAGGGGTGTCATCGACAAAGGAATACTTGGACGATGCAGCCGGTGGCTCAGACATCGCAGGGGCAACATTCTTCTCGTTGGCCGCTACCCCATGTTTCAGATTAGCAATGGTTCATGAGAGAAAAAGAAAAACAAATTCTGCAGGCGATGGTGTTACGTACGGACCGTCTTGCCATCGACTTCGATCGTCTGAGCAAGGGTGAAGGGAACAAGCGCGGCAAGCAGCCACGACATGTGAGAACCTTGCATCTTGTAAAGTTTTGAGGCTGACTGCAGGGACGGGACGGAACGCCAAGGACTCGAGTGGGTTGGGGGAGGAAAGAGAGGGAAAGGGGAGAGATCAGCTTATGCCACATGGCTTTCTGTGCCGTCTATATATCGAGCACTAGTTCTTATGGTACTACTGCAATCCTACAGACATACGTACGCGAGTTGGCGGTGTTTAGCACGTATTAGGTAGTAATCACCTTGATGCTTAGGTTCATGGGCCGAAAGATATCCATGCTTGACGATGGAATGCGGTGGCGACGGTGGAGTAAGAGCCGCGAGGGATTGCCGTTGAGAGAGGAGAGAATATCATACATATCGGAACCATCTGAACCCCGATTTCCTGTCAAAATCTGTGCCGATTCTGCGGGCGCTTTTCTTCCCACTGGCGCCATTTCTTTTCAGCCGCCGCGGGGATGCGGCTTCTCGTCGCTCCAAGGAACAAGGGTCCCTCTATATGTGGAACTGATGGTCGATTTCTAAGCTTGGCGTAGAATTACTGTTACATTATGCATAACCCTCAACTGGAGAGCCTTCGGGTCGAAGCCGCTTCCCGTCAGACTAGAATAGTCCAGGACATACTCTAATCGTGATTGGAGCGGGACCCCGTGGACGGACAAATTATACAGGCTGGGCATTCAAGACCGACAAAGTTCATGATCCTAGCGATTGAGTGAAGCGAGAACTCAAATTTGAGCGGCTGTTGGTTGAGAATCTTTGTCAGGGTGGGATCGACTTCGTAAAAAATCGTGCTAAAAGATGATGGCAATCTCCATGGAGAAAAGATCAACGGATTATCATTTAGCTGAGACAAGCGAAGGATCATCGTTCAGCCTTCCGGGCCTTTCGACTGGTTGGCAATCTTGGCAAGGGTCGGGGATCCGGGGTAGATGTGAGCATCTCGGTAGCCTCTTTTGTGATGGAGCTAGAGGAGCAGCAGCAAGCTCTGGGAGGCAGAAAAAGCACAATGGCATCTCTCAAGGTGCAAGAAATAACTGGTCAAAACTTGTCTAAGTTATACTAAAGTAGCCTAAACTCAACCTAAAGTGGCCTAAGCATTTCTGTCAGTTAGAATTATAGTTCCGAATCTCTTTCTCCCCTGGCCTTTAGCGGTGCTCGGTTAAAACATGCTCAGGGTCCGGCCATGATCCATCCCTTAGAGATGCATGCTACCTTTATTCATGCATATGCACGTTGGTCCTTCGAGATTGTTGAAGAAAATCGCGCGAATGCTGATCTTCACCTTTGATAGAAATGCTAAGAGATCTAGCCTAAACCTAATCACAAATCACCCAACCGTTGCTCTGGGTTAACGATATTAGTTCACCCTCCCAATTTATAATGCTTGAAGACATCAGAACGAGTAGTTCGTATATGGTATCGAGTTGCGCTGTGTGGGAGGCTTCCAACAGGATCTGGCGAAGGCGTCATGCCTCGTGCTGAAAACAAGTTGTTGACAGCCTAGTTTCAGCCACCACCGGAAGCCTCGGGCATCAACGCCTGTTTAGTTGCAAGCCACAATGTTCCATCATTTCTCCTTTCGATTCTTCAACAACCAACATGCATGATGATACGATCGAAAACACAGCTGAGGGGGAAACATATGTGCGTTCTTGGCGGAATACCGGGAATTTTATCGGGAGTCTCTGCGGCACAGAAAACCTTAGCAGCCTTTCAGTCCAACCGCACACGGGACGTGTGACACACAAGTAGCTGAATCACCGGTAGTTGACACACAATTCCTTGATTCCAGAACCAGACGCACTGAGATATGCCGGCAATCACTTTCCCCTTTCGTAATCGTACATGAACAACGCCGTGCTGTGCAATCCAGGAACCAGGAACTCGTCTTACTCGAAGCTCCAAAGATGGTGGTTCAGCTCCCAAACCACGGACCATGCTGACCACGTTGGGTTACTTGGGTGACAATCCTCATGAACTCTGTTTCTCATCCTGTTTTATTGGTCTCCGCGTTCTTCGTCCAAAGATTCTGCGTTGCTGGGTTCCCCTGGATATCTACTATACATAAATCTGAAGGGCCCATCTTAAGCGATCGTCTTCATCTTTGTGCCAATACCGTGTCAGCGGTCCCCCCTGGTTCGTCCTGTTACATGTACATACAGAGCGACGATCGATCGCAGCGGCCGTCTTCGCCCGGATCAGCGGTCACATCGAGTTTGCGTCAATCTTTCTAGTGTCGCTTGACGTCCCATGGTGCAAACTCTGCACCCTCATACTTTTGACATACGTACCATCTCTTTTATGTTGGTTTGACATTCACGATGGCCTCATTACATCTCTACACTCGAACAGGGCCGCCGCCCTATCCTGATCCTCTGAGTCTTCCTACGACTCCTCTTCAGCAAAAGGGCCTAGCTGCTCTCTTCGTCTTTCCGGCTTTATCGATCATCATTGTGTCCATGCGTATGTACAGTCGCGTGACCTCACGGACTGTTGGATTAGGTGAGTCTCTCTCTTGGTCAGTGCAATCAATACCGAAAGCTTATATTTGATAGATGACTGGCTCGTGTTGGCAGCTTTGGTAAGTTCGATAAGCGTCATGCCTTGGCGATGAACTAACATCGACAGTTCTTTGCTTTGATGATGATTGGACCTCTTTACATGTGTACGTGGACTTGAATCTTGTTGCATCAGGATAACCTTTTCGCTTACAATCATATAGTTATGAAGCTCAACTACTGGGGATTCCACGAGCGAGATGTCCCAAAAGACCTCGATCTTGCCGCTGGCTTCTGGTGGAACTTTCTCGTGCAGATGTTCTACAACCCCGTCTTGGCACTCGTCAAGGCCTCGATTCTAGTATTCCTCCTCCGTTTGGGTGGCCATAAAACCAACGTGCGATACGCCATATATGGGCTCAATATCTTTAATGCTGCGCATGCAGTCGCCATCTTCTTCACAGCTCTCTTCCAGTGCTGGCCCATTGAGGCCAATTGGGACTTTCCCCTCCGAAAGGAACCTGGCGTTCATTGTGTCAGCAACTGGTTCCACGTCATTGCATCTTGCATCACAATCGTCACAGACTTCCTTGTCGTTGCGCTCCCTTTCTGGATCTTCCTTGGCTTGACCATGCGATGGGCGACCAAGATTGCTGTCCTGAGTGTGTTTTTGTTGGGTAGCGTGTAAGTTGCGCCTACAGCTTCGCGAGATCGATACTAATTATCATCTAGAGTCGGTATCATCGGCATCATCCGTGTCATTTCCATCCATCACCAACTCGTCGAAGGGCCGAGTCCCGGCGAAGACACCTTTTACTCCGTCCTTCCTGTCTGGGGCGCCGTTGAAACGAATCTCGCCATCATCTGCGCGTCGGTCCCCGCTCTCCGACCACTTTTCCGACGATGGTTCCCTGCTCTCTTCGGAGGAAGCTCAGACGCACCATCCGGAACTCCATACGGCGGCCGATATGCCAACAACTCCCGCGGGACCGGTGGAATGCGATCACATAACCACGACGATATTCGCCTCAAAGACCTTCGGGGTTCACGAACTCAACATACTGAGATTCGTAGTGTTTCGCCGACCGGATCCGAGGAAGAAATCATGACATATAATGGAATTATGCGGACTACGAATGTTCAGGTTGCATATGAGAATGCTTCAAAGGCCACTGTATCGGAGTCGAGGACTTCCAGTGAGATACGCTTCGAAAGCAAGGCGTCAGAGGTTAGGTCTGGGATTTAATTCAAGAGTATGGCAAGGGCAACCTTTGGTTGTATAATAGTTACTTTCTTAATGACTACCTGGCGCTTTCACGGAGTCATTCAAGCATATGTCCCGAGGGCCTAGCATGTTCCAATGAATGACGAACCGATTTTACTGCTGTCAGTATTCTTATATCTATACAGTAGTGATGATCGCTTAGATGACCTCGACTTAGATGTCCGGACTTGATCAACAGATAATTGTCAGTTGGTGATTGTCAGTCTGGTACTCGCAGAGAATGGTATCCGATTCCGTTGATGAGCACGGATGGATCTAAGACCGGTATCCAATTAGCACAGTCTGCTTGGCTCAGTTGGTTAGAGCGTTGGTCTCATATTAGATTGTGATCTAATCCTAGATTAGAGTGATCCAAAGGTCGTGAGTTCGAACCTCACAGCGGACAATACTTTTGCTATTTTTGCCTCTCCTTGACAACATGAAAACATCATTCTTTGGTCGCTTGCGCCATTGGGGTCAATCAACCATGCGGCTCAGTATCCTCTTGCTTTTTTCTTATCATTTCTGGCGAAACTGAGTAGGTTGTGCTGCATGCCGTTGTTCATTTACTAACTGTTGATCATGTCCTGATCTCACCCTACAGCTGCACGAGCCATCAAATAAATATCATCAAAATTGAACGATCGCTAATCTGCAATTACCGTGTACATTGAAACCCGCCATTACTCTATTCCCAGGCACGATACATTACATTACAACGCATCCACCGCCGCCGTCCTTGCCATTGTCATCACCGCAGCACCCGCAACAGCCATCGCAGTCGCAACAGTTATCACATTCGCAACAATTGTCGCAACCACAACAGTCATCATTGCCATCACTACCATTGTTGTTCCCATTGCTATAGTCTTGCCGGTCACTTGGCTGTTGGTACCTTGTGGCATCATACGATGTATCCACCTGATCATTGTTGTATTGGTTACCGTAGTTTGTGTCATTAGCGTACTGGTCGTGATTATTATCGTAGTAGCGATTATCATCGTCTAGACTGTTGGGAGAGTATTGATGATCACCATCGCTGTCATACCGATAGTCCCCGTTGTCTATGTAGTCACCTTCGTATTGGTTGTACTGAGTTTGAGTATAGGTGATGTTCTCTGGGCCCTGACTGTTGTCGTAGTTGTTGATCACGTAGGTGGGCTCGTTCGAGTCGTTGTTCAGGAAGTACATTGCTGCTCCTGCACCAGCCGCACCGGCGGCAGCACCCCCAGCTGCATACTTCATGTTTGACGAGCTCTTCTTGTGGCTTTGTTGGGGGTGAGCATGTTGAGGGTGGCCAGGATGGTAGCCTTGAACTGGTGCAGGTCCAGCCCTCTGAACTGGCCGCCCTCCACCTTGCGGAGCATGACCTTTAGGTGGCCCCGCCTTATGTCCTTGAGCAGGGGCTGGCTTCTTGGCTGGAGGACGCGCAGCTTGTTGCGGTTTCTTCATTTGGGTCATCTGCATTCCATGATTGGGAGCAGGCTGTCTTCCGACAAGAGGAGCACCTGCAACTGGCCTCGGAGCAGTCACTGGCTGATAGCCGCCAGGTCGTTGGGCAGGCCGCTGGGCAGGCTGTGATGGTCGCTGAGCGGGCTGAGGTCGTTGCGCAGGTTGAGCAGGTCTCTGGGTAGGTTGTTGGACAGGTCGGCCAGGTGGAGGACGTCCGGCGGGAGGGCGCTGTGCGGGAGCAGCTGGGCCTTTGTTGCCAGCAACTGGCTTTCTGGGCTTTTGACTATCAAGACCATATTGTTAGTGCCTGAAACTTGAGATTGCCGAAGGAGGATGCTGCCAAGATGAAGTGGGTGGAGTCAATCGTGATAGGGCTGGAAGAACTAACCTAAACATCTTGACGAGGAGGTCGTCTCTTGGTCTCTGGAAAGATTACGAGGCATCTCTAGCTACTCAAACCCAGTCTACCGATGGTAGCAAAAGGCAGAAAACACGCGTTCACATCTTTGATGGCTCGCAGTTATATAGGGGTCTTGAACAGGAGACAGCATCCTCATAAGGCTCTCAGAATTTGTGCTTTTTTCAACCTCCACCACCACTACCCTGAGACAAATGCTACGCTGACAACTTGGCACTCCAAAAGCCTCCAGAAAAGATCAATTTCTTTCACACTGAAGTAATGCAGTGAGATTCTCAATACTACTCTGTTTATTTTCGACATCAAGACGGCCCCCAAATGAAGATGCAGGGTTTCCTTCAGCTTTTTTGCTTATGGTAACAGCTTATCCATATATCTGACAGCGAGGACCAATAAATCTCTTTGCTGACCACTGAATCCTGTACAGCGGCTTGAAGGATCAGGATCGCTTGGCCAGATCAAGCCCTATTCCCGTTTTTAGTAGCACAAGGTCCGGGCTCTGGTACGAGTTAAGCCTCATAAGCGCCAGCCTTATTTCAAAGCTTATGTGCGTCAAGGCAACCATGTCTACCCCCGATTGTTCCCGTTGGTCGTTGGTTGATCGAGGTCTGGGAGGATCTCAAGATTGTCGGCCGCTTGATCTTATCAGTTTCGTTGTTTGGCCCCCTGGCCCCCTAAATGGCCTGAAGACCGCAGGCCTTGCGTCTTGGTTGGGGGCCAGTTCTTAGCTGGCGGCAGGATTTGGAGCGCTTTGGTCATCATTCCTGGCGTAAGATGTTATTTTCAGCTTGGCCACCTGGCATGATAAGTTGCGAGTTGGGAAAGCGCTTATCCTACCTACCAAAAACGAACCTTTCGTATAGAGGCTTTGGTTGTACAGTTTCATGGCCGCAGGCTGACAGAAAAGCACGTTGAAGCCCCTGGCTCCATCCATGGTATGAGAAATACAGGTACATTGATGATAGAGAGAATCGACGCGAGCAGTGATTCGGATAAGACGAATGAGTGAATTCTATGTAAGATTAAATATGGTTTATAGATAGACGGCGATATGGGGACGACGCCTCAACTCCTGAATACGGCAAGTCGTCTCTTATGCCACAGGGCCGAAGAAGCTGAACTTTCCCTTGGGATCATACTTGTTCTTCAAATTCTTCAAACGCTCTTGTCGCCAGTTCTCCTTTCCATACCAGCTGATGGGATCTTCGTTGCCAAAAGCGTAGTTAACATAGACGCTCATATGGTACTGGCCAGAAGCTCTGTGGAGAATATGACGCAACTCATTGCCAACAGAGGCGGCCTTCTTGTCAAGCTCAGCATCCCCAGGTTTGTATGTGATCAAGGGAGCAGTGAGGATGTTCTCCTGACGGAAGGCGAAAGCAGCACTCTTGGCATTAGTGCCTCGGACGGCCTGGGTGGAGTAACCCTCAAACATGAAGATAGAAGTGTTGAAAGGAGTATCAGGCCCCGTCTCTTTGGCAAAGAGGTTCCATGCGGTCTTCATGGCGGAGACATTATACTCCTTAAGGTAGAGAGGGAAACGAGGGTTCACAAGACCATTCTTCTGGCATGGGACAGCATCGACATCGATTTGTGTCCATCTGGCAAGGTCACGGTAGTCTCCGAACTCAGGAGAGATGGCAATGGGGTTCAGATCGTGGAAAGGCTTGGAGATCTTGGGATCAATGCTCCTCACGCCTTCCTGGATGAGCCAGAAGAGAATGACAGGCTGCAGACGTTAACTTCAGACCAAAACAATCGATGAAGGATAGAAACTTACGTTTTCGGGGTCCGCAGTAGGGTCATGGACCCAGTAAGACCAGTTGATGACGCCCTCAGGTTGCTTTCGAAGAAGATGCTCATTGGCGGTATGATACAACTTCTCAACGTGCTCGCCACTGAAGACAAGTGTCTCGATGGCCCAGTCTCGGTGCTGGATCTCATACACCTTGGAAGTGATGGAAGTCACAATACCAAAGTTGTGACCAGCACCCTTAAGGGCCCACCAAAGATCGGACTTCTTATCGATGGTCTTGAACGATCCATCAGCCAAGACAATGTTGAGCGAGACCCACTGATCTGCGATGATACCGTGATGGCCTTGGAGCCAGCCATGTCCGCCACCAAGGCCTGGACCCATATAGCTGACGCATTCACATGTTCCGGTCACTGATAACGGTTAGCACGTCATCATCGGCAAGAAGAAAACATCAAAGCGTACCTGTTTGCTTGTTGGCAGCCCAAAGCGTGTCGGTGACTTCTTTGGACCTTGTACCGCCGCCAATTGTAACAGTCTTGCCGTCAGCAGCGACTTTGACCTTGTTCAGCTGGCTGAGATAAATCTCAATGCCATGGTCCATGCGACCCAAAGTGGTGATAGCTCCATGAGCAGTGTTGTAGGCGAGAAAAGGGAGGCTCTTGGAGTTGGCATATTTGACCTTGAGAAGTAATCATTAGCATTTTTCGTCAACGATTAGGTTCTAAACACTTACAGTCGTGGCGACGTCCTTTTCTGTGCCAGGAACAACAACAATGTTGACCCTGGGAGCATCCAGAACTGACCATCGAGTGGTGGCCTTTTCAAACTCGGCAGACCCAGGGCAGTAAATCTTAGCTGACTTAGATAACTTCTTACCAAGCTGGCTCAGGTCTTCAGAACATATCCCAATGGCATCGCTACGAGTAAAAGGAGTTGTCGCGCATGTGACTGCGGTACTCCAAGCCGCCAATGCAGCAAAGACTTTACTTGAGAAATGCATTATAAGAAACCACGTGCAAATGCAAGACACAGCTTGGACCCTTAGATCAAAGACCCCTTCTAGATAAAGGATCGACGAGGTCCTGGTGCATATTTAACCTGCCTGGTTCGCCTTTTTTTTCCTCTGTACCATCGGCCAACGTTACCCCGAAAATCCAATCCCTGACAAATTTCCCTAACTTCTTCCTACAGCCGAGGTTTGACAAGAAAAAGGGAAATTATTCCTAATATCCTTGTTAATGTCCATAGCCACCTTCTTTGTTCAGCATCCTGCATGTTAGTTCCTCCACCTTGTCGCAGGACAACGGAGATTCTGGTACGACCCGATCGAATATCTCAAAGTCATAGCGCGGAGATGGATCCATTTTAGTACCCGCGGAACAGGTACCGGCGTGGAAAATCCCTGACTTTTAGCTGAAACCCAGTATTTATTTCGGATCCTTATTCCCTGGGTTGCTGATCCCGAAGATGCAATTGTCCAATCGGGTTCCTGGACATGATCTGAGTGCAATCTTAGAGCCATCAGCATCGATTTGTGGGAGGCCTACCGAGGCTTCCGAACGCCAGTGGGTATTGGGACCTTTTGTCTTGTGAATTGCCCGAATGCTAAGAACAAAGAAGAAATGATCGTCAAGGGCTCATGGCGAGGTGTTGTCAGAAGTGGAAATCAGATCTGATATTTTAACAAAGTATCTCGAACATCTCCTCCCGATTGTCGAGGTAGCATTGACAGCGCCACTTCTGATTTAACTGAGATCTCATATGCATGTAACAACCAAAGGGGAATCCTTCAGCCAAATTAGTAGATTGAAGGAATATGGTTATTTCTCATTACGTGCGTGGCGTTCTCAGCCGTAACTTGCCGTATCACAGGCTGTACCATCCAACTCTTGGCGCGTCATTTTCTTCATGAGCTAGCCAGACTTTGCCCTGCTACTGCTTAGCGTCAGGTACGGCTCGGTCTCCAATATTCCCAGCTATCCCCGACCACCAGCCAACTGAATATTGCATGTCTAGCATGGCCAGGGGAGGCAAGAAACCCAAAGGCGTGCCTCAAATGACAAAAAAGAATTAGGTAAGTTTACTTTGGCTTAGCAAGCCATCAGAAAAGTTAATTTTGGCACCTTTGCCTGAGACTTCCTGGTTGCATGTGCAGACTAATCTCAGGGGTGCATATTCTGGGAAGCTTGTGATTCAGTGGAAACGAAAAATGCTATGTGCAATCAGGCCCCTACCAACTTACTTATGGGGCGAAGTGTCCAGGACCCAGGCCCATGGGTCGCTGATCTTTGATCTTTCTCTCTTCCTTCCTTTTGCTTCTGATACTTTTGTTGGTTCTGAAGATGTCGGACCCTGTCGTTGAAGGTTGGACGCTGTATGCGGTCGGCGTCGCTTCGACGATCCTCAGATTCTATGCTCGCATGAGAGTGGATGGTTGGAGGAGTCTCCAGGCTGAAGATTATCTCATGGCCATTTCGATTGTGAGTTCCCATCAAGCACTATGGACACTGGCTGGGTATTGACTTCATTAGGCTTTTTACACTATCCAGACAACTCTTGCATATAACATCGGAATCCTTGCCCATGGTCTCGCAAACAATGGAATAACAGATGCTCAGCGGGCGGCATTGTCACCTAGTGATCCAGAATATGACTTCAGGTTCGTCATTTCCTACCATCCATCTCCCGACAGGTTACTTACCGAAATGTCTAGGATAATTGGCTCCAAGATCCAGGTTGCCGGCTGGACCATATACTCCGCCCTTATTTGGTCCCTGAAGTTGTCCATGCTGTACTTCTACACTCGGCTGACGGTATGAAACCCCGAACTAATCACAAAGAAACTCATCTGACGTTGTCCAGACGGGACTTGGCCGACCTTATCGCATCCGGATATACGTGGGTTTCGGCCTTGTCATCGGCACTTTCATTGCGACTATGATAGCTATATTTGCTGGCTGTCAGCCATTCCACAAGTACTGGCAGATCAACCCAGATCCTGGCAGTGAGTATCACAGTCTTGATAGCACAGATGTCGTGCTGACCCTTCATTCTAGACTCGTGTCAACCAGCCATCTCGAAGCCAATTGTTTGGGTCTCATTTGCAGCCAACATCTCAACTGATATCTATCTTATCGCAATCCCTCTTCCTATGCTTTGGGGATCGAGCTTGAAAATGATCAAGAAGATCGCTTCTACGATCGTGCTTGGGGCCGGTATCTTTGTCCTCGTCTGCGCAACCTTGAAGAGTGTTTTCGTCCTCGTGGTACGTTCTCTGCTATATCGAATTTCTCCAATACTGTGACCTAACTTGTGCATGTAGGATCCCGTCCATGGAGCCGAGCTTGCTGGATCATGGGGCACTCGCGAAGCCTTCGTCGCCGTGATGACAACCAATCTCCCGATCCTCTTTCCGCTTTTCAGAGTCTGGCTCACGCCAATCTTCGGAAGTGTATTACGCTCCTCTCATAAGACATCCTATCAATATCCTTCCGGGTTTCAGACAATTGGCGGAGGAGGACGAAGCGGCAAAAGCAATGACCGGAGCCGACGAGGACCTCCGACCGCGAACCCCATATCAGCGAATATGTCATTCAATAATAGCGAAGAAAGGATCGTCAAGGCAGAAGCCCACCGCATGAATGACTTGACGGATTATAGCGCGTCCAAAGGGATTATCGTTTCGAATGTGGTTGAAGTAATTCATGAAGACAAGAAGGGCGGCAGTAGTAGGAGTAGAGAAGGCTCTGAAGGGTCGTGGTAGAGAGATGCTCAATAGCTGTGAATAGAAACGTTAATAACATACAGTATACCAAAAAAGCTTTATATGGCCTAGGGGACTCAGGACCTTGACCCTAAGCGATGAAAGTATTTAAGTAAATCTAGCCTAAGCTTAGGGGACTCTTTGCTAAGTTTATTTTGGTATCCTCTTTCCAAGTCTTGAGTTTTCTTGCTCCCTGAGGATAGCGTCGATTTACCAATGGGTTAAGTCACATTTGATAGCATTTGATTTCTTGTTTTCATCATCAAAGGTGGACTTCTTAAATTGTTTGTCTATCCTAGGATCACTGCAACAGATGACATATATTGAGTTTGACTAAGCCAACGACATTAGAACCATGTGATAAAGCTTCGCAACAACCAGGCCTGATACCGCAGTTACACAGTGCAATATCATCAGAGATCAATGCTTCCTTAACACTCCTTATCCCATGAGCGCCATGCGCCTTCAACCCTAAAGTTACCCGCCGGTTCCAACTCCCTAATGTGCTTGTAGTAGAGAAGACAAGTACCAGGGCTTCCGCCATCATGGGCGTAAGAACGGCATGTCGTACCGTCTCCAACAGCAGCGCATCCGGCCTTGCAAGCGGCCAAGTCGGTCTTCAGGCGCCGAGAGAAATGGCCGGGGTCATTCTTTCCCAAGATACCACACTGAGCACCGCTCGGGTGTGAAGATCCCGAGCCTGAGGCAGCGGCGGTAGCCTTGCACTTGGCCAGCTCAGACTCGAGAGCAGATTCGCGCACAAGGCAAGCTTCTTTGGCCGCATAATCTGTCTTCGTAAAAGGATCAGGCTCAACGAAGGGGTCGTCGATCTCAACCTTGGCCATGTAGGTGACGATGAATCTGAAGCGATCTTCTCCATCGGGCTTGGAGACAATGCATTTCAGGGAGGGGGGTGGTATGAGCAGACCTCGACACCAGCAGCCTGGCAGAGGGTAGCGCAGTCCTTGGCGGAGGCAATCCTCTCGCGAGTGGTGCCCGTGCGATACATGTTACACTTGTGCTCCACGACATAGTCGGTTGATCTGGGAGATGACCTGTGAGGCACCGAAAAGTGCAACCAGGCTGTATATGACGGAGACTTGCATATTGGTGGTTGGTGAGTATAAGCAAGTGGGAAAATTGGTAATAGAGGAAACTCGGAGAGACAAGTCGACTCAATGATTGGAATGATTGTGTGTTGATAAAAAAAAAAAATAGAATGTCGAATGTCGGGGAGTCCAAATACTTATACCCGGTTGGCCCTCTCATCACTGCCCTTTGTTTTCTTTTCAACTTACGGCTATGAGACAAAGATCCTCATTACCTCAACCTTACTATTACTTAAACAAGGGCCTTCATCTGTACCTGGCTTCAGCGAGACATAAGCGTGCAGATCTCTGTTGGTCTTCCCATGGCAATAACCTCGTAGTTGTGAGAGCTTGGAGTTTGTCTCCTAGTGGATTCTCAAAGCCTAGAGTTTATTCCTCAAGTTTCAGCCAATTCATGATGTCCCTGCTTTGATATCTGAGAGCGGCATCAAGTTCAGCTCATGATGATCTCTCGGCGCATACAGAATGAGACAAGGCAGTGAGGCGATTGGAGGAAGATGAATCGTACAAGTTTTCCTGTGTCACCGCTGAGTCTTGGATGCTTGCAAGGAGCCCTTTGCGTAAAAGATGAACGGGGGTTTAGGAAAGGGCCTCGGGGTAAAGAAAACGTCGGATCTTGACAAGGTATGCCAAAATAAACTCATTGGTGAACCTCCTAACCTATTAGTAACTTACCTAGATCTTTTTATTGGTCAAGATTGATGTTTCAAGTTTTCTGGCTCCCCGAGACGTCATATGGCCAGAGTGATATGGCCAAGCCCAATCTTACATGCATATTCCACATACCAGTTAGGATATTCTTGCTGCTTTCGGATTTTGCTGCAAGTCATCAGTTCTTGCACAATAGATATTCCAAGACTGAATACATAGAGTTCAAGGATTTCAGCCCCGTTGTAGATCACTGCATGGCTGACTAGATTGAGATTGCCGAGTCAGATGCGGCGAATCGGATGCCAGATCTGGAGACACGGGATTTGCGCGGGAGGACGATCAAAGACATGCATTTGGCCGTCGACTACTTACAAGTGGCGGAATGGGATACAATGCGCATTGGCCCGTCGGTCGCAGTCCAGCCGCAAGTTGGCTGACTTTTACGAGGTAATCAGGCATTGGTGAGTCCACATCCAGTTGTTGACCCAGCAGGCTAGATGTAGAGTTAAGACATGCCGCGAATGGAGGGGTATCTGGTAGCACCCCGGTTGTTTTGCTTACGGATATGCCGTAGACTTTCCTACAGCTTTGGTGACTCGCTCACCTTGACAAGAAAACTATGTACGTCTACTAAGCGCTCGTCGACAATGTTTGATGCATGCTGAGTTGCACAAGCGAGTATCACGTTAATTTGGTCCCTGATTGTAGACAAAGCTGCCCTCTCTGGCCAGATTCACGCGAGCTCTGATTTTCAAACCTGTAAAGAAGACCATAGGAGGTAAGCCCAGTTGTCAAGTCGACGATTACCAATTTCGTGATGGCCTGCAACTGAGATATATTGCTGACAAGAGACAGGCCTTATCGGGCATAGTCTTGAATCGTGAAAGCAACTGCTTGATCTCGGATGAAACCTTGACCATGTTACACCCAGCAGTGCTTGGGAAGGCTGCCCAGAACATGCCGATCACTTTATCTCATGGTCGACAATTACTCGATGGCTCCATGCCAGTTCCTCACGACATCCTGCTCCGAGGATCTCATCTGCATTTTATTCACACCTCGCAGAATATCAATGTGACTTCTGTTACACCAGAGCAGTCAACCAGCAGCGTTCAAGACTCTCGTGGATTCACAGCTCCGATGGCATGCGCAAGCTGAGTGTGAAGCGAGCACGCACTAACAAGGGTTTCAATTGAAGAAGAGAAACAAAATACATAATTATCTACGCTCATTTCTAGTGAGCAGGCAACGTTTCGCGACACGGCTTCTCTCATGACGAGGGCATGTTGCTCATCACACGTCGGCGGTAAAGGTCTGATGTGACTGTAAGAACTGGCGCGTGATGCAGTCGACGCGGGATGTAGTGAAACGCCCGAAGTGCCGAGGTTGCAAAAAGCATGCCTTGACACCGCAAGTTCTAAGTTTGCCGTTGTGTGGTGAAGCGCGTTGTCAGGACGGTGAGTTGTTCAGGTATGATCTGACCTCTCACCTCACCTCAGCTCACCTCGGCATGCAGGTGAGGACGCGCGGACTGCATAAAACCCTGATCCGAAGTTCGGAGTCAGAAGTGACCAATTGGACCAGAATTTATTGGCTGTCAATTCCATTAGTGTTCATTCCCCCAAATATAGTGGTTTTTTATCGTGTCCATTCCGTGGGGAGACAGAGTCTGTTCTCAAGAGGCTCTTTCATCCCGCGCGCTAGCATTGGTTATGCTGCTGCCTACAGGGACGGTACCTGAGTTGACCGCTCATTGAGGATCAGGGACCTAGCTTACCCCTGCTTCTTCAGCTCAACGACCTGCATAAGGGGACGGAATTAGGGGAAGTGCAGGTCATGGGACCTATCGCGTTGAGAGCCGCGACCATGAGGCTCATGCTGGCATGGATCAAAGTAGGTCACCTGGACATGTCGACTTTTTACTCTACCCCAAAGAACTTAACTCAACCCCACGATCCTTGGCTTGACCTTCAAGGTGTAGGTGGCCTGAGCCCTGAGCTTGTTTGAGAGGTATCCACTGTAGCTTTAGCTATCGCTCCACGATAAGAGGTCTTGATAAGCAGCAATGGTGCAAGTTTTTCTGCCGATGACGGCGTGTGCAGTGCTGATCAGATTCTGCGGCGTCTGTAGTGACAGCGCAGTGCTGCAGTGCTGCACAGTGAGGTTACAATATCAGGGCAGAATTTGAAACAGAGAAAATATGATGAAAATCTCTTTCATCATTCGCCACTAAAGAATTGACATGACAGGCAGCAAGATTTGGGATTGAATCAGGCGTCGAATGTGATAAGCTGATAAAAGCTAAACTATGGGGCACTTTAACGTCACAGGCCCCATAATCTTGGGGCCCTTTGACCTCACCAACAAAACAAAGCCGGTCTCACCGCGGATCCACGGCTCCCACTCCACTAAGTTTTTAGCCACCACCACCAGAAAAAAAGAAAACGACAAAATCAATTGAGCAAAGAGTCCACCGAACACGGGGGAACGTTCGAGTTTTCGCTGCCCGAATTTATTCCGGTCTCTCCCTCTCCTCTCCTTATCTTTTTATCGAAGAAACCACAAAACCCGGCGGTCAGCATCTGCATTTGAGCGGTGACCTCATTCCTCATAACAACAAAACCTCTCCTCCTCTTCACATTCACATTCACCTCTTCATACCAACCAACACCTCACTCCTCTCAACACCTAGATACCCTCTTCATTCGCATCTCTCTCCCTCTCTCATTCCTCCTTCACATACAATCACAATCACAACCGCCAAAATGACACAACGCCTAAAGCTCAACAGCAGCAACCTCTCCTCTATTGCGTCACAGCAGGGAGACCAAAAGGTCAAGGTCCCCTCCTACGACCGCAAGTCTCTCAAGGAGGGCATTGTCCACGTCGGAGTTGGTGGTTTCCACAGAGCGCATTTGGCCGTCTACGTAGACAACCTGCTCGAGAAGCACGGTGAGCGCGATTGGGCTATCTGCGGTATCGGCCTGCGACCCAACGATGCCGCCATGCGCGATGTCCTCAATGCCCAAGACCATCTCTACACAGTCATTGAGCGCTCCGCAAAGGGCAGCTTCGCCGATGTCGTCGGCAGCATCAACTCCTTCATTTTTGCCCCCGATGACCGTGAGGCTGTCATCGCAAAGATGGCTCATCCCGACACACGTATTGTTTCTCTCACTATTACTGAGAGTGGCTACTACTACAACGAGAACACCCATCAATTGAAGGACGATCACCCCGACATTCAGCACGATCTCAAGCCCGAGAACGACAACGCCCCCATTAGCACTTTCGGCTTCCTCTACGCCGCTCTGGCTAGACGTCACGCTGAGGGCCGCAAGCCCTTCACCGTCCTGTCATGCGATAACATGCAGAAGAACGGAACAATCACCCGCAACATGCTCACATCTTTCGCCAAGCTCCGCAACCCTGAGCTTGCCAAGTGGATCGACGAGGAGGGTGCTTTCCCCAATGCCATGGTTGATCGCATTACCCCCAGCACCTCTGAGAACGACATCAAGTCGCTCGCTGAGAACTTCGGCATCGAGGATGCTTGGCCCGTTGTCACCGAGCCTTTCATGCAGTGGGTTGTTGAGGACAAGTTCGCCGATGGCCGCCCTCCCTTCGAGAAGGTCGGTGTCCAGGTTGTCCATGACGTGCACGATGTCGAGCAGTTTGAGAAGCACAAGCTTCGTCTCCTCAACGCCAGTCACTCCGCCATGGCTTACCCCGGACAGCTTGCTGGCTTCAAGTACGTCCACGAGGTCATGGAGCACCCCATCTACCGCAAGTTTGTCTGGCAGATGATGCAGGAGGAGGTCAAGCCTCTTCTACCCGAGATCCCCGGCGTCGACATCGACCAGTACTGCAACACCCTCATGGAGCGATTCTCCAACCCCACCATCATGGATCAGATTCCCCGTGTCGCTCTCAACGCCTCCGGCAAGATCCCTCAGTTCATCATGCCCTCCATCGCCGAGAACATCTGGGTTACTGGCCCCTTCCGCCGCTTGTGTTTCGTCGCTGGTGCCTGGTTCATCTACATCAACGGAGTCGATGACAAGGGCAACACCTTCGAGGTTGACGATCCCATGCGCGAGAAGCTCCAAGCTCTGGCCAAAGAGGGCGGCAAGGATCCCCGCTCTATCCTCAGCGTCCGAGAGCTGTTCGGTGACGATTTGCGAGGCGACCAGCGCTTCCTGGACGAGGTGACCAAGGCCATGGAGCTCATCACCAAGGATGGTGTGATGGAGACCATCCCCAAGTATGTCAACTAAGGGATATCGGCGGCGTTACCTATCGACTTGTTCTGGGCAGGGAAAATTACAGCGAAGCGATGATGATGATCGGTTAATGAATGACTTTGGGATGGTGGGCTAGGGTTAGACGCGGGTTTGTATACCGTCCTAGAAGGCACACCTCAGATAGACATCAAGGGCAGATGCCCAAAAAGTTTTAATGATTATGCCATGATTTGATGACGATTCGTTCCCATCTCGCTGTGACACTGTTTGATGTATCCGCCGACGTATCCAAAGACTGATTCATGGTTACGAGGTCGTTGGAGAAGTGATTATCATAGTGTATAGCTTTTCGAGGTTGGCCAGCGCAAATCGATCCTCCATAAGAAGGCACCTGCCAGTGAGTCTGTGCAGTGTGTTTGTGAAGCATCAAGATGGGAGATGCTGTGTCGTCGTTTGAAATTCGCGCTTGCCTCAGATGACGAACTGCAGTCGCAGAACTTGACGAAACTAGAGCGAGAACACAAATTACCATCATTTCGTGTCTGAAATCGAGATATCATGCCAGAGTCTTATAAGACGTCTGCTTTTCTTGTGCTGTTGACCAAGCTGGCGTTGAATAGACTGAGGCGAACCTTCCAAGTGGACACTTCTGACGATGATACACGGGCCCAAGCATCAATGTATTTTGTGAGATAAACAGATATCATTAATGTCTTACATGGACACCAAGAACGAGTTCTTGGTTTGAGTCTTTGAGATGATATTTGAGAGCTTCCTTCGGTATGAGAAAATTATGAAATAAAATGAAGGATCCTACATCGCACCTGTACCTGTCATACACAAGTGTCGGGTGATAAGGCTCATGTTGCATAAAAGACGTGTGCGATTCACTCTGCACAACTTTACGTCACGGTTACAGCAAATGTCCTCATGCTCATTTTGTGGAACATTAATGTTCATTCATTCACTGGCACATCACCAAGAATCGGCAGAGACAAAGTTTATCATGAACGTGAATGCAAAGGTCGTAATTGCGTGAGACAAGTATATACATATTGTCAGTAAACCAAATAATCCGCATAAGAAAACGCGAATGGTTTATTCAAGAATTGAAATGTGAGTTCATAGCCCTGGTGAGACGCTCTCATAACTTGAAGTGAAAAAGATACATCAAAAGATCGCTGCCAGCTATCCCGAACCTAAGCATCCGTCCATGTCGGTGTTGACATTTAGTAAGGCTTGTCACCGATCCTATATCATGATTAGCGAGTGTTGCATCAATGGTAGAGAGTTATGAGAACTTACATGTTACCGGGCTTCTGGTAGCGGGCGACAACCCAAGAGGCACCGGAGCTGTCCTTGGCGACGGCCATACCGACCTTGGTGGTGGTCTTCCAGACGCACTGGGTGTAGTGACCGAAGGACATGTAGTTGGAGCCGGAGATGGCCTCGCCGTTGTACTGGCTCTTCTCGCTCAGGAAAGCCTCGACAGCGGAAGCGAAGGGGTTGGAGCCGCTGCCCATGTAGAGGTTCTCGCCATCCTCACCCTGAGAGTGCTGGAGGCTACCGAGCTGAGCAAGGTGATCGGCCCACTCCTGGGCACCGGAGGCAAGAGAGTCGTCCCAAGTGAGAGGCTCGTTGCCGACAGCCTTGCGGGCCTCGTTGTGGAGGTCGAGAGCCTTCTGCTGATCAGAGTCGAGGTTGGAAGATCCAGAGCCAGAGTTGGAGCTGGGCTGAGTGGCAGCAGGGGCCTCCTCTTGGGTGGTGGCGGGCTCCTCCTCCTGCTCGGGCTCGGGGGCAGCGACGTAGGTGGGCTGGGGAACAGGGTTCTTCTTGGGCTTCTTGACGACGACGGGGGCGGGCTGCGACTCCTGGACGGGGGCGGCGGCGGGCTGCTCGGGAACGTAGGTGGCCTGGGGAGCGTTGCCTCCAGCGGTCACGTAGTGAGTGACGTACTCATACTCGGTAACGACCTTGTAGTGCTTGTTGGAGTTGCCCCAGCTGCCGTGGGGAGCGGCCATGGCGCCAGCGGCCATCATGGAAACGATGAAGCTTGAGAAATGCATCTTGATTGAGAGTTTTGTTGTTGTTGTTGTTGGTTAACGTCACCGGGACTGGGCTGTAAAAATTGCTCGAGTTGCTTTAAAAAGAACGTGTTAAGGAGTGAAAGAATGTAGAAATGATCCTTCAAGGATGAATGAGTGGTTTGCCTGTTAAGGAATGAGTGACAAGACTGATTGAGTCTGGAGAGGAAAAGAAACAGAAGATGGGGGGACGGGAATCAAGGTTATAATATAGTTGTACGGCAGACAGCCAGTGTCATGATCCCATTGGATGAGACATGTCAATGATCCCGACAGTTGGTGTGGTGCCATGTGAAAAACGAAATTCGATGTGCAAGCCTGGGCCCTGGGCCTTGCAGGGACAGCAGGCAACGTCGAATTGATTGAAAGAGCGGAGTTCTGTGTTTCAAAGGGATGATGCTCCGATGGGCTGCTCGATCCAGGGGTAGACAGACTAAACTAGCTAGACTAGACCAGGGGTAAAAAGAAAACCGTTGATGGCCTCAGCTTGCCGAACCAATCAATACGGAGGTCTCGCAGCTGACACCCGAGTCTCCGGATGGGAAGCTCGGGTTGAGTGTGGGGAGGGATGCCACACTGAAACCCCTCATACCAGTCCTGCAATTCTAAATCCTTACCCAGATCTTGCCTGCGTGTTTCGCCTTGACGCGGCAATCAGCCAGCAAAGAGACGAGATGACATGCCGGGGCTTGTCCTTGTTCTTGGACCAGGGACCGAACATGGCATGCCGGCGCGGTATTTTGACGCCACTACCTAGACGAGGGCGGCAAAAGGTTCGTACCAATTCGCCCTTGGCCACGGGGGATGGGATGGGGGAATACGAACGGTACGTGCAGCGCTTTAGTGCATTCTTTGTGATGATGATGAGCGTCAAGGTGCACAAAGCGCATCTAAGACAGAGTGAGCATTAGTGTCGTCCAGTCTCGTCGCACAGACATGGGCTATCCTCATCACCCCCGGGTTTTCTGTAATCACGGGCGACGCCTCCCAATATAAAATAAAGTTACAAGTTCGTAATGTGATCCCCGAGTACAGGGATCTGCCGACCAGGGCCAGGATGTTTTCAAGATTGATCGAAATCAGCCTTGAAAATTGGCAGTGATGCAAAACACCCTGCCAAAGACCCCAACAATTCTCCTCACTCACTCAATCACTTACGTTATTATTCTCCTTCCTTCCATATGCAAGTGAGAAAAGGGGCCGAGACGACCGGTCGTGTTTTGTCAAGCTTAAAAAGTTTGCTAGCTTTTTCTTGACTCGTTTGTTCCGTTGCCTCTGTAACAGGCTAACTGCAGCTACTGCAAGGGACAGATGCACTATATCATTGGTCCACGATGGCTGGCACTCCGCCAAACTTGCAATACATGCCACTGTCCGCTCAGTAGAATGTCATCGAACGTGGCCCAAGACCAGCAAAAGAGCAAAAGGGGGTTTCAACGAGAACAACAAACTCCTCATACAATGGATCCCTTTTGCTTTAGCTGTTGAGCATGTTTTGTTGAAACAGCCATCGGTGTTTTGAGTCTTCTTTGTCGGACCTCGCGGGTACAGACCGTCATCGAAACAACGCCACAGCGCTTCTCCCTGACGAGAGCCCAATCACCCGCAAGCGCCCTTTGTTTCTCACCGTACGCCAGGCGGTCGATCATAGCAAATGCACGCCTCGTGTGCCCTCCCCGACGTTTTTCGCGCAGGTCTCACAGAAGGTCAGTCACCAGTGAGTGAACGACTGCAGTGATCGGCGAAAGGAAATCTCTCGTCTGCCGGTGCTAAAGAATGTTCCTGATGATCGGAAGCTGGCACTGGCACTTGAGGTTGCATCTGCCCAAATGATCCGCTTTGGATGGACGTGCATTTCATGGCAGACTAACGTTAGCCGGTCCGTGTTCAAGAAATTCTGCCCTGCAGGCACAGGGGCCCTGAGAAGGCTTATTTCCGATAGGATTCTGGATGACTACGATTCGTCTCGCATTGATATTTGATCATTTCCGAGCCTTGGAACCGGAAACTGGGATCGTGGCTTGTCAAATTTCACTGTAACAATGAAGTTTCAGCTCCCTCATCCACTGATTCCTCCGCAAGACATGATTGTTTATCCTTCTGGCCTCTGATCGGGTGGCTTTGTTTCCATGCTGCATGCTGCACTGTGTGCTGTGCTGTGCAAGAACTTAGGTGGCGAGCGGGGAATGCCAAGTGGGCTACGCGTAAGCAGACCGACTTTGATGAAACAAGCAGCGACTCATTCAAAGAGACGGTTCTTTGAAGATATTTTCAGACGCTGTGTATCGTATCTTGGGTCACATGAAAGACGATCTACACAAAGCTAGAAAGCTACCAAAGCGCTGTCCGTATGCACTAATGACAGAAATAATGGACAGGTCTGGGCTCTTTTACGCACGAACCAGCAATCTTAAACTTCCCGTATTCCTCTGAAACCGCCACATCAGCTGCCTTCCTAACGAGGCCATGGCTTGCGACTATTGCTTTGTCAGATTGATTAATTTCTGCTGACGCCTCACCTTGCCAGATCCTTGTAGCACGGCATTCATTCATCACTATACGACGCTTACAGGGTAAACAACTCTCATGGGGAAGTTTCGCCGTGAATATGCGCGTATAGCTGCGATGCCAGGTCTACGGTCTGAAGAGTAGTTCATGCGACATGTGAAGTTCCACGATTAATGGCGTGGGTTATCACCTGCGAAACTGTTGAGTTGTCAACAAGAAACAAAGAAACATAATAGTTTGTCTCAAAGATTCAACAAGATGCTATACGCTTACAGGCATCAGTAGCAGTTCACTCTGGTCCAAACATGGTTGTCAAGAGGTATTCAGGGTAAGTCAGTAACGTATTCACAGCCAGCGTCTAATATCAAAGTTGCAATGCAATGAGAATATTAAATGATTCTAAAACTTTCAATAATCAAGTTGAACGATCCGTCTTGAATTGAAAACTGACATGACCTTATTAGCAGCAGTCCATGCATCCATTTCTGAACCTTAAGATCACAAGATTGAATGGTCATACTTTGAACAAGCATATTGCACGCCTAACGCTGCCCATAAACTTCCAAGTCCACACGCAATCGCCAACACGCTGGCAAGTATTAAATTTATCTTCCCCTTCATGGCATGGTAGTTGTGAATGATTTCAAACATTGCTGGCTCGGGATGCAGCGAGAGCGACGATGTTGCTACACTAACTGATCTGGCCTTATCAAAGCGTGGAAAGGCACTTATCTGTTAGGCTACCAACGAAAACCTTATCGATAAGCTCAGCGGTAAGAGCAACCCCGCTGTTGTTGATTATTTTGCGAACCTCATCATTGGCCAATTACTCATACCGCAATCAGTATAAGTAAGCCCTCTGCGTCATGATTACGCCGATACCTCCAATAAGGTTGAAGTTATCTTGCATTTACTGAAGACTTACAAAGCTCATGTCAGCGAAAGTTGTGTCGTGATCCCTGAATATGCACTTAGAGGCTATACGAGCCAGCCAATGTCGCATTTGTCGCTGACAACCGTGAGCAATTTATCGTAGGCGTTTGAGCTTCCCAAGATATGCTGTCCTGTCGGTTCCTCATCACGTATCAGGCACCATTGCGTCCTTCTGTCTCACGTATTACATCAATCCACTGCCTAAAAGTTACAAATTTCTCGTTTTGTAAGCCAAGACGCTTCTTGTCAAGTTCCGTTCCATCCGGTTTCAAAATGAACCCTCAGGCGGTGGAATCTCCCTTGTCACAGTCGGCGACATTCCTCGTTCTCTCGGCAACAGACAACCCGGATGCCAACAAAACAATCCGATCAACATTGTCTAGCATTGCAGACATTACTAAGAACATCTCAATTCGCCACCAAACCGCTAATCTCTCATGTACTGTTGGCATTGGAAGCTCGGCATGGGACCGATTGACCAAACTCCCTCGGCCTAAAGAGCTACATCCCTTCAAAGAGTTCAAGGGATCAAAGCATACTGCTGTGTCGACGCCAGGTGATATCTTCTTCCATATTCGCTCTGAGAGAAGAGATATGGCCTTTGAATTTGAGAGACAACTTATGGATAGACTGGGTGATGCCGTCAAGCTTGAAGATGAGACAGTTGGTTTTAGGTATTTTGATACACGCGACGTCCTTGGATTTGTCGATGGAACTGCCAATCCAGTCGGCCCCGATGTCAGGGACTCGGTGCTTATCACTGCACAAGATGACTCGGCTGCTGTAGGCGGCAGCTATGTCGTGGTGCAGAAATATCTTCACGATCTCAAAGCATGGAAGACTCTCAAGACAGAACAGCAAGAAGACATCATTGGGCGCACGAAGCTGGACAATATCGAGCTTGATGATGCGGAAGAAGGGCAACAGCAGTCCCATAAGAGTCTTGCTACGATTGAAAACGAGGGAGGAAGCGAGCATGATATTCTACGTGATAATATGCCCTTCGGATCTCCAGCTCAGGGTGAGTTTGGCACATATTTTATCGGGTACTCGAAGAAACTTTGGGTCATTGAGAAGATGCTGGAGCGCATGTTTGTCGGTGTTCCGCCTGGGATGCATGATCGGATTCTCAACTATTCGAAGGCAGTTACAGGCTCGACATTTTTTGTACCATCGGCCGATTTTCTTGCTGGACTTGGCGATGATTAGTAGATGAGCTTTGATGTCTTCAGAGAGATAGCGGAAATACCAATAAGGATAAATCGACCATAAATTAGTGAGTAGTTTGTGAGAGACGCATAGATTATGCTGTTCAACCCCTGCCCCAGCCTCATTATAATCATAGATTTCCTGTGCCACATGTTTACTGTACAGTAAACGCACCCTCAGTAGCTATCTCGGCCAATTAAATGTCACATTCGGTGCTGATACGGGCCGATCAGATCGACCTTCCCACCACGTCAATAGCGTATATAGCGTATTTGGTGATGTAATGTCAGACAGATCCCTCGCAATTTCGCTCACAATTACTTCGAAACCACGGCGCGTTTGCAATCTTTGCTCATTACCAAATACTTTGCGACCAAATCGTACGATGTCTAATGCCGGAATCACGAAGAATCCACGCCCGAAGCGGAAGAACCGACCTCGGCCTTTGCCGCCCGATGTCACGGCTAGGAACCTGGCTATCGAGAAACAACGCCGAGGTGAACTAAAAGAAGATTTTCTGGTGAGACAGCCTGTGATAGAAATCTCAAGATATCATTCAGTAACCTTGTTGTGGCACTTGATTAGGAACTGGCGCGCCTGCTGCCCGACCTTGCCAATACTCGGCGACTTACAAAGGTTCTCATCGTAAACAAGAGCATAGAGCATGTGCGACAACAACGCGAGCTTTCCATAGCAGCGGCAAGTGACATGCAAGAAGTTATGGACCAGAACCATCAGCTTGTCGCTGAGGTAAATGCTTTGCGTGCTCAGATTGGAGGACCATCTATGCCTCAAGCCCAGGTCAAGCCCATGACCCAAGCTATGGCCCAACTGGCTAAAACAAAGAACCACGTCTTTGGGACTTTTCCTGCAGGCTTTGGAGATAACTGGGCAGAAGAATACTCCCAGGTCCAACATGAGACAACACGGGAAGGGGACTTCTCGGCCGATAATTCTTATGCACCCCCTGCCCCGCAAACAGATGTCAATATTACACCAGACACCATGCAAAGCAGCCTAGACACTACTCCAGGATCTGCGCCTATGTCAGCATACCAGGAACCGCAAAGGAACTTCAACTTGTGCCTGAATACAGCGGCCGAGCCTAGCTTTCCTTTCCCAGATCTTCTGGGCCTCGGTCATTCTTATTTGGATGATCCTTTAATGGCGAGTTCCTGGACACAGGGAGTTGTTGATGAGGATTCGGCTTGGGTTGGTGGTCTCACTGAAAGCGATGTTTTATCTTTTCTTCACAATAGTGTAGGGGATAATGAGATACAGAGTTGTATTTAATGAGAGATTACTATCGGCACGGAGAAAAAGGAAATGATAATCCTCAGAACTGGTTTAAAGCTTCTTCGATTGCATCTCGACTCTGCAGCTCGTTTGCCTTGAATGCCTCCAGAGCTTCGTCAAGCCCCCTCTGAGTAACAGTGTCAGCAGCGATGGCCTCGGTCAGTGCGGCCCCGTTGTCTGCCAGATAGTCGATATCAAGTGCTGGAAGTCCAGACCAGTCGGGGCCAGCAAGGGGATCAACCTCTGATAGATGGGTAATTCGCTGTGATGGGGTACCGGTCTTCATGTGAGAATCACTGCCAGGTGGTGGGCTTGCTTCAGCATCCAGTAGCGAGAGTTGGAGGAGGATATCCTCAGGAATAGTGGCGTGATCACAACCGAGTTCAGCCATGGCCATTGCCTCACGAGCGGATATGAAGCTGGAAAGAAAAGTCAGTACCAAGGTTTCTCACTCTCCAGAATTCTGCTACCTACCTTGCTGGCTTGAGTAGTGGCTGCGTCTTACCAGTCTCTTCTCGAAGGCGCTTGTAGATGTGCTGGATTTGTACGATTCTGGGTGACATAGGATGATCGAGAGCCGGGTCTTCAGCATTGGGCCACTGCTCTCGGTCGGTATGATACCAAGGGACTATGAGGATGTGAGCATATGGAAATAGTCACATACACAAGACAGGACCTCACAGTTGTAGTAGGGGCTAATAGACAACGTCTCTGCCTGGCTGGCAGCAATGGCCTGAGAGACAGAAAATAGAGAAGTTCCCAGCGTGCGGATCCCTTCTCTGAGTAGAATCGGACTGGCGTTGAG
Source organism: Fusarium nygamai (assembly GCA_001262555.1). Taxonomy (NCBI): domain Eukaryota; kingdom Fungi; phylum Ascomycota; class Sordariomycetes; order Hypocreales; family Nectriaceae; genus Fusarium; species Fusarium nygamai. Next base: position 1,102,173 of record LBNR01000009.1, on the reverse strand, counting down.
AGCAGGACCTGTGCACGGAATCTTGATACAAACCCGATCTTTCGAGATACCAAGCTTCTCGAACTCGCTTGCATAGGATCGGGCCTGGGCCACAACTTTTCTTGTGTCGTATGCGTGGAAAGCTGAGGTTTGAAGCAACACTCGCCCCTGGATGTTCTCTATGTTTTTGGCGCACAACAGGGCACTCTACAAATGATGATGTAAATAAGTGGCTAAAAGATAGATAAAGTGACTTACCATGCGATCAAGGATTATCTCCCATCCTTCGTCTTTGCCTTCTTCGACAGTTTTCAAGAATAGTTCCCGGTTCTCGGGAGAGATCATTTGCTCATAGACCAAACGCTGATTGCTCGTCTGATCATGTGGTTTGAAAGACAGAAATCTTTTCGCCTCTGCTGGATCCATGCAGTCAATGTCGATCTTGACTATCAAATAATTCAGTACGACTAATGACGATAGAGAAGAGGAAGGGTTGCCATACCTTGCTCCTGGAGCTTGTCAAGCCAGGTGACTTTACTCATGGTGAATGGCTGCTGTCTGGAGAGCACAGAGGCTGTAAGATAGAAATGATTTAGAGAATCCGTAGAATAGGAATAAGAAAAGGAATGGCCTTATTTATAGTTGACTGGGACCATTTAACGATGATGGAAAGTCCCCATGGACAAGACAGCGGAAGACTTCGTTGTGAGTAATGGGTGAGACGCTAATGCATGAACTGTACAGTTACTTACACCCTCGGAGGCATCAAGAAGGTTGTGTAATGGGGAGTACTGTACAGTAACCCAGCTATTCCAAGGACCGCAAACTTTCCAGCTACCTCGTGCATGTGGCGACTGTACAGCTATGGTCATTATGTGTCTCCTTTTGTCATCTCTGATATGGATTAAAAAGATGAATTACATGATGAGTGTTAGGGTATTGCCTCTGTGCAAAATACTACAATGCACTTCTCACGAGATGTACACGATGGAAGTTTTGACTGATCATCATCAGGCGGATTATCAGTGGATGGCCAGTATATTGAGAAGGTTCGCCTTGTGCTTATCATTTGAAAGCTTTATAGGAATCAAATCGTCTGAGAAGCTGGTTGGGACTAAACTGTACTGCTAATTCTTAGGGATCTCTAGAAGACACTGATCCCGCCATCTACAAGGATATCTGCGCCTGTGATGTAACTACCTGCTTTGCTCGCGAGCAAGACAACAGCGCCCGTGAGCTCCTCCGGATTTCCCATGCGGCCATATGGAGTTCTCTTGGCCCAAATAGTTCTATGCTCGGCCAACCCGTCTCCCTCGTTCAGAATAGTGTCCATGTACCCAGGACTGATACTATTGACACGGATACCGTGTACTGCCCACTCTGCGGCAAGTGAACTTTTCATAGAGATGACGGCCGCCTTGGCCGCGTTATAATGGACTTGAGGTTGGGGAAAGTTGACTATATGGGCCGATATGCTTGCCATCAGGATGATTGAGCCACCGGTTCCCCCGCTTGCGATACGCCTTGCAACAGCTTGTGCGACCAGAAATGAGCCCGTAGTATTGATATCAAACATAGTCTTGAATTGCTGTGGAGTGATGTCCAAAGCATGCGCAGCAAAGGCGATGCCTGCAAAGCAGAGGCAGATGTTAATGGGACCAATGGCTTGCTCCGCGTTGGCAACGGCGGCTTCAACGGACTCGGGATCTGTCACATCAACCTTGGTAAATGCGATCTTCGCCTCAGGGAAGTCGTTTTGAAGACTGGTGACTATGGTTTGCCCAGCATCAGGATGCAGGTCAAAGATAGCCAGTCCCTGCAGTCCGTGTTCAAGCAGAGCTCGACAGGCGACAGAACCGATATCGCCAGCGCCCCCAGTCACAATAGCATTGCCTGTAACCCCGAATCGAGCTCGTGCTCGATCAAGAGATGTGGAAATGGAGGAATCATCCTTTGGAGGAGATGTTTTGGACTTTCTTGAGCCGTCACTCAATTGCATTGACGGAGGAGCGCGAAACTTGAGCTCAGATCTGGCGATGGACATTTTGACCAAGTAATGAGGGGTAGTACAGTGAAACGATCGATACAAACAAGGATGATGAATGAACTGGAACTTTACTATCAATGAGAAATACAGAGGAAACGCAGTGTTCAAATGTCTTTTGAATGAGGTTCTAAATTAGACATTCATATATTAATGATTACTCCAACCCAGTCTCGAATGAGCTTCTCACTTGGCGTCGTAAGCTGCTGCTACTGTACAGTAATGCGCTGATCACTGGGGCTTGTCGGCTTCCCAACCAATGAATATGGCCGTGTGCTTGTTACTGTACAGTAACTGCATTAGTGCTCACAACCTGATCAATCACCCCGGGAGAGGCCAGCGAATTGCAGGAAGCGTTTGCCAACATGTTGCAGGTGCGAAGATAAGCAGTTTTGGCCAGTATTGATAGCAAGTTTGAAGACGGAAGCAAATGGTATATGACTGCAAATGAAATGTTTATTGTTTCTCCGATGCCATTTGGGTTATCGGATATGAAGTAGCTATCGGTTCCTAGCCTCCATCTATTTGACGAGCTCCCACTCCTCACCAAAGCCATCAGTCTTCATAACAGTAGCACTTTTAAGGTCGCCAGCTTCTCCCTGGGCAAGATACATGTTCTTCAAGTCACTGTAGTACATGCGGCAACTATGTCCACTGAGGACGACCTCGCCGTTGTCGTTGACGCTGACATACTTTTGAGCAGAGCCTCCAACTGCACTAACGGAGATGTAGTCCTTGCCGATGATGACAGTCCTGTTTCTGTCACTATCACGCTCTCCGTCCAGACGGAAAGTGAAGCGAGTGCGTCCCTGCTTCGTCGCATAGACCAAACCACCCTTTTCAAGCCAGTAAAGCTCTGGGCTAGACTTGGACCGAATGTAGTAGCTGCAGTACATTAGACATAAAAGCCTTCGAAGAATGCCTTGAAGGAACTTACGAATCACCACTAAGGACGCTGACTCTTGGAGGTTGAGCGAAGTTGGAGATGATACGACCATCTCGATCATTCAGCAAAGTGTATATGATCTTGTTTAAGAATGAAGGAGCCAGGTCCCACGCCTGAGCGCCGCTGCCCCAAGAGTAGAAATCAGGGCCGAGACGCTTGACATGCTCGGGATCCTTGGTAGAGGCCTCGCGCCACCACTCATCGATGGTCTCAGCGTCAGGGGCTGTAAGAAGGTACCGATAGTTGGGCTCGGAAGTTTGCTAAGAGAAGGTCAGGATGCTGGTCCCCTAATGACTGCTGAAGTTTGGAGACGTACCCATTTGAGGAAAGCGTAGTAGACCATGATGGGCTTTGGAAGGCGATTGAAATCAAGAAAAGCTTGAAAGCGTTTGAGTGCTTTGATGAGACGAGTGCTGAACTTTGGATGAAGAGATTCTTCAAAGCGTTCTCAATACCATGCTTTATACGCAGCTCCTGATCAGACACCGACCTTTACGCTCGGACAAGACACAGACTTCACTCGATTCAAGCGTGCATGCTAGATGGTCATATCCATCGGATCATGTCCTTTACAGAATTGACGTCCTCTCAATTTCCTCTTTCTTAGACATTTCGTTGTCATTTCCTAGCGCTTACAGATGTCTCAAATGGTTCAAAACCAGTCTTGTCTCAATATTTACCAACTAGGAATCTCCGCATTGAAGAAGGCTGGCTGAAGAATTCCAGAAAGCCTGCCGAAATGAACATATTCCAAGGATATTGAGACAGTAGTTCATCGGAAGGGTTCAGTCGGTATTTGCCTGGTAAATGCCGACGTCAATCCGAGACAGAACTGAAAATCCCATCTCAAATGGGATAGTAAAGACACGGGATGCTGTATCTGTCTGACAGCTTCATTGATCTGCGTCACATGCCGGTTCGTTGCAAAAGCATAGCGAGATGCGGGCACATTCCTCATGTAGATGCACCCGAAGGTTGGTGATGATGACGAAATCACAGAGTCAGTCTCAGCCCTCTCATTTGCACAGACTTGAATGCATATGATGTCGCAATTTGGCCAATGAAGATATTAAAGGTCTGCAGTGTCTAAGAAGATCCCTGCACAAGCATCTCAGCTGAGGCCGCTATCATGCAAGGACGGACACGGCCAGAAGCAGCCTGACTAAGTTTGATGGCAGCTGCATAAGAGAGAATCGGGAAACAAAATAAGGAATACAATTGGATCAAGCAAATATATGATCTACGGAGACCTCAGAGACTAACTTTGGCAAAACGGCCTCTTCTACAAGTTAGGGATGGCCTGTCTCAGGTAAAATCCCTTCCGCCGACACGCCCGATGGCCCGTTCCGGGCTCGGTGCTGATCGTCTGCAAATCCAAACCTTGAGACATACTAAAGGGAGGCCTAAAATCTATATCTGCGCGTTGCGGTAACAGTAGTAAGACAAAAGTTCACACAGAACGGCAAGGGATCGGTCAAGACATTTAGCTGAAGGCCTCGTATTTGACACCTTTTCCAGCAATATGACTATCTTTTCCCAAAAGCAAGTTCAAATAGTGAGCAGAGGCTGTAAAGGTCTCCAAAGAAGCAATTCTGGCTTCCGTAGGGATGGAAGGCAAGCTTTTTGGCAGTCAAAAGCGAGACATTATTTGTGATAGTGGCCTATGAGGCTATGAGCTCATATTCGCATGCTCCGACTCCCCGGTATCATTGTCAGAGTCTCAAGATTGGCATCACATGACGATCCTCCCTCGTACCAAAAACAGCTTTGGTAGGGTCAGAATATTGTTTTCGGAAGAAAAGTCTCAACATTCCGTGTTCTAGTAGACAAGACGCAGCCAGTTGACTATCGAAGAGAAGGTAGCCATCAAGGCAATCCTAAGGATAACAGAATGGCTGAGACTACTGAGTAAGGGGGCGAGTATAATCTAACAGTATACTGAGTATTCTTCTAAGATGTGCTAGACTTATCGAAGTACTTACCCACTTGCGAATACACCCCTAAGCTTTTCTCCCTCAAGTAATATCGTTTGCTGAGATTTAGCTAAGAGCGTGATCCTAGTGGGACTAAGGTTTGTAATGACAGGAAGATCTGTGGGGATTTAGAATCCAGGTTACGATAGTTTCATCCCCGCATCTCAAGAATGTAATTGAGAGACAATCCCTGCTCAGAAGGGACAGTTGTAGATCACCACCAGCCACCGACCGGCACAAGTGGGACGAATGCCCCCTTCTGAATCAAACCCCAATAGCAAGTAAAAAAACGAATTCCGGCCGGAGCAGCGACATCCGAGAATTAACGGCCGTTCACAAACGCCAAAGATTTCCAGCCGTGGCGCTGGTGGGAAGGAACATACGACTGCCAAGGTATCAAGCCGTCAACAAACTAAGAGACGTGGATGATGGATCCAAGTAAAGACTGAAAGCAAAAATTGGAGAGGGAATTTGTAGATAAAAGAGGACTTCATTCGCAATCCAAGTTCGTAACCACTCCTCATCTCCCCATCCTCCTTCACCTTTCTCTTTCCTCTTTCAACCATGCATGAATCCTGGAAGACCATCCTCGCGCTCTCCAGCTTTGCGCTGACCAGCACAGCAAAGGACGTTCCGTTCGATGCTCGTCTTATGGTTCAGCAAGCTGGATTGCCTTCCGTGCTCAGCAATGGCTCTGGCCCGCCTCCCCAGCTTGACATTCCAAGCACTCGTCCAGCTCGGTCCATCGACCTGAACCAGATTGTGCCCGTCCAAGATGCTTCTGGTAACAGCCGTTGCTGTCCCATTGGAACTGTCAACGATGGCACTGGCTGTGTTTTCCCTCACTCATCTGTCTGCCCTGAGGGTACTCGTCTTGAGGGAAACACTTGCATTAGCGAGAAGCCACCCAAGTGCCCTGATGGTCTGATCTACAATGGTCGCAACTGTATCGGCACCGCACCTAGCTGTCCTCCTGGTAGCCGATTCAACGGCGAGTCCTGCGAGTCTGAGGCCGAACCACGTTGTAACCCTGGGTTCATATACCAGGACGGCAACTGTGTCTCCCCTTCTGAAGCTGGATGCCCTCCAGGATTCACCCTCAAGAACCGTCTTTGTACTTCAAGCAGCAAGCCTCAGTGCCCTTCCCCCTTCAAGTACGAGGATGGTAGCTGTGTTGATTCTAAGCCGCCGTCTTGCCCTCCCGGCAGTAAGCTCGCCGACGGCAATTGTATTGGCGAAGCCCCTCCGTCGTGCCCTCCCGGCTATGTTATCAACAAGGGAGTATGCACCCACGAGTCTAAGCCGAGATGTCCCCCTGGATCCAGCTTTGATGGCACTGCTTGTGTCTCCGAGAAGCCTCCCTCTTGTGAGCCAGGCTTCTTCAATGGCAAGGTCTGTGAAGACAAGCCGTCTTGCCCTCCTGGATTCAACCTCGAAGGGAGAGTTTGCATCTCCGAAAGCAAGGCTTCCTGCCCTGGCGGAACCTACATCGTCTCCGACAAGACTAGCGGAAAGTCGGCCTGCTGCTACAAGAACTTTGACTTCAACGGAGACACCTGCTTCAAGTCTGTTGACCATGAGGATGACTGTCCTCCTGGCACTCACTATGACAAGGGTCGCTGCTGGGTTAGTCCCACTGAAGAGCCCAGCTGCCCTACCGGCGGAAAGTGGAACGGAAAGACTTGTATCGTTCAGTCTGTCCCTCAGTGCCGCGCTGGACAGTACACCAACGGACGATGCATCATCTCTGAGAGCCCTCGTTGCCGCCCTGGTGCTGTTTTCAATGGAGAGAACTGTGTCCTCGAGGACCGCGCGGCTTGCCCTCCCGGAAGTGTTCTCAGCGGCAAGAAGTGTATCTCTAGCACCCCTCCCGTCTGTGAGCCTGGCCACACTCTGACCGGAGATTACTGTATTTCAGAGGAGCGCCCTCAGTGTCCCCGCGGATCCACCGTTGTTGGCCGATACTGCAAGTACCCTGATCTTCCTGTCTGTGAGCGTGGCACCAACCACCATGATGACGACTGCACTTCTTCCATCACCCCCGAATGCCCTACCGGAAGCTCTTTCAACGGAGTTAACTGTATCTCAAACGATCGTCCTATTTGCCGCCCTGGCTACATCTTCAACGGCGCTACCTGTGTCTCGGAGAAAGATGTCCCTGCTTGCCCCAACAACATGCAATTCGATGGCACCAATTGTGTTTCTAAGGAGCGACCTATCTGTGACCCTGGAAAGTCCTTCGATGGCGGTGCTTGTGTCGATCACTCTGACCCTCAATGCCGACCTGGTCTTGTCTTCGACGGCACCAGCTGTGTATCCAAGGAGCCTCCCCGCTGCGAGCCTGGTACCAGCTGGAACGGAAGCAAGTGTACTTCTGAGAAGAACCCTGGCTGTGCTCCCGGCATGAAGTACAACTCGGAAACTGAGACTTGCGACTCATCTCTCAAGCCCCGTTGCCCTACTGGTACTGAGCTCAGAGATGATGTCTGTGTCTCGGTCACTCCTCCTCAATGCGCTAGTGGCACCACCAGAAAGGGGGGCAAGTGTGTCTCTGTTGAACCCCCCCGTTGCCCTCGTGGTCTTACTCCCAGCGGTGGCCTTTGCATCTCCGCCAAGGTACCTGAGTGTGGCGAGGGCACTATCTTCGATGGCAAGCGATGTGTTATTGGCAAGACCGACGAGTGTTATACTCTTCACACTTGCCCTCCTGTCGGTGCTCCTGGCCTCCCTGCTGTGGGCGGTCGCTAAACCTATTTCCTAAAAGTCTGAATCCCCCATATGTATTAGTAGTACGAGCCTCAACTCGCAAATTGGCAACTTTCATTTTCTCAATCTCTCTCTGTTTATCCTGGTGAATTCTATTCTTTTTCAATCCAAGTTAACGTGAGATACCTGAAAAGCTAGCCGTCCCAGTGATGTGAATTTCCTAGATTCGTAGCCCTAGTGAGTGTAGAGTTATATCAGAGTCTGTTATTATGAACCTACTCCAGTTAGTTTAGACTGTCCATTGATTTTCCCATATTCACGATGGTAAGCCTGGGCCACACTAAATGCATATTCAACGGGGTCTCCTAAGGGTCAACTTTAAATATCGGTAGTATTGATTTTCACTATTGATATATTCTATCCAAATTTCCTCCAAGGTGAACCCTTTGCATTTAAGCACCGTTACCGTTGTAGGCAACGCTGTTAGGAGAGCCGCTGAGAGTACCAGTGATTCTGCCAGTAGTGGCAAGAGACTTGATGCGGTTGGTAACGGAGGCAGGGGTGGAGAGACCCTCAAGAACCTGGAGGTACAGAGCAAGACCGGCGACGTGAGGGCAGGCCATGGAGGTACCGCTGATGGTGTTGGTAGCAGAGTTAGAGCCGATCCAGGTGGAGAGGATGTTGACACCGGGGCCGAAGACGTCGACACCAGCACCGTAGTTGGTGAAAGAAGCGGGGCGCCAGCTGGAGTCGATGGCAGCAACGGTCAGAGCGTTGGGGGCGTTGGCAGGAGACTGGCCAGAGACGGGAAGAGGTCGGCCGGACTGGTCACCGTTACCGGCAGCAACAACAGAAAGGACACCAGAGTTGTAGGCAGCGTTGATGGCAGAGGTCCAGGTCTGAGAAGCGGGACCGCCGAGAGACAGGTTGATGACAGAGCGTCCAGCACGGCTCTTGGAGGTGATGTCGTTGACAGCCCAGTTGAAGCCAGCAAGGATAGTGGAGGTAGATCCCTCACGGCCAGCGAAGACCTTGACGGAGATGATGTTGGCCTGGAAAGTTGGTTAGTCTTTGAATGGCAAGAATGTATGGTGTTTGACTTACCTGCTTGGCAACACCGTAGGTAGAGCTAGCGATAGTACCGGCAACGTGAGTACCGTGACCGAGGGTATCCTCGTGAGCACCACCAACAGCGTTGTAACCAAGAGAAGCACGGCCACCGAAGTTGGTGTGGCTGACCTGGACACCGCTGTCAACGACGTAGGCGTAAGAGCCTTGGCCGGCAGTGGTGTCGTAGATGTAGCTGGTAGAGCCGGAGGTTCGGTGAGAGATCGTACCGAGACCCCATGGAGCACCAGACTGGGTGGTCAGAGCACGGTCAGTAAGCTCGGGCTCAGACTCCTCGTAGCTGAGGTACATAGTGTAGTCAGGCTCGACGAAGGCAACCTATAGCATGTTAGCAATCGAATGGCTAAGACGAGATGTTTAAACAAACCTCAGGGCTCTTCTTGATCTCAGCAATGGTGGACTTGTCGAACTCGCCAGAGTAAGCGCTCCAGCTGCTGATGTTGAAAGTCTTCTCAATACCAGAGGTGTCACGCTTGTTGAGGCTGCGGCGGTGGACATCGCCGACCCAGTTCAAGTGAGCCGCAACAGAGGAGTCAGAGGCATCAGGCTTGAGGGTGATGATGTACTTGTCGGGGACAGCCTGTCGCTTGGAAAGGATATCGGCAGGAGCAGCGAGGACTGCGGGGAGCAAAGCTCCAAGAGCCAGAGCGAGGCGGCGGAAGCTAGTCATGATGAACAGAGAGATACAAGAGGAGATGAGGTTGTGAGGATGAGGATAGTAAAACTGATTATCGTGGTGATCGTCAAGTGTATTTATACACAGATCGGCATGAATACACCTTTAGCTGATTGATAATACAATTAGATCCAAGCATCCATATCATCAACACCAAGTCTTGCGTGATAGCGTTGAGTTTGGATAGAGAGTATTCAGCTTCCTAAATCGTCACGGCGGCCGAGGTGTCCAAGTAAGGAAAGTGATAGTGGATGAATAGTATCAAGCAAAAGTGCCACTGCCAAGACAGACTTGTAGCGGAGTTAGCCTCGAAATATCTTGGCTAGCTACCTTACAAGACTATGCTCCTCCTTGATTATGTCGCTGATGATTGGAGTTGGGTATCAAGGTCCATAAATCTAACTCTGAAGATGGTATTCCTGTTCAGAACGAGTCATCAAGACGAAAATAGCTCATAGACGTGGCAAAGATGTTTGTATTCAAGGGTCCAACGGTATGCCAGGGCATGAAGGCTGCCAATGCTGGGGTTCAGGTGTAGCCGCGGGGTTATATGCTGTCATCAATTTCTTATCACCTCGAATGCTTGGACCTGCTTAATCCTTCCCGTACCTTTTCTCCTAGCGAACATCGGCCTCCCCCGCCATTTACTTTGCCATGACCGCTATCTCGTTCGGGGCCGCTCCTCACAAAGGGAAAGGCGCGCCAACTCCCTTGGACGGGATGAACCCTCTTGTTAAGGAAAACCATAGTGTCGATCCGGTAAAGGGAGCAATATAGCGCAATATGATGGGATGAATGGGAGATAGCGCTGAGCTGATCGGCAGTAGAGGCCTCGTGTGACCCTGGTACCCCTGGACCTAATCCTCTTTCTAATGGACTCGCGTGATTCGGACACATTACCCATACGGGAATATCCTAAGGTTCTTATGTTTGCACTAGAGAGTATGCTTAGTTTATGCATGCGAGATACCTGGCTTAGCGCTCAGCTAGCAGACAGGGGTATCGCTGATTCCGCGAATCAAGGCCTAAAATCCCATCACTATCTCGGTATTGATGACTAGTGCGATGTCGACCACGGAGGGCGCAAATAAAGTGTTGGCGATAGGGATTTTAATTGGAGTGTCAGATAAGCTTGACTATGGCCTTGGCTTCTAGCGAGCTTCTTAAATCGGGTATATGTGTGGACATATACGAGAGAGATCGTCGGTCCGGGAGTCGTTGGCGCAACTTGGCATTCACCGCTTTGACCTACCTGTGAAGTGTGACTCAAGATAGCACGGAACCGATTAGGATAGCGTCGATGTCGATCTCATCTGGTCAACGAGGGGATTTCCAGTCTCACGATTGAGTCTATCTACAGACGACAGCTATCCTATAAAGACAGTACAGAGGTATTGGATGCCTCTCCCTCTCCTGCAGCCATGCATTCATATCTCACATTTCAATACCCAAACCTGGCTAGTCCACAAATACCCGCCGCTCCACCTTGACAGGAAGGGGTCCAGGGTTCGAGTTGAATCGATCAAAGATGACGAAGTCCATCTCTTGGTCCGCCAAGTACATGTCGTATCTCAGCACCAGGGTTGAAATCAATATCTGCAGTTCAACAATCGCAATGTGCCTGCCAAGGCATTGACGCGGTCCCTGACTGAACACGATGTAGTACCTTCTGAGATTGGACAATTGCTCTGGGTCAAACCAGCGCTCCGGATCGAATTCATCAGGGTTCTTATACAGTTTCCTGTTCCGGTGAATAGTCCATGGTGAAACTGCGACAGTCGTCCCTTGCTTGATGTGATGGCCCGCTATAATTGCGCCTTGGGGACAGACCACGAGACGTTGCAGAGCGTAGGCAATTGGGGGTCGAAGTCTCAATGACTCGTCAATACACGCTCTCAAATATGGAAGGTCTTTAGCGGAATCGTATGAGACAATTCCTTCGTCGCTCGATCCTAGTCTAGCGTCGATCTCGGCTCGTAGCTTCTCGAAGCATTTTGAATTTGAGAGCAAAAAGTATAGGGTACTTGAGAGAGCGGCAGCAGTAGTTTCGCTACCAGCATTCATGAAGACGATGGATTCAGATAGAAGTCTTTGAAACGAAAGTCCTCGAGTTTTCCCCTCACGGTCCTTCAGAATCTTGCTCATGAAGTCCTGTTGAGGACGATTTGGCGAGCCTTTGTCCAACCTCTAAAGATAGTGTCAGTTGATTTGTTAATGTCACAGCTTTTATGATATTTACCCCAGTTAGCTGGCTGATGCAAACATTGTCAAAGTCTTCGATGTCTCGAGCTCCAGTTGATTGTTTTAGCCAATTTGTAGAAGTGAAAACTCGTTTGATGATTCTGACGCATCGAATGCTGGATAGCTGAGCTAGAGTCGTGGACAATCTTGTCCCTCGGTGTAGTGCATCAAGAGTACTGGGGACACGGTATTCATGCCTTCCAGGACATTCAACTCTTGTGGTATCACATCTGCCTGCTAGGAAGCCCATAGGGAGGCCAAAAGCCATGTCCCCGATGACATCCAAAGTGAAGTAGTTGAACCTTTTCCTGTTCAGTGATGTTGGGTCTGACCGGAAAGGTTACTTACCATCGTCGAATATCCAATGTCTGACTCGGGGCATTCTTAGTTGAAATTTCATCTATATAGTCAAGCAATCGCTGGAAATTCTGTCTGATGATAGGTTCCATGTCCGTAACTGTTTTGAGAGCGAATGAGTTGGAAAGGTATTTTCTTCGTTGAGAATGATCGCCATGATCAATGACGTTGACAATGTCACGCTCTTCACCAGCAATTTTGTCATAAAATGTGTCCTTCACAAGCTTTCGAGCTGCAGCATGACCATATATGTCTGGCACAGCTTCCGGGATGTTGAAGATGACGAGACTAGGCGCAATTCGGATGACATCACCAAGTCTTTCATGCTGACGATGGATGCTTCTGGAGCGTCGTTGGAGCCATGTCTCCTTGAGAATCCACCACTGAGTTGTTGCTGCAAGGAAGCTGGGTGCTGGATATTTTCTCAAGTCGAGAGGATCAAGAAGATAGTGAAGAAGAGGTCTCAAGACAAGGAACGCTACTGAAGCGAGAAGGACAATGAACGCCAACTCTGCTGCATTTATTGATAACGAGAACATGATGAGAGACCTTAATATGTTTGAATGCACCTATTGCATCTTTTGCAATAGATTATCCATGATATTTATATGTGGGTGAGGCATATGAGAGAAAGCTTCGGACAGAATTACTCTTGTGAGGAATTTTGGTCTACAACTCCATTTGAGTTTGGACACAAGTCAACCAGTGCCCGACGTTCGATCAAAATTCCCTTCTTGAGGGCCGAAAATGATATCACTCTGTGATGTTGTCGAATTATACTTCGCGGCGTAGTAAAAGCTACAGCACCGGACCAACTGTCAAAGAAGCTCGGGCATAAACACCCAAAGAGGCAATTTAGCACTACAGTGCTGCACCCCGCCCTTTTAGCGTAACGTAGGCAGCCACATAAAAGTCCCCTCGACCAGATTTTCCTTTATGGGATCTTCGGTTCTCGAGCATATCTTCCCAGTTCTGATCATAACAACGCGTTTGTTCTGTCACCTGAAGTTCCTTAGGCAATCGATTCTGTAACATGGGTAGAAGATCACAGCACACAGCCTGGTACACTGCATCCTCTCTGAAGCATTCCTAGGGTATGGTTTCAACTGACGCAACTCCCAGCCAAACATGTCAAGATCGTCATTTGAAATGCAAGTATAGGCTAGATGTTTGAACAAGATACCGTAACCATTCTGATACAATCTTCAATAGGTAACCCAACTGGCCTTCCCTGCTCGAACTGCACAAAGTCTAAGAGAGAATGCAAAGCCGGATCATTCTTCCTATTTCGCCCAGGCATCAAGTCCAAACCCTCCAAGACCTCCAAAACAAGAGATAGAATTCGCCGAAATCGAAGTACAACATTACCACTTACGGAGAACAACTCTGATCGTTTGGAGACATCCTTCCCTTCAGATACTACCTTGTATCCTGGATCCTCTTCATCAAGCGGTCCACAGGCTTTGACACTGACCAGGGAACAAACATCTGTGCCGAGTCCGATCGACAGTGACCTGACTTACCAAAATCCGAGCAATAACCCACTTAGCATCAACGAGCTTCTTTGTAGCGAGATTGATGGCACGCTGACCAGTGGGGACTGCGCCACACCGCCTTTTATAGTGAAGCCTGGTTCCCTCTATCTTGATGGTCCGACTGGACAAGCTATTGACCACCGCGCAGCGGAACTGTTACACCACTTCAAAACAGTCATAGCGAAACCGTGGGTAAGAACATGATTTACCCCTGTAATTGCCTCTTTTAATTTTTACTCTTGAATATGTAGTTTGAAGTCACAGATCCCGACTTCACCAACGAAGCTCTTCGGCGAGCCCCGGGATGCCCTCTCCTTCTCTACTCATTGCTCGCTGTTTCCAGTAGCCACAAGAGTCGATTCTTGGACGACCCTGACCTCGCTCAGGACTATGCGAGATATGGAGAAGAATATCATGAGAAGTGCATTAGTTTGTTGCTGCCCATGCTCAATGATAATGAAAGTGTTACAGACGGTGCGTTTCTAGCATGCTCTACCATCCTCCGATGGTATGAAGAGCTCAGTGGTAAGTTAATGGTATTGAAAATTGGCCACTGCTTACCTTTCTAAGCACCTATTCATGGGAGAGACGATGCAAGACATCTATTGGGAGGCTACGCATCAGTCGCTGAGTCTTTCAAACAAGATCTGCCTTGGGAAGGATTCCGACGGGCAGCACTATGGATTCACCTCCGACAGGATATCTTCAACGCTGTCATTAACCAGAGGGTACCTAGAACCAATGTCAACCGACTGGGAATCGATCGTAGTTCCTCGCCCGCAGACGAAGCAACTTGGGCCAAGCGAATACTATGTCTTGAGGCCGAGGTCGTTGAATACTGTTTTGAACACGAAGGATCGTCAATCCAGCAGTATGAAGCCCTTGAAGCTCGCTTAGAGGGTTGGACCCATCAGAAACCGCAAACTTTCACGCCAGCCTTTTATCAAGAGCGTGATCCATCTCAAGGACTATCATTTCCCGTTGTTTCTGTGCTATTGGATAGTTGCGGTTAGTGGTCTTTCCGGGCATGCACCATTAGCATCTCTGACTACGTGTAGTATTCGGTTTGAGCCATTACTATTTCGCCATGCTTATGATGCTCGTCCACGATCCGCGTGTGCCGAAAGTTGGTACTCAGTACCTACAACATCGGAAAGAAATGAGAGTCAGTCTGGCCGCCTCGTGGCTATAATTCTATCACTGACTGCCTTTAGATAAAGATACTACATTTCCTGAGATTACTATGTGGCCTCGCTTCTTCAAGTCCAGTGCCGCCTGCCAGAGGGATGGCGTGCCTGGCCCTCTCGCTGTGTAAGTAGCACAGGCTGGTATTTGGAATGGGGGCTAATTTTGTTTATAACAGTCGGGTCATGGATGACAGATCAAGCGGAACGAGATGCGGCGATAAATGTTATGAGAAAGGTTGACCAAGAAGATGCCTGGCCAACATCAAGTTTGCAACGAGATTTGCGGGCTCAATGGGAAAGCAGAGAGTAAAATGAGATATGTAAAGAGATTCCTAATGAAAAATATGTCCATACACACTATTCATGTATGAATACCGAGGCGTCGGCTTAGATAGCGTATCGATCTAGGCTAGCCAGCCTAACCCCACGTCTGACTCTACGTCATCGACCTTACGTGGTTGCATCCTAACCATGCTAATGATCCTACGACCTACATTGACGGAAGATACTGCAAAATGCCGTCTCTCAGCAGTTGGTGGTGGCGTTTCCTCGAAAACTATGTCTATGCAGTGCCAGAACCTCCACCACGAAAGCGCACGAAGCCTATGGAAGTGCTCTGCGTAGGCTTACCCAGGTCTGCGACTGAGTCTCTCCAGACCGCGCTTTTGAAGCTTGGATACGATCACACTTATCACGGCTGGGACATCGTCTACGAGACGCCAAACTACTCATCGAAATGGGTTCGCTTGTGCCGAAAGAAGTCAGTCAATATTCTTCATTATTGTGCAGAGTTACTCACATAGCGGAGATGGTTCGGCTCGCTCGATGGCAACACTACCATTACAAAAGAAGAGTTTGACGAAATTCTCGGACACTCTGTAGCTGTCACAGATGCCGCTGCTTCAGTGTTTGCAGCCGAACTCATCGCAGCGTATCCCGATGCGAAGGTTGTTCTCAACTACCGCAGAGACTTGGATGCATGGCACGAGAGTGCTGTGAAAACTCTAGTGAGCGTCCATGAGAATTGGGCTCTGTATATACTGTCATGTCTCGGGAAGATACCATTCTGGGGCTGGCATGTCTATGAGCGGTTTATGTGGCCGGGCCTCTTTCGGGCCTTGGACGGCAATATTGAGACGGGAATTGCGAGGAATGGCAAATGGGTTTACAAAGGCAAGTAACTCGCATTAAGTTTTGAAAAGAGCCCCGATGATCGCTAATGGCAATCATACTAACCAAAACATAGAACACTGCAACATGATCCGCGGCCTCGTTCCCAAAGAAAAGCTTCTCGAGTGGACTGTCGAGGACGGATGGGAACCTTTGTGCAAGTTCTTAGACAAGCCTGTTCCTGATGAGCCCTTTCCCCACGTCAACAAAGCTTCTGGCTGGGAAAACCACGAAGCAAAAGTCACTAAACGATATCTCATGAGTGCCTTGTCAGGCGTCGCTGCCTTGTCTGCTGTTGGGATTGCAACAGGCGCCATCGCATATAAGACCATGTGGTGAGAGTCCGAGACTCATGAGAAAACGACTGTTTGTGGCTCGATGTTATAGTTGGATTTCAAAATATTCGGAAAGTGTTCTATACATCAGTTTGAGCATTCTATCATACTAGATGCGCAAATACATATGGCCATTGAGTATGTAGAATAACCGAAACCGTCCGAGTCATCACATTCTTGACATAAACTTCGTCGCTCTTAAACCTCGTAAGTCATTGACGACTCTCGCTTGAATATCTTCCAGATATGATATCCCCACAACAAAATGAACCTCAACCAGACTATACCCAAAGAGACTGCCTGAAGGCAGATCAAGTCGTTACTCCGAACGCCGGAGATACTAAAACTTGTCGCCATTCAGCCGCTCCCCATGCCTGCTAGCCCCATTTCCAAGAAAGTCCATGATCTGATCAGGAGTGCAATTTGCAACCGATACAAGGCCTTGGCGGCTGAGAACTCTGATAGACGCCAGGATTCTGCGGACCAGAAACATTCAGGAAGCCCACTGCACCTTTGTCCAGGCGGAAAATGGAATGGTCAACCAGGGTATACGTTCCTGGGACAGCCATCTTCAGGTCGACGATCGTTGACCCACCGCAGGGTACAGAAACGGTCTGAATACCCTTTGATGGGTTGCTGGTCACGCCACCATCTCGGTACACATTCTTGAAGTGCGTACCGATGATGTGGAACGAACTAGTCAGGTTTGGTCCAGCATTCCCGAAGAAGATTCTCACATCGTCACCGACATGAGCTTTGAGAGGATGATCTCTTGTCAAAGCAGACTCGCTACCGTTGAAGGCAACGACTTGAGGTTCCTCGCGAAGACCATTAGGATATGAGAACTCGACAATCTCGGATCGTCGACCGTCATCATCAACCTCTGGTGGTTCATGGTAGAATTCGCTCTGCATAACATAATACTCTTTGTCCACGGGTGGCAGGTCATTACCTTCCGGCTGCACGTACATGAGGCCGTACATGCCGTTGGCGATGTGAACGGGAACAGGGGCAGCGGCACAATGGTAGACGTAGAGGCCGGGGTAAAGGAGCTTGAAGCGACCGACCTTGGTTTCGCCCTCTTCAGCGGTAGTAACAGCGGCACCACCACCAGGACCAGTAAATGCATGGCAGTCGATATTGTGAGGATTACCTGCGGGGTCTTTATTTGTGAGGCTTAGCTCCACGACATCTCCAACTTTGGCCCGGATGAAAGGGCCAGGGACAGTGCCGTTGAAAGTCCACTGCTCGTATTTATACTGGCTGGTCAGCTGCGCCAGCTTCGTTGTTGTGACCAGCGGAACTCTGACCAAAGCAGGATGATCTCTTGTGATAGAAGGAGGAACATTTGGCGCCGTTGTGAGAATTGCGTCTTCTTTGGGGAGCTTCGAGATCAGCAATGTCTCGTCGTCAACCGTCTCGAAGATTTTGTGCTTGTGATCTCCACCAATAGCGGGGACCATGGCTATGGATGCCTGGGAAGGTCAGTTATGCCCCAACCTGAGCCAGTGGTGTAACTTACCTCATCATCAACGCAGCATGAAAGAGGCTTTTCCTGGTACTTCGTGGTTTGTTCGTCTTCACAACACCCAATAGGCTTTTCTTGGATCACCTCTGGCTTCTCATCCACGCAATGGGCACATTTGGGCTTTTCTGGCTTCTCCGGCACTAGGCCCAGCTTCACTGGATGGGGGCCTCGTTGGTAAAGATAGTAACTGAGGGCAAGGCCTATGGATACAGCCAGTGCTGGAGCAAGACGAGCATGGTTGACTCGTCTGTTGGGCTTAGTGTTCGATGAGAAGGATCTGGCTCCGATCACCGGAGTCCGCCTGGCTGGAAGTGAGATGTTTCTGATGAAAGCAGTAGAGGCAGCAGCTTTACTGGCAACAGGAAGGAGTTGACTGGTTACCGGAGCAAGGTCCCAGCATGCCATCACCATGCGAGACATAGTGAAATAGGATAAAGTGGAAGTAGTTGTAATTTCGAATAATTGTTGGGTCAGATTGTCCAACCCCTAGCAGAAGCGGACCTGGTCGATCTTTATACTGAGATGACTAGGGCATTATATGGTTCAACGAATATCGCAAGAGCGCGGAGATCTATGTTCAAGTGCTTGGTAATATGACAGCTGTTACTGACGCATGATGGGACGGACATGGTTTAGTGGTTGATCTCGATTCCATAGCCGTGATCACCGGTGAGTCCGAAATGGTCACCTGAAAACGTCAACTTGCATATCTCAATGCCGAGCCAAGTACTTCCTTACCTATAGAATGAGCCGTTACAAAAGAATTGGAAATTTATTCATTGCTAAATGGATGTCCTTTATTTGACTACATTACTGAAACTATGATGGTAACGCCCAAGAAATAACTTTACTAATTTGGAGGCAGTTAAGGCCAAGCTAGCAGATGCTCACCTCAAAAGGGGAAAACGAGGACATTTCTCGGCTTCGCGAGAAGAAAGACCACTCGCTTTGTGAAGTGGAATGCCTTTCTGTCAGATCATACGTATCATATCATCATGAGAATAGCGTATCTCCGCGGCTTGACGCTTTGCCCTGAAAGCCGAACTACGACTGAAACGGCACCCAATCAACAGTCCACTGTCTCACCTCCAATGGCAGAATACGAAAATATGCAACCCGTCGCAAACTTGGCCTGTTGAGTGCGGTCCGAAACTCTATCTATTATTATCTACATGCCGGGCTCGTTCTTAATCCCGAATGGACGCACCAAAATTGTGAAGAGAATCAATGGTTCTGGTATGAGACTTACTGATTGCTCTGCGGGATGGATATTTCACTCTATTTGGGTCCATAGCACAAAATCGGAGGGCAGAAGGGCAGTAGTCTCATAGAGCTGGAGTGCCCGTGCCAAACAGATATATCAGAGGCTTATCATTAGGTTCCAAGGACTAATCAGCAAGGAAAGTAATAATTCCTCGTTGACCAAAGAGTGGATTTAGGTTCGGGAGCAAGAAGACTCAAGATTTAAAAAGAAGATGCTAGAAAAAACTCAGTAAAGGTTTCCCTAAACTTAGACTAAATTACCTAAATATTTTTATCACCTAGTGTCAAGGTCTTAATTTCTTGCCTCTCCTGGCCCTTCAAAGAATATATAGCTGGGTCTCTCCATAGATCCTGCATCTGTTTCTATTCGAACCCCAAGTTTGCCCCTGCCATGAAGGTCCCTGTGACGTTGCTGTAAACCATCTCACATAGGCTTGTAGCTGAACTAAAATCTTCCTTGTTTCGAGACATGTAAAATCTTTGATTGAATTAACTAGGTGCAAAACGTTTTCGATCGCTCAAATGATTCTGATAAATGCGTGACTAGATTGCCCTTCATATTCCCATTTGTATATCTATTCGGCCTCAAGCGCCAAGTGGTTATCTCGAGTCTATGTAGTAACATTGAAATCTATGGATAATCGGAAGCAAGCCTATAGCCACATTTAGTGGGATCTTATCTGCTCAACATTCTGCTTATCGCCAAAATCAGGGGTCCCACCAAGTGAGCCAAAGATATCACCGATGTAATTCTGAGCAGGGATGCCAGCCTCGAATCTAGTGGACCAATCCTCCAAGATCCCCTGAATTACCTTGATTGCAGTAAGATAGAGGTTGCGAGTAGATGGCCCCAAGCCACCTTTGTCCATAACAAAAGGTAGTTCATGGGGCTTATCCTCATGTCCTCGGTCGAAGTTGGAAGCAGATCGAATCAGGAGGATTCGTGAAAAGTCCACCTTCCGTTGAAGTGCTGCGTTCAGTAGGCCAGCCATAAGGGCATTATCCTCCTGAGCTGTCATCGTGTACTCTCCTTGTCCTGATGTATAAACTCTCGCAACCCTCTCCATAGCTTCAGAAATTCGATGACCATGCCAGAAGGTATTGGAAGACAGAACATCTCCCTCAAGAACAGTTGGATCCTGAGCCGCTGCGTCAAAAACACCACCAGGAGAGTTCTTCCATAAAGCCCGATGCTCAGCAGCTTTGGGCGAGTCTGTAAGCTCAACAGTCTTGGTAACGGAAAGAGCATAGTCTCTCAAGTTTGCATTAAGCTCGAATACCTCAGAGCCATGCACGATGCCAGGGAAACTGGTCAGGTCTGTCTGCTCCCATTGGGATATACCCTGACCCCCATTCTTCCGGGACTTCTCTCGCGTCAAATTCAAGCTGTGTATCAACCTGAACAGCGAATTTGGCAAACGCAACAGAGCCAATAGTTGCTCGCTTGGGGTTAACGCCTGCAATACCGGTCAGGACAAAGTATGACTTTGCGAGGTCGAAGAGCGGCGATGTCAGGAGAGCACTGATCGATAAAGATGCGTTGATAACTGCTTTGAGTCAGAAAAGGCTTTTGAAGGGGGTTGGATCCTTACGGGCAGTTCCTACTACCAGAAGTGCGACTTCGCCATTCTCTGTGACATGGATATCTTCGTAGCCCCTAGCCAAGCCTGGAACGCGCACCTTACGAGAGAATTGGAGAGAACTATCAGGAGAAAGCCAATTCCGTGATTCTTCGTAGAACTCGTCGTCGTTAGCTCAGTGTTATCCCAAGAACTAAGCTGCACTCACCATAGCGATAAGCAGGACCTTGGGCGATATTTTAGCGTCTGTTGGCTGCTGGGCCTGGACCCCTTGCGCAGCTGAATTCCGTGCACTCATGATGCTTCGTATTGATGGGTATAATCACAGATATTCTTGATTCTCCTCCTGAAGTTTGGAAAGATTTTCTTGAGGTAATAAATTGATAAAAGGCAAAATGACCTCATTTGAGCCTGGGCGGGGTCGAGATGGCGTGATCAGCGCAACTAACTTTTGGGCTCTTTTATCATCCATTTTCGCTACCAGCCGAGGCTCACGATCCTCTGTTGTCCACCGCCTTAGATTTCTTCAAGTCAGATCGACTCAATTGACGGAATTGAAGGTTCCAGAAAGCCTTCAATTCAAGACTCGTTACCAGAGCCAGTACCATGCCCCAGCAATGAAAGCGATGGGCAGAGCCAGTCTCGCAGTGTAAATCATCTGCTCTCTTTGCTTTTGTGACCGAATGCGCATTTGTTCTTCATAAAATCGCTTTGATTCCGCAGCAAGCCTCTCTGAGTCGGCAGCTATATCTTCGCCCGACCTGTTCCGGATTCTTTCGATCATGGCCAACACGTCGGCTTCGGAAGTTTCTCGGGTAGTTTGCTCATTTATATCGCTGGGCTTTTGTCCTGGTACTGGATGCCCGGCTCTCTTATGTTGTGACATGGTGTTCGACTGGCTGCCTTGGTCGAGCATTGGGGTTGGCGATGGTACTTGCAGAGTCTGAAATGGTATCTCTGATGGTTATTTACCAGTTTAGAAACGTCAAATTCTCTCATCCGGCTCACAGTTATCTAATATATAGTGATCATGTCTGCCTAGGCTTCAGCCAAGGCAGATTTGTGATTGTGCAATCAGCCTCAGTCTTTGGTGGCTTGGCCTGGCTTGTCACGCTGCAGCCTCATGCTACACTGCTCACTATGTTCTTCGTCTATGGATGTTTCAAACTCAAAAAAAAAAAAGTCCCGGATCTCTTTTCTGAAGCATTTCTCTGTTGTCTGAGGAGATTGGAGATCCGACGTTGTCTCGGAATCGGAATTGACCACCGGACTCTCGGCCGAGCCGAGCCGTGGCTATGATTCTTGGGCTGAGCGAACCAAGGTGCAGTTCTCGTGCCCAGAAAGAGCTTAAATGTGTGAATAGGAACTGCTGATGTATATACTGGTCTGGCTAGCGTATAGAGGAGCTATACTATGGAAATAGAAAGTCAAAAGGAGTTGGCCATGCTATAAGCTTTCGCTGTCAACCTTATGCGATGAAAGCCCGCCGTTAGATATAAAGAGATGAGATGTGCTACGGCTAATTTCTTAATCATATCTATATGTATAATGCTATGAACCAACCAGCACGGGTTTTGGGGATAAGGATGAAGCAACGGTCTGCCATGATCACCTTTATGCCTTCCTTCGGCCAAAGAAGTCCATAACCTCCAAGCTGCCATGATCAGAGACATGTACCTGCTTGTCTCCGTCCTTGATATTGATAGTTACCATCCCAGCAAACCTTGTATACCGTGTCTCCCACTCCTGCCTCGTAGTCGGGTAAGGGAAAAATGCGATCACCTTCTGCTGTCCGTCAAAGCGAACCTGCGCAAGGCTGTCACCTGCTGACTTGACAAGGTAGATACAATCAGAGCTGGTGGGCTTGCCCGTGTCTGGTTGCGCGATCTTGACTCCATCTAAGCATACGAGCTGATCGTCGCTCACGTCCACCAGGACCTCGTACCCGCGGACGACGAAGAGTAGAGGCACCTCTCGACCACCACAATCTTGACGGAAGCGTACTGAGGCTGACACTATAGACAGCCCCCCAACATCAGCGCGACCCCAGAGCCAGTTATCCAGGATCGTCTCCATTGGGACGTTGCCCCAGTTGTGGTCATGATACGCGTTGCCTTCAACCTTGGTCGTGGTGCCGTTGACTGTGACTTCTCCAGTAAAGCTGACCACCGGGGACAGCTACGAACCATGAGAAGTGACGACCGTCCACGTCCCATCGACCCGATCCCGGTCGATATGATGGAGTACTTCTCTTGATCACCACATCGAAACCAAATCCTTCCATCTCATCGGGGTCGACAAAGATGTGATACTCGTTGAGACCATTGACACTGCGGAAGTAACTCTTGCGATACTGAAGATCACAGTGATCTTTCGCCACGACGATATCGGAAGGGAGACTGCCAAGATGCTTATGCAAGTCACATAGCTTCTTGCCATCCTTGGCGATGTTAAGATCAATAAGTCCCGTCTTGGGACCGTCTCCTTCTGTTATATAGAAGAAGGCAACCTGCAGAAACCAGCCATCTTGAAGATGGGCGTCGGCTTACCACCACTCCCACTCCCCACTTTCGACGCCGGGACTGCGTAGGCCGTCCTCCCAGCTTGTAGGTTGAGATCTGTCTAACCCGAGCTTTTGCAAGCTCTGCTCATCAGTGAGAAGGCGTCCTTGTGTGGATTCAGTCATTGTAGGTATGTTTGTTTCGAGTCTGGTGGAAACTCTGCAATTATTGAGAGAAGATAAATGTTCAGATTCGAGTTGATTGAGGGTAAAAATGCATATGGACTTGGCTTTTAACTTTTATATATTGTCGTGTCATGTAAGTCCAGGGGCGATTCATCGTTATTCAGACTTTTCAGACTTGCCTAGTGCTTTCGCTTAGGACAACCGTATGTTTTTGGAAAGCATCATGCCACTATGATCGGGACGTAGCAAATAGATTATTCGCTATCAGTTACACGTGGTGATTTAACCTTTTGATAGCGAAGATACCGGGATGCCTTGTCCTTCCGCGGCTTCCGCGTAGACCGTATGTACTCGGGTGCCGCCAACAAACCTCGCTGCGCTTCTGCCACTAATACCGGTTTGCTTGAGCTCTGTCTCGTCTTTCATGATAACATCAGACAAAATCTTATACAAGAAATAGTTATTAGTAGCTAGTATGCTTCCCTTCCTGGCATACGTTTCAGGCCGCAGCAATTTTGAGTCTCGGAATTGCAAGCGAGCTAGTGGGGTTCTCGGCCGAACCGAGCCGTGGCTATGGCTGCCATTCTCACCTACGCGGAGGTCGAACTCCATGATGGAACTCATATAAATTAAAACTAGGGGCTGGGGTCAAAAAGAAACCTCAATAAGACCAGAATACTGCACGCGGCGTGGATAATAAAATACTGTAGGTGTTGGTTGAGATGAGAGTGGGGTTGAATTGATAATGACGATATGACAGCTTGACTGCGTAAGCGGGGCTCGATGATTAATGAATTGCCTCAACTTTTGAGACCCCCGACTAACAACTCAGCTCTCTATAGAACCCATTTCCGAATCAGATAGCGAGCATGTCTTCAGAACTCAGCGCTGGCTCACTCTTCAACCTCAATGGCCTTGTCGCGGTCGTGACAGGCGGAGGCTCAGGTCAGTGAACCCCCCCTCAAAGCACGGATCACAACTGATCGTATTACAGGCATCGGCCTCATGTTCGTCAAAGCGTTACTCCAAAACGGTGCCGCAAAGGTCTACATCGCTGGTCGAAGGAAAGAAAAACTGGATGAAGTCGCCAGCTCATTGGGCGACAAGGTCGTTGGGGTCCAGTGCGACGTCACGTCCAAGTCAGATTTGCAGAACATGGTTTCTCAGATTGAGAAGGACACTGGGTACGTCAACCTATTGGTGTGCAACTCTGGTATCGGAGGACCCCAAGTCAAGCCAATTACTCCTGAAACAACTCTGGAAGAATGGGCCAAGTCCAACTTTGACACTGATTTCGGCGACTATGTCAACACGTTCGCCATCAATACCGCGTCGGTTTGGTTCACCAGCATGGCTTTCCTCCCACTTCTGAAAAAGGGTAACGAGAAGGGAAATGTCGAGCAGACTTCGCAAGTCATTGTTACCAGCTCCATCGCCGCATTCAACAAGAAAGCCCCCGGCGGTTGGGCATACGGGCAGTCGAAGGCTGGAGCTGTTCTCGCAGCGAAGCAGCTGGCCGTTGCCCTTCCTCAGTGGAACATTAGAGCCAATTGTATTGCTCCTGGATGTGAGTCGATTCATTTGTCAATGGAAAAGTGGCATTCTAACGTTTCACAGTATTCCCCAGCGAGATGTCAGAGCCGATCGTCAAGATGTATACCGATGAGTCCGGACAGCCTGGTGCCGTGCCGACATCGATGGCGCCACTTCGAAGAATGGGAGACGAGAAGGATATGTCGGGAACTTTCCTATATCTTGCATCTCGAGCGGGTGGATATTGTAACGGCACAGTTATTGTCGTCGATGGCGGTCGCTTGAGTAACTTTCCGACCACGAATTAGGACATGTTCTTGGATAGCAGGTCAAGATACATTAAATACAAAGTTACAATAGTTTCAGTATTTTTATTCCGCCGATGCGAAGGTATTTTGACTATGTCTACGAGTCTTTCAGAGCCGACTCTGGACTCGTCAGAACTGGTACCTTATTCCGGTTGGGGTTCCTTACTATACTGAGCCAGTCACTCTTCAAGATGGCCAGACTGTACGTTACTCATCATGAAGGAGAAGACCCATTGTCGCGCTATGTCTCGATTGGTAATTGCCGAGATCTCACATGAAAAATATCCGAGGGCAAGGGCTTGCAGGCTGGTACCCGAAGTGCCGTTCGATGAAGTAGGACTTCACGTCCAGTTACAACAAAATTGCTCTCTCGAGACTGGTGAAACCGGTCTGCAATGACTGCATGGTTATCACATACGATAAGCCATAGGAGCTTCAATTATACGACGGTTTGATAGGCTCCTCGATCGTGAATACGATACACCGCATCACAAGCCACCCGATTGCTGCCTTGAGGGATCTGTTAGCTGTGAATCATCAAAAGTCATCTCAGGGACCATTGGCTCGTTAGCGGGGGATCGCTGAGGTGAGACTGAGCTGGCGGGAGGCCCTTTTAGCGGAGACGAGGAGATGACAAAAAGCCTGCATCTGTAAACGGCGAGTTTGTGTGGAGGTGAGCCAATCCTTTTCTGGCACCCATGCGACGCTTGGGCACTTCGCCACGACCCTCAGCGGCATTGCTGCCTGTAGTCCTACGGAGTACAGGGGGTTTCTGTGCAACACGGCACGGGAAGTGACTCAGCCCGGCAAGGCATCTTGTCAATCAATCGCCGTATCGAATTCACGATGATAATGCGTGCAGGCATGCGTGAGCTGCCTGATTAGGCCAGAGGCCTTTGCAATGTGCATTTTGCTATAAGACACATTCATCTCCAGGTCTCAACACCATCATCTTCATTCACACCAACTCCAATCATCTCTCCTTCATTCACTATGGCGCGTACTGCACAAACAAGGGCCAAGCGTGGCGGCCGTCGCAACACCACAAACAATATGCGCAACACACGTAATCACAAAGAGAATGATCTCGAATACATGGCTCTCAAGCAAGAGGCAGAGCGACGCGAGCGCATCCTCGCTGACCGACGCCGAACTGCTGCCAAATGGCGCCCCAAGATTCCCGAAGTCCGAAAGGTCAACTTTGAGAACTTCAAGAACAGATTCCAAGACATCGATGAGCCTGACTATGCCATTGACGTTCTGATGTCGGGTACTGGTACCCAGGCTCAGATCCGTCGTGAGCATGGTCTTCGTCGACGTGAGGAGATGGCTCGTCTTCGTCAGAAGTACATGTACTACCCCGGTGGTGGTGTTATTGAGACGCCTCATCGCAAGACCGATGCCTATGAGAAGGCTCGTCGCGAGAAGGATGGTCAACCGTCTTCCGACTCAGAGATCCAGCGCATTCGCATCCAGTCCCAGCCTATCTTGGGCCACTTGACAGCTCTTATGAACGACACCGAGAAGCGATCGACTCCCCGAACATTCATGCGACCGTTCAAGACTCTGGTCCACTTCCAACCTAAGATGCGAGAGATCCTTGCGACTCTTGAGGACAAGTGGGCTGACTTTGAGGACATCGGTAGCGAAAGCTCCGAGGTTGTCGACGTCGCTGAAGAGACTGAGGCAGAGGTTGTTGTTGACGAAGAGGAGACTGCTGAAGATGGCGATGATGTCGCTTCTCAAACATCTGAGGCTTCGAGCATCGAGTCAGTCGACTCCGACGCCGATGAAGACTACGACAATCTGATGGACAGTCCCGAGGCGCTGCGGGACATGCGATGCTACGTTGACTTTGTCGACAAGGAAGTCCTTCCTCTTTACAACCGCTTCGAGGGCTCTACCGCCGACCGCGTCAAGTTCGACGATCTCTGGTCTCTCTTCCGCGTCGGCGACCTCATCTACATGCCTGCATCTGGCGAGACTGGTGGCCGTTACCACGAAATCTGGCGCGTCTACAAGGTCCGAAGCCCTGAGCCCGAGACATCATATCCCACCTCCGGCTGGGACTTCTTCGCAGATGAACAACAGATCGACGAGAACTCCAAGTTCAAGATCTCCGCTTATTACATCGATCACGATGGCAACACCTTTGGCGCTGTCCGACGCAAGTTTGAGATTGAGTCGTTCATTGGAGAGCGGTCAATTGACTCCCTCGAGGCCTTCCCCATCCGATACCGCCACGACTACAAGCAGCTTCTCAGCTCAATGCAAGACCAGGGTCGCAAGTTCATCAACTACTTGGACGATCGCCACCAGCAGTACAGCGCCTGGACTTTGACCAGAAACCCTCCTTCTCACCGCACCGAGCCCGAGGAGGAGATCCTCGACAACGAGGACTATGAGAAGATGCGACATCCTGAGTTCGTTGAGAGCGATGTCATCGTTGATCTCACGGAGGCTTACCAGAAGATGCCTGACTGGCGCCCTCGATTCCACCAGCTCACGATCAACAAGTCTTCCCGATGCGAGATCAAGGACGACGAGATGCCTATCCAGCATTGGTTCAATGGCACCCGCCAGAACCTTGCGTACTCCCAGAACGAGATCATCCAGCACGCCGATGGTGTTGAGGCCCGTCAGCGAAGGGACAACCTCGCCGTCGACGCTTTCCTCCGCGTTCGTGTCAAGGGCAGCCGAACTTTTGAGACCAACCCCAAGGCTTTGGAGCTTCGCGACGAGGACCTTGTTCTCCTTCCCAAGCGCATGTTCGCTTACGCTCTCCGTGAGCGTCGCTTCTTGCCAATTGATCTCAACGTTCTCAAGCCCGTGCGACGCGAGCCTGGTGTCTTTGAGAACCTCCGCATTCAGAGCGATTACAAGGATGTTGTGCGCGGCCTTGTCATGTCACACTTCCAGCGAAAGGTTCTTGAGCGCAAGTATGCCGATGCCGCTACTGAGGGACCTAGCCAGGATCTGATCCAGGGCAAAGGTCGTGGTCTTGTTGTGCTTCTACATGGTGTACCTGGTGTCGGAAAGACCGCCACTGCAGAGGCTGTCGCTATGGAGAACCGCAAGCCGCTGTTTGTCATCACTTGCGGTGACCTCGGTCTTACACCCCATGAGGTTGAGTCTTCGTTGAAGAATGTCTTCCGTCTCGCTCATCTCTGGGACTGTGTTCTTCTGCTTGACGAGGCGGACGTGTTCCTCACTCAGCGTTCCAAGCAGGACATGAAGCGTAACGCTCTTGTGTCCGTCTTCCTCCGCGTTCTTGAGTACTACAATGGTCTTCTCTTCCTGACTACCAACCGAGTCGGCACAATCGACGAGGCCTTCAAGTCTCGTATCCACCTCTCCCTGTACTACCCTCCTCTGGACAAGACTCAGACACGCGACATCTTCCGCCTCAACATCGGCAAGCTCAAGCAGATCGAGGCCGAGCGCCACCGGATGACCGGCGAACCCGCCCTCGTCATCAAGGAGAACGAGATCATCGACTTCGCCGCTAAGCACTACGAGGAACTGGCCCGCTCAACTGGATGCTGGAACGGTCGACAAATCCGAAGCGCATTCCAGATCGCGTCCAGTCTTGCCATCCACAACTACGCCAACCAGGCTGAGGCAGCTCGGTCCCGTGGCCAAAGCCCTCCTGCGGCTCCCGTTCTAGACAGGACTTGGTTCGAGAAGGTTCAGATGTCGACGCAGAGCTTTGACCGGCACATGAAGAAGGAGGCTGGTAGCTATGACTCTGAGATGCCGATGCGAAGCACATTCCAGGAGAGCAAGTTTGACTAAGTTCGGGGATTCTACAGCTGGACTGGAAAGATGATTGATCACGACTGCTTATGTTGTTTCTATCTCTTGGCGTTGGTAGCAATTATGAGAAACTGAGAGTAACATTCTTCGAGTCCGAGATGAACAATACAATGCAATTCACGTAGAAGCGCACCAGCCTCTGGAACTTTAAAACAGATTAACCAAACCACTGGCTTTTCTTTCAGCCTTTTTCTACTTAACCGTTCACAATTAATCGTTTTGCCAGCGTTTTATTCTACTCGTTTGGCTGAACCGGCCTAACCTAAACCCTCTCGCTTGTCTTCAGTTCCTTGAGATCGATGTCAATTTCCAGCAACCTCATATGCCGTCAATTAATTGCACCGGTGAAATAATAGACAATTAATGTCGTCTATGATGCCCAAATTTATTTCTAAAAACGCGACACGACGTGGCTGTTTTAGTAGAGAGTTGGAAGTCTAAGACAGTCTAAGGAATGTACCGTTCATCAGCCAATCGCTGCCTCAAGTTAAAGTTCAGCCATTTGAGGCTGACCTCGAAGATACCCCGCGACAAAGTACCGCTCTACAGGGAGCCGGTTTAAAGACATATCCAACTTGTATCAAGGCCTTGAAGACCTTGATGTATGTGGCCGAGATAGAGAACGCATGGTGTCTGTATTCCCCGGAAAGAGGATAATAATCATACGAAGTGCCTACTGACTATCAATAACAGAGAGGAATTCAAAAAGCAACGGTATATCTTTTGCAGACCTGGAAGCAGCTGGGATGATGAATGGAACTACCATAGGGACTGTGTCTGGTCTAATGGCGTGAAGCTGCCTGATCAGCCCGACCTCAGTCGACAATACCCCTGTCTCAAATCGTTCTTCGTAGATCGCCTTGAGATACCAGAGTTGACGATGAATACCCTCCAGAAACAAATTCTCGAGGTCGCAGATAACGCCCCCGCATACGAGACTTTCGCCTTGATGTCTCATCTCAACACTTTAGTTCAGACCTTGGATGAACTCATGGATCCCAGAGAGTTCATATCTAAGCCCATGTTCCCCATTCTTACTCCAACAGGCGACTTAAAGCGCGTCTGTGGTGACACGGCTTTCTTCATTGTTGACGATATACGCCTTTTCAGCTTATTCAGGGACAGGGCCAACATGCTTGCTTTTACACGCAGTCAGGTTATGCGGCTCGAACCTCTGTTCAAGTGCCTTAGCATGCAAGAAAAGTATCTAACTCTTCAGACAAAGTACGCTGTTGGCTGGCCTTGTGAGAGCAACCCACGCGAGATTGAATGGGATGTTGGTCAGAAGGCTGAGGCGCTCCTACGGTAAGTTCTTCCAAGTCAAACAACTCATTCTTGTATGTGAGGACTAAAGTTGCGTCAGGATCGCTGCTTATTCAGAAGTTGTCGAACGGAAGGAAACTATGACAGAGAGAAGCTTCTCCAGGCTTTGCGACAAGCTAAGATGATGGAAGTGAAAGATATGTTCTCTGAGATAAAGCTTATTGGCATCGACACGAGGGATAATCAGCAAAGTCCGGATGAACCAGGGAACGTGGTCAAAGACACGTACCCTCAGCTGAAGTTGAGCACTCCGTTCCACTGGAATGAAGACAGACTTGTCGCTCATGTTGCAGCTGACAAAAAGCAACAACAGTTGGCAATTTCTGTTGCATTACCTCGCCTCCTGATGGAGTGGCTCATGACACCGCGGGAATATTATGATGGCGGCCGTGGCGGCCGTGTTGATATACCTGAGCTTGGTGTGAATCTCGTTAAGAGTGTATTGAACGCACCCCCTGAGTTGGCCAATGACATACTCGAGGCCGAAGGCATTGAACAGCCTCTCCCAATCCAACAGGATCGATAGTAAGCCATCTCAATTACAGGTTATCTGAGGGGGAGGCTAACAGGTCACAGTGCACCCGACAACGAAGTATGCTTGGATCAGATGGAGGTCCAGAAGGCGAAAGCGCCACTCCAAGCGGCACGGACGTCGGCAACAGCATCACCAGGACAAACACCTCCAGTCGAGATACTCTCGGAACAGGCTACTGTTACTCAAGCGCCCGAAGCTGATCGGAACGGGCTTTTGTATGAGCTTGCGGACAAGGCTCCTGTAACCGAAAGTGCATCAAGGCGAAAGATCTTGATACCGCATACAAGAAAGCCGCGGCCTACTGCTGGATTGTTGGCATCTTCAGAGTCCCCTTCGTTTACTGTCGAGTCAACAGCTCGTGAGGTGCATTAGCGAGTGGCGGAGTAACATCACTAAAGAGCATTGATTAGCTCACATATAACTTGTATACAATCACCTCTTGGACATTGGGGTACCACCAACCACAGACAACTTTGGTGGTGTGGGGGTTCTGTAACACAATTGCCGAAGTAGAGACCAAGTACCTCTATCATTCGCGTCAGCCGCACCAAAGGACTAACCACGTAATACGCCATTTCACTTTATCAAGGTGAAGCCATATTAAGCCTTTTGGCCAATCATTCTTGATATCAAACAGCCACTTTCCATTATTCTGTTTACAACGTCCCCTGTTGATCCATCTTACGCGGGGTTGGGTTTAGATCAGCACCGTGTCAACTTTCATTAAATGACCGCACGCGTCCACGTCGCGTGTATCCCCCTTCCACCTCAACACTTACACAAGTGAACAACTCTTTTGTTTCTGTATCACGCAAGCTCTTGACCCAAAAGATGCCCTCACTCAAGCAAATTGACCCTGCGTTTGACCTGCGCTACGCAGCCGAATCCGTGATTGCTCTTCTGATTAATCACAAAGAAGGTTCGCCTCAGGCCGTCGACCCCAACCATCCTCTGCCGACTCTCTACTATGCGCTGAGTCTTGTGTACTTGAGAAATGTTGCAATCTCCGACCCCGAGATCGATTCTAACTCCAAATATATCAGGTATGGAATATTCTTCCACTGTTTCCCTGCGAACTAACTGTGCCTCAGGGACCAATTTGAGAAACACTCACTTATCTGGCACCACGGTTGGAGGTCACCTAGCGAATGTTGCATCAACGGTGGTACGGTCAAAAAAGTCCCTGTCACTATTACCACGAGAATGGAACTTGCCAAGAGACAAAGAAAAAACCACCAAGAAGTTTTATGAGGAAGTGCTGTTGATATGGCAGCCTGATTATACATGGCGTACCGCCATCAGCGAAATCGAGTATCAGCGAGCTCGTGAGGCTTCTGCATTGATTGATGATGTGTCAATATTATATTATGCTCTTCAACAAATGACTCTTCCCCTATCCTACGGATACGGGCTGTCAGAGGAAGAACGGCTCATAATCGACTCAAAGAACGCAATTAGAGAGGAAGAACGAGACTTTGTGAGGTAAGTACTTGAATATCTTTGGAAGCATGTACTGATAGTGGACAGGGCTGCTTTCTACTCTCGGTCTTGGATTGCTGTTGAGCAAAACAAATGCGCCAAATGGCTTCGGCGTGTGGACTGTATTTGGGAACCCCGTGGTGACAATACTGGAAAGGTTGATTTGAGTCGACGGTATGACAACCTGACGGACTTCTTCATCAATATCGTCAACGTGGACAGGTTCCTGAGAAACGTTCTTGGAATCAGCCCGATTCCTCCCGATCCTGCCCAATTACGTTCTCAACGTGCGGCTCTGGTCGATGTTGACGGGACGATCTTGGCCAACTTACAACCCGATCCTTATAAAGCGTTAACCTTACCTTACTTTCCAGTATTCACTACAGCGAGCAGGGTTGAGCTGATGCCCGCCGATGACTATTTCCTTATTGCCGATGATCTGGTGCTCGAGATGATGTTTCGGGATCAAGCTCCCATGCTTGTTCCCGGCAAGATGAAAAGACTTGAGACAGAGTTTGAACGGCTGCAGTTGAACGACAAGTATATATCCAACAATGTTATTGAACGAGTTATCCGGCCGACTGGGGCAAAGCAGAGGAAGTTGCATTGGAATATAGCTGAGAAGGCAGAGGCCATTGTCAGGTTAGCATTTCTTTCTCCATGCTGACCAATGCTAAATCGTCTGCAAGTATTGCTACCCATTTCAAGAGCCCCCGTGCCGAGAACACCTTAGCAAGGCGAAACCTGCTCAAAATTTTGAAGGAGGGTGAAATGTTCGCTGTCGAGGGCGCAGAGCTCATGGCTGGACTGTTCACGACCGTACCGGGAAGTTACTCCATGGGCCCTTGCTTTGACAATGAACAGGGCTTCGTGGCGCCAAGCACGAGGCTTCCTGTATCAGTCAGCATCGATGACTCTGGAATGACTTTGGACAAGCTTCTTGTTCACATCTCGGCTGAAGAAGACGAGATACGGCGAGCGTATGGTGATGGACTCCCAAGACGTTTGTTGCATTGGCTCATGGTAAACCCGGGGACCATGCGGCTGGACCAAAAGCTCAGTGGACGAGCTGAGGCCATCTTGAGGAGCGTCCTATGCACTCTGCCAGGTCAGGTCAATGCCCTCCTGGAGAGGAAAAAGATTAAGCTTGTGAGAGACTTGGACCTTCCGACAGGGTTAGTGAGCGAAGAGTGAGTTGTACAGTTGTTGAATCAATTCTGTCCTTGACGCTGATATTATGCAGATCAGAGAGCGAAGCCACGACCACCAACGCTTCGAATACTACATCCATGACCCCTGAAAGCTCAACACCAGCAGATTCATCCTTGGACCAGAACCAGCAACAATGCTCTCCCGAGGCCACGGCGGCCGTACCAAAGTCAGGACCTATAGAGACTCCAGTGGCACAACCCGACAGCGTTGAAGAATTACCCGCGGAATCCAAGCCCAGCCCAACACCAACGCAGCGGCGGCTCCTTGTACCCAAGTCACGAAGAAGGTCCACGCCTCACTCCCCGGAGGAGGCAGAGCATGTTTCTTCTATCCCTTCTGATACATCCACCGTGGATGCATTAGCCCGCCGCCTTGAGTTTCTTAGAATCTCAGATTTTGCATCGGGAGTGCCCAAGCTGTGTAGTGGCTTTAGCTCAAGGGAGATAAGCCGAGCGAGTCGTTTTCGGCCGTTCAGTGATTCGCAGTCAGATCTATCTACCTCGTTCGTTTTCTTAGGTGCTGGAGCGGAAGTAGCCGTTTGAAACGGAGTCGTTTGTTGTCACGTATTCACGCTGTTCATTTTTAGTCATTCTCCCGCGGTTCCAATTTGTGTGTATTTAGTCAATCGAGTCATTATGAGGTCAATAGGAGCTAAGGCTGAAAATGTGCATCTGTTCACCGGTAGTGGGAGTAGAGAGCCAGAACTGGTCCGGGTCAACTAAGTGTCTACCGAGGATGTGAAGTTGATGGACTGGATCTTACCGTCTTCGTGGTCTCAAGTTCAATTCGCCTGTAGGTCACCCTAGAAATCATTTTCCAATGGCTTCAATTAGGAAAAGCAAGGTAATTCGGAGCCCTTTTTCATTGCTTGTTGAGAATGTGCTTCCTTGAGCGGTGGCTGAAGGAACGAAAAACGTGGTGGTGTATGATCAATGGAGGCGGGATGCCTTACTTAGAATTCTCACACTGTACGCGCGGGGATTTCGTTCAGGGGTTTATGCCTTGTTATGGCGGTTGAGGTGGCGCCTTTTGGTGGATGTGCCCTATGGCGCAATTTTCAAGCACGCACTGTATTAATACTGTAAGTGAAGGTCTCGTACTTTTTATTCAAAAAGCTCCATCGTGAATCTTCCACGACGCGTTTCCAACAATTGAACTCCTACTTCAACCCAAGTTCAGTTATCGTGTCTGACCCTTTTTCATAATGTCTGAGCCCCTGGAATCGGATCCTCCCCTTATTGACAAAGACGACCCAGAGTCTCTTTCACCAGCTGCGCTTCGTCTTGCGGACGACAAACCTCATGAGTTTGTCAAATACCTTCGTCGCGTCTGGGACACAAACAAACAACAAGTCCATGAATCGACTAAGCTGCTGCATCAACTGAAGCAGGTCAAGGTCGCTTGTCACGACGGACATCTTCATCCTCTTTCTGAGGCATGGGTTCCTGCAAAAAACCTCGTCAGCATTTGTTCTAAGTTCCTTTTGCCTGAGGAACGATTCCGTTTCATTATTCTTAACGACCAGGAACTCAAACACGAGGATAGTTCCTCGTGGAACTGCCTTTGGGAGATCGGTTGCCAACACGAACTCGGCGATCAGTTTCTCACTGATCTTTTGCTTACTATCAAGAAAGCATGGCCGACAAATGTCAAAGATCCAGGACGTGTCTTCGGGATTTACGCCTACTTCCATCCTCGCTCGAAGTATAAGAACTTATTTCCGGGCGGGCCCTACTACGGGATCCACTACAAGTATCTATCTGACGATGAAAATCAGTAAGGCTTTTTTTCACCGTTGTCCCCGTCATATTCTGACCTTGCAGGAACAATTTCAACGCTGGCGAACTCCTCCTCCACAAGGGCAAATGGATAAAGCCCTGTTCATGCTTTCACCGTGCGCCAGATTACGTGCGGTCGAAGATAGTCCTCACACCCGTGTCAGCTGGAACTGACGCAAGCTCCTCTGAACCACTATCGATGACTGATTTCTATCAACTGATTCTCGGTATTCCGGACTTTCCTAAGTTCTGGTTTAGCATCTTTTATGGGCTGAATGCTCTCCAGAGTTCGACTGGTCAAACGTCCATTCAACAGGTGGCTGAACTTTATCGTGCTTTGAATGAGAGTCAGCTATCTGAGGAAGAGAGAATCACCATGCGGTTAGTACGTCGTGATACCCACACACCAATTTGCTGACTTGGAGGAACAGAAGACTATTCCTACAGCACAACATGATCGCCGTCCAGGAGGGTAGTGTCATCAAGTGGCAACCCCAGCTCACATGTATTTGGTCGCCGCTCATGAAAATGAGAAACTTGGCCGAGTTGAGTAGACTATATCCAGATCTCAAAGAGCTCTTCGTGGGCCTCCTCGGGGTTGAAGAAGCAACAGACAAAACCATCCTGTCACGCATGTCTGACGAGACACCTGATTCCGAGATGCGAGACCTTTTTAGCCTTCTCAACTGCCTGATTCTGACGTCCAAAATGTCGATCAAACCTGACGAACTTTTGCCCTGGCGAGTCTTTCTTGGAAAATGGAACCGCAAAAATCATCGCTTTGTTGGCACGGAGGAGTTCTTTATTCCCGATGATCAGGAGTTCGCGTCAGTCTTCAAGGACGATCTCCCTCTCCTCGATGTTACTGCCGAGGAGATCGCGATTCTCAATCCACTGTTCACATGGCTGGGCTTCGAGGATCGCTATTTGTCGAACCATGTCCGCCACAGGTGTATTTGGTGTCCAACTGCACAACAACAGAAGATTGAATGGGATGTGGCTGAGAGGGCAGAAGGCATTCTTCGGTGAGTCTCATAACCCCTGAATTAATGGACGGAGCTAATAGGTTACCTAGAATCGCCCTGCATTGCGGCAGCCCCCGAACGACAACAAAACCGGACAGAGCGGCACTTTTAAATATCTTGAGAAAGGCCGAAGTGCTTACGGTCGAAGGCATACAGTCTGAAAAAGTGCTGCTCACACGTGGAAAAGGTTCCAGGTGCCTGGGCACTGGGCCCCATCACCATCACGGATTCGCTGCTCCGAGCACACACCCAAAGCTTTTTATTCCTTCTAATGGCGCAAACCATCCCGTGGACAAGCTCGTCATTTACGTCTCACCTGACAAGGAAGAACGAGACCTAGCAGTCGTTACGGCACTCCCGCAGCGGTTGATGCAATGGCTTATGGCAGATCCGAAAACTCTGACATGGGGAGCGGCCTCTTCGCGCGGCGTGAGCCTTCTGAAGAATGTGCTGACTGCGCCACCAAATGCTATTGATGCCTTGCTCACAAGTGAGGGAGTTGGACGCATCCGAATCATGAAGGTCAATCGAACGACGTTACATCAAGAGGCTACACCCCAGAACACGACATCAAATGAGCCTGCTCATCAGCCATCCCAGCCTAGGCATGATTCCAACCCGTACTCGGACGTACTATTTGAGTTTGTAGCTCACAGAAACAGATTCGAGAACGCACCACCAGCCAATACCCCCACAGAAACATCGGAGAAAGCGCAGCCGGCGAGCCCATTCACATTCAGCCAACAACCGGAATCAGTAGCAGGCCCCAGCAGTACAAGGGTGTCACAAGAGGCGACACCCCAAGCAAACCAGCATGAGTCAACCTCGGGGAGACAAACAGAATCCCCCTCCAGGGACATGAAGATGCCATTGAGGGACGAGCCAGTTCCTAGCGGGAATGAGGACGAATACACACCCCGATACGCGTCTATAAGCGAACGGCCCAAACTAAAACCCATGTCGCGAAAGCGGTCTCGCTCGCCATCATCCAACTCACCACCGTCTTCTCACTTGAGTCAAATCCCAGATGATGTGATTCGTGGAATAGAGAGACTGAGGATTGCAGACACATCTGAGGTGACTCTTCAGTCGCCCAAACTTATCTCGGTAGCGTAGAACAAAGCCGGATCGAGTTAGCTTTTGTGTGGAGGAGGTTGAGCTGTGTTATCAGGAGTTATGCTTAATTGTTTGAATTTTGTATGATTTGCTTTATCAGTGGTACTATATCGTTGTACTAAATTCAGCTCGGTGGAACGGTGTACAAGGGCTAGGTCCAAGCAGAGACCAATATGTAGTCGAGATTTCAACCTTAGTTGCATTCACTGACTCGACAGGCTGGCTGTAACATATAATTCATGAGTTGCACTCCCCACACGACCCAGAGCGACTGGACGGCCGATCCTGGTCGATTGATAAACCATCCCTGAACTTCAGGGTCCTAATACAACGCCAGACATTTGCCAAGAACCGGTTACTTGATATGCTTAGTTCTATTTGATGAACCTACAATTGGTAATGCTTGGATAATGATGGTTATCATGCCATGTTGAATTTTTTCGACGCAGTGCCGCGTAGTTTCTCGGCAAACGTGCCGAGTACCGTGATAGTGGCTACTAGCCTTGCTACAGCTGAGAATAGCTGAGAAACATGAAATGTGATGTGACAATGTGAGCTCCCATTAGCAATGCTTGGTATAAGAATCTTGTGGTGTCAAAAAGTTACAATGAAGATGTTTTGATCAGGGAAATGCATAATTTCAAGGTTCTTGAAATGATCTGTAGTTGACGAGACCATCTTCAGTCCCGAGAGATGCTAAGATATCTCGGCATACGGCACGCTAAGAACCACAGAATTAACTCATGCCAACATGACTATTTTTTACAGTGGAGTCCTCGCCAAGGTCGCCGAACCGACTTTGCCGTCGTGACGGCTTGGCAGATCCTGTTATAAGATAGATAATCAATCGATAATCATTTTCATCTTATCTGATCTGCTTTGATGTGATCATCGTGAGCTCTGCATACGAAAATCTCGACATGAGTGCATCTGTTGAGAAAAATCAGGCTGAGGCCGAAGTGACTGCTCCAAACGAGGGTCTGGTCCGACCAGAGACATCTTCAGGTACGTTGCAAGCTGCTGTTTTGGATTCTTCCATACTCATGAAGTCGAAGGCGAATCTGTTGAGGAAGTCCTGTCAGCAGCTGGCGTGGGCTTCAAGGATGATGATCCAACTCTGCCGTGTCTGACTCTTCGCATGTGGACAATCGGCATTGCCTTTTGTCTTGTCGGTAGCGGAGTAAACACTCTGTACACGCTCAGATTCCCATCCATCAGTCTTTCACAGTCCGCAATCCAGTTCCTCGCTTATCCCGTCGGCAAGGCATGGGAGTATGCGATACCGGACTGGGGCTTCACCTTGTTCGGCAAGCGACACAGCTTGAACCCTGGACCCTTCAACCACAAGGTATTCGCTCTCTAGAATCCTCGAAGAGACAGTCGCTAACCCCTGCCCAGGAGAACATGCTTATCTACATCTTGGCCAACCTCAGCTTCTTGACCCGATTGAGCGCCGATGTCCTCACCGAACAGCGGGTATTCTACGGCCTTAAGGCAGGATGGGGTTTCGAGATCCTCGCAACACTCACATCAATCTTGTTCGGCTT
The DNA here is from genome assembly GCA_001262555.1 of Fusarium nygamai. Lineage (NCBI taxonomy): Eukaryota > Fungi > Ascomycota > Sordariomycetes > Hypocreales > Nectriaceae > Fusarium > Fusarium nygamai. Next base: position 1,063,167 of record LBNR01000009.1, on the reverse strand, counting down.
TGCTCTGTCAGGCTTGACGCGATCAGTCGTCGTCGAACCAAAGAGCCTCGTTTGGCCTGGCGTGCTTGGAAACACAGCTCTCAATGCAGCCTTGCATACACCACGCAAGGAGGTCATCGCTGGGTGAGCACTTTTGCCAATGCTCTCGGGGGCGGGTTTCACTGACTTGTTTGCAGCAAGATTTCTCGTTATCACTTCTTTATCCTCGCCTTCTGCGCCTCTTTCTGCTGGTACTGGTTCCCCGACTTTATCTTCCCTGCCTTGGGTTACTTTACGTGGATCTGCTGGATCGCCCCCAAGAACCCTGTCGTCAACCAGGTGTTTGGTATGAAGAGTGGACTGGGGTTGTTGCCCTTCACCTTCGACTGTATGTGCTCGTCGCTTTATGATTCGGGGCTTCAGTCGCTAACAAGCTGTTTCTTCAGGGAGTCAAATTGCCTACATCGGATCACCACTTGTAGTCCCAGTCTGGGCCATCCTCAACGTTCTCGCCTCCCTTGTCTTCTGGATCTACATTGTGAGCCCCGCGTTCTACTACTCGAACACCTGGTTCTCAGCCCATCTACCTCTTCAAAGCAATTCAATCTTCGACAATACTGGGGAAGTCTTCAACGTTTCGAAGGTTGTCAATAAGAAGGACGGCTTCACTTTTAATCATGATCTGTATGCACAGTACTCCGACGTAAGTCTCGTCCTATCACGCCCCCTAGAGATGCGAGATGCTAATGCCCTCCCCCCAGATCTATCTCCCCGTAACCTATGCGCTCAACACTTTCGGTCTGTCCTTCGCTACAATCTCGTCTCTTTTTGTCTGGCTCTTTCTCGAGAAGCGTCGAGATTTAGTGAGAACATTCCGCGATGCATGCAAATCGTTGACGTCGAAGAACACTTCCACTCGCGACAGACTGCAGCCACAATATGATGCAGTTCCGCTTTGGTGGTATGTGATTGCTGCCCTTGTAGCATTGGGTATTGGTATCTTCACCTATGAGTACTACCCCGTTCAGCTGCGTTGGTACGGCGTTATTTTCGGCATGGTAGTCTCTTCTATCTTCTTCATCCCTGTGAGTGCCTCGGTCTCCACTCACAAGCATACTCCTGACGTTTGAAGCTCGCTTGGGTGTATGCCACTAGCAACATCAAGATTCAGATCGATATCTTCTGCCGCATCATCGCTGGTTACGTCTGGGAAGGCAAGGTTCTGGCCAACATCTGGTTCTTCAACGTTGGATACATCTCGGGCATCAAGGGTCTTGCTTTCTCTCAAGACCTGAAGCTTGGCATCTACTGCGGTGTAAGTGGTCCTTGTCTCGGCGCGACTGACTTCAAGCTGACGTATTTCAGATCCCTCCTCGAAGCCTCTTCCTGGTTCAAGTAGTCGGCCTTATTGTCGGAACTCTTGGTCAAGTGTCCGTCCTGAACTGGGCACTCGGAAACATCCCCAACGTCTGCAATGTCAAACTTGCTCCGAATGGCTTCACTTGTCCCTTTTCACGAACTCATTTCAACACAAGTATGGTCTGGGGCGCACTCGGTCCCCGTCGTTTCTTCGAGCCAGGCGCTCTTTACAGGCCCTTGCTCTGGTTCTTCCTGGTCGGAGCTCTTCTTCCTGTCGTTGTATACTTCCTTCGAACCAAGGCCTTCCCTCATGTCAATTGGCTGAAGAAGATCCACGTACCGCTGTTCCTGGGCGGCTTGAACTATATCCCTCCTGCATCAGGTGTCAACTATGGCAGTTGGGCTTTATTCGGGCTCTTGTTTGGCGCTCTGATTAAGAAGCGCAGGACCAGCTGGTGGCATCGATTTAATTTTGTTCTGAGCTCCGCTCTGGATTGTTCTGTCGCTATCGCTGGCATCGTCATCTTCTTCGCCATTTTCTACACCGGTGCCGCGGATAACTTCAGTTGGTGGGGAACCAACGTATACAAGGTCAGTTGATGAGACTCATCGAGAAGTGCTGTCGGCTAACGGTGTATGTAACAGAATACCTGCGATTGGAAGAGTTGCCCTTACAAGGCGTTAGCAAAGGGGGAGACCTTTGAGCCTTAGTAGCCTAGGTACCCTACGAGTACAGCGAGCCAAGACTTTTTGCATCCGATCATATACCTTGGAAGTTTGAATGAGAAGTTTGAAAACACGTTGAAAAGTAATAAAGCATGTTTGCAACCTTGATTGCTGGAGCCAAATGGCATAACGTTTGTCTTGCTTTCATGCACTGATTGTGTTGGGGTTACAGAGGATCTGTACCCCTGTAACAACCAGGCACCAACGCACCTTGTGATGTACACAAACCCCTCTGTAAAATAGTGATCCGACACACTAATACTGGATGGAGACCCCCAATACCACATCGGCAAAGTTAATCTTGGTAGCTAAACAAGCAAAGCCTCATCCTTCGGGATTAATCCACCTGCCGGAAGCAAATTACAGGAAAATCATGCAGAATTTCTAATGCAGTAGGGATAATAACGTGTGATGATCAGCGTTGATGCGGGGGAAGAGGGGAAAATAACATGATGATCCCCTGGAGCTCTTCGTTAAGCGCTGACGATGTAGACGTCATAAGGCTCACACAAACTCAACGTGGTATGCAGGCGGGGAACACGGAATGGCATGCTAAGGCAGTACAAAAGCTCCTTCATCCTCATGCGCAATTTTGCTCATCGGCACCATCACTCTTCAAAATGTTCTGGTCAAATCTTGTCCCCTTTGCGGGGCTTGGCTCTCTGTTTCTCGACTTGGCTTCAGCGCAGACAAAATATGAGGTTCAAAAACCTCCACTTGACACTGACTGGACTTACAAAGTCGGCACCAATCCTTGGCCGGAACATCCGCGACCGCAGCTCAAGCGCGATGCTTGGAAGAGCCTAAATGGCATTTGGACATGGAGCGGCGACGGTGATCTCAGCAACCCGCCCAAGGAGGGCCCTCTTGATCGTGAGGTGATGGTCCCAGCTTGTATCGAGAGCGCTCTGTCGGGACTGCAGATTCTCGACGAGCGCGAGTTCTGGTACCAGAGGTCCTTTGAGGTATCGAATGACTGGAAGAGTCAGACCGTTCTCCTTCACTTTGAGGCTGTCGACTATAATTCAACCGTATTCGTCAATGGGAAAGAAAAGACGACGCACATTGGGGGCTACGACCGTTTCACTATTGATGTGACGGGGGACATCAAGTTTGGAGAGTCGAATGAGCTGTAAGTCCACGATTGAGCTTCCGAGCCGAAGCGCGCTCTAACGTCTTCTCAGGCTGGTCTTTGTCAATGACCCGACAGACGACCAAGTTATCCCCATTGGCAAGCAGACCTTACGACCGAGTCACATCTTCTACCGCTCATGCTCGGGCATCTGGCAGCAAGTCTGGCTTGAGGCCGTTCCGAAAGACTACATCACCGATCTTGATCTCACTGCGGGCGCGGATGGTGAAGGTCAGTCATTCCTCGTCCCCGGTGTCTTATCCGACCGCTGACCATTCTATTCTAGTTACCGTAACTATTCACACCTCTCAAGAGTCCGGTAAATCTGCCAAAGTGGTGATTGAGGGCAGCGATGGCACGGAACTGGCCTCCCACGAAGGAACGACCGATGAAGAATTCACTTTCACCGCCAAGTCGCCGAAACTTTGGTGGCCCGACTCCCCAACGCTTTACAACATAACCGTAACACTCGACAGCGGAGACAAGGTACGCAGTTACACCGGCTTTCGAACTATATCCAAAGGTAAAGTTGAAAACGTCACACGACCACTTCTCAACGGCGAGTTTGTGTTTCAGTTTGGAACTCTTGACCAAGGTTTCTGGCCCGATGGATTGTACACGCCACCGAACAGGGAGGCCATGGTCTCTGATTTGAAGCTCTTGAAGAAGTTTGGCTTCAACATGGTTCGCAAACATGTCAGCATGACCATCTGACCTTGATCGCTCTTACTGACTTGAGAAAGATCAAATACGAGCCTCATTTGTTTTATCAGGCATGCGACGAGCTTGGCCTGTTGGTCATCCAAGACATGCCCAGTTTACCTGCAGACGGCAACCGCAAGCCCAACGATGCGGAGCAAGCCGAGTTTCAACGACAGTTCGAGATTCTTGTGAAACAACACAAGAGCTACACTTCCATCGTCACATGGGTATGAACAGAGACTAAGGTAGTCCGGGTTTCGCTTGCTAACCATGGTAGGTCATCTACAACGAGGGCTGGGGTCAGCGAGACGGTTCTCCTGAGAAGAGCCTGACTGAGCTACTACAAAAGCTCGACAAGTCTAGACTCATCAACTCTATCAGTGGATGGAATGACCACGGTTTTGGCGACTTCCACGTAGGTATCCTCAAGACCTCATTTGACACTTCGCTGACTCGGTTTAGGACAATCACAACTATGCTGCACCTCAATGCGGCACGCCATTCTACTCGCAACCCAAGACCCCATATGACCCTGAGCGCATCGGCATTGCAGGCGAGTACGGTGGAATCGGTCACAACGTCTCGATTGACCAGTAAGCTCACATCTCCGTGTTCAACTTCGCCACTAACTGTCCCTGCAGCCTTTGGAACGTCAAGCAAGCCATCGATAGCATCCCGGAGACATACGAAATCAACGAGGACCTCGACTCCTACAATTATCGATCCGGCGTCTTATTCCGAGATATTCGCGAGCAGACTCAGCGTTTCGCTTGCAGCGGTGCCGTATATACCCAGACGAGCGATGTTGAAGGCGAGGTGAATGGTCTGATCACCTACGATCGTCGGTTCGTGAGACCAGATGTTGCGAAATGGCAGAGTGAGATTGCCAGTGTATACAAGGCTGCAGCTTCTCGGGGTGGGCGTGAGTCTGATGGTAATGGGAAGGAAGCAGCTGGGTCATTGCTAGACTTGTAGTGTTTGAGTGACGACTGTTAGCTTTACGATCAATCAACTTCCACGTTGCAGATGAGATCTCCTTATCACTGAACTCGTAACAACTGTCGTTCATTCACAACAATGTACCATTCAGTACCAAACACTTTTTGTCAGCGATGCCAAGGTCTCATTGCATTGAATAAAGGGCAGTTTGGATTAGTCAACAAAGTGGCGGCGATCCTTCTCGCCACCGGCTGCCTGCTGGGACACGTCACCTGCTTTCAAGCTTCACCTCCATCGTACCGTAGTGACTAGAGGAGAGCCCAAATATCACAAACCAAGACCACGGAGCCCTAGTTTTGAAAGATTCAACAATGTCATCAGACAATCATAACGAAAAGTCGACCGCCGGTAAAGAATCCAAAATGCAAGATCTCTCTCTTTTGCCCATATCGTTGACTTTCAACCTAGCGTCGAACCCAGACACCGAGGACGAATGGCAGATTGTCGACAAGGAAGATACTCAACCTTTTGGCGGGGTAAATGATGAGAAGAAAGAAGTGATCCAGGAGAAAAGCTCTGACAGCTCTGAGAAGAGTGCTGCGGAGGAGAAAAGTGAATTAGCAAAGGCAAGATGGGAAGTCATGCAGCCGCAAAGGGGTGGCGTTTACCCCGACAGAGAGGTCAAGGTCCCAAGCTATCCCCAGTTCACTGGGAACTGGTAAACCGATCCTTGGTGGATGTCTCCGGACGCGATATCAAGACTATTCAAAAAGGTTCTTCGTCCATGAATGTGCGTTCCTAGTTGACCAAACTGGCGAAGATGGAGTGACCTGTTGTAAATGCTCCAAAGCTTCCCGAACCTTATCTTTATCTACTGGCTGGCCATCCCAATAATCGTGCATTGCACCGATCAGATACAGCTCATCGGCTATCTCTGGCCAGTCTACTGAAGACTTCACACAACCTGTTGGCTTAGTTGGTTGGACGGATCGCTCGTGCTTATCACGGAATATGTGATATCGTGCTATGGCATCCCAGCTATGCCACCGCCAACGATTCTCTGACGTCGCTCTAAATGGGAGAGGACTTTGCGATGCAGCTGGCTCCTCTGTATCGCCTAGAAGGAAGTCGACGAATCTCTCGAACTGGGCCGTTGTGAGGGGGAATAAAGTAAAAGGGCCTACTCGTCGACTTGCATGGAGGTACAGCTCATTACACTACCCAGATGTTAGCACATGTCTGACCAGCTTGTGATTCATCCTACCTCTGATTCTGATTCTCCACGGTCAAAGACGAAGACCCCACCGAATATCTTTGCTTCAGCCCAGTACCCAACGGTATCGGCATCCCCATTGGGATAACGTTCAACCACGACATAGAAGCTGTGGCAGAAAGCTGTCGGGTGTCGATACCCATCCCATCGACTGGTATCGTGTGGTGAGTCTATCCACTTTTTATAGTCTTGATGTGTATGGTTGAGGCCATCTTGTTGGTACAAATATACAGCGATCTGGTGAATGGCCACGGCCAACAGCTCAAACAGTCGTAAGTGGAAGTGCCGTGAATCGATAGTGGTCTCTTCAAAAGCGCGCAGTAACTGTGATGGAATATCAGGTGAGCCGCGTGTGAGAACCGATCAAGAGGACTTACCGGTAGTTGGAACCTCAATCTCGTGGGAGGATGGTCGGAACGCAACTGACGAGCTTTCCCAATCATTCCCGGGCACAGCTCAAAATGTTGAGTAGCAGGATGGCCGTCTTGTGGCCAGTGGACATCTTGATAGGAGTCAATTGTAGGAAGACCATCAATGATCTCAGCGAAAGTCCTTTCCGCTACGTCTGTTTCCATTACTCTCGTTACAGCTTGCACGAGTGCTTGGCGATGCCTTGTCCCCAGTGCATTAATTGTAGCCATGTTCGCTGTGTCGTTAGGCATCTCTGCTGAAGATTATTGGTAGGGCGAGGAGGTAGGTTTGTTTGAAAAGATTACCCCTGGATCTCATTGCGTGTTGCCGGGGATGTCAAAGATTAGTGATGCGGAGGAGAAGCCCCGGCTTTAGCTGAACGCAGCGGACTTGATCCTGAGGCAAACCAAAGAATCAGGGACGAATGAGCGACCACCTCAGGGGTACAAGGATTTACATCAAATCATACGGCTCCAATTACTAATCATTCTTGGTCTAGATATTAACAACTCAACAGAAGGTGATCGAGTTCTCCTCGTTCTTAGAACCAAGCGCAGGGAGATGCAATAACCTAAATATTTGTTCTGAGTCATGAAGGGATTTAGGCAGACGTGGTGCAGATTCCGCTAGTCTCTCGACAAATTGCTTGTGCCAAATTATGTGAAGTCAGAAATTTGTTTGTTCCCTGTGGCCAACGCGGTGAATGAGTGTGAGTGCTTGTGTTGCGTGACTGTCAACATGCACGAGACATTCAAACTCAATATTCATCCACCTAGCTACCCTTATATGCCAATTTGACTCTGTATATCCTCAACAAAGGGCAGTGGTGCAGTGGTATCTCTCCTAAAATCTACAAACCTTCTAAACTCCGAACCTAAAATCCTAAAACTCTCTCCCTGTACCCTCCCTTTGTTTTTTGAGGTCATTGGTTCGAGTTCATGGTCCGAATCACTCTTCTCGGGTTTGGAAGCTGAATCCCTTTTGCAACAAAACTTTTATTGACTTCTTCGCAGAAGTTCGCCGAGCCAGAGTTGTGAAGTTTGTTTTTTGACCGAACCGCAGCTTCATCTGCGGTGCAACCATGATGTACATGTTCGATATGGAGCCAAAAGTGCATGTGTAGAAGAATGATCTTCTCAGGTTTGAGACTGTGTCTTGTTGCAGAGTTCGGCTTCTCATTCCGCATATGTGTATGAGAGATATGATTGGGGTATCGGTAAACCTCTGTGGGAATTCGGAATCGCGAAGGTGAGGCGTAGTCTAAAATTTCATTAGTTCAGCAGGAAAATGGAAGCACACGGGTGGCTTATGATCTCGAGTTGTGCTGGAAGAAAGTCATTAGCCCCATTCTTTAGAGTAGACATCTGCTTCCTTGCCCCTATTCATCTTTCTTGAATATATGCATCGGAAAGCCAAACCGTGAACAAACCTTCGTGGATTGTCAACCGGAACCTGTTCAGCTTAATCTCCCCCGTATATGGGATCTTTCTGTATGCTGCAGCGGCAAAGGATCAGGTCGAATATGTCCGTAGAAGGGGCGAGATGGAAAGGGGGGAGTCTGCTGAAGTTGACGAGGGCTTCCTGGAGGACGAAGTGAGTTTGCGTTGAGATTGTGATGCAGGTGACGCGTCAAGCTGTGGCAGAGTGAAGCCACAGGCTGTAATGAAGTTGTAAATACCCTGGCAGAGCCGGCTGTAACAAACTGAACGTGTGCCATCGTGCGTGGCTGGACATTGATGCGGAAACATGGCGGGAAACGACACTTTCACCTGGCCAATGAGTCGGCAGTGTCGTATCCTTTTCTTCAAGGCCAAGCCCATGACTGATTGCTCACCCTACTTAAGCCCGAATTGTTCAACACTTTCCCAGGGTGGGGTGAGACGAGGCTGGCCTCAGGGCAACACACACTGTTTGGCTGTTTGGCACACTTGTTAAGGACTTGCTAACCCATAGGTACCCTCCCTTAGTTAGCCGATGATGTCTCCCCTGCCCGCTTTTTTTGAAGGTCCCAGATTCGAACGGGGCGTGCACCGCGTGACAAAATAACGCGAACGTTTTTTCTTTTTGGGATTTGGCACTTCACAACTACGCGCTGCACAGATCACACGATTGTTTGAAATAATATGTTCAATGACACTATTTAACTATAATACAGTCTTTACAAATCATTACTCGTGATCCACAGTCTTGGGCTCGATGCCGTTGTGGGTAAGAGTTGGCTCATCTCTGTCCAGATCATACATGGCATCTTCTTGAGCATCGTAGTGGCGGAAGATAGCATAAAAGATGCAGCCAGTGACGAAAGAAGAGATACCGACACCAGTGTAGAGCCACAAGAAGTTGGGGTCCTTGGCCTCGGAAACAAGAGCCTCAGCGATGGCAGATCCGAAAGCGTTGGTGAAGAGGTAGATGGACTGCACGAAGGACTTCATGCTGGGAGGGGCCTTGGTGTAGGCGTACTCGAGACCAGTGACGGAGATGAAGATCTCAGAGATACCGATGAAGATGTAGGCGGGTGTCTGGATGGCGATGTGCACGTTGTTGGGAAGCTTGGTGTTACCGTCCTGACCAGCAGCACATTCACCAGGGTGTTCGTAACAAGGTCCAGCAGAGTAGATGATGTGCTGAACGATAGCAGCGTAGGCAAGACAGAGAGCAGCGAGCCAGAAACCGATGGTGATTCGGGCAATAGGTCGAAGCTCAATACCAGCTCGGCGAAGGATGGGGTACAAGACCTTCTCGATGAGAGGAGTGAAAACCAAAATGGAGATGGGATCGAAGTTTTGCATCAGATCGTTGGGAACACCGTGACCTTGCATCTGACCAGCTTGAGTAACGAAGTTGGTGGAGAACTGTCCGTAGCAGACCCAGAAGATGGGGTAGAAGATGAAGACCTTGCAGGCGCGGAGAGCACGCTTGAGCTCGTCGACAAAATGGTCGTTCCAGGGGACAACCTTGGTCTTTCCGTTGGCCTCGCGCCACGAGGGCTTGGCGGCATCGGTGTTGCGTGCAGCAATCATCATACCAAGAGCCTTGAAAGCATCAGTGATAACGGAGCCCTGGGGAGGACGGTTGACAAAGGTCTTTCGGCGGAGGACCAGGGTCACGATACCGACGTTGAACATGCAGAAACACATGAGGTAGGCGGTCCAGAAACCCTTGTACTTCTCCATGAAGGGGGTAGCGAGCAGCGAGAGGGCACCGACGTTGATGCACCAATAGAAGACCATGTAGATGCGCTGGTAGGTGATAGCAGGGTCGATGACAACGCGCTCGCCGTTCTTCTCAGTTCGGATAGCCATTCTGCGTCGCTGGTACTGATCGGCAATGAGAGGCGCAATGTTGGACTTGATACCACCGGTTCCGAGACCAATAACGATAATAGCAACGATGTATCCAGCCTTTCCAGCACCATGTTCCATAGCAACAGGTAACGAGGTAGTCCAGAGGATCATGAGACCAACCCAGTAAAAACCGCAGAAGACCAAGATGGTTCTGTACTTTCCGAGATACTGATCGGCGATGATGGCACCGAGAATGGGAGTCACGTAGCAGAACCATTGGAAGAAGAGGTTGAGACCAGTAGCAGCCTGGTGGCCCATTCCAAGACCCTTGGCACCATCTGCGCCTGTTGGGCTGTTGGAGATGTAGTTCTGGAAAAGACCCTGAGCACCATAGTAGGTGAATCGTTCCGTCAACTCGACAACAGCGATGAGGAAAGCTGAAGCAGGGAGGTTCTCTCCTACACGTCGAAGAGTCGCCTTCTCATGGTCATTGGGCTCCTCGCCATCGGGAGTGGTACCAAACTCAGGATCGGAAGCATAGTGCTGCTTGTCGAGAGACTTCTTCTCATCAATAGAAGGGGCGATATAACCACCAGCGAGATCAGTCTTCTTCTCGACGGGCACGCGCTCACCTAACTCCTCGTGGAGCCTGCATTGCATGAGATTAGCAAGGGTACGAAATAAGCTTGAATAGAGTTTGCGACATACTCGGCGGCCAAATCCTCGTGATTCTGGGCCATGTTGCAGACGAGACGACGTCAATGAGACTCGATGAGATGAAAAAGTTTTCACTGTCACGGATGCAACAAGGGACAAGGCGAGGTTCGATTGATGATGAAAGGGAGGAGAGGATGGGAGTAAACGAAGAGTAATAAAAATACCAAGATCTGGAGACGTTTAATAAATATTCTGTCATGGAAACACAGTCGACTCCATATTCTACGCCACGAGATGCCACACCTCGACCGAAGCCATGCCCGTTGCTGTAAAACATCCGACCCTCAGAGTAAGGAACCTTTGTAACGGCCCGGATATGGCTATGGAGCATCGAAGCAACGGGCAACTCGAGGTGGCCAATGGCTATGACCGTGTGGCGTGCTCTGAGTGCTTCTGCAAAATTTCGAGAAACATGAGCCATGTCTAAAATGCCGAAGATCCGAGTCAACCCCTGTCTCGTACGAGCGACTGTGACACCTCAAGTGGAGGCTCCGGCCGTAAAGAAAAGCACCCCACAGAAACAGCCGAGTCTAGTGGCGCGAGGGAATTGTCCGGATTTGTGATCCATTCTCTGCCAGAGTTGACTGTGACTGTAACTATCGCGATGTCGCTCTCCGGACACGGCGAATCCGCTTGTATAACTCTTTTATATATTACACAGTCACGTTATACTTGTCGCTATCGCAAAGCCAAGATATTATCTTGTGTTGTACCGTGTGATATTGAAGGATCAACAGAACTTCACCTATCATTAAAGATCGGCATAACCTCGTATCAAGCTTACCACAACAGGCAAAGACCAATTTCTTGCAAACACCCACAGGCTAAATAAAAAAGTTCCGCGGCAACTTGTCTCCCAAGCGCGTGGTAACGTAACAATCGCAGTGTCCGTCCGCCACTAACGTTAAAGGGAGAGGGAGAATCAGAACCCTGAATCCACCCGCCACTGATAATACTGTAGCACGTACGGACGGGCCAATCGACGAGACGAGACAAAGGGCGCGCGAGTCGGGAATGACGGCTGGCTATCTCAGGCACCGTCAGTAATCTTTACCCAACAGGAAGGTCATTACTCAATCATTCAAGGCATCCCCGCAAATCATCTGTGCAAGGTTTATCTCAGACAAGAAGCTCGTCCAAACAGCGTGCTACAAATTGTCATATGACGTACAACCCTCAAGTAAGAACGTGAGCCCATTCCTTTTGGAGGAAACTCGACGTGGGAAATAGGGTTATCTAGAGCGATAATACCGTGATAATGTGCTAGCCAGCTTCTCGATACGGAATGATATGGTCTTTTGTGATATTGGCTATTGGCCTTGTTGTCGCAGGATTGGCTTCAAAAGTTCATCAATCATGATCAGTAAGCGACATGGTGCATCACATCACATCCCATCGCGTCTTATCTCCGGTCATTCCCAAGGCCAAGCCGGCAGCAACCGCCATTTTCCCTTGGCGATTTCTTCCCTTTTTTTGTGCCGCATTTCGCCTCAGCTGATTCTCAATTGCCATCTTGTCTCCCGATGGTGTTGTTATCGCCATCTCATCTTGTAACGTTGTCAAACTCCAGACGGCGACACCACTATTACCTAAAATCAAGAGATCGTCGCGACGCCGCTTATCTCCTAACCCCATTCTCCATTCCTGTCAACTGCACCCCATGTTTTCCTCATCTCCATCTCCATTTCTCAACGGAGGGAGGCCTGAGGCTAATGCATGGGGTAACGGTTCACTGTGTGTCAAGAAAATCAAGGAAGACGACCGATTGCAACCCCCCATGTCTAGTAAGCTTCAGAGGCTACATGAAGGCCAATCACACTCCGCGCCGTATTGCCGTGAACGCGTTGTTTTTTCCTGGGGTTTCACGGGGTTCAGCTGGATGGTGGCAGACTAGCACAGTTTTGGTTGTTGAAGAGAGAGCCTCAAAAAGCCTTGAAAAACCGTAAAACTATATCTCATTACCGAGGTGCCGAGGTCGAGAAAGAGTTTTAAAAATGAGATTATGGAGGGCGAGATCTAAAAACTCAAAATAGACGCGTCCGAGGTTGACGAAAAGGGTCGTATTCAGGGTAGGTTGGGTTGGTTGCAGATGATACCTCGCGCTGAGTGCGGTCAGCAATGGCGATACCTCGTTACGAGACCTCTAACTCAATTCAGGAGAGCATGGCTCTCTTTTGGTTGTTTTTAAAATTATACTAGGTATTATACAGTAATCGCATCGTTGTAAATAGCGTTTTGGCGTTCGCGACGGTTATTTCGCAACATCTCTTCAAACTTTACTGACGCCATACTCGTAACCCATTGATCTCACTCGCATACCATAAACTTGAGGAGCATTTCGTATCACGGCAAATTCCTATATTATTGAGAACGCCATACGTTGGAATAATGATTAAAAATAGATATTTGAAGTTTTGTATGTCATTCCCAGACACGACAATTAACACAAGTTCAATACGTCTTTCAGTACATGCAACGCCCCAAAGAGTTCATTGTCGTGATATCGCCTCGCCACCACCTGTAAATTAACAGGCGCACCCCCAAAATCACCCTCCTCCTCCCACAAATCTCTAACATGTCGACAAGCATCGCTTTGCGGAACATAGCCCGTATTATAAACTTCCCCAGATTCAGCCCTAATTGGCGTGGGAATAACCGCTCCCGGGTAATCGACAAGGTTGTAGAGCGAGGTGTACGTCCAGTAGAAGGCCGTGTCGTGCGCACACGCTGGCCCTACGAACGACGGGCCGATAATGACATCCACATCTTGATCGTTCCAGCTTTTGGCAAAAGCAAGTCGGAAATCGTCTCGCTCTTTGTGGACAGCTGTAAGATCTACGGCGGTGTGCATACCCAGGGGTTCTGCGTCTCTGTAGATCCATTCTGTAAGTGGGTGAAGAGGTTCTCCGGATGAGATTATGCCGTTTTTGGTGAGATGGCCGCCGTCGGGCCAGTATAGTCTTCGGACTTGTTTCCATGCTTCTTCTGCGCCGAAGACTTTGAAATCTTTTAATTCGATGAGATTGGCAAACCTGTCGGACAGAAGGCTTCTGACCCCCGAAATTGCCCTCTTCACTGGCGGTTGAGGTTCGATGAAGCCATCGTTGCTGATGATGCCCACCTTGAGGCGCCGATTGAACCGCGTTTCAAGACCAGTCCACGGAATCGGAACGACGGTGGGATCTGAAGGGTAAGGCTTTGAAGACAGGACGCAGTTCATAAAAAGGTCCATGTCTCTCAAGGAGCGACACATAGGTCCCGTCGACAGAGGGATGTTCAGCACGGCAGGAGGCGGAGCGCCTTTGATGTAGCCCCTTGTCGGCAAGACATTCGATGTGGTTTTGAAGCCATAGATACCACAAAAGGCAGATGGGCCACGAATACTCCCCCCAATGTCAGTCCCGATCCCCAAGATCGAGCCTCTCATCGCAATCAGCGCAGATTCACCCCCTGTTGAACCGCCAGCAGACAGATGAATGTTGAAAGGGTTCAGAACTCTTCCCCAGTGGGAGTCACTCTCAAGATGCATCAGCGATTGAGGCTGGTTCGTTTTGCAGTAAATGATTGCACCCTGGGCACGCAAGATTGACACGATATCCGCATCTTGGTCGTCGTCGCTGATACTGATAAAACAGCCCTGGGAGGAAGCGGTTCCGGCAACTTAGATGTGATCTCTGAGGCTTATTGGCAAGCCATGCAAGGGGCCGACAGGCTTCCCATGAGCCTCGAGGTATGCATCGAGCTTTTGAGCTTGTTCGATGGCCTCGTCCATGAACCATTGTGTCAGGCAGCATGTAAGCTGATGCGCAATGATGGAGCGCTTGCAGAATGCTCGTGCAACTGCAACTGCAGTGTGCTTTCGATTTGCAATTGCCTCAACAAGCCCGACAGCATCATAGTCCTCAGTGATATTAATCTCCTCAGGAGGTAAAATGCTACAGGCTCCTGGGATCGTGGACACGTCTGTTGGCGGGTTCTGTATGACCTCCAAAGGCAGCCGCAGCTCCTCCGGGACCTTTGCTGCAAATGCTTCAAGCAACGCAGCCCTCTTCTCTTCGAACTCGGGAGTGCCGAGAGGTACGGGCTTCACCTGTACAACAGGAAGCCCTGGAAGCATGCCTGTGGCCAAGGGTCTAGATTTGAGGGACTTCAAGCTGTGGGTGGTGACACTTGAGGAGTCTATGGAAGATTCTGATGGGGGGACTGAAGAAGAAGAGGCAAAATTCATGATGGAAAGATGTTTTTGTGTAATAGCAAATTTGCCAGGAAAGCATGGCGAGAAGGACAATGAGGAGATGGTGTAGTTGCGATGATCCAGCTGATATATGTCAAGTCTTGGCCTAGGAGTTCTCGAACCTCGGACCCCTTGGTTTCTGCTCGATGCCCTAGGGATTCTTCAGTCATTTGCACTGCTGATTGCCCAGCAAAAGAAAAGCTCGGACCATGGATCAAAACAAACAGCCGTCGACAGCTGTCTCGCAAGCTTGTCGTTGGCTCACGATACCATCCATTCTGCCCACCCAAACAACACAGCCCGATACAAACATCCTCAAAATTCCCATTGTTGACATCCAACTGTACCAAACCGATCAAACTTGGCTTCCAGAAGCTTCAGGTGACCAGCTGGAATAATCTTTGAGACGTCCACCAACATGCCCCAAGGACCCTTCGCCTCGTGGAACAATCCTTAGCGGCGTTTCCATTGTTCTTCTAGTTTCGACCACCAACAACAACACCAGCGACCATGTCCGGCCTAATATACGTACCGGGCCCTGAACGCCGTGTTGCACCGCTGTTGTTGCTGATTCCCCCGGACTCTTCTGGTAACATAGATACTGGGGCTTTGTTTATAAAACGTCGCACAGAGCCACGTCCGTTAGTACCTGAATTGAACAAGTCATACTATCCTCCCCTTAGGCCAACTTCTTTTTGTACACTTCGATTGCCTTCGCCAACATTCAAGATGGTGAATTTGGTGGTGGACAACCCAATTCCGGGGACTATCTATCTTGTTGACCTCAATCGCAACCTGCGTGTTCGTCACGCAGGTGGTGGTGACGGCGACATCGTCCTTGATCCTGCCCCAAGCGACGACCCAGAGGGTCCCCTCAATTGGACTCCTCGTCGCAAGATTCTTGCGTTGATCTGTCAGAACCTGTGAGTCTATTTCTTCTTTGTGCGTGTCTTTTGCTGACTTGGACAAGGTATACCTGGTTCACGGGCATGTCCGTTGCCACTGTTTACTCGGTCCTTGTCCCGCTATCGCAGCAGTCCAAGGTCTCAATCAAGACGCTCAATGAAGGGACAGGTTACATGTGTCTTCTATTGGGTTGGGGTTTGCTGTTTTGGCAACCCTTTTCGTTACGATATGGCAAGCGTTTGACCTACCTCTTATCTGTCCTTGGAGCCATCGTAAGTCAATCTCAATGCGTTCACCACAAGCAACAGCTAACAAACATTACCAGGGAACAAGCGTTTGGAGGTAGTGCTTCTTAGTGATGCGATACTCGTGTGTGACTTTACTGACTGGTGGCAGCGCATACGTCTCAAGCAACGGAGAATGGATCGCCAAATGCATCATCCAAGGTTTCTTCATCGCGCCCATTGAAGCCCTGCCTGAGATCTCAATCACTGACATCGTAAGTCCTGGCTCGAGGCATTATTGTAAGCGCGCGACTGACTCTGTCTAGTACTTCACTCATCAACGTGGAACATATATGGGCATCTACGCCCTCGCCCTAGCCGGCAGCAACTACTTCGCGCCCGTCATCTGTGGCTTCATTGCCGAGTATCAAGGCTGGCAATGGGTGTTCTACTGGCCTGCCATCTTCCTCTCATTTGTCTTTGTGTTTCTCTTCTTCTTCATGGAAGAAACCAATTACATTCGTGCTGCTCGACATTGCGATCATGTACCATTCGATCCATCCCGACTGATCGTTGAGAACAACGGCAAGGCGGAAGAAAAGGCTGCTGACGTTGGGAAATCCGAGGTCAGAGAGGCTGATGAGGCGAACGTTCAGTATACCAAACCGGGAACGTTCTTGCAGAAGTTGTCGCTTTGGCAGCCTACACCCAGCCAGAGTATGGCTCGTCACGCTGGACGCTCGCTTCAATACCTCGGTTGGCCTGTCATCTTTTTCGCTGGCTTCTCGTACGGCTCGTACCTGATCTGGTTCAACGTCCTCAATGCGACAGCATCCATCATCCTGTCAGGCCCCGGGTATGGCTTCAAGCCGTCAATGGTCGGACTGAGCTACCTGTCTTGCTGTCTGGGTACCATTATCGCAGCCATTCTCGCGGGACGGTTGAGCGACTGGCTTACCATCAAACTTGCGCGGCGCAACAATGGTATCATGGAAGCTGAGCACCGTTTGTGGCCGCTGGCGATTTGTGTCATTGGCGTTCCAGCGTCCTTGATCCTTTGGGGCGTTGGCGCACAGCACGGCGTTCACTGGTTCGGCCTCATTTTTGCCATGTGCACTTTGTCTGTGACGAGTGTCATGGGACTCATCATCAGTATCAATTATCTGATTGATAGCTACTATGAACTCAGCGGTGATGCGATGGTTACAATTATTTTGGTTCGCAACACGATGTCTTTTGCCATTAGTTATGGGTAAGTTTCCGTCCGCCGATGAGATGAGATCAGCAGCAGCCACTAACAACCAATAGCATCACGCCTTGGATCACCAACATGGGCTATCAAAATTGCTTCATCTCAGCTGCGTTTATCGCTTTGGTCGCTTGTTCTGCGTGCTTCTTCATGATAAAGTTTGGTAAATTGCTTCGACAGCGAAGCGCCGCCCGGTACAAAGAATTGGTTGATGACGACAAGAGGGTCGCAGGAATTGCTACATGATGGAGGTCTGGCAACGCGCACAATTGAACAACGAGAATTGAATTGGCCGTATATACGATTAGTCAATTATGTGTAATTAGTATTGTCGTGAATAATGATTCGTGTAATCTAGTTTCCCATGTCCACGTCCCATGCCCGCTAAGCAATCTTGATGTCAACCAAATAGATGCGTCCATTTAAACCATGGCGGCGAGAGCTAGGATAGCAGCAGCAAGAGCTCCAACGCTGGTTTTGGTCCTAGCACCGATATTACCGGAGTCGCCAGTTTCGCTCGCTGAAGCACCTGTCGCCGTGGAAGTCTTGTCACCGCTGCCGCCCTTTCCACCGCTTCCACTTCCACTGCCACTACCACTACCGCTTCCACCATTGCCCGAGCCTCCAGAGCCAGCGCTTGACTTGACGCCACTCTCGTTTCCAACACGGACGTTGTTCACAGTCAGAGGTGATGGCTTGTCGCCACACTTCTGCGTGACCTGCACCTCGGGCTTATCCGAAGACTGGATGCCGCTGCTGGTAACGTCCTGGAATTGGCCATTGTTGGTGTACAGCGGTTCCTCATAGACGTTCTGCCCGTCAGCCTGGATCTGCAGTGTACAATCGGTCTTGTCGGCTCGTCGTCGGAGTTTCGCGCTGCTGGGTTCCCCGACGAGGATGGATGCGACAATGTAGATGAGCTCGTCCGTGTTCAATTCATCGTCGCTGTCGACTGTGACGCGGAAGGTTGCTTGACCGTTGGCGGGGGCGCTCAATTTACTGGGGCGAAAGTTAGTGGAGTTAGGGGACAGGGAAGCTTTGGGGACTTACATGGCGTCCTTGCCATCAACCTTGACGAGTTCAGCGTTTTCGCCAATTGTAGCATTCTTGAGATCGACTTCGACTACGGTGCCTGTGCTTGTGGGAGCAGAGCTGGATGTAGCTGTTGCAGTGGCTGTGTCGGTCGAGTCATCGTCGTCGGTCTCGGACGCAGTAGCTGTCGCGTCAGCATCTGTGGCAGAAGCTTCAGTCACTGTTAGCTTGCGTGTCTGCAAAGATCATCAACATGCTTCTCACCATCTGCTGTCGCTGTGCCTTCAGCTGTTGAGGCATCCTCATCATCATCATCGCTCGCCGTCATGGTGGGTTGCATGTCGCCCGAAGCTTGGGAAGCTTCGTTTGATGGCTCTACAGCTGTTGGCTCTGGGCCATTTGTGGCAGATGGAACGCTATCTGCGTCTGTCGGCTGTGCGTCTCCGTCATCGGCAGCATCTGAGGGCTGGTCTTGTGCAGGATTTGAGGGCTCAGCAGCAGGTGCTGATGGCTCTGGTTGAGCGATGGCTGAAGGCTCTGCATCTTGATCGGGAATGACTGTTTGAGCCAGGCCGTTGACTGCCAGAAGGCCAAGAATGAGGCTGCCAGCGAAGCGCATGTTGACGGTTATTTGCGGGTGTGACCTTTCCGTCCGTGTCGTGTTCAAGGTATCTTCAACTTCAACTTCTTGCAAATAATCAGGTAGTATCGTGAGAGATCTGCAGAAAATGGAAATTCCAGCTCGAGCTGAAAGAAGCTTGTTTATTATACCTGAGCTAAGCTCCCTCCCTTGATTTTTGAACCTTGCTGCTGGTTCAGGTGGTGGCACTGTCGTGGCTTTGCTGGTCCAGACTTTCGGAGCCCTGCAGCTGAGCTGTTAGGCCAGCCACTCAGACGCCAGCTTTACCTTCTGGGGGCTGTGTTTAGCGCTAGAAACAACTGTCGTGTACAGAAATAGCTTCACCTTCGTCAATGCACCACGGGAGACCCGACGTGTCTCTCCAGCTCTATACGAGAGCTGTCAGCAATATAACCAGTCGCCATTCCACTTAAAACTCACGATTGACTCTTGAGTATTTATGATCATTTGTGCTTGCAGGTTAAGCTTAAATGCTCAATTTTGACTACCGAAATTATGCCTTGCCTTATTTTTGAGAATAGCTTCAATAGTTCACGCCACAAGAGGCCGCCGCGACACCAGCTGAAGGGCTAAGCATTTTAGTTAGTCATGGCACATTCCGTTCTTATTTCAACCCTGAGCCCTGGCAGCCGATGCATGTCACTGATCGAAAATTGACGATTGCGGCTGAGCAGTCATACCTTTTCGTTGCCCAGTCAAGATTGCTATCCCATTCAATTGGAATTCGGAAACGGGACAAGCCACATATGTTTCGGTATTTTCCCACAGTTTTCTGGTGGCAGAACAACCTTCCCTCGAATTACTGGCCCGGCCCGTATAGCACTGCGAAACCCAATGAGATGGAACCAAACTCATTTCCCAGAATAGTTGGTGACGTTGCTGCGTCTTGAAGCTTACACATGACTTCCTCCGGTGTCTCCGGATGCTTGAAATTGCAACTAACATGTCGCTATCTCAAGTAAAGCTTCTGCGAGACACTTTCTGCCCAAGCTCTATTCCATGGGGTAAATGGAAAGCTGTCTTGTTTCCCGAACTCAAGTGTTCCAGATCCCCGTGTCTTGTGTGCTTGTTGTGCAATCTCAAGCAGATGTATGTGTCAAATGCGTGGATAGCATATATCTTCGTTTCCCCAGTGTGAGTTTAGCAAATATTAAAATGATAAGATTTATGTTTTCATTACTTTTCCCGGTTTTTCTGCTGGCCATGTCACGCCATCTGCAATTTAAATTTTCTTTCAAGACTTCATGGAAATCACAGGCACTCAGCTTGAACTCACAAGGTCCCGTGCCATAGACGAGATCAACACCAAGTCTTTGCTCTTTATTGAGTAATTCCGTGCATTGCTTACAGAGATCCCATCCACCACAGAATCCGAAGGGGCAGATTCATCACATTTCCCCCACGGTAAGCATGACCGATACTCTCATTGAAAATTGGGCATATTTGTCACTGGGACTTAGGGTCCCACAGAAAGATGTTTTTGGAAACAAGAAGGGTCAAAAGAAAATGGATTGTTTGAAGCCATAAGTAACACATCATCAGATCATGTAGCGCAATGAGCTGCGCCAATCTACAACGTGTCTCCGCTTTAATATCTGCAAACATCACTGCTAGCGATGCAGGTTATGTCAGGATACCGCGTTGCAGCTCGGCGTGCATAATACAAGGTCCCCAGTCATATAATATAAGCACAACCTTAGATAAATCGTCCTAATTGTGGATTATAACCTGATATTGCCTGGAATAGGCTGAAAAGAGCCTTGGCAATTATATAATATATAACTATCAAAAGGCTAAAAACAGATATAGATGAAGGCAAAGGCACCATCGCCGAGAGGTTGAGCGAGGCTGTTAACATAATATTATATAGGGCCGGTTATAGGAGGAACAGCAGCTGCAGGGCATATCAAAGTGAAAGGGAAATTAAAGAGAAAGAAATAACGCTGAGCCAAGTTGACAGCTGCTAAGAACCGGAAAAGGGCTGTTGCCAAAGAGAAAATTATGCCTTTCCGCTCTAAGAGAACCTCATCACTAGTACACGACCTAGATCACAACTGAAAGCGACCGTTGATCCGCTAACAGCGGGGTTCCTCGCTCGATAACCCGGTGGTAGCCAAAGCATCTTGATTCCGTCCTTAAGAATCCATTCACCATCAATGCTTGCACCCCATCCAGAATGATCAACACCGCGTACGGTTATTTGAGACTCCTGATCATCGTTGGCATGCGGTAAAGCCAGGTGATCCAAATCTAGAGGTCCAATATCGGTAGAGAAGAAAGAGTTCGTCGTTAGATCAAATGAAAGGTGAAATACTAGTTTCCCAACGTCAAGTGTCTGTAGGCATGCGCCTGTCGCTATGTCCCAGATTTTGACTGTCCTATCGCCCCAGCTCGACGCGAGATACTGGCCATCAGCAGAGAATGCCGCAGAGATATACCAACCCCTACCATTATAGCCCTTAACTGTGTGCATGCATTCGCCTGTTGCAGTATCCCAGATTTTGAGTACACTATCGCAGGAGCTCGATGCGAGATACCGGCTATCCGGGGAGAACAACACCGACATAACTGGATCGCTATGACCCTGAAGCGTCTTCAGGCATATACCTGTTTCTATGTCCCAGACCTTAGATGTCTTATCACCTGAGCTTGACGCAAGATACTGGCCGTCTATTGAGAATATTGCAGAGGTCACTATGTTGTTATGACCCTGAAGTGTCTGGAGACATATACCTGTTTCTGCGTCCCAGACCTTGGCTGTCCTATCACTCGAGCTTGATATAAGACGCTTGCCATCTGTCGAGAACATAACCGAGGCTACCGAATCGCTATGACCCTCAAGCGTCTTTATACAGCTGCCTGTCTCTGGGTTCCAGATTTTAACTGTGCCGTCATATGAGCTTGAAGCTAGACGCTTTCCGTCTGTTGAGAATACTACCGAAGTCACTGTATTATCGTGGCCCCCAAGACTCTGCGTGTCTGTACCTATTGCTAGGTCCCAGATCTTAACTGTGCCATCATATGAGCTTGAAGCTAGACGCTGGCTGTCTGTAGAGAATACTACTGAGGTCAGGGCAGCACCGTGGCCTTTAAGCGTCTGTATGCATATGTCTTTTGATGTGTCCCAAATCTTGACTGTCCTGTCATATGATCCTGATGCAAGATATCGACCATCCGTTGAGAATGTTACTGAGGTTACTGGAGAGTTATCGCCTTTGTATGTCCGTATGCAAGTGCCTGTAGCCGCGTCCCAAATCTTGACAGTTCTGTCATATGAGCTCGATGCGAGATGCTGGCTGTCTGCTGAGAATACCACTGCAGTCACCCAGCGGCTATGATCCCGAAGCGTCTTTATGCATATGCCTGTTGCTGTGTCCCAGATCTTGACTGTGCTGTCGTACGAGCCTGATGCGAGATGCCGGCTATCTGCTGAAAAGGCTACTGAGGTCACCTGATCGCCGTGGCCCTGAAGCGTTTGTATGCATGTGCCTGTTGTATCCCAGATCTTGATTGTCTTATCGACCGAGCTCGATGCAAGATGCCGGCTATCGGCTGAAAATACCACTGACTTTACTGTATCGCCGTGGCCCTCAAGAGTATGTACGCATGTGCCTGTTGTATCCCAGATCTTGACTGTCTTGTCGACTGAGCTTGACGCAAGAGACTGGCCATCTGCTGAAAATACTACTGAGGTTATAGTACCTGTATGACCCTTGAGTGTCTGTATGCATGCGCCTGTTATTGCGTCCCAAATCTTGACTGTCTTATCGCTTGAGCTCGACGCTAGATGCTGGTTATCTGCTGAGAGTACTACTGAGGCCACTCCACTACCATGGCCCTCAAGCGTCTGCACGCATGCATTCCAGTCTGGTTCTATCCTTGGCTTTAATGGGATCCAGTTGGGCTGTTCTTTTTCAAAGAGCCCTCTGATTAGGCTGCGGGTGGGGCTGAATACGAGCGCTGATATATAGGCTTGTAATGGAGCAAGTTCGATTGCACGCTTATGGTGAAGAATAAAACGACGCGCGTCTTGAAGTAATTCAGTCAGCTGTCGCGCTTCCTTTGTTTTCTGCTAGTATGTTAGAGTGCCTTTCCCTTATGAATAAACTTACGACTTACCACTAAAGCATCAAGCTTATGTACTGCTATGACCCCCTCTGGCATTTTATGTAGTAGACTGAGAGATTCTAGCCAATATAGATACTTATTCCGAAGGAATTCATGGACAGTTTCAGCATCCTGTGGTTTCTTATCACTCATTCTCACCTGGGGTTCTGAGTCATAGAGATGGTCAACCCAGAAGACACAGGAATATCGTATCGAAGCCAATGGGTCAGGGTTGGGTAACGAAGCCTGATCGATGGTGAGACCTGGGGCGCAAAGATTGTAAATATCGCGTTCAAGGCGCTTCGAAAGAGCTCCTAACGACCGCGAGAAGAGGACGTGGTGCTGTTGCGAAATGCCAGACGGTAGGATTTGCTCTGACGCATTTATAAGCAGGAAATCCTTAGCTGACTGATGCACAAAATATATGATACGATGTCGAACAATCAAGAAAGATCCGCAGAGCGCGATTATCTCTTCCAAGTCATTGTCATTTAGGTCCTCGGCCGACTCAACAAGAACCCTCAGTTCATCAAAATTGACAGGGCGGTAGACGAGAGAGGCACTAGCCAAGATCTTTTTGCAACGGTCTGAGTCTCTTCCTTCTAAGTCGTGAATATATTCCATCATTCTCATGTAGAGAGAGTTTAGAGATGGCGGAAATTCTCTGACCGTAGCTGAAGCGTTCCTTGCCCGAGCCTTAGGAAGTGCAAGTTTCTGGCAAACTAAGGCTACCCAGAGGAACGTGCCATCAGCATTAGAAGTCAAATAATCCGCAACAGACTGCCTTGTTTCTGCGTCGTATTTCTTATCATGTGCCAGTTGATCCATCTTGTACTCAATGTACGTATTAACAGCTTCGGAGATTCTGTCCATGTTCAACTCGAGGTGCAAGCTTACTTTGTGCTTTGCACCGTCAAGTTTCTCCTCAATTTCCGGCCAGTTGCGACTGGATATAATCCACTTGACGCGGGATGAAGATGCCGACGAAGATTGACAGATGAAATCAAGAAGCTGGGGTCGATCAATAATACATTCATCAAGGGCATCAATGACCAAGACTCCATCTTTCAATGCCGGGTCGTTCAGCATGTCCGTGAATATCTCAACCAGAGACACCCAGATATTGATGCCCTGGAAGAGCTTTTCGCCCGTAACATCATGCTTGGAACGGACGTGCGAAATAAGAGATGGTCTCTGGAGGATAAGAAGGTAAATGAGGCCCCGCAGCACAGATGCCGCATTGCTCAGTTGAGCCTCAGTAGCCTGACAGAAGAAATAGGACAGAAGACAACCAGACTCCTTTTCTAACTCGTTGATGATGCCGCACAGGAGCATGGTCTTGCCTTTACCAGGGTCACCCTTAACCCAGAGCAGCCGGCTCTGCGGATCGTCCCGAAATCGCCGGAAGTCGGCGTGATCAAGAATCCAGCGATAAGAGTCCCTGAGCAGGCCACCTTTCGTGTCTTGGATTCGCTTCTTGTCCTTGCGTGGATCAGTCACGTGCAGATCCTGCATACATTTCTCGTACTTGGCATCTTGGTATCTTTTATCTTGCTGTCGTGTTTGATATTTGATGGCCGAATGGATGCTTTGAAGATTCATCTCCAGAGTGCTTGCGGTGTCGATGAGTTTTTGGAGATAGATCTTGCTCTTTTCAGTGTTGTATTGATCCGCGTCTGTTCGAACAACAGCCTCAGCTTTCTGGATGTCGTCCAGCTGGCCAGCCCAGTCATCTAGCCGGAGCACGTCT
The DNA here is from genome assembly GCA_001262555.1 of Fusarium nygamai. Taxonomy (NCBI): domain Eukaryota; kingdom Fungi; phylum Ascomycota; class Sordariomycetes; order Hypocreales; family Nectriaceae; genus Fusarium; species Fusarium nygamai. The sequence goes on along the minus strand of LBNR01000009.1, from coordinate 1,038,503 downwards.
TTCAAGGCCACAGCAGCCCAGTTGCGGTGGTAAAGGCAGACGCTCTTCACCTGATACGAGAGAAGTTTCTCGTATAACTGCACGACGTGCTTCTCTAGTTGGTCTCGCAGTCCGGCGGAGGACTGCTCTGCCTTATTGTCATCGAGAAGTAGCGACACCAGGTTCCAGTACCACTCCATTCTCGCCAGGACATAGGCTATGCCATCGCGATTGCAGCGTGCTTCGGTGATGGGGTTCGAAAGGATCTAGCAACGGTTAGAGGGGGATCATCCACAGTTCCCTTCGGTTAGAAAAGCTGATCACACACACCTCTAGTCCAACGCAGACGCCAACCCAGGCGATGGCAGCTTCGGGTGCAGCCTTGATCGCCTTATCCACTATTCCTCTTACTGCTTGTACTGCTTGCAAACCTTCATCAATTCCTCGCTTAATGGATGCTGCTATCTGCGTCCGGTCTAGTCCATCCCGGACCAGCTGCTGCATTTGGCGGCATCTTGTCTCACGAGCCCCCTCTATCTCATTTTCCGTTGATACGTAAGTAATAGAGCTTAGGTCGTTTCGGTGAAGCCTAACTGATAGGATCTTCTCATAAGCTTCGACCAATTTAGGCTGGTTCGCTTTGAGCTCGTCGTATGCCTGGTTCCAAAGTTGCTCTTGTAGACTCGGTAGAGGCGAGGTTTGGGTATCTGTTGAGGTGGTTAGAGAAGGCGTTGGCTGAGGTATTCGTCGAGCTGCTGATTCAGATGCAGGCTCAGATGCTATCGACGAAGGTAATGGTGAAGGAGCCGAAGGAGATAACAGCTTTTTGGCCTTAGATTCGACTTTCTCAAACCAGCGAGGCGGCATCTTCACTTTGAAGAAGGCACCTGAGCCTTGTTGCGTAATATGACAGTATCAGTGAAATGGTTTCTGTTTAGATTGATAAGTCGGGACGACAAACGAATTGTCATTACTAATAATTTAGGCAGCAACATCTTTGCGGGGTTTCCCGTGCGGGGAGGGTCAGCAGCTGAAAAGGGCCCCTGTAGCCAGGGCCAGCTTGTAAGCCCAACAGGCTTGCTGGGTTACATGGTATCTTCCGACAAAATGGCAATTATATTTTCCGATGAAGTACTTTGACTCTGGATATTCCCCTCAAGACCGCCTTGGAGGACCTGTGTTTGCATCGAAGACTTAAGATACGTCTTCTGACGATGTCTCTTTCAACCCGAGATCGTGGTCCGACATGATCTGGGGCGGGCACCGCGGCCTCTTCTTTGCCTCCTCCAGCTTTCTCCTTGTCTCATCCCTCTTGGACTCTATCAACTTCCTCTGTTCTTCCGTCTGAACGAGAGGGGGAGGTAACAAATCCTTGTCGGGATGATACCACTGCTCTTTAGGCGTGTTCCTGCCATCGACACCACGAAAATCGATCTCATTCTCAGGACGGAAAGGCAGACGATCAAGAAGCGCCTTGATCAAATGAGGCGATAAAGGGACCGCATCGTGAACATCGCGGTCGGGGCCGAGAGAGCGCAGAAAGCCATCTTTGCCGAGGGAGAAGACCCCGTTGTAGGAGGGATGGTGCTCCAATTTTGCCCAAATATCGCTGAGCTCGGCTTGGTGTTTGCTGATGGCTGCCCTTTGAGCTCTGCGACTAGTGTCGGAGTCCTGGGCTTGTACTTGGGCATCGCACTGAGTTGAAGACATGTTGAAAATGCAGAGTTCTCTGAGGCTAGGTATTCAATGAAGGAAGTTAAAAAAAAATACGTGTGATCCAAGGGTTGATTAAATATCGAAATCTGTTTTGCTGGGTCAACTTCTGTGCATGATGGATGTCGAATCATGTACCGCCTTTCAACTTACTTCCTCCAGAGGTGACCTTGTTGCCATCTTCAGTTGCAGGGGTGTTGTCCTTGCCTGAGGTCAGATGCATGGGTATGAACAGGGGTCTTGGACCAGCGAACAAATCAGGTCCATGCCAGGCCAAGGCAGTATGAAGATGTCGTCCGCCGTCTCGAATCTCATAGTGACGCAGCTACCGTTCTTCATTTCGCGTTAGTGCATGTGGTTGATGGTCGAAGATCGAGGGCCTCGATGGTCATTATGAAGTCGCTTTAGAACATAAATATAATCGGAGGAAGTCATAGCAATGGCTGGTTCTCGGTTCACAAGCAAAACCTTGGGCAGCGAAGCCAATAGTCCGCCTTGCGTGGCACCTTTGCAAAGCCAAGATGTATCAAACGAAAAGATAGTGCAGTATTCGATGGATGAAGCCATACCACCAGAAAAGGGATATCAGCGAGGGGTCATGGTATGAAACCAGATATAACAGTTTCAACAGAGCCGTGAAACAAGTACATGAAAAAGAACAATCTATTTTGAGGTAAATACTGGCTCGCATAGCATGCATCTTATCTTGGGGGCTATCTCTGGCCCTTGGGAGAAAAGTATGAGCAGTCCTATTTGCAAACCGGAGCACTATTGGGTTTGGCAACACTGTTGCTTGGATTTGTCTGGCTGCAACCATTCGCAAAACCTAGAGCGGTATCATCGACGGCCGCATTGTAAGCAGCTCCGCAGTTGGGGTCACTATCGAGGTTAACATCAACTCTCTACTATTTCGAAAGAAAACTTACCTGGCACCTCCAGAAGCGGAGTTGAAGTATGAGCAGATATCGTGAGAGAAGCAATCTTGTGTATAGACGTTTCCAACCGCAGTGCCGCTGCACCCGGCTCCACATCTTCCATTACAAGAGTAACTTTTCGAATCAGCATTGTCTTCTTGAAGAAGAGGCTAACGTAGCTGCAAAACTCACTCTCCTGATCCGGAAAGATTGGCGCCGTAGTTGCTACCAACAACACCCGTAAAAGTACATTTCTTCCCAGCACTATTGGTCCACGAGGCAGTGGCTGTTTGTCCAACTTTGAGACATGTAATGGCTCGCTTCTCCAAGGCTGGCGAGGCGATGGAGAGGCTGGCAAGAACCAAGACAACAAGGGAACCGAGCATGATGGGTATATGATTGAGAACAAGATACTTTACTGGAGACTTCTTTACTAATTACTATCTCGAGAAGAATTCTTTTATACAACGTTATAGTAACATAGCTCATTTTGGTAGTATATTCTGTCATCGGAGGTGTATCTTGTTCTGGAAAGTAGCGGAGATAATTTCGGAGAATCGCTTCTTGGTCATTGGTTCGAATTGCGAACGTGACTATGATCGTCCTAACAAGAGCTCGACTTAAGCTTTTACAGACCTGTTTCAAGTACTTAAAGCCGTATATAGAACAGTAGTAGCTATGCGTCCCGGAGAAAAGTTCGGCGTCTCTACTAGCATCACGAGTGTATGTCCAACCCCTCGATATTTCGGAGAGAGCTTGTCCGTGACCATAAAGGGGTTACCCCAGAGTACTCCGCTTCAGCCTTTGCTTGTTACTTAGTCGCTGGCGGTGTGGTGTTCGTGGACGGATGGATCTCCAATCACACGAAGCCATTGGCTGCATATCTTGACATATCCTTGAGACATGCCTGAGACACGGCATCAATTCGAGATCTTGGCTACAGCCTACAGGTCAATCAAGGAATACCTGGACACCTCATCTATGACGTCTATGATTCTGAGATACCAAGGTTGTGAGACACGGGATCACGAGCAAACACCTATCGGCGCATCTCATTCGGACCCTGGCTATTGCCCCGGCAGATATCCTAGATCTCAAGTATGGAGGTCATTGTTAGAGGCAAGCATGAAACTACATACGCTCATGGGGCAAGAAAACTTCAGATCTCCAGGAAAATATATCGGGCCTAGTTCTCACTGGATCCGTATTAGATCTACTTCGGTCTTCCTTCGAGTTCTCTTCTCTTTCTTGGATACCTTGATAGGGTCATCACTGGAATGCTCATCTTTACTGCCTATGGGAAGACCCGCATCCGTGCCGTGCCGGCTCGCGTTCGTCCAATACGTGGTCGTCCGGGGAGCCGGAGTGTTTTTGACTTCAAAGCTGAACTGATATCTGTCTTGAAATATCGGTCGATCAATCAGGCTTCGGCAGATCATGGCTATTTACGGCAACGAGCTTGTTGAGCTGTGATTTTTCGCAGGGAAGTCTTGTATTGGCGAAGCAAGGGAGACGTCTGAGATGGGGCAGAGATCTGAAGACATGAATTAGATCTTAGATCGACATAATTGCGGCTGAGGGGCTTGCTACCAGACCAACAGCGAGCCTTCCACATGATAGCGAAAAATATGGCTATAGACTCAGCACGACTTGTTAAGTCAGTCGTGCTGTTATCTAAGCCCATAAACGTCCTTGCAAGGCGCAAACTGACACGGAAGTTCAAGCTTTCGGAATCTTGATGGGTTCTGGGGATGGGATGACGAACCAACACTTCCTGTCTGTCTCATCCGAGCCCAAAGTCTTACATCCCCTCACTCAGCTTATGCGTTGCTTGTGGTTTGAGTTTCATTGATAGCATCTTTGACCGTAGATCTTGACGCTTCAAGGTATGTCATCCAAGACATCCTCTCAAAGCATGTAGATCCTCCGAGAACGATCGGACAGTGAGATATACATACTTGGAGAGGCTGGTGGCAGCAAAGCAGAGAACTCGACATGTGATCAAGTTTTGAAGTAGCATAAATATCACATCAAATCCCCAGGTACTCAAATATTATCCCCATCACTCAAACCATCTTTTATTCTACTCAATTACTACAACTCAACTACTATCCAACATGTCTATTCCCGGAAGATTCATGATCATTGTCGACGGAAAGCCCGTCGCCAATCCTCGAGACAACGGCGAGCCCATGATCCAAGCTCAGCCCGGCGACCCTGCTGCCATCTTTGAGCTTCGAGACGGTCGTCTATTCTCTGGTGAGTGGGCTCTGGGCCGTCTCAACTTTGAGGACCGATCCATGATGCCCAAGCGCGTCTTATGGCGCAAAAGAGAGGACGTCCAGGACCTTCAGCCTGTTCAAGTTGAGGAGTATGGCGGTCCTCCCGAGCTCAAGTTCTCAGGTACGTTTTATTCGGTGACCCTGGAGGCTTTGATACTGACAACAAGTAACAGGTGCTGGTCTGGCATTCATCCAGGACAAGCTTTATGCACCTATCATTGAAGGTATGTCCTTTTCTCCTTCTTATGATACAAAAGGACTGACATGATTTTCCCAGGCGAGAACCAGCCTATGCAGATTCGCCCGCTACCCTTCTAAGTATTGTTGATTCACAGATTGGTGAAGGAGGCGTCATAGGAGACTTGCTTCAGAGAAACATGTCTTTGAAATCCATAGGCTCAGCACCAACTCAATACTCAAATCTACATTCCATAACTATGTTCTTTCTTTGACTCTCGTTCCACCAACTTTCCAAAACTTGAAAGCCAACTCTTAACCTCTCCCAAGGCTCTTCTCATATGTTCCCTAAGGTCTTTATGGGGCTCTAAAGCCATAGTTACTCCCGTACGCATGCTCACAGGCGTGTACAAAAGCCCTGGCGCGTCTATCGATGGGCAATCGTATGAACCACGATGCAGTGTGAGAATGTCACATACGACCATACCTATAGGAAAATACGGGATCCCGTCCGCTCTCCCATCGTCAAGCCTGTAAGGGGCGGATTAGTAGTTGGGTCGGTGACGACCAGCGAATCCCCGCTGTTGTATGTATTTTTTGAAGTTTTAATCGTGATGGTGGATATCCTTTTGCTCCATTCGTGATGGTGCAAGTGTCTTGTGGGCCAGTTTCGCGTTGACATCTTGGGACTAACCCGGCAAGGGGGAAGCAACGTTAACCTCAAATGGGATGGGCTGGCACAGTCAGTAACTGAGGAACAGAAAACGCCGTTCTGCCACCGTCGTCATTTTTGTAATTGATCACAATCTCATCAGCTCCTATCTCCTCCCGCAATTGAGTCAAATAAGCACTAATCCAACCGAAGCCTGCGTCTTGAGCGTGATGGCATCCGTATCTGCCCAGCCGACAGCTATTGCGGCCCTCTATCCCTCCATTGAGACACAGTCAAACGCGTCCGCAACCCCTGGACCAGGTCGTACATCTCAATCAGCACCAAGTTATGTGGCACCATCGGCCATCCCGGGTGTTGATTTCCAAGTTCCAACGTGGCTTCAAGAGCATATGAGATTATGGAAGATTCCGCCAACTCCTGTCAGGGCACACGCATGGGTCCTCGAGGCTTTTGATCACTTTAATTCCAAGAGAGCGCTACCAGCGCATTTTCACGGTATTCGTCCCCAGCTTCATCGAGCATGGTTGAGGGAGAACAAGAAAAACGCCAAGACAACTACCACCAAGAAGAGAAAATCAGATGTAACCCCCAACCAGCCTGCATCCAAGAAAACGAAGGGATCAACGACAGTCAAGTCAGAGAACCAGGACGTTGCAATACCACCTCCAAAGCCCTTGGGAAACTTGAAAGGAAAGTACGCCATCGAGACGTTTTATACCTGCTGCGATGACGAGTCTCAACGGGGCCACGACCAATTCTGCAGTACAGTCCTCTCCCCAGGAGACGGTGGAACGCTGCGAGGCTATCTCACTCTGGGCCGAATGAAGTACACTGCACTCATGCTTTTCGATAAATGTCCAACTGATGCTTCGACCGGCAAAGTGCCGTTCAGATGGCGCGGCAAAAGAGTGTCCAACAAGTTCAAAATGTGGCGAGGTGACAAAAACTATGGCTGGGCGAAGTTTCTTGGAGATGGCAAGATCGAAGTTTATTTTGATAAGCTGAAACTCGGCACGTAGCACAAAAGGGTCGGGCTCTTGGTGAAAAGAGAAAGCATAGCGCGGCATTGTTTTGGGACGACTGGCATGACTTGGATGAGGAAGGTCTAGACTTGCTTATACCGACAGATGGGCATCACCTGAATGGTGGTAATCGCAGCTATCTATCTGTCGGAGTAGCTTGGCTTCCTTGGTTAGTCGTTGCTCGTTCTTTTAGCCGGTCTTGCGCCTTTCGATCGATCAAGAATGCAAATTGTAAAAGGTTGAAGAATCCTTTCCAGCGGGTTCTGTCAAGAGGACTACTGATTATAGTCTCATGTTCCAGAAGATCGATGATGTTTTCGACCCAGAAGTATCAGACCACGGACATTGTTTTGAACAAGTGGTTCGGCCGAGACTGCGGAGTCAGCTTGCCAGCCACTTGCGGGATATACGCATATAGCCTATATTGAGAAGCTATTTGCCTATAATTGAGTATAATCGTCAGACTTCGCCCTCGTTGGTCTCTGCCAATTCCTTTCAAATCTGATTCCATTATCATGACTGGTTTGAAATATGATCCCGAATACCTCAAAGCTCTCGGGCCTGTTATGAAGGGACCCAAGCCCGAGCCATCCGGATCTGTTTTTGAGATCAGGAAGAGTACTGAAGAAGTCATCCGCCGAGTGGTCACGAATTCTCCATATCCCGATGGCGTGAAGGAGACTGTGTTCAAAGTCAAAAGTTATGATGGAGTCGAGATTGAAGTCACCCGCTTTGCCTCCGAAGAGACGCTGGCTTCGGAGAAGCCCACGCCCGCTGTGATGTACTTTCACGGCGGTGGTTATGTCTCTTCTTACGTGGAGTTGTTCGCGCCTCAGATCGCCCGTTTCGCGAACGACTCAAAGCTTCCATACTTCGCGGTGTCATATCGGCGAGCGCCAGAACATCCTGCTCCTGCTGGTGTCGAAGATGGGTATGCTGCTCTTCAGTTTGTGTCGAAGTCTGCGGTAGAACTTAGCGTCGATCCTACAAAGATCGCTCTGCACGGTGACAGCGCTGGTGGAGGACTCGCCGCGGGTCTTGGTTTGATGGCAAGAGACCGACAGCTTGATCCTCCAATTGCGAAGCAACTGCTCGTCTACCCAATGCTAGATGACCGAGATCATGTTGCGAAAGACGATCCCATCCTTGACCTCATGGTCTGGAAACCTGATGGAGCGAAACTTGCGTGGGACGTGTACGCCTCTGAGGTTCGAGAGAAGAATGATCCGCAAGCTCTATCTTACGCGATTCCAGCTCGGGCTGCAACGCTGCGAGGTCTGCCTTCCACTTACATCGACGTGGGATGTCTCGATCTGTTCAGGGATGAGAATCTGGACTATGCGAAGAGATTGGCTAACGAGCATGTTGAAGTCGAGTTTCATCTTTGGCCGGGGCTGCCACACGGATTTGATGGGATGAGGGATATCAGCTGGTTTGCGAGGTGCCAGGAGAGTCGTATAAGTGCATTGAGAAGGATGTGATAGTCAGTTGATGGAACATTGATGAAGAGCATAAGTCCAATACCTAGCCAGTGTAGTAAAACGGTAGCATTCTTGGGATCTCAATAGCCACGCCTGGGTGTATAGAATCGTTCCGCGCCATGAGGCCCAATCCGTCCTTGAGGTTACTATGTGTACCTGCAGCTGCCTTCATACGGCGATGATCTGTTGTACCAAAACGTGTCAGTCGATTAAGCTTAGATCTTGTTGGCAGATGATCTCGATAGAGGATGCTTACACCATAATGCGCCTTGTCGATCATGGTGGTTTTTGGGTACATCGGACGATAACCAGTTTGACCATTACAGCAGCAGCGGATCAGTCCAACAGCGAGCTCCGAAGCGGCCAAGAAAGTCGTTGAAAAAATTTCGTGCACTTGCCGGTTGTCCCCCGGCTTTCCAGCATGAAAAGATGCCATCACATGGAATAACGGCAATTCGGGCTGTGAGGTGGTTGACCAGTCAAGGTATGAGACGATCGCATCGGTCGAGAAGCAAGGCGTTGACCAACAGGGCTAACAGGCCCGATGCACGTAAAATGACACTTGAACTGCCAGAGCCGCGTCAATAGAAATGCGGGTGAATGTGGAGAAAACATGGAGTAAATGTCATCAGACGGAATAAACTCTGGTCCAAGAATTGGCATTGCAACGCTACCGTTCCATGGCAAAATTCCCATTGATGCGTTTTATTCTCCGGCTGATCCATCGTACCCCTCACTCAGTTCAATTCATCGGTGAAGAGCACCACCGAGCCCCCAGACTTTTTTGATCGACACGATTCGGGAGTGAGAGCCGTGGGGGAGCTATGTCATGTCACGTAATGCGGGTCATTTGTGGCCGAGATGACTTTTTTTCTGGTGGCATTGGATGCGCGTATATAAGTTCTGGGTGACGCTGTGCACGCGAGCTTGAAGTTGATCGACATAGCAAGTCGCGATGAAGTTGCTTTCGCTTTCAACTGTGGGGCTGCTTGCCTTGGCTGGTTTGTCGATTGGACAAGAGACAAACGATGTTCCGATTCAAGAAAATGGACTCACAAACATCGTTGAATGGTGATTCACTCGATTGCAGCCTGTGAGACCTCCAGCTAACAAACAACTCAGGGACGACCATAGTTACTTGATCAATGGCGAGAGGATCTTTGTCTTCTCGGGTGAATTCCACTATTGGCGTCTGCCTGTGTACGCTTCATCCCCTTTGCCAACCAAGCGCGAATCTGACATTTATCAGACCCGAACTCTGGCGCGACTTGCTAGAGAAGATCAAAGCCGCCGGCTTCACAGCCTTCAGCATCTACAACAGCTGGGGCTACCACGAAGCGACCCCAGGCGTCCTCGACTTCAAAAATGGCGCCCACGATTTCGTGTCCATCATGACCCTTGCCAAAGAGCTCGGCCTCTACCTCCTGATCCGTCCTGGTCCCTATGTCAATGCCGAGGCTAACGCCGGAGGTTTTCCTCTGTGGGTCACGACCGGAGAGTACGGCAAGCTTCGAAACGATGATCCCAGATACACTAAGGCTTGGTCTAAGTATTGGACTGAGATTTCCAAGATTATTGAGCCGCATCTTATTACCAATGGCGGCAATGTTGCCATGTTCCAGGTATGGTTGCAGCGTTGATGATGGTGGAGGAAGCTGACGATTGCAGATTGAGAACGAGTTGGGCGGTCAGTGGAAGAATGACGACAAGAGAATCTTGAACGAGCCTACCGCCAACTACATGCAACTTCTCAAGGAGTCCGCCAGAAAGGCCGGTATCGATGTTCCTGTATTCCACAACGCGCCCAACACTGTGAGTTCTGCCTCTCCAAGATGCCCTGAAGATAGAAGATTAACAGATCCGCAGCGCACATTTTCTTGGTCCAACGACTTCGAGCGCAATGCAACCGGCAACGTCGATGTCACTGGTGTCGACAGCTACCCCTCCTGCTGGAGCTGCAACCTCGACGAGTGCACCGGCACCAACGGCGAATACGTCCCCTACAACGTCCAAGACTATGTCACCTACTTCAACAAGCAATCTCCCCGTCAACCTCACTTCCTGCCCGAGTTCCAGGGCGGTTCTTACAACCCATGGGGCGGTCCAGAGGGCGGTTGCCCTGGCGATATTGGCCCTGACTTTGCCAACATTTTCTACCGTGACTTGCTCGCACAGCAGGCTACCGCCATTTCTCTGTACATGATGTACGGTGGAACCAACTGGGGCTGGTTTGCTTGCCCTGTCGTTGCGACTAGCTACGACTACTCTTCGCCTATCTCTGAGAACCGTGCTATCTGGGATAAGTACTACGAGACCAAGTCGTTGACTCTCTTCACGCGGGTTGCGCATGATCTTACCAAAACCAACCGAGTTAAAAACAGCACTTCTCTTTCCACGAACGATGCCATCTTGATCTCTGAGCTTCGACATGAAGAGAATGATGCTGCTTTTTACGTTGCTCGACACGATCACTCACCTTCCGGCACCAAGGAGGCCTTCAAGGTTCATGTCAAGACCTCCGAGGGCAAGCGTACGTTCCGGTATTCTTCAGTAAGCCGCATATACTAACTAGTTCTAGTCACCATCCCTCAGAATGAGGGTGCAATCACTATCAACGGCCATCAGTCCAAGGTCATCCCAACTGACTTCCACTTCGGCAAGAAGACACTCCTCTACTCGACCGCCGAAGTCCTCACTTACTCCATCATCGACAACAAGGAGGTCATTGTCCTCTGGCTTCCTGAGGGCGAGCAGGGAGAGTTTACCCTGAAAGGACACACCGAGCTCAAGCATGACAAGTCTCTCAAGGGCATCAAGATCAAGGCGGGCAAGAAGAGCGTTACTGTCAACTACACTCAACAAAAGGGACTTTTCACTCTCAACATGAAGGATGGCTCCACCATTGTTCTTGCTGATCGAAAGACGGCTTACAAGTTCTGGGCCCCCACACTGGATAACAACCCCTTCGCGCCCGTCAACAAGACTGGTGAGTTCTGCAGATGAAACAACACACTTAAGAGACGCATATTGACTTTCGCAGTTCTGGTTCACGGCCCCTACCTCGTCCGCCATGCCACTATCAAGAACGGACAACTCAACATCCAGGGCGATCTCGACAACTCCACCGAAATCACCGTCTTTGCTCCAGAGTCTCTTAAGTCCATCGCTTGGAACAGTGAGAAGGTCAAGGTCTCGTCGAAGGAAGGCCACAAGTACACCATCAAGCTTAAGGGTCCTTCAAAGCTTACCTTGCCCAAGCTTGACTCCTGGAAGTATGCCGACAGCTTGCCCGAGATCAAGACCGACTACAAGACTTCATCCTCGGCCTGGGTTGGTACGTATTACAGTGGCGCCTATGGTGACTTGATGTACTAACCTGTATAGTTGCCGATAAGAAAAACACCACCAACGCGGTCCTCGTCCCCGATCTGAAGAACCCCGTGCTCTACGTCGATGAGTACAAGATTCACTACGGAAACCATATTTACAGAGCGACTTTCCCCACCACGAGCTCTGCTCCTACTGGTGTTTATCTGAACCTCACTGGTGGTATGGCCTTTGGCTACTCCGTCTGGCTTAACTCGGATTATATCGGATCTTATCTCGGCGAAGCCACCACTGGCCATGCAGGTCAAGAGTTCTCCTTCAAGAACGCCACTCTGTCCAAGAAGGATAACGTTCTGGTTGTTCTGATGGATAACTCTGGCCACGATCTACGTGATGGAGCTCTTGACCCTCGAGGTATCACCAACGCCACTCTTGTTGGCCCTGCCAAGGGCGGTTACAAGTTCTCTGAGTGGAAGATTGCTGGTCATGCTGGAAGCGTTGAGGGCGAGGTCATCGATCCCATCCGCGGTCCCCTCAACGAAGGTGGTCTCTACGCTGAGCGTATCGGCGCTCACTTGCCCGGCTTCTCGGACAAGAAGTGGAAGTCATACTCTTCCAGGCAGGGAACCCTCATCAACCCTTCGGCTGGAGTCCGTGCCTACAGAACGACTGTCGATCTTGATATTCCCGATGGCCTAGACGTCGGTGTCTCTTTCAAGCTTACGGCACCTTCCAACACGACCTTCTCTGCCACGAAGAAGGGCTACAGCAACCAAGTCAGAGTTCTTCTGTTTGTCAACGGCTACCAATACGGACGATTCAACCCTTATATCGGCAACCAAATCTCCTTCCCTGTTCCTCCTGGTGTTCTGAATTACAATGGAGAGAACACCATTGTCGTTACAGTCTGGAGTCAGAGTGCGCAAGGAGGCGAGGTCAAGGTTGAATGGGAGGTTGACTATGCTCATACATCCAGCTTCGATGTTAAGTTTGACAGCAAGTATCTCCGCCCAGACTGGACCAAGGAGAGATTGCAGTACGCTTAGGAAATTAGTAGAGTTACGTGGTGTTTGAGAGTTAAACATGTTAGTTATTAAAATATCAGTCATGTTAGCTAGAACATAATTTAGTGAAGCTCGGTTGGCGTCACGAAGACCCAGTTCTTGTCAGCTGTAACGGGTAGTCCTTCCTTCTTCTGAGCAATTGTGTTGTTCTTGATCATGCCGTCAATCTGCTCTCTGTAAGCAGGCTTACGATCGACCCAAAGGTGAATACCGCCACGCCCAACATCAACACCCTGGAAAATCATGGGACCGTCACTATCAGGTGTATCACCACCAGCAAGAATAGGCCTGTTCCACTCATCGATGTAGGTGAGAATAGCAGCCCACTTTCCAGACTTCCAAGTAGCCGGAGCCCAGAGCCAGGGAGTCATCTCAGCCTCGAGGTTCTGCTTCTGTGTCTTTTTAGTGTAGTCACCATCCTCGATCTGTTTGCGAGCAGTAGTAATCTCGCCCTTCTTGGTCTTGAGGAAGAGAGATACACCGATGACGTTCTGGGGAGGGACGTTGTAGCCGTATTTAGGATCGCTAGCAACCATGCGCACAAGCTCTTCGGAAGCAGCGCTGACGACGTAGACCTTGATGCCGTTGGCCATGAGACGGTTGTACAGCTCGACCTGGCCCTCGAAGATCTTGGGAGGGGAGACTTCGGTGGCTGTGACCTTGTCGTCCTCGTAATAGGTGGTGGGGATGGTCTTGTTGTAGGCCATCAACTCATCGACGTAGCCCTTGAGCTCACCAAGAGGAAATCCGCTGAAGATTTGCGCAGCCCAAGGATAACAGACAGCATCCTCGATCTCACAGAGGCGCAAGTAGTAGCTGTAAAGCGACTCCTTGTGCTTCTTGGTATCCTTGAAAGGGACCAGCTTGAGAGCAGGGTCCATAGTCTCTCGCGTAAGAACACCCTTGTTCTCAAGGTAGGGAAGAAGTGATTCCTCCAAATCGAATTGATAGCTGGTGTTGTCCATGTCGAAGACAGCATAGCGACCATTGTTGGCATTGCGAGCAATCATCTTGTTGAGAGCTTTGGCAGCTTGGGCAGGCCAATGCTTCAGCTCAGGACCCTTGAGACCATAGTTGCCATTGGATGGAGCGGCAGCAGAGGGAGTGCTCAGGCTTGCAAGCCAAAGGGCATTGACAACGAGGTTGATGCTGGGTCTCATGATGAAAGGCTTGAGGTGAGGTGAGAAGTGAAAAGCGTGAGGAACCTGCTTCTTCAGCTTCAGTCTGGGATGGGATTCACAGAGTAATTAAAGAAGTCCATGGCTGTCAAGGTTTAGCGGCCCGACAATTATTCCATACGAAGTCGCTGATAGTGTCACAAGAGGTAATATCCGGTGGTTGGTCTAGATGGACGATCTTGGACTATTTGGTCACGCTACCCCGCTTACACGTTTCCTGAGGGGTTTTAGTCGCTGTCGAGATAACGGCGACAGGAGCTTGTTTCTGTCGATAGAGGTCTCGATTTATTTAATGTCGCAGACTGTCTCGTCAATCTAATACTATTAAGGCTTCTGTTCGACATCAGATCGATCTAAACCATGCCCATATCTCGCAGCTGAAGGTGGTGATGTCAGCCACTTTCCTGTCTAGGCCAAGTTTCAATGAGCAGGGGAGGGTTGTACAGTTCAATAAACGGTCAAGATCTGCGCCATTGACACGAGCAACAAGAACGGCACTCGGCATTAGTTCAAGGCTCCAAGCCAAGAACCCTTTTACTCCAATGATGTAACGTCGGAAGGGGTCCCAGGGCGTTTTCTAAACCACTAACGGGCAGCTAACAGGGGGTTCAAGGTTTAAGCTTGCCAGCGTCGGGCTCCAAATTCTGCTTATCGCAGGGAGAAATACTTGGAATTAAATTGCGCTCAATTGGCCGGACAGGGCGCCAATGCTTGGGTACAGGGGTTCCTAGCTGCGTTCATTGAGTTTACCCTGATTTGCAGAACCCTTTGGTGACTTCTTCGGCGAAGGCGATGGCTCTTCATCGCCTGAGACTCCAATGGCCTCCAAGAATTCCTCGAATGCAGCTTGGGGAATCATTCCGCCGCTTGCGTTCTTGTGACCACCAGCGAACCTAGTTCCCAATCGCTCTCTCAACGAATCGTCGTCTGCTCCCTCTGCTGCTTGAATAAGAATTTCTGGGATGTTGACGGGAGGATCTCTGCCCCTGGCGCACGTTGGAACGCGACATGAATAGTTGACAAAGCCTCTCGCGTAGCCTTCATTCGCTACCATCACGACTTGGAGCTCTCTCGAAAACAATTGGCGAGCCTGGCGTGCTGCAATGGGAGAATGAATCTGTGCTTTCGAGTTGATGCGGATCACTGCGATTTTTCCATCAGCAGAAAACTTGGGCACCAGGCGTCCGGCCTTCTTCATCTCAAGTATCACTTCGGCCCTTGCTTCCTTCAAAAACCTATTCTTAACAAGCTCTACTGGTGATGAGGCCGCGATCAGTGTTTTCCAGGCTTTGGGGACGTCGTAGGCTGCGGTTCGGCGAGGAGCATTGATAAGCTTTGCACTATTGTTTATCGTCTTTCTGTTATGCGTCCCAAACGTCGCTTGCATGTTCGGAAATGGCGGCCGCCATCTGATCGCATTACCCAGATCACCATGTGTTCCCATGACACATAACCACCCGCATGCTTCCTCGGCCCCTTTGTGTAAGTCGCGGCAGATGAGATAAGTCAGCAGCGAACTTGTAGCTATCGGTGGACATTTGTTCGCCGTCACTAATATCGCGCCCTCAGGGTGATCGTCGTCTTCTGCCAGATGGTGGTCAATGACTAACGCGTGATGGGGTGAGTCGATTATAGGCTCCAATTTCCATGAGCCTTGGTCGAGGACAATGATGTAAGATGGCTTGTAAGCTTCCATGTTTGTTCGAGAATCCATATAGTGTAATAAGCTGTTTTTGTTCATCGTGTAACACGATATCAGTTTGGGATCAAGGCCGAGCAAGATGAGAGTTTTTCTTATGATGGCTCCAGCAGCAAGACCATCGGCATCTTTATCGGGGACGATAAGAGTCTGTTTACCGGTGGCGGCACTGTGGGATGATTAGCTGAAGTGTCCTTCAGACATGTCGTTCTCATCCAAACGATTGGCATGGTAAGAAGTAGGAGTAGCAGACCATCCACGAATGAAATCCTTTGCTTTCTCAATTTGGCTCTTCGGTGCTGGCCATATCACGTTTCCATCCTGATCCCTTCGCGGTTGAGCTTTGTGATAATCCTCTTCAGGAAACATCAGCTTCGCACCACGGTGCTGAAACTTCTTTCGGGCGACAATCGATCTTTGAAATTGCCGAAATATTGTGAGGGATGGTCCATTTTTGCGAGATATAGGTAATATGAATCTTTGTGCATTTAAAGTCTTTAGGACTGACGGAGTAGATGTAACGCGAAGCATAGTTCCGGTGGTGATATGAAATCCTCGAGGACATTGACATGGTTGGTGTCTTGAAAAACCGCAGAAAACGTGGCGCGCAGCACAGCCACGATTATTCGCCACATATCATGCTCTAGGGTATTGCTCTTGTCCTTGCAATCCAGCAGCCGAGATCGAATAGCATCGAGCAGCGTCGAATATTGAAACTCTTATGGATGTATGTATCAAGTCACATCTCTATACTCTGTATTTTGGTTCCCGGTTACTCACCATACCCTATCATGAATTTTGTAGAACGTCGATTGCTGAATGTCAGGACCAAAAACCCCAAGTCTTGTTCATCCACTACAGCCAAGTCATTGCCCCTTTAATGAGGCTACTCAGATCAGCAGTGAAGTTCGCTAGTATGTCAATCCATGAGGCTGAACGCATGCGGAAAGGTGCTCCTGAAGAATGCGGACAAGACGCCAAGCACCTGGGGCTCGACCGCCAGCCACCGCACCAATTGGTTGGCTTTCAGGGGCTCAGGAATGCAATGACTTCAGACTTTCCACCGAGTTCATTCAACATGATGGCTTTTTAAGTGATCGCCTCGAAGTGCGAACAGCGGCTGAAGGTTATCGTCTCTTGACCGGGTGATAGAGCCAGGGTCCTCAAGCCTCTGGCGATCGAAGGCGTCGTAGGGCTTTCGTTCCTGACTACTTAAGTACTACGTGTTTCCCTCGCGATTGTCTTTCCTAGCGAGTATAGCAAACATACACTGAAGCAAACATGATATATACTATTTTTGTTTTCCTCTTTTCCGCCGTTGGAGTCACTGCCCAAGCAGCAAACTGCAGTGAAATAGAGGCCTGCCTCAAAGCTGGTCCGAAAAACGTACGTTTTTGTTTGTTTGTGTAAGCAGGAAGGCTAACCTTTATCTCTAGACTGATGCCTGCGGTGATAATGAGCGATGCCTTTGCGGAACACATAAAGAGATTGCCAAGTAAGTTGTCTCTTTTTATTCATGGTTCTAGGTTGCTAACACGTCTCCCGTCAAAGTTGCTACGTCAATTGCGAGAAGGATTTGAGAGCCAAACCAGCCGAGCAAGCTGTTGAGAAGTACTGTTCTGTTTTGAGAAAGCGATCGAAGCCATTGTATAAGTGAGCGCTGTCACCTACAAAATGAGAATTACCTCCCAGGACTCCTTGTACATTATGTATTATACGTAGATGGTTTGTTGGCGTCTTATGGAAGTCGGGACGTCATGAAATTAGACTCGCCAAAGAAACCAAGTCTGTCAACCACTGGATTACACTAGGATACCATTCAAAAACGAGAAAGAGGCGCACCAATCGGCGCATCAATCAGATTAGTGGTTTATCAAAAAACTAAAAAAGGAAACGCTGCTTTTAACAGCTGGCTGGAACTCTCCCGCCGGGAATTGAACCCGGGTCTCAAGCGTGACAAGCTTGCATACTGACCACTATACTACGGAAGACATAACAGGCTAAAGCCTGCTGTAGTGAGTTCGATGTCACGTGGAGCAAACTTAGAACTTATATACCCATGAGCAAAAATTTTGCCCATTTTGGAACACGAATCTCGGAAAACCGACGCTGACAAAGTCAATCCACCAATCAGGACGTCTATTCTGGTAAACTCTCTTCCGGGTCTGGGAATGACGCAACACCAAACTGATTTATACTCGCTTCAGCTACCCTGGATTTTATACTGGGTCATAATCGGCTCGGAACTTCGGAGGTAGACATATATATAAACTTTTAGCAGTGCTGAGATCCAAGGAAGAGGAAATCTCTTTATTAATGTACAATTACCTACATTTAATGAACAGTTCGCATTGTATTTCCCCCAACTGTTATTATGTCGGAACCTACGGAAATCAATTCGAGGCGGCATCCCGCCCATAAAGTCCTCGAAGAACTTGGTCTGGTCTCACTCTACCACTCCACCAAAGATGTCAAGATCCTTTGCGCACAGAGATTCATCCGTCTTTTCGCCTATGGCGGATCTACTCTCGTTCTCGTAGCCTATCTGCGAGAACTCGCCGTATCGACAACCCGCGTCGGCTTGTTCATGACATTGACGTTGGTTGGTGATATCATCATCAGCTTCTTGCTTGCACTATTCGCTGATGGCGTTGGTCGACGCGCGGTCTTGGCCTTGGGAGCAATCTTGATGACTGCAAGTGGAATTGTGTTTGCCACCTCTAACAATTACTGGATTTTGCTTGCTGCAGCAATCTTGGGTGTCATTAGTCCTGGGTAAGACAAAGAAAAATGCTCTGATGGTGTTGATGCTGACAGTCGATAGTGGCAACGAAACAGGACCCTTTCGCGGTGTTGAGGAGAGTATCATTGCTCATCTCACTGATGCAGCTCGGCGAGGTGATGTCTATGCTTGGTACAGTCTCTCCGGCACGGCTGGCGGCGCCTTTGGCCTTTTGACCTGCGGCTGGATTATTCATCACATGCGCGTCAATCTCGGCATGGATGTTGTTGAAGTGTATCGCTACGTCTTCTATGGATACTCTGTGATGGGAGTGCTGAAGTTACTCTCGGCCATCATCTTGAGCTCTGCAGTTGAAGTTCACCATGAGCCCGAGCAAGAGTCTCCAGCGGACAACGGCGAACAAGCACCTTTGCTTCCCGACAACGCTCAAGCTCAAAGCGCCGATCAGCCTCAGCCCAAGAAACGACTTCGAGCTCGAATTTCTCGTGACAGTATCCCGACTGTTGTGACCCTTTGCACTCTCTTGGCTTTGGATAGTTTTGCTTCAGGACTGGCTCCTCTGTAAGTACTTTGACACAATAGATCATCTCGGTGTGAGAGCTAACAGTCACTATAGCTCGTGGATCACTTACTACTTCAAATCCTACTACCACATCGAGGAAGGGAAGCTAGGTTCCATCTTCTTCACCACGAGCATCATCGCCGCTGCATCGATGCTGGTAGCATCTTCTCTTGCCAAGCGGTTCGGCAATGTTCGAGTAAGAATCTAATGCTGTTAATAATTGGAATTATTTGACTAACTTGACACGCAGACTATGGTATTTACTCACCTTCCATCAGCGGTCTTCTTGGCCCTGGTCCCCATCCCCAACGACGTCCACCTATCGGTTCTTTTCCTCATTCTACGATCCTGCACTCAGTCAATGGATGTTGCTCCCCGCTCAGCATTCCTCGCCGCTATAATCAAACCAAAGGAGCGAACAGTTGTCATTGGTCTTATCAACGTAGCCAAGACAACTTCTCAGAGCCTTGGACCTCTCATCACAGGACTGCTGGCTGATTCGAACTATTTCTGGTTTTCTTTCATTATGGCTGGATCTCTAAAGGTATGCTATGACTTGGGATTCCTCGGACTCTTCAAGCATCATGAACGCGTGGAAGCAAAGCGAAGCCACGAGGAAGAGGGAAGCAGTGAGTTGCAGGCTTGATACTCTGTGTTTTATCTGATCAGGTCAAGAAAGAACTGGAATAAGGTGTTCTGTTATATACTCCTATTGGTAGCTGTATTTATAGCCACATAAGGTATCAGAAGCTCTCTTAGACTTTAATGTACAAAAGCTTAATGTCCCAGACGTGGCCACTCACGAAGGTACATGTGGCATAAAGAAATAAAGTCAAAATCAGATTCAGTTCCCTCAAAGAGGGAAAAAAGTTCCCAAGCCCAGGATTTGAACCAAGAACTTCCCCCCCCTTCCGGGCTGACTTCCGCACAGGCATTCATCAGTGATAAGCGGACGTGTTACCACTACACCAGCTTGGGTTTTTTTGTTATTAATCAGTACCATATGCAATCATGCTTATATTCATGCTCAGAACCGATGCTACCCACGTTTCTAGTATACACTCCCTCCTAATGCTTCGGCGTTGATATGTGATCTTTCACCGACAGACTTTTTCACGACTATAACAAGTTCATCAAGCGTGCCCAGGAATCTCACAAACGAATAAACTGCTGCTGACCACTGTCTTCCTTCTTGCTTTGTCAGGTATTCCTTAGAGTTGCCCTCATCTTGAAAGTCGCCCCGCAACCTTCTGAACTGGATCGCCCGGCCCACCAAAGGCGTTGGCAAGATTGCTGGAAGTGGCTCTCCAGACATCAATGAATGCTGAAGAAGGGTCATGGTTGACATCAGGTCAGCAATAAGGTTTTCGTCGCCTGCGCTCACGCGATAGAAGAATCTCTCGCGAACTGGAAGTGGCAGCTTCGTCGCGGTCATGCTGAACTGTGCCAGGAAGACGTTGAGGTTGTTGCAGAGATGGTTGGCGCGACTGAGAGTTTCAGTGTCGATGTTTGAGGTTGAGAACTCAAATTTGGTCTTTAGGATTGGAAGGGCGATGGAGTTGAGCAACTCTTCGGTCGTGGTAGCCTGCTTCTCAATGACCTCGACGAGATCATCTGGAGGCGAGCGCCAGACTGAAATCAGAAGGGCATACCGGTCTCTGATACTCGATAACTGGCTGGATAAGATTTGCCGATAATGTCTGTTTCCGGAAAGGGGCCGCGGAAGAAGAGCAACAAAAACGGCTGCGCCGAAACCGATAAGCACAAGAAGAATTCGCCGCCAGAAGACTTCGTATCCGACACCTGGATTACCATAACTGGGAATATGAGTATCGACCCAACTATACGACATAACCATGTACATAGTTGACGTAAGCATGATACCTGCCGCCATATGCTGTGGCGGAGCAAACAATCTCCACCACATCATACCGATGATAGCGACTGCCATGATGGCAGCTAAGCCGTATGGGTTTCCAGGGCCATTACCAGATCCAATGTACCAGCACAGAAGACCCAGGATACCTCCGGCCACAGTACCGAGGGTACGAATGAGAATTCCAGATGTAAAGTCAGACATGTAAGGTTCGAGAGCCATCTGCGCCATGATCAGAGCCCATAGTCCCTTTTCGCGATAATAAAAGCCAGCTGACGATGGTATAACTGCGGGAATGGCGAGGGCAATAGTCAAGACGAGTGCACGAAGAGCGTGAAGACCCTCGACACCCGTAAAGAAGTTGATGAGCGCCAAGAAGATCAGACTCGATTTGCTTCGTCGACGGCTCGTGGGCTGCTCCATACTTTCGAGGATGGTGGCTGTTGTTCTTGCCCCTTCAGGATCTTCCTTTTCCTTTCGCTTCTTGCTGAAGAGTCCTCCTTTCTTCTCGGGTTTGGAAATGGCGGACATCGTTCGGGTGAGATCGTTAGAGTTGGGAATCGTGGAAGGCGGTGCATCTTGGGACAGGCCGAGCGTGAAAATGTGCTGGAGGCCTCTGGGTAGCCATACTCGCTTCGATGTTCGAACCCTCTCAACCTCGATGGCTCGTTCAAGAACTCCTCCAATATTCTTTGTTAGGTTGATGAGTCGTTCCTGGTATAAAAGACCAGACATCAAGCCAAGGAGAGGAGGTGCGCGGTGATCATTGTAGATAACCTTTCCGTTGGCATCGAAAAGATGAGCATGAGGGGCGATCAGTTGCTCTGCAGCCGTGTCTTCGAAGTCGTCGAGAGCGTCTTGCAGTGATGTAAGGATCTGCTCATGCTGACTGATTGTGTCGTCTTTACATGCTCCCGAAAACGCTTCGATTATGGCATCGACGGTTTGCTCCAGTGTCTTCAGTAGCGGAGTGGCGCAAGATGAAAGTGCATCGATGGTTTTGACAATCATCTCTTCAGTATCAGGGTGTCTTGTGATCTCACGTAGATTAGCCGCTTTCGCAATATGATAAGCCAGAGGGTGCTTCTCGTTGTCAGACTTCTCAAGTTCCTCGGCCGCTTTTGTTAGAGCTTCATCTTTGGCAAAGAGCTCTTCGCGAGAGATTGATAGTTGCAATAGCTCGCCAAAAGATACCAGTACTTGCCGCAGTGGTTCTTGAAAGGACTTGATATCTTCGGGGCTCCATCTTCGAAAAGAGAAGTCCAAAGGCAGAAACTTGACGGCACTCTCAACACTTTTGAAGGACACGGCCAAGGTAGCTTTCAGCGCTTGTAGCTGCTCAGGCTCAAACCTGCTTCTCGTCTTAAAGTGCCATGTCAAAGCCTTGACGTAGCCATTCATCGGGCGGAGAAGGTCTGCCATGCTAATGAGGATGATTTGAGAGGTTGATTGCGGGAAAAACAACAAATTGCAAACGACTCCAACGCCGACTGCGATGGCACTTGGAAGAATCAAGACTTTAGGTATGGTGCCGTTGAAAGTAGGAATGAGCGGTGCTGTAGTCAAATAGATGTTGGCAACAATCAAGGAAAACATAGATACGAGCATCAAGTTGGGAGCAGAAACTCGCACACGCGCCTGGCCAAAGTTTGTTAGCTGAAAACATGCTTGGCTACACGATCAACTTACCATGAAATAGACAAACAACCCAATCATGCAGAAGTACGTGACCGATACGCGAGTATCCAACATGAAGCCTTCGTAGATGGCTATTTGTGCATAGGTTGTTTGACCTGACGCTTGGCCAACATTGGTCGTGTTTTGTGGCATTGATTGTTGCAATTCCGCGTAGCGTTGTTGTAAATCAGCTAGAGGCCTTGTCGCCAAAGCAGCCTTCATGGTGATTGTTCCCCAGGCCCAGGCGAGCGCCATACCGACACAGATCATAACTCCGGCTGCGAAGTGGATGAAGACAACGCCCGAAGGCGGCATGATGAATAGGACAACACTGAAGACGCGTTAGTACCTGATGATATGAAATCTTCATGATGGACCTACCATCCGAAGAATGCCGACTGGCCAAGTACTCTCAAGGTATCACTGATGTAGATAAACAAGGTGAGGATCCAAACAGCCAAAGAGCACTTGAACAAAATCTTGAGGTCCTTGGCATTGAAGTGGTCCAGCCAAGCCGGGAGTCGCCTGGGGCTGTTGAAAGCATGAAAAGACGCCTCGTCCTCCCCCATTGAGCTCTCCTCTTTGGTATTCGACCGTCTCAGCCTCATATCTCCGTCAGTCCGAGTGAACCGATGATTGTTTTGGTGTTGTTTTGGTAACGTTTTTAGAGTTTGAAGAAATGCATTGAATTTGGGGATCGCCCTGCCAGCGCGAGGCGGGAGTGGCGCTTCTTTAGTCATGCTTTCAGGCGCTCATTTCGTATTGTCGACACTAAGACAAATGCGTGTAGATTGTCTTATCTAGACGCTAAACCCCTGTAATTTAAGATCACCAGAATCTGTGCAGATCAAAATAGCCCTTGCTCAGCGTAACATTGTGATGAGATTTGTGCATGTCATACCTAAGCGTAACCTTGGTTTTATTATGATCATCGTTGCGAGGCTTTGCACAGTAATATTCGCATCAGATATCCGGATGTTATTCATAAACCAAGATAGCCGAGGGCCGGCCTCGTTATTTTGTCGAGGCCTCCAAACCAGGCCGCCCATGACATTTCATATTAGTAGAATCCTTCATTGCCCCTTCTGTCAAGGACTGTTCTATTGGCGCCGAATGTCCCAGGATCACTTACAGAAAGAAATGAGGGAAGCGATTATGCAACCACACAGACAATATGCAAGTCAGCACTGATTGAGTACTCTATAGCTAGGTGTTAAGGCGATACAGCAAAAAGAGAGGAATTGCAGGCGGATAATCCGGTATTGTCGGAGAAAGAGGTGATTAGTATTTTCCGGGTTTCAAAACTAGCAGAAGGAGTTAATGCCCGTAGTTGCCGAAGCATGGCTCATCTTACTTCAGTGTTCAATGCAAACACTAGCGTCATGAGATGAGCTTGACAAGGCCAACACGGATGGCTTATATTCTCAACAAAGAAGGGTCTGCAACGTGAGAGACTAGAGCGAGGTTGACCGGACCTAAGGGTCCTTGCCATGCGACAACGATGCCCGTTCCATCACCGGCTCGGTCCATGCCGCTTAAGCTACCTACGCATTGCAACCAACCATGTGCCCGACGACAGCCACAATATGCAGCTCGGAGCAAATGTGACGGTTTAAGTTCCGAGGGTACTGGAATGAGGCTCAAGTCTGGGCCACGTCTTCGCGCGGGGTTCAGAGACTCAGCTGAGAGCTGAGACGCCACAAACGTTGGATATGCTGATGCGTAAGCACGTAACACCATTGTGTGATAAGAGGCTTGGATTCGGAAACATCATTCCGCCAATAACCACGGGATATATCAGCCTGTGTGTTGAGACTTATGCAAGAAGGAATTATAAACCTCCGGTGGCCAGTCAACGAAGGAATGTGACAAGCCAAGCTGAAAAGAAATTGACGAAGTTGTCGCGAGTCGAGGAAGATTTAGATGTTTTGGGAAATTCATGTTTGAATGTGAGAGACACGAAGATGTGAATCGAAGAAAAAACAAGAGACAATAGATCAATTCAGACCAAACTTCTTCTATAAGAAGGGAAGTGCCTCCCAGACTGTTCATCTCATCTCCAGACACTCATCACTCACTCAGCCGTTTACAACTCTCAATTCAACCACTTACCCATCCCTCAATTTATACTTCATAATACTTTCCAAAATGGCCGCTTCACAGAATGGAGGCCTTGTCCATCAACAACTCATCCCTGCAGACAATATCACTGCCTCTTATGATAACGAGGCCAAGCTTCTGATTCTCAAGGCGTCTGGCAAGCATGTTGACCTTACCAGGGACATCAAATTCCACCGTCTTCCTTTCGATGGTGGCCTTCTCTTCGAGCTGATCGGTTGGGTGGGCCCAATCATTCAGGGAGAGTCACCCTATGAGGTTACAGACAGCTTCAACATCGATCTCCCTAGCATCGTTTTCCCATCCAACACTGTTGTTGTCAACACTGAGAACAAGCAGCATTGGGTTGTCCATATTCAGTACAACAACGCAAATGGACAGGCTGCCACTAATGGCAAGGCTGAGGTTGAGCTGCCTGAGATTAGGCAGGTCTCCGGGGACAAGACGATTGATGTTCTTGTCGGTGAGCCCTTCACCATCCAGCAGAGTGACTCTTTCACGGGTAAGGGTGGCTCAGTCAACATTGATTTCGACAAGCGCTACGTCAGTTTGGATGATGCTCGTATCGATGATGGCAAGATTGTATGGACTTTCACTGCTCAACAGACTGGAAATACCCAAGTCGTTGTTTATGTGGGCCAGACCGAGCCTCCATTCGTGTATCGCATCCCCTACGACGTGGAGAGTCATGTTCTCCTCGATGATAAATCTGCACCTACCCAGACCACAACCTCTTTCAGCGTGAGCAACCTAGGACAAGGCAGCAACGGAACATACGGCGCTACGTCCAACGGAAATAAGAACGGCTCCCAGAAAGTCGGCCTCCCTCTGTCCTGGGATGGGTTCATCAACGTCGGTTTCAACCTCATCAAGAAGCAGTATCCCCATGCCAACCTTCTCGAAGTCGACGCCACTCCCCTGACTCGCAAGCCTGTCCAGAATGAGTGGGGTCTTGTCAACAACCGTATCGTCTGTGGTCTCAGCGGTAACAAGACCGCTATCATCCAGTCCACTGGATGGGGCGAGTTTGGAAAGGTTCAGACCATCAACTCTCCTTTCTTGGGTGATACGGTCATCCCCTGGCCTGTCTCTATGGACATCCATGATGCCTTCACCATCCTCCGAAAGGCAGGATATAAGCAGGCAATTTATGCCGTTACTCTGCGCCAGCCCCTCTATCCTGGAGATGATCAGCCTTTCTACATCTTCAACACTGGCCCTGAGTTTATTGCCGTAGGAACCAAGGACAAGAAGATTCACAACTTTGGTGTCTCCGAGTACAATGTTCAGAAAGCTTAGGCTTCTCGACGGGGTCCCGCACCAAAGACAGTATTTCTCTTCTCTTCTCTTCAGCACAGAACAGATTGATAATATCTCACATTATCTTCCTAGTTAATTAATCCAACTTGTACTATTCAAAATTGCTCTCCAGTGAACAGCAAGGATGTATTACTATTAAAGGCACAGCAATAAGTCACTCAAAGAAAGGAATCCGTGCCGGTGTGTTATACACTATACTAGGTAAGAGTTTGCTGTAATGCTTCAGCCATAGCGTCCGCCATATGCTAGCTCTGCTTGTATCACGACTAGAGAAGTGGCCTCCCGTTCATGCTTCAAAGAACTTAGTTCGACTTGGCCGACTGCATTTCAACCTGTCTCTCCATCTCCTTCTCGCTTGCTACCCCATCTTCTACAGGTCTCGCGATAGTGACGCCAGCTCGACGGGCAAAGACTAGGGTAAACATCAGTCATCATTCGGGCTAGGCAAGTTGGGTGGGACATTAGACTTACGGTCTTCCATTTCCTCTAGAGACTTGCCTTTGGTCTCCATAATAAAGAACCAGACAAAGATAACAAGTGCGAAATTGAAAATCGAGAACATGAGAAATGTCCTCCAGCCAAGATTCGTGACAGCGTGGGGGGTGGCTTGAGAAAAGACGAAGTTGAAAAGCCATTGCGTTGACGTGCTGATGGCAATGCCAGCCTCGCGAGTACGGCTGCTGAAAATCTCACCAGTGTAGACCCAAGGTACAGGACCCCATGAGATGTTATAGCTCATGGCTTCCAGATAGATCATAGTCAGAGAGGCAATGGAAGGAGGAGTCAGTCCAGCATCAGGGTTCGGAGGGAACTTGACTGTCAAGATTGCCACAATGAGCATGTAAGTACCCATTAGACCTGCACCTGCGAGTAGGGACCCACGACGACCGATCCGTTCAACGAGGAATAGCAGGAAGAAAAGGCATGCCACGACTTTGACAAGACCGAAGAAGCCAGTAAGAAGAAGCTTGTCCTGGCCAGCACCAACTAGACCAAAGATTTGAGGAGCGTCTGAACAGGCGTGTTAGAAATGATGGGAAAGGCACTAAATTGCATAGGAATCTACTCACAGTACGCCAAGGAGGTGTTGCCAGTAAGTTGAACGCCTTAACACGTGAGAGATTCATTAGTTCACCCCAAGTTCCTGGCCAATGGAGATCCAGAAGAAGCACTTACCGATTTGCAGAGCAATGATGAGGCCGAGACGGTAACGGTTGACGGGCTCAATAAGCTCTTTCCAAGTCAACCCAGCCTTGATACGGTTTTCTTCGTCGATGCTGCGAACAATCTCACCGAACCTGTGGGGGGAAATGTGTGTCAAAAGCAAGCCATTTGACCAACAGTCCAGGGATATGTGAGTTTTTATGACTGAGGGTGACTTACTCTTCTTGGACTTCTGGAGAATCTCCACCACGTACCCAGATCAAAGACTGCAAAGCCTCCTCGCGGTGATTTGTCTTGGCCAGCCAGCGGGTACTCTCCTTTGTAAAGAGCATTCCTAGACCAAGGATAGTGCCGGGCACAAGCTGTAGACCGACTGGTAGTTGCCACTGGGCGCTGCTATCGTCAGGGATGTGGATGCTCGCCGCGTAGTCAACCCAGTACGAGGTCATGACTCCCAAGGTAAAGAAGAACTGAAACATGCTACCAAGCATGCCACGGATATTCTTCGGTGCCATCTCAGCTGAGTACATGGGTACTATCACAGTGGCCATGCCAACACCGACGCCCGAGACAAACCGGGCGATGTAGAATCCCGCGAGGTGATGAGTGTTGATGGTCTGCACCACGGCGCCGACATTGAAAATAGTCGAGGCTAGAACAAGAGACCAGCGACGGCCAAATCGAGCCGTGAAGGGCCAGATGAAGAAGCAGGAGAAGAAAGCTAGGGGAGGGGAGTTCTAAGTTAGTTGACCATTCTTCTCCGAAGACATCATCAGAGCTCTGTCGTCATGCAGAAGGGCATTGCAACAAAAAACAGTAACAAAACAGAAAAACAGGGGATGTACTCACCACCAGCTTGCAAAAGACTCGTGGACAGTGAACCGACATTGGCCTTGTCCTTGGTGGTATACCGGAAATCCCGCTGGAAGCTCGGGAAGGTCAAAATTCCACCAACAATACCGGTGTCATAGGCAAAAAGAAAAGAACCAACGCAGCATAGCGCTACAAGGTAGAATGCTCTGAAAGTTCCCAGAGCCTTCGTCATTTTGGAACTCGTTTTCGGATGTGACCTTTAAACATGTAACAAGATAAAGGAGGCTATAGGTGTCTCCGAGTGAGAGTGACTGTTGAGGAGCGGACTGCCCTAGGGCGCGACGAAACGCTTTATACACAAATACATCATCCTCGCGAGACGTAGGTGGGCAAATTGGTGTTAAAGCATGGCGTGCTGTGGAAGGGCAATGGTGAGATACAACGGAAATGGGCTGAAGTCGAGAATCTGCTAGGTAGAGATCCCGGAGGATTGGTAAACTGTGAGGTTTGGTGGACACCATCTTGGATGGGCCATGGCGTTGCAATGTGATGGGGTCTGTAGGTGGTAGCCGACAGGACTAACCTCAAAAGGAGCTCGTTACCGATACCCGGACGCGGGGATGAGTTGAACGAGTCCCCACAGCTAAGCCGGTGTCAATTGCACTATACCCGATTGTAGCATCCGGCCGACTACCGACAGTCATCATTTCTTCTTTTGGCTGCGAGCTACTGATCCGCCATTTGACTCGGAGAAAGGTGCGCCAGGAGGAGAAGACAGTTGCCTACGGGTCGTTGGATCGGCTGTTGCAATTCTCACCTACGATGTAAAGGCGTGGGAAGACGGGTAGCTTACATTCGCCTGTGCGACAGTTTATTGTCCCCGGCCTGCGTCACATACATAGTAAGCATTTCACCATTCTCCTCATAGCTTGCCGCTACCTGAACACTTACTGACATCCTCTGCCTTCAGTCATTGGTTCTCGAAGTGTGTCTCTCTGCCCTCCATCTTCTGCCTCATTCAATCATTCACCAAAACGAATCGCTTGATCATTGGAGTCAAAATGGACTCGCGACCGAATATTCTCTTCATCATGGCAGATGACCATGCATCCAAAGCCATCAGTGCTTATGGCGCTGGCATAAACCATACGCCAAACCTCGATCGGATTGCTAAGAATGGCATGCTCTTCAACCACTGTTATGTAACAAACTCCATCTGTACACCTTCTCGAGCGGCTATTCTTACAGGTACACACAACCACGTGAACGGCGTCATGACACTCGATAACCACATCAACAAGCATATGCCCAACGTCGCGAAACACATGCGCACGGGCGGGTACCGTACGGCCATGGTAGGCAAGTGGCATCTTGGAGAAGGTGAACCACACGAGCCGACGGGGTTCGACTACTGGAGTGTCCTACCAGGTCAAGGAGACTACTGGGACCCCGAGTTCATCGAAATGCCCCCCGATGGCAAAGGTGCTGGCATCGAGAGTCACGAAACAGGCTATGTCACGGATATCATCACCGACAAGTGCCTTGAGTGGATAAGTGCCACTGAGAGCTCTGGCAAGCCCTTCTTTGTGATGTGCCATCACAAGGCTCCCCACCGATCATGGGAATGCGATACAAAGCACAAGAACCTGTATGCCGACAAGCCGATCAAGGTTCCAGAGACGTACGACGATGACTACAAGAACAGAGCCAAAGCTGCCAGAGTCGCCAAAATGCGCGTGGCTGAGGACTTGACATATCAGGATCTTGGACTCGTTCAGCCTGATGGAGGTCGGTCGGTAGGCGAGCGCGTCACTCAAGAGTCTGGCTCGGCCCAACGCAAGATCCCAACGGACCCGAGCATTAAGCTGATCGACAAAGACGACGGTACTGTTTTCACCTTCACTACACCTGCCGAGCTCTCTGCCTTCAAGTTTCAGCGCTACATGCAGCGTTACCTGCGCGTGATCCAATCAGTGGATGACAACGTAGGGCGCATGCTGGACTATCTTGACCAAAAGGGCCTTACCGAGAATACTCTTGTTATTTACACCTCGGACCAGGGCTTCTTCTTGGGTGAGCACGGATGGTTCGACAAGCGGTTTATGTACGAGGAATCTTTCCAGATGCCTTTCCTGGCCCAGTTTCCGAAGCAGATTCCAGCCGGCTCTATCAGCAACGAGATATTCTGCAACGTCGACTTTGCCCCGACTTTCCTCGAGCTAGCAGGCATCAAGATCCCGAACTATATGCAAGGCAAGTCGGCACTGCCTCTGATGCGCGGGGGATCCGTGACGGGCCCGGAATGGGAGAATGTTGCGTACCACCGTTACTGGATGCACAACGATGTAATTCACCAGGCTTATGCGCACTACGGCTGTCGCAATCAGCGGTATAAGCTGATTTACTGGTACAACGAGGACCTTGGAGTTGTAGGCGCGCGGCCTGGAAGGGCAGGCAATATTGATGAGCCAGAGGAGAAGGAATGGGAGCTATTCGATTGCGAGAAGGACCCTCTCGAGCTCTTCAATCTGTATAATGATACTGCGTATAGCGATGTGGTCAAGCACATGACAGGTCTCCTCGAGGCTAAGATGGAGCATATTGGCGATGATCCGATCCATCTCCGGCTGAGTGGTCCAAGTAAAGGTGTGCCAGCAGCAGTTAAGTATGCAGAACAGAACGGCGTGCGGCCCGAGGATGCCCTGAAGCA
This sequence comes from Fusarium nygamai, assembly GCA_001262555.1. Classification (NCBI taxonomy): domain Eukaryota; kingdom Fungi; phylum Ascomycota; class Sordariomycetes; order Hypocreales; family Nectriaceae; genus Fusarium; species Fusarium nygamai. The sequence goes on along the minus strand of LBNR01000009.1, from coordinate 1,008,011 downwards.
GAAGTTGTGAAGATTTCGATGGAACGCGGATTGTAAGACAACCGATGAATGAGACATGGACATAAAGAGGTGACTAGAAGCATTAGGATACTCATGAAACCGTGCTCGCCAATTTACGCCTCTTAGCCTGTCAAACTTTGTGAAACCGAGCCGAGATGAAGCTCTTCTCCTCGTTCAGGCCCATGTGAAGGGTTTGTAAGAACGGAGCTTGCCCGGCGACTCATCCTCAATGGTCATCCACTGAAGGCTCTGTGCCCCTGCTGGTGCCCAACCATAAGGCGCTAAAAAGACACTGACCCGCGCTAAATTAAATTCAGTTGGTTCCGTCACTTGGGTAGAATAGCACGCCATGGCCCCTTGGGAATTCTCCACTTCCCCGCAAACACCGTCACTTCAGCTCCATCACCGTCCAAATCATTCACATCTCACGAGCCCATGAGTATCGGTCATGAGAAGGATGGCATCCAATGGATTACGAACAGCACATCGGTTCTTTCAAGCTTCATACCAAGACCCACATACCCCAAACATGTCTTCAATGCAAACAGCGCAAGGTACGCTGCGACAAACAACCAGGGACATGTCGCAATTGCCGACGGCTGGGTTTACTTTGCTCTCTTAACAATGATGAGCACCAACTTCACGAGAGACCGTCACCGTCAAGGAAGCGCCTTAGAGGAGCTCGTGCTTGTTCTTACTGTCGTCTCAAGAAGATCAAGTGCTCGGCGACGCTTCCTGCATGTGTCGCATGTCAGCAGAGGGACATCAGATGCGCTTATCCTCCACTCAAGCGTTACCGACGCGCCCCAGAAGGTTACTTGCTTGAGGAAACCACACTGGAGGAGGAACCACCTCAGCAACACGAATGCTCCTTTCTGGAAAGAGAACGAGGCTTACAGGCTGCCTCCCAATTCTCAAGCAGTCCTCCCGGTACTGAACCAGCAGAGCACCAACAGCAAAATGAACCAGAGCAGCCGCAGGAGCTTGAAAACGATCATCAAGACGACCTGGTGATGGATGGGGAGTATGAATGTGAGCACGAGCATGAGCCCGTACAGGAATGCAGTGAGGAACCAGAGCGAGGACGAGAAGGAGAACAGGAACAGGAACAGGAACAGGAATCGGAGCATCGACGGGAACGGACTCACCAGCACCAGAGCCAGCAACAGGATGAGGACGATCAACGACTGGAGAATCAACAACATCAGCGGCAAAGAGTAGACCTGCATCGGCAGCGGCAATCTATGGGACATCTTGCAAGGTTCGAAGAAATAGCAACAATGCCGCTGTCTTCGCCCGCAGACTCATCAGCGTCGTGGCATCCATCATCAACAGAGTCTGTAACAAGGGGCTCAGGCTATGGTGGCCCAAGCCGGGATCAAATAGACACCCTCCTCGACATATTCTTCAAGTTCATCTATCCCATGCCATCATACGCATTTCTACATCCAGAAACCACCGGGAGAAGATGCCGTTCCCATGATGTGCATCGTGCCCTTCCCGCTTCTATTTGCGCGGTTGCAATGCTGTACCTGCGCAGAGAAGTTGATCTCGATCTGGATCATTCACAAGACTCGAGTCGAAGAGCATTCAACTACATCGTTACCTCCGCTGAAGATACTAGCGCTTGGATCAGGATGGCCGAGGAGAGTATCTGGCGAAGTCTCGAGTCGCCGAGTATAACCAAACTCCAGGCGCTTCTCCTAGTGATACACTATTACATAGAGACGGAACTTTTTCAAAGGGCTTTCATGTTGACAGCCACGGCTGCTCGCTTCGCCACGACGATGCGACTCAATTACGAGCGACATGACCTTCAGCCCGTTGCGCGAGAGGTCCGACGTCGTACTCTTTGGTCCTTGAAGATGGTTGAGCGCTATTTCTCGATTGGATTGGCCGAGTTTGACTCGTTGCCAATGGAGGTCATCTACATCGACTTTCCGAGGAGCGAGGAGGACTTCATGGCAATGGCCAATGGTCGCGAAGCTGATGCTACTAGCAACGATCAAGCCAACGGCGATTGCCCGAGATACTATGGCGAGGGGGGCACCTACGGGCTCGTTATGCAGCTGGAAGCAATTCGAAATGATGTGATGAAGATCTCAAGGAAGATCGCGCTGCTAGAAACCCCTTTGGGTAATCTTACAGACCTCTTCAGCCACCACTTACAAACTCTAGCATCCATGGAGAAACCAGCGCCGATCCTGGAAGCTCTCCTAAGCGCGGATGAAGCATTCGACCACCCTAGCAGTAGTAGCAACAGAGACAGGTCAATCTCTCGATGGCTGCCCCGTCTATTGCTGGCTCACATCTCATGGCACCAAGCACACTGCGACATTAACCGCATCCTTTTGCCTGGGTACTCAGAAGCTGCTCCCGCTGCTGTACTCGCAGACCATGACCACCAGGCCCTTCTTGCTGCTGAGACTCAGTGCTTGCATCACGCAATGCGAATCATTTACATACTCACCGCGCTCAACCAGCATAGCACACAACACTACCTCCTCGAATTCGACACCGCTATATGTGCTTATCATGCCACCCGTCTTATACTCTTCATCTCTCGATTCGGCAAAGGGCCTGCTCGGCCGTCACCGGAATTCGCTGTTAGCCGTGCCGAGCTTTGCCTAGCTGCGCTCAAGAGGTTTTTCCGATTCTCAGCGCTCGTTAGTCCCATCATTGGAGAACTGGAGGAGTCCATCACCATCTTCTCAGAACAGCAAAAGAAGAAGCAAAACTTTCCTAGCAGTCAGCCGGAGACCGCCGGATCTATTCACGCTACAGCGAACCAGGGGTCGGCTACCGCAGCAAATGCAACACATTCGGCGGGAACTCTATCTCATAAAACAACACCAGGTTCCTCGGGAATCACAACAAACGAGACAGGCACAGCCAGTTCCTATCCAGCTACTGCACCAGCGATGAACAGCGAACCCACAGATGGTCAGGCTCTGCAAAGTGGGGCCCATCAACTATTCTCGCTACAGAGTCAAAGCAGATCAGGCGGTCAGTTTTCTGAAGCTGTGCGTGCTCGGCAGCGCTTAGCTGTACATAGTCTATTGCGCCGGGCTGAATTGTCAAATGTTGGACGTGACGATGAAGAGTACCAGAGGTCCCATATTGACGAAGTAACTCCCGGGTCGGATACAACACCTCGGCGTCCGTCTTTTACAGTAGGGGATGATCAAAACAGTCCTTCCAGTCGGGGCAACCATGGCACCTCTGCGGAGGAGAGACCTCGCGTTGTTGGGGCATCGACTGCCACCACTGATCCGACCGCCGGTTTTCAATCAACAAACCTCCATCCAAGATCGTACTCCACGACTAACAATCATGCGACAAAGGGGAAGTCTCGACACCGTACGGCCAAATCTCAAGACCAAGAGCCAACGAGCACTCGCAGCCCTGTTGTGCCGGGACTCTTCGCGTGGTGGGCTCCCCAGGACTGGGCATGGCTCCTTGAAGATCAACTTATGGAATTGGGCGCAAGCACGTAAGCGTCAAATCATGTTATCAGCTGTTTGTACAGCTTCCGTGCTATTGGCGAAAGGGCAGGTCATCCTGTTATATATAAAGAAGGAATATTGGAGGAAGTGCTACGATCCCTTCATTTGAAACCTTGTTTTGACTATAAAGACCAGGCCTTGAACTTCCTGGCAACGTTTCTGTTGCCAACTTATCAGAAAGCACTCAGGCTGGCGAGAAATGTGCACCGTTCTTGTATTGTGTTTGGCATACTGCTTCTTGGGATCTCGTCAGAAAGCAAAACATCCTACATTAGTGTTGCTGTGAAATACGAGGGAGATGATGGAGCATTATCTGGTATGATGCAATTAGCGCTACTCCGTAGTCATTTCTTAAATTCTGCTCACCTTGCAACGGCCGATCTTTCTTGTTCTCGTTTAACGATAATGAACAAGAATCGGCACTTCACCTGGAACTCGGAAGGGTTCAAGCTCCGCAGCAAAGCTCGGCGACGAAAACGAACCATTCTCGTCGAATGATTGCGTCTTTCGAAGGCCGATGCCTTCTACGATTAGCCTAGCCTTTTGCAGTAAGTCCGGCCGAGATCCATCCACTGGGGCATCTGATCTGGGATTCGGTAGTCGGTCAATACCGCCTTGATTAGATTGCAAAGGGTCCGGAGAAGAGACTAAGATGGATTCGTACTATCCGAGCGACGGGCCTCGGGGCTCTTCACGCTCACAGTCACCGAGTCAAAATTCAACACATGACAACGCCATCCGGTTATCGGCCTATATCTCCAGATTGTGAGTCTATCGAATCAGATACGTAGGTTTTACCCCGGATTCTTCTCCAGGCATTGGGGAAGAGGATCATGCATATGGCCAAAGACAAGATCATCGAAAAGCCCTGACGGGAAAGGCCTGGTTCAGCTCGCTAGGTGGATTCATTCGTCATATGTGCAGAAATGAGATAAGCAAGCTAAGGCCATATGCCCCAGCTTTATACCGATGTAGCTTGAAGATGGGATGCGGGCTTTCTCAACTCTGCTGCATCGTCTTGAAGGAAACTATAAGAAGAATGCCATCCCATGTATACATCCAATCGCTAACAGTACCTCACTCTAGACCCCAGCCGTCGGGCCCTCCACACAAGTCACCACGAATAGCCTGTCGAGATGGTCCATTTCTCCGTAATGCACCTAGCTCTTGCTGGGTCTTTGGCCTATCCTGTGATCGCTGCACCGAGCGCAAACAACGAAGCTTGGAAGAACAAAGCTCTCTCCCCGGCTGAGCGCGCGGAGGCTCTCTTACCCAAACTCAAATGGACAGAGAAGATCGCTCAGCTAGGTGGTATAAGAAAGCTTCTGAATCCTAATTCATCCTTCAACCAGACTGCATATGATGCATTGTACCCTCTGCAACATGGTATACTAAGTAAGTCTTCCGCTAGACACAAGTGCACAAAGCCTTGTCTCAATGAACCAGTCCCAAGCTGACAGATGAATCATCAGGCTACGGCTCACAGCTGAATCCTGCTGAAAAGGTGTTACCGTTTGCCAATAAGGTACGACAGGAGCAGATGCAGAATGGCAAAGTTCCGTACATTACAGTCACAGATTCGGTCAACTCCATCTATGTCCCTGGAGGGACCTTGTTTCCGGCAACACTGTCACTCTCCGCGACATGGGACCTAAATCTGTATGGCCAAGTAGCGGAAGCGATTCGAGACGAGAATATGGCTCTTGGGACGCACTGGGTACTAAGCCCAGAGTTAGACATAGCCAAGGATCCGAGATACGGCCGCGTGGGTGAAACGTAAGTGTATACAGTGCCCTCTCCCATACTGCAGTCTTTTTTCCCTAATGAATTTTTTCTCCTTCATGCTCGCAGTGTTGACGGCTTCCTGTGCTCATGGACGTGTGGCTAACCGATTTCCTACCAGTTACGGTGAAGATGTCTACCTTGTCGGCGAGTTCGCGGCCCAGTATGTCCGAACAATGGAAGAGAAAGACAAGAACGGATTCATCAAAGTCGCCACGACGGTCAAGCACTTTTTATACGGAGAAGGCGCTGGCGGCATTAACACTGCAAGCATGGCCGGCGGCTCCAATCATTTGTACAACGACCTCGCCCTTCCGTACATCCGCGTGCTCAAGGAAAACCCCGCGTCTATCATGGTGTCGTATTCCAGCATCGACCGGGTCCCTATGTCAATCAACAAACAGCTTCTGCAGGGTATGCTCAGATCCGAAATGGGCTTTGAGGGCCTGCTCATGTCGGACGCTATGGCCATTCCACATCTTCATACACAAAGCCTCGTAGCCTCATCCCTCAAGGATGCAGCTACTAAGGCCCTCCGTGCCGGACTGCAGCTCGAACTAGCTCCTCAGCAACCAGCCGCATTTCCGACTCTTGTTAACAGCTCGGACGATCAGGAGATCGTGAGACTGGTGGACGAATCAGTGAAGCAGCATTTGATCATCAAATTTGCAACTGGCATGTTTGATCTTCCCCTGCCCACGATGAATGATCTTAAAAAGGTACTTCGCTCATCCAGGCATCTCGATGTCAATCGAAAGGCTTCACGCGAATCCATCGTCCTACTCCAGAACAAGAACAAGTTTCTTCCCAAGCCCAAACTCTCCAAGGTTGCGCTCCTCGGCCCCATGGCCGACATTTTGAACCCCGGAAGCTACGCTCCCAGTACGAGCGAGAAACCTTTGCATGGACGCACGCTGAAGGGAAGTCTCGAGGCAGCGCTCGGAGCCAAGAACGTCAAATACGTCAAAGGTGTTGACATTGCTTTCGTACGTGATAGCGATAGTGAGGGCATCCAAGCTGCTGTCGCTGCTGCAAAGGAGGCTGGCCTTGCGATTGTGGTTGTTGGCTCTCTATCCGTATACACTCTGGATCCAAATGCTGGTGAGCGTACAGATGGCGAATTCTTCACACATGCCAGCTTGGGCTTCCCCGGTAGTCAGCAGCAACTCCTTGACGCTGTTCTCGACGCCGGCGTGCCCACGATTCTTGTTCTTAGTGGTGGACAGTCGTTTGTACTCAACAACTCAACCATGCGGGCTGACGCCATCCTCCACACGTTTCTCGCGGGCGAGTTCACCGCCGACAGCGCGATCGAGATCATCCAAGGCAAGGTTAACCCCAGCGGCAAGCTGACTGTGACTATGCCGCAAGCTGAGGGTGCGCTCCCAGTATACTACGACTTTCTGCCTTCTGACGCACAAGGCGGAGTGAGCTTGATTCAGACTCCTAGTGTTTGCGCCACGTATGACTACAACTTCCCCTGTCTGAAGCGGGGTGATGCACCTATGCCTTTCGGCTACGGTCTCAGCTACACCACCTTCGACATCTCTACTCCTACGATTACTCAGAAGGATGGCACTGTCTCTATTTCGGTTACGGTAACGAACACGGGCTCCCTTACGGGCAAGGAGGTCGTCCAGGTCTATCAGAGACCCACGAATTCCGAGATCGAGCTGCCGAACAAACGTCTGATCCGCTTCCAGAAGGTTGAGCTAAAGCCAGGCCAGAGTGAGGTTATCAATTTCAGTATACCCAAGAATGATCTTGGTTACTACAACAATGCCAAATATCAAGTCGAATCAGGGGAGTACATCTTCTGGACGGGTTCAAGTTCCAAAATCAGTGACTTGAAGAATGCCACAATCTCACTTTAACGTTTATCTTTACCGCTAGTAGTACTAAATAGTATAGCCTAGATAGCTTTCGCAATTGCAGGTAACCTTGAAAGTCATTCGAATCCTATAATGAAGTATAGCTCTTACCTTTTGATGATGGTTATTCTCTATGTTTTGTATGTTTTTAAGAACTCACTGAAGCCATGTAGGAACCTGTCTCGTCCAGAACGCCGACCAGAATGACGAGTATCTGAACAGGCAGACTCCAGACCTTGACAGGAAGCACGCCATCTTGTCGTCGGAGTGCAAATAGAGTTGCCCGCGGAGATATTACTCAAAGGAACTATGAGATAGGCCTAACCTTAACTTAAAGTGCCCCAAATCGCCTCTGCTCTTCGGAGCTCGTGGGGGGCGAGATCCGACCCGAGATGCGAGGCGACGAAGCGCCGGAGATAGGCCAGCCATCCTAGTTTCGGTGAGCCTTGAGTCCCATAGTTATTAAGTGATGCTGTTTGCAGGGAGTAGAAAATGGCGTAATGTTGAGCAATTGGCTTGGCATTGAAAATATCAAGGTCTTGAGTGGTTGCTCGAGCAATGGTGCAATACCTCTCAGTTGTGTCGTGAACTGCAAATCTTTGCCAAGGACCACTGAAGTACAGCTTAGACCGAGAACCGGAGAAGTGCAATAGATCCGAAAAGGCGTTATCGGCCCATCGACCTTTCGTTTGTGTTGCCTTTCCACTTGGAAGCTTGGAGTACTCACCATCGAGACACACATGCCTCCGCAACCACCCCAGGGGAGTTTATCAAGCAATGGTCAGGAGCGAAGACAAATAATACCATCAGAAGTAAACCCTACATCTCGCTATTATGTTCATGTCTGACGCCATAGATGCATTGTTAACCCCACGAAGTTGAGTCTTTCGAGATCATTAACATGGATTTCGCCATCGCCTTTAGCGACGTCCATGTATATAAAAGGCGTTGTTACAACCAAGATAATTGCAAAAGGACTGCTGAAGAGATCCACATAACACAGTGACATTCGCAATGGCACGTTCCGGTGATGTTTGTCTGTCAGACCCCAAGAACGCTGTTGACCTCCATGTTGACTCAGCCGATTCGGATTCCTCGAAGTCAATACCCTCAACCAAGGTAAACCTTCTCATCTCTACACTTCCCCTCGCTGCGCCAGATGAACCTCGGAGCTGGTGGCAGCGACGGTCTAAACAAGATGGAGAGGCTATTGCAACCCGTCGGTCCGTCTTTGACGACCCGGACATGGCAAGGCGCTACCAGCCACGATCTGACTGGGAGAATCTGCATCGATTTGACCCTTCCGAAAGGTGGACTTTCAATGAGGAGCGCAAAGTTATACGAAAGATTGATAAACGGATCATGATATTCGCTTGCGTCATGTTCATGGCTCTTGAGCTGGATCGATCGAATTTGTCTCAAGCTGTCTCGGATAACTTTCTGCCAGACCTGAAGATGGACACCAACGGTTAGTCTCTTTCATACCAGATTATTTCATCGTTTTGACTTTGTATTGCTAGATTACAATCTTGGAAATACCGTTTTCAGGTTGTCTTTCTTGTGTGCAGAACTTCCCTCCCAGCTTGTCAGCAAGTATCTCGGTCCTGATCGTTGGATCCCGATGCAGCTGTGCCTCTGGAGTCTTGTCTCTGCAGTATGTCATAGGATACTTTGAGTTCTTCTTGATACTGATGGTCTGGCTAGGGCCAGTTCTGGCTGGAAGGAAGGGCTTCGTTTCTGGCATGTCGTGCCTTACTGGCCATCTTCCAGGGCGGATTTATCCCGGATGTGAGTAGTCTATGATGCCTTCCTGTCCAAGTGTTAATGACCGCAACTAATCTTTGTACTGGAATGTTTGTAGACGATCCTATACCTGAGTTATTTCTACACCGCGAGTGAACTCACTGTTCGCCTGGCCTTCTTCTGGACGGCGTACAACGTCGCCGATATCATCAGTGGCTTTCTCGGTGCAGGCTTCCTCCAACTGCGAGGCTGGCACGGGTACGAGGGCTGGAGATGGCTGTTCCTGTTTGAGGTTTGTCATTCAAACCCTTCGCCTCATGGATTGTACTGACGATGGGTACCAAATAGGGCCTGCTGACACTCGCGGTTGGCATTTCCGCCTGGTTTCTGATGCCTGCTGGACCCACTCAAACCTCAGGCATTCTCCGTGGTGAGAACGGTTGGTTCACTGAGCGGTAAGTTGTCCCAGAGATGGATATGCCTTCAGGACTGACCGGCGTACAGAGAGGAGCGCATTATGGTGAACCGAGTCATCCGTGATGATCCCAGCAAAGGCGACATGCATAACCGCCAGCCAATCACTCCGAAGTTGCTATGGGCGTCGCTCAAGGACTACGACCTCTGGCCCATCTATGCCATCGGTTTGACCTTCTTGATTCCAGCCACGCCTCCCGCCCAGTACTTTACCTTGACCCTTCGTGGCCTCGGCTTCAATGTTCTTGTCACCAATCTTTTGACCATTCCACATACAGTCCTTTCCATTGGCGGCTTGCTACTGGTTTCATACCTTGCTAAGTGGAATGAAAGGTCTCTACTTGGTCTAGCTGTTCAGATCTGGAAGCTCCCGTTCATGATTTATCTATACGTCGTGGACATGAGCACAGTCAATAGATGGGTCTCGTTCGCGGTATTGACGCTGTTGCTTGGTTCTCCAAATGGTGGGCTTACTTTCCCCTTGACTTGCATCTTACCGACTAACATTATCTTCCAAGCCCATCCAATCCAAGTCAGCTGGAACTCACGCAACTCCAATACCGTTCGTCTGAGGACAGTCTCGGCAGCTGTTTACAACATGTCCGTTCAATCTGCCGGTATTATTGCATCCAATGTCTACCGCAAAGACGACGCGCCGAGATATCGGGAAGGAAACAAGACTCTTTTAGCGATCATTGCTCTCAACATCACATTGTATCTGTTGACCAGAACCTACTACATCTGGAGAAACAAGAGCCGGGATAAGGTTTGGGAGGCCATGGATGATGAACAGAGGAAGCATTATCTTGATACTACAAAGGATGAGGGCAATAAGCGACTGGACTTTCGGTTTGCTTACTAGTTGATCCAAGCTTCCGGCCGACTCAGTTGACAGAGGATGTTTGTTTCAATGGTGAAGATGGTTGGCGACACGAGCGATTTTGCTTCAGTTTTATTAGTCCCAGCATGATGTCTCGACAGACATTCAATTGATGTATTTGAATCATACATACCCAAGTTCATGATAGTCAAGAAAGTGAAGACATCCTGTCTATGGCGTATCCGTCATTTCTTATCATTACTGATAAGACCAGCCACTCAGGTTCCAGACAATCCGTGCAGATGACACAGATAAGCAATCAGTCGCCTGATCCTTCCAAGTCCGTACTAGCGCAGTCTCTAGCCTTATCTCCATTCGCCGCCTCGAACCGTTCCAGTTCCATCACCAACTTAACTTCCCCCCGCCCTCATTTGTTCTCTAGCAAATGGCATAACCCCAAAGCAGCATGTTTTGCTTTGTGCCCCAAACTCAGAGCCCCTGTGATGCCACCGCAGCGTCGATCATGGGTTGGTTGTGCGAGGTGTAAGAGCTTTAAAAAGAAGTGCAGTGAAGAGAGACCCTCGTGTCAGAGATGTCAGACTGCTGGGGTCAAATGCGAATACGGGGTCAAGCTCCGCTGGGGAGGGAGGCCGTTCAATCGGTCACCTTTTGGGGATTGTTTGTCACAGAATGAAGGCAGTGTTCAACGACTAGGCATGTCAGTCAGTCACTGCACAAAATACATGCTAACAATCTCTCAGATCTAAACAAGAAAAACTTCATATATGTTTCCCCTTCTACCCCCAGACCAGGCCCATCAAAGGCTGCATCGCCTCCTCCAGATCAAAACATCGATGAGCCAGAATGGATAACAACTTCTCCATCAGAGGACTCGGAGTCTTCTCAACTTGTTGTCAGTCAAAGACAACTGTCAATGCCTCCGCTAACCCCATCCGTTGAGTTCTTTGGTCACCTATCACCCTTGCATCGATCAGGCCTGCAGTACTTCACCGAGAGGACCGTCAAAGTTCTTGCGCCACATCCTCAGATCTTTGATGAGTTATGCGAACTCATCTTGCCAATGGCAGTCTTCAATGAGCCCTTACTGCAGGGCATCGTTGCGCTGGCCGCTACTCACCGACTTGCGACCTGCAAAACAAGCGAGGAGCAGTCCTCGCAAGCGCTCATTGTTGCTGGCTTTCAAGCTCTAAGTTCCAGATCCCTTTGCCAGAAACTTTCAGAGTGCGATGAAGATCAACAACTCATCCCATTGCTGGCCACATCGAGAGCACTCTTCGTTTGCGAAGTCTTCGCGAGCGAGCCCAGTCCGGATCGATGGAGCGTTCACTTCCGCGGAGCGCGCGGGCTCATTTCTCGAATACACGACAAAGGTCTTTCTCAGAACCCGACGGACGAATTGAGATTCTTACTACGATGGTTCGACATGACCGAATCGCTGGTCTGTCTTTCGATGAGTGATCTCGCCCCACAACAGTCGGCTATCCCCTCACCAACAACGCTCGCATCAGACACAGATGACGAGCCTGTATACATCGATATGTATCTTTCGCGTACAAAGGACCTCCTTGGAGTGTTCAAAGAGATTGCACGACTAAGCCGAATCAAAAATGGTGGAACAACGTCAGAGACTTCATCGCAAGGCGGGCAAGTTGAGGCTGAGGTCTGGTGGCTACTCAACTATCTACAGTCCATAATCGACCGAGATCAAGCGAATCCTCCGCCAGTTATGTCAATACGCGGTCGCGTCCTATCTGTTGCCGAAGTCCACGAATACCGATTATCGAATCAGATCTGGCAGCTCACAGGTCTGCTGCTCATCCACCGACGCTTACGCCATGAGAGAAGATCGTCACCTCTCGTGCAAAACCTCGTCAATCAGATCCTCGAGTGCGCAGAGCGTCTGACGCTACGAGACGGACTCACACCAGTCACTCTGCTTACTCCGCCCTTGTTCTTTGCAGGATGCGACGCGCTTGGTGATGATCGGCCGAGGATAAAGACTTCGTTGCAAGGCGTCTCAACTGCGCTTGGGCTGCTGAATACGCAGCGAGCATTGGAGATACTCGAGCAGTATTGGAAAGCTGATTCGGGCGTCGATGATGATCTGGCCGATCGGTCGTGGCCTAAGATCAGTCAATTTCTACCATACTAATGCCAACATCTCTTATAGAGAACCTTTACCAAGTCTCCGACAACGCTCACGAGCACCTAATAAGTTGTCAAATCAACGCATCTCTATCTACTAAGCTGTGTGGCATGTCAACCGATTGTGGTAAGCTCCAATTACAGATTCTTCGAGCGAGTACCAACAATCCAGGTGACTCGAGTCCCTTCATCTCCAACACTGAGGAGGCCCGACAAGCCACCAGCCTCCGTGAGCTGAACTTCCGACCTACCGTACCGAATATATGGTGCTTATCTATATTCATGGCGCAGCTTCAGGACACACTCCTGCTTTGGGTGTGACTTCACATGCCTGGATTGATCGACTTTCTCACGACTATGGCCTGGAGAAGTACACTGCAGTGGTATAACCGCATTATTTATATGGACGCATGGCAAGCATCTTGATGTCCCCCTCGCATAAGGACGACGACCGGCCTCCAAAAAAATTGCTAAGGTCGCTCAACGGAGTGCCTAGCCGGAACTTGGATCCATAGCAAGTCATCTCATTCTTTGCAAGTGGCCATTACCTGAGCGCAGTGGTTAATTTTACCATCCTGGGCACATGGCTTGTGACACCTCTGAAATCGAGTTTGTTTCAGCCTGTTGAGGATGGTCGAGGTTGGCACATTTATGTCATTGAATTAGTCGAATTCGTGGGCTTAGCCATCTACATCTAGCTTCGAGGCCAAAGGCAGGCTGTATCTTAGCTGCAAGAGCTGGCTATTTGGTGCGTTCTTGATATCACACGCAAGCAGATTGGAACTTGCAGCAATGTTCCATGTAACCACCTAGTTTGTTTCCAAGTCGGCAGCTCCTTCGAAGTTGTCATTAGAGCTTTTACTTTGGATAATTTCGCACCGCAGCCGCCGTTGCTTTTACTCAGTCAGTGCATTGGCATCCAATTCATTCGATCCAATAGACAGCAATACTAGCCTTGTCTAAGAAGTAGCTTAAAGCTAGGACCCCAGGCGATTCTATGTCTTTCTTCTTGCAGGGAAAGTCTTCATGATTTCAACATAATACAGAAACTTAAGGTCAAATTTTGAATCCCATAAAACTTTGAAACTCGAACTCCAAGATACAAAGAAAAGTGCACCGCAGGGGAATTCCTCTAAACACCCATTCAACAACGCAAAGACAGGACCAAAGATACCCAGTCTTAACCCCCATCAATTCCCTTTCCGCATGGCAAAGACGCTCAAAAAGATACTCCAGCCGAACCCAACACAAACTGCCACCAAAACTCGAGAGCGCACGGGAACCCAGAGGAAGTTGCAGATGGCGACTAATGGCCAGATATGCCAGCCAGCTTTGATGAGTGGCCAAAGTCGATTACGGATTACTTCCAGAACGAGGAAAGGGTGAGAAACACGTGCGATGTTTGTGCAGATGAGAAAGACGGACCCGCTGATGGCAAGACCAATTGTTTGATCAAGAATCAGCTTCGCCAAAACGTTACGCCAAATGAGATCCGGACTGATATTGAACCATCTCCTCGTCGTTCCTCTCGTATCATCGTCCTTCTTCTCCTCAACCTGCTTCACATCCGCCTGTACCTGCGGCAGGATCTCGTTTGCCCTGATTGCGTGGCCAGTGGGGAAGCAGTCCTCCAGAATGAATTGGATGATGTTGCCGACCTGAGAGCCTATGAAGCCATAGATAGCAAACTCCAGCACCTGCTGGGCATCAAAAGTCGATACGCCTGGTGTTCTGTAGTGGATGATGATCTGGGTGACCAGGTTTGCCGAGACCTTGATAGCTGTTGCCTGAAGGGCGAGGCGGAGATTGAGGGCGCGGACCATGGTGCGATGGCCCTGGGGACAAAGAAAGGGGGCTTATTACGTAGTCATGAGAGAGAGGGACAAACGAGTGAATGGAAAAGTGAGGCGGGTACAGGGACAAGGCTGATGGTGGTGTGTTGGTGTGCGTGTGTATGTATGTATTGGATCTGATCTGGAGAAGCGGGAGAGATGACCAAAGATGATTAGTGACAGCCTGGCTTGTGCAAGGTCAAGGTCTCCCCTGAAATTTGACGAATGAGAACAGCTGTCCCTTTTGTGGGTCACGTAGCAATCAATTTCAGCGGGGGCTGAGACTGAAGGGCATAGGTATTATCTTCGTTCCTTGGGGTTGCACCGCATATTTAATACAATTGCTCCATCAATTCGTGCTTCTGAAACATTTGCGCGCTTGGCATTGATGAATTCCATGACAAGTTCATGATTCTGCGTCTGTGGGGTTCAAGGCTGATGCTTGGGAGGGGACTGCCCCGCCGACCGTAAATGCGCCCGAAATATCAATTGATAACATGTGAATTTTTAAGTGAAACCGATTGACACACTGAAGGTTACCAATTAATTGACTTTGAAACGGAGGAACATTGCAAAACACTAAGCATAGAATTGTAGATACATAAAGCTATAAATGATTGAGAGTCTGGCATCCAGCCTCTCTAGCTATCTAGTATTGTCCCGGGTAGGTGACGCGCAAAAAGATGATCAGTACTCCGTACGGAGTAAACAAAGCAGTAAATGGCAAAAAATTGTGGATAATAGTGGACTTAAACCACCAACTTTGGACGAACAGGGAATCGAACCCTGGACCACTCCCAAGTGACGCTCGTAGAGAACATGCTAAGGGAGTATTATACCACTAAACCATTCGCCCGAATGGATGCTGAACTGACTACAACCAGCGTCTAAATTCTGCCACCGAGGCTGTGAGGTCCTGAACTTTGCTGGAGCAACTTTGATCGCCATGATGTTTGACAATATCTCATCGAGATAAGAATAAATCAGTCAACAAAATTACTTATACGCAGTCGAGGTAACATAGAAACTCATCAGAGTACTTTAGATAGTCTCAATAGTTACACTAATAACTATATGCTTTGTCTAATGCCATTGTCCACAGCCAGTGATCTACAGACGATTAGCTGTTGGGAAGTCTCCAGTGGCACAAGCAGTAGTATTTTATTCTAAATCGTGTCCGAACCCCCGCTCTGCAGATAGAGGATCTCTAAGATGACATGGTGTGTGCATCTGAGGGAGATGTTGCTCCCAGAAAACGAAGTGATCAAGTGTTATTCGTAGCTTCATTAACACTGGCGGCAATCTTTAACAACAGCCTTCAGGCAAAAAGACTTTATAAGTAAAGAGGATCCAAGTCATGTAAAGCTATAGATTTTACCTTTAGTAGAGCTCATGACGTGCTTACAACATCCTGAATCGACTACTCGTATTGTGTTTTTCAGAAACTTGCTCGTGCACGTTCCTGAATGCTCTGCGGCTATACAAGTAGACGTCACTGATTCTGGTGGCTGCAGCAAGGCCCACTTCTGTGAGTAAGTCTCTATCGTTCAAATATCTATCTACGTATTCCAAAACCCCCCTCCAATCTCTTCCTTCTTCACCTCCATCCCTCAGTGTCCATCTCACGATCTCACCATGGATCCTCCAGTCAGAGGCACACGAGTAAGCTCTCCCGTTCGTGGACTTGATCCAACATCATTAACGTTATCTTTAGCTGGTTCCCGGAAAGAAATCTTTCGTGGATCTCGCTCCCGAACTGCAGTCGATGATAATGGAATTCCTCATGCTCAGCATCTGCCCTCTCACCGTTCCCTGCGATGCAAAGACAAAGTACTACCCTATCACTTCCGCCGGTGAACAGAGTCTTCTCAATCTCAAGCTCTCGTGCCGCATGATCTATAACGCCATCAAAGAGAAGCGTTTCATTGAAGCTTTCACGATCGTTCAGCCTCAGCCCCATCGGAGTGAGTGGGATCCCTCGCAAGGTGCTGTCATCTTCCGACCTTCTCGCAAGGCTTTTACCATTGACCCTTACCGCGACATGCTGCGAGTTTGGGACATGAAGCTGCCTCACTGCCATCGCTTCTCTGGCAATATTCCCGTCCGGAGACTTCTCTCTGTCTGGCTTGACAAGCCCGCCCATCACCATTCCTCAAAGTTTGATGTGGCAAAGTATGCCGGAGACTCTTTGTCGCTATGGCGGAAGACGTGGCAGGGCCGAACCAACCCTGACGAACCTCGTACTCTTAGGCCTACTCAAGTGCTGTGGAACCAGGACCCCTTTGTCCCGGACCTTCAACTCGCCAAGCTAGTCTGGCTCGATGAGCTCTACATTGTTGCGAAAAAAAGTCCCAAATGACTAGTGGATTCCGGGCTTTTGCTTCGATGAGCGCTTCCGACAGACCGGTGACCCTCCTACCAACGGCATTGCTCCTGGACAGCATATCGGCGAGGTCTGGAACAACGGCACCACCTCACCTCCTCCTGGCCCGAATGAGTATCGCTGCCCTACCAGTGGTGCTATGGTGCCCTTTGAACCTCCCGCTCGGCCCCTGGTAGGCCTATACGGCTACGACAAGACCGAGACGACCCGGGGAGGCTTCTGGGCCGGCTTTCTCTACTACCCGCCGAAAAGGGAAGTGTGGTTCTCACCTCTTTCCGCCCTTGAGGTCCGTGACGCAACGCATGTCCCGGTTGTAGACAAGCCGGAGCGTAAGCTCTTTGAAGGCACTCATTCAGACTTCGTCGCCCATGTCTGGATCATTCGCAAAGACCAGGATCTGCCTCCCGCTCAGCCCCACCATCGATGGGTCAGGTCAAGAGCGACCAGCTTGGAGATCCTCGCTATACTGGGGAAATCGAACTCATGTGGTCCATCGTCGTTCACAAAGTCCTCAAACAAACCCAAGGCGAGACCCCTTACGAGCTCCAGGTAGCTCAATTCTGAGCGGGGATAGAGAGTGGTTTGCTGGAGTGAGCCGTTGTCGAGACGGCTCATAGGGACAATAAAATGAAGGCAGTTTAGGACTTATTTTGGAATGACTAGATAGATGTTCTAACATAGCGTCTTGCAAAGATAATTGGATTTATATAATCCATTGACTAGCACCTTGGTTCTTATGAACCTACAATAGACACAACACGTCCTAACAGTACGTTTCAGCAAAAAGAATAATTCATCTTAAATGAACCATGTCAAAAATGAAAGTACGATAGAGTTGCATGTCTTTGAGACTCTGTTCACAAGACAAAAAACATACAACAGCAGGTATTCGCTAGTCGTCTCCGACCCAACTACTAATCTACCCCTTGCGGGCTTGACTAAGGGAGAGCAGACGGGATCCCGTACTTTACCGCAGGTATGGTCGTATGTGGTTGAATGCATCGTGACTGGTGGCTAAGTTGGTGCCTGCGTGGTTGTTTGCCAAAGTCGGACCGTAGAAAGGAGGACAAGGAGGTGGGGCTCCACTGAGTAACAAACGACCAAGCAACATTAACACAAGGAAAAGTCTTTTCAAGATCACCAGGCAGGAAAAGGCTTCAATGTGCACTGACGAAACCTTGGATCATTTTCAAAACAAGCAGGAAGTTTGACATTGACTCGAGATACTTGCATCTGCCTAGTCTGGTCAAAGAACTCAACAAACGGCGATGCTCGGTTGTCACAGCCTCTCATGATTTTTTCAAGCCCTCTTTAGCGGTTTCTCTACTTAATACCCCTAGAACTTGTTATTTCAAATGTACTAGACTTCTTGCTGACTCAAGCGCTTCACAGGACCATCCACATAGCCATGAGACCTCCCAACAGCCCACCGACCGAACCCGGCATCTTCATGTTCGAATCATTGCCCGTCTGAGAAGAACTCGCCGCAGTGCTGGTCTCCGAGGCCGTCTGTTCCGCACTTCCCCTGGCGGTTGTCTTGGAAGCCGTGTCTTTGGCACTATCACCAGTTGAAGTCGCGGACGACGCATCGTCAGTAGCCGATGCCTCCGCACCGTTCAGGTATCTCGAGCTTGCACTCTTGACCCGAGAGTCATAGTCTGATGCTGAGACGGGGATCGTGGTGTAGCAGCTCATTGACTTGGGTTCCCAAGAACTGCCTGTGCAGATAGGCCATCCTTCGCAAGTGCTGAGGTCAAGCTTGCCGCCGACGCAGCAATATGCTTTGTTATCGGAGTGATTATTGAGAACACCGGGACAGTTCTTGTTGTTTTCACCGGTGATGATGGTTGTCTGCGCCAGGATGCCCTGGATTAAGCATGCAAGGCTAATAGAGGAGAGAAGCATGGCGAATTTTGATAAGAAGTTGACAAATGATTCTTCAATTGGACTCGGAGTGGAATGCTCAACGCTGTTTGAGAACCAGGGTATGCTCAATTCGTCAGCTCCAGAATGCGGAAGCCATCGTCATTTATATACTTCTGGACCCTGGATTGAGGCTTGTGGCTTGAGGCCACCTCGTCAGCAACGTCCCAATCAGAGGAACTCAGTGTCGCTGCCCCGCACGATCGTGGATTTGCCTGAACCAAGGAATTCGTATTTACACTTTCGATGATGATTCTCGTTACTAAAATCTTATGATGCAACGCTTTTACTTTGTTCAAGTCAAAGCTGCAGACGAATCGACCTTTCCGGACACCAAGCTGAGGCAAGCCCCGGCATCTGCCAGCCGATATCCCCAACGATGAATCTAGCCACATTTGGTATTTCAGAGAGACACCCCTGCGATCCTTCAATGGAGCAAACCTTAACAGAGGCCAGCTCGGCATGCCCAGAAGGGTAAGTGACAGGTATCGTGACGTAAATGTCTCATACTCTTGGGGGCTAGCTGATTGTCAAAAGGCCCTGAAGAGCAATAAAGGGTCCTGATTACCCCGACGTGGCTATTGATCGACACTGGAACAAGATCTTTACTGGGATGTGGGCACTCTCGGATACCCTACAATGATTCAGCTGAGAAGCAGAGTGCCAATTGAGATTTGTCAATAGCTGTCTGCCCCTACAGTTCTAGAACCTCCACATCGCCAAGCGAATCCCTCGCTAGCTCCGCGCGTTCAGAAGCCACGTCCCCCCAAACTAGCTGCATCCGTAGCATAGCGTCCTAGCGTCTGATCGCTTTCCCTACGGGGTATTTCAACACCTTGCCCCCGTCCAACCTTTACCCTTCCTGCAGCCAGCCAAGCTTTGTCTTTCACAGCCCTACGGACCCGACTCTGTGGTTTCGGTTCCGATCTAACCTGTTTTCTATTCTTGTTTATTAATATTTTTATACTCTGTTTCATTTGTGACGCGTCTCCACATGACTCGACACGGAAGACGTATTAAACGTTGCGGTACTTGTGTTGAGCGCAAGGTCAAATGCGGTATGTCGGTGTCGAGTGTTGAGCGGTTCGACAGAACTGACAATTGATAGATGAGCAGCAACCCTACTGTCAACGATGTAAAAATGCAGGTCTTGCCTGCTCGGGGTATCATAGTCAACTAAAGTTTGTCGACGAGGGGACTCGGTTCGCTTTGACCACTGCTTGCCCTTCTCAGCCTGTTTCTAAATCCGCGACATCACAATGCAGTCGTCTCGCCAATGGTAGAGCTTCAACAAAATGCCTAAGGAATCCCAAGCCTCAACTCGTCAGCCTTGTACCGCAGAAGAATACTCTGTTCTTCCCCTACACTTTGTCAAAGCTATCACCAGAAGACTTACAATGTGGGCCAGGACTGGGTCCAGGGATACTTTCAGAACTACTGACGGGCCAGCACTCGGAACTACATCAATCATGCGTACAAGCATTGGCAGCGATGTACTTTGGAAGAACGAACCGGGATAGAAACGCCTGTGAACAAGGGCTACGGCTGTACTCTCATGCACTGACTCAGCTCCGAACGGACATCAGCAACTCAAATACCAAAATGGGTACCCTAATGAGCGTCATGTGTCTTTGTGTATACGAAAACGTGGTGTTTTCTCAACCGACTGCTTGGCTCCTTCATTATGATGGTCTCGGGAGACTGGTAAGTCTTTTCACGGCAGGACTTTGACCTTTGGCTCACCCGGCCTCCTAGATGCAAGCGCGAGGCCCAAAACCATGGAGAACGCCAGCCGAAAGGCAGATACTGCAGGCGGCACGGTACTACATTGTAAGTTCTTTTCACGTCACGGAGTTTTGGAGCAGCCACTGACTGGATGCAGACTCTCTCCGCTGGTCATCAACGCCGCCATTGTTTCCTCGACCAGCCGCAATGGGAGAGCACAAGATGCCTCCCGGAAGGTGAAACTCCAGATAAGATCGATATCTTGTACGACATCTTTGCCCAGCCGCCTGGGATCGTTGCGGATTACGACAATATACGGAAAGCAAGTGTACCGGACCCTGTTGCAGTTGAAGTCTTGCGAAACAGGACTCAATCACTTATCGAAAAGTTGCATGAATGGTACCGCGACATGCCATGGGTATGTACCGCCGATCCAGTCATGAGAGAGTCCAGCGGTATCCCTCTTCCGGATGACCCCATGGAATGTGTAGCTCTCGCAATCAGCTACGCCATGCTTTTATGTCTTGTCCAGCCCTGCGAATACCTGGGTATCTCACTATTTCCGGAGAACAGTATGGAGGCGACAAACAACATTGATCAGGACTCGAAAAACAAGTTCTTGGCCCTGGAGATCTGTCGCTTCGCAAACTGGGCACTTCGTGGTCAAGCTTCAGCGAGCTACGCCTTGCTGTTAGTGTATCCACTTCAGATAGCATGGTTCTGCTTGCAGAATAGTGAGGAGGACCTCCGTAATGTTAGAGTCATAATGAACTCGGTTGTTGCGGACTCGTATGGTTTTGAGTTGGGGAGGATGAGGCATTGGGATGAGACTAGTCTGGATCAAGGCCGGTATGGCTTTCTGTATTAATGAGAATGGTATCGATGGCGGGATGAGAAGAACGCTACATGAAACATTCCGATGATGATTCAGGCGAATGGTTGCGCATTGTAGCGCTGAGCTGACATGATGGTTGGTAATTATCCGCCGGCCCGGCTTTGGGGTTGCATCGATTGCTCAAATGACACGCGGGGATACCTAAGAGCTTTTACCATATCGACATCAAGTGATTGGGTACAGGAAACATGGGATTCCAAAGCATGCGGCTCTGATGATTTCCCCCAAACAGCATCGACGCATGTGGCTGTATCGCCAAACCGGCCATGACCCCTGTAATGTCGTCAATCTGCTTCCCCCCTTTGCGTGGCGATGCACAAGACAGCAGTTGCCCAGCCCTAGGCTACATCACACAACAAAAGATCAACGAAGTAGGCCATCTCGTTCGGAAATATGGTAGGCTTAGCCCCCCAGCCAAGGCAACTCCGTCGGAGACGGAGGTCCGCTACTGATTACCCAGCGTGTTTGACTGGTCTCAGTAATCTCAAGATCCACTGATCCTACAAGGCTGATATGCAGCCTTGCTTACGCCCAGCTATCTTATACACATTTGGAAATCGCGCTTATGGCCCGAAACAGTCCAATGGAGCGCCCATGTCGATGTCAGCACGCGTTTCCCCGCCCAATTTATTTCACGATCGATCCCTCTCTTTTCTGTTGATGTGGCGTTGTTATAATAACCTTATTCCCTTTTCCTTAGACACAGGCGCGCGTATAGACGCTGAGTTCCGAAAATGTCAGAAAAGAGACCCATCAAACGACTCGTGGTGTTGGTAGACGGAGTTGAGGCTCGGGAAACGAAGAGTGAGCATTTGTCTTGGCGTCGTCAAGGATCATTGCTGATTGACAACAGAGGAGACCAACCCTTCAACGATTCAGAGGATCAGTCAACTCGTACACGATGGACTAGTTGAGTCGAATGGACTTTCTGTTGCGCAGATTCCCAAGTATTATGTTGCACCCAGCAATGTTGTCAAGTTGAGCGACATGTTTCGATCACGGAGCACGACAAGTGATGACTCGACAAGCCTTATCAAGACCATTGTCAGGGACATATGTCTCACGCTTGAGCGGCCAGAAGATGAACTTTGGCTGTACGGTTCTGGACACGGAGCCTTCATCGCTCGCGCAGTTTCTGGCATCGTGCATCGAATGGGCCTGCCACCAACGCCAAGTTTCGATGATCTGTTTGGTACAACTCTAGGCCTGATCAAGGCTCAGCTTGAGGATGATTTTAAGCAAGGCCCCGTGCTACTGCAGAAGATCAAAAGTGAAGCGCAAGATCCTCCTCGGATACCGTTCGTCGGTCTCTTCGACACCATCATTCACAACTCAAAGACGTTATACGACATCTCATTCAACCACTCTATCGAAACTCTTCGCCATGCGCTGGCTATCAATGAGAATAGGTCCAACAAGACACCGGAGGTGGTCAACATTCCTGACGATGCGGACATGACACACCGATCACTTATCCAAGCATGGTTTCTCGGTACCCACGAAGATATGATCGGTGGTACAGCTCACGACGGTCTTTCACTCTACCCCCTGCAGTGGATGGTTCTGGAGAGTATCTACTCTGGCCTCCGTGTCAACAACATGGGCGACTCAAAAGCTAGCGATAACCCAATGGCTTTGATCTTCCCGCAGTATGCTGGCAACCTTCCGCCCTTGGATGGATCAGAAGAGATCGAATGGCGCCTCCAATACACCAATGGCCTTCGAACAAGCATGTTTGATCTTCAGAGTACGCATGCAAAGAAATCGGCAGGCGGCGTGGAAACTCACTCCGTCAAACTTGATATGAATTGCTACAAACATGCAGCAAACCGGACGGTCTTTGCTGCAGATGGAAGCTTGAAGGGATGGTGTGACGTTGGTAGGTACTCTGAGGTTGCCAATCTGTACCCAACTAACAAATATAGGGCCGTATGGAAACATGATCCATCCCTCCCTTTTCTGCATCCTCGATAGATACCCCCGATACAACGACCTGAAGAACTTCCAACCCCTCAAGAAGCCAATCTCAGACTTTCAGGACTCCTACCTCGTCGCTACAGAAGATGGACTAGCTCCATGGCTTCAAGGGATGCAGCTCGAAGCAAGCGGTGTCAAAGCCTTTCGAATTCTAGTATGTGGCAAGACTGGTGTTGGCAAATCGACATTGATCAATAAAGTCTTTGGTGTTGAGATAACGGATGAGTCTCTTTCATATGATCAGGGAGTTCATGACATCAACGTCGCTTTTGAATCCCCCAAGCATCCCGGACTCTTGATTCATGACTCAAGGGGCTGGCAGGCCGGTAGTGATACTGAGCTTGAGTTGATCGCAAAGTTCCTTCGACACAGAGCGTTCCAAGAGGACCCCGCCGAGGCTCTTCATGTTATTTGGTAATTTGCTCTTCTTTCTTGCGGTACAGTAAGCTAACGTGATCTTAGGTTCTGCGTTGACGCCGATGTTGCACGTATCGAAGAAGCGGACAAGCGAACGTTTGCCACCATCGCCCAATACTCGCACCAAGTTCCCGTTTTCGTCGTTGGTACAAAGAAGGATAAACTCACTGGCTATCGAAAAATGCAGTACTTGGAAGAACTCATGGAGAAGACAGACGACTACAGGGAAGCCAAGCGACTCGCTGAAGAGAAAGCCAATGCTGTTGCCGAGGAACAATTCGCTGAGTTGAGGAACCAGCTCTCACAGATTGAGCACTACAAAGCTGATGGATTCTGTTGTCTTTCAAAGAGTGAGCAGCACCCAGTTATGGAAGCTCTTAGCGGTTGCTAATTGTAACAGATGATGACGCCGGTGTCAAAGACCTACTCTCACAAACCCTCGACCTGATCGTCGACGAACGCGTACGTCTCTTCTGTGTTGCCGCCCAAGTCGTTGATGTTGAACAGAAGATCAACTCAGCGATAACAGAGTGTATGAGACTAGGAACCCATGCGATCCGCACTGCCGCAGTTCCCCTCCCCTGCACAGGCTTGGTCGGAACACCGACCGTCTCACGCCTCATCTGCGAGCATGTACTCCAATGCTTCGGCTTTCCCAAAGCTGCGCCAGCAGAGATCGAGCAGATAATGTCGGATATCGTCATGAGCAACTTTAAGCAGTACCTCCGGGTTTCCCTATCACAGTTTGCGGCTGTTAGTGCTATTTCAATTGGTGCTGCGGTGCCGACTATGGGAATTGGTATCATTGTTGGCGCGGCGGGCTGTCTTTTGGGGCTTCCACCGACAGCGAGGATGTTGCTCAAGTGCTCAAGCGATATGATTCTTATTCTCGAGCGGTCGTTTCGCTACGATGGAAAATATGTTTCTATCAAGCAGATCGAAGATGCAGCGAAGTACTACTCGAAAACCACAATCACGACGTTCAATGGAAAGGAGAAGCGGTTACAGCAGCAAGTCCATGATGAACTAGACCACCTCATCCCATTGAAGAAGGTCAACATTGGCTTCAAGTTCAACAAACTGAGATCATCTGTCGAAGAAATTATCTATAGCAATCGTTTTGGTAACCCTCCTGACTACACTTCCCTCCGAAGCCCCTCCAGCGTTGGTCTCGACCTTCAGCCAGGAGGACCCGTCGAGATGGATGCTGCGCCTACTATCTCAGAGCTACCTTGTGACGAAGTCGACTACTCGCAGTTATCGAAGTCGGACGAGAAGTCTGATCAGTTGCCCCTTCTTGAGCTCGACTCAACTGAGGTCGGCGCGAAAGAAGGACATATTTCGATGGCGTCGAATGCTTCAGGAACAGCCGCCCAAATTGGCCCTTCGCTTGCAAACAAACTTGTCGAGCTTCACGTTCAGCCGCCTGAACTCGAGGGCAACGCGCCGGGTGACATCACTGACGTAAGGCAAGATTCGTTAGAAGTACCGCCACCAGCGACGAGAAGCAAATCTGACTCGTCTGGGTCTAAATGGTCGAACAAGCTGTCATCGTGGAAGTTGAGTCGGAAGTCGAAGACGCTGAAGCAATGAGTGATTAGAGGCTCTGGTTTCTGCAGTTCGGTTTGGGTTGGTGTTGGAAATACTATAATGTTGGATCATCGTAAAACTGTCCTTTCTGCTAGGGCCTCATGTATGTCTGGAGTTTATGTAATATATTAAGAGAGTTATTAGACATCAAAGCATGTTGTAATGGTATTAAGATAAACCGTTGCGTCACGTCAATCATTCCTCTATGACTCTATATTACATGAAGTTTGTTTTTGCCTCCAGGCTTTATACGACACTGACTGACTGACAACTCATATCCAGTCATCCCATATACTCCTCGCAATGGGCATCCTGCCCTGACTCGGCTGGTTTCTTCCTGTATTGCGAAAGCTGCCATTGTTTCTCAAGGGAAGCACTAGTCACAGTCGTTCCACCTGGCACAGAAATACACAACCTGGCATCGAGTAAGTTGCAGATATGCTTGAAGGAGTCCGCAGCGTAAGACCCTGTCCATGAACGATAGGTTGAGCATAGCACAATCTGTACTGGATCGGCACCAGAGACGATATCGGGCATCAGTCCCTGACTTCGTTCCCAGTCTTGCAGATGGAACGTGGTCGTATACTGGGATCCCTCATTAGCTTATGCTATTCAGCATACACTTAGAGATCTTCTCACCTCATTCAGGTTCAACTTAACCTCTTTGCCGAGGATTTTGCGGGTGGCTTTGTGAGCATCGTCGTAGAATTGGCCATTTGCCTTCTGACTGTCACTAAGAGGCACAGACGAAGGAATATCCCAGAAGAAACTGATGCCGGTCTGGCGCAGCCATGGGACATCTTTCATGCGATCTTGATGGATCAGGATGCAAACAACAATGCCAGGCAGTGGCGAGCCGTTGCATCTTTCATTGAACTCCCGCGAGAATGAATGCGTTCGCAGTACTTCCAAGATGCTTCCAAGCGACTCTATCAGCTGGGCATTGATGACCTCACGCTTGAAAGTTGACTCATTATGCAAATTCAAGCCGATGACAAGCTCAGTGCGACCCTTTTGGCGGAGAGAATAGTCTAGCTTCTTAAGATCTGTAGGTTGGCCTGCAAGGGCGGTATGCCTGATGTATGACGTCTCATATTGATCAGATGGTAGCTTTTGATAGATGTCAGGCGTAACGGGAACATCTGCTACCCAACACGTTGCCTTCCCCTGTGTGGGATATAGATATGGGTTGAGCAATTGTCGAGGCCTTTGCGGGTGAGGGTTGGAGTAGTTGTTTAGCTTGACGCGGCTTTGTTGAGAATTGCTCACGATTGTTGTAGCCTCCGACTGCATGCTCATAGATGAGCGTTTATCAGAAAAGGGAACGCTGGACATGGTACTCGTTGTACTGGCTGATACAGACTTTCTTGCACCGAAGGACTGAGTTCTCTGTTCTGGTTTAAACTCTGCATTGACGGGCTGATAAGTCGGCAGAGTTGGCTCAGCAGGCGGTGGTCGTTCCCACGATGTTGTTTGCGTATTGTGGTCGGCATAGTAGGGTACACCATCTGGCGTGCGCATCTCCTGCCAACCAGGTGGCAGAGGAGCTACCACGGGAGCAACAGGTTTAGTCCATGACGTGGTTTGATCCATATGGTTGACATAATAAATCTGTCCATCAGGAGTGAGTCGTGACTCCCATCCTTTTGGAAGAGGAGTGAAAGGATCTGAGGTCGCATTGTGTGGTATAGAAACGTGGGGGCTGATTGGTGCCATTGGCGTAGAGTCGGCCCATGGTAGCGTGGGTTGGACTTTGGGTTCTTGATTAGACTGGGTCTGGGCCGCTTTTTCTGACATTGAAAACGGGGACATGGTAGACTGTGATTGTGGTGACGCAGGTGGAGAGCTGAATACTCTTTCGGGTTGAGGAGAGCTAGGAGTAGGAGATGATGGTGCTTGTGAAGTCGCAGCTTGTCCCTTCGCTTTAGTAAAAGGCACCGAAACCGACACCATATGAAGCGTGTCAAGTCGTGCAGCCAAAAGCGCAGTCAGATCAGGATTCCGCACAATAACATCGGGGATACCTCTGATGTTGTACTCATTCTCAGATTGTGCCATACAAAACTTCTTCGTTGAAGACTTGAGCTTGAGCTTGGACCAGTCAAGGTCCGAATCCAAAAGCACCTTGTAAGTGATTCCGTTCAATCCTTCTAGCCAAGACGCCAACGCTCCGATATGCTCATCCTGTAGCAAGACTGCCTCCCCAGGTCGGAGGTCAGCACGCTCGCCGACAGTCCACGCGTACAGAAACCGCCCGGGGTCCAGCTGCCAAGTCATGATGGGGGAAGTGTCGTGGCCGACGTTGGCATACATGGCTGAACCGCCATACGTGGCAAAGGGCATACTCCATGTATTTATGCGAATTCCGTATTTGGCGGTAGTGGCTGGGGATACCCGACTTTTTCAATCTGCTTGAAGATATCGGCAACGACCCCAGCCTCGGCTTTCAAAGCTTTCTTGTCATACTTCTCATAGAACCGTTCGCTGTGTCCAATGCGAGAAGGCGATTTTTTGAGCAGTTGAAAGGGGTGTGGGACACTCTTCAGATATGCTATAGCCTGGTCGATGTCCAGATTCCAATAAGTCGGGTTCTCGGGGTTGCTCCAGTTCGTGGCGTTCATAACTCCACAGCCGTATCCGTAGTAGATGGGCATGGGGTGACAAGCCGCGCAGAACATGAAGCCGCAGGCGATGAGATACTGAAGAATGGGATCAAGACGCTCCAACTCATAAGTCAGATCATCCTCTGAAATGTCCATCGCAACCTTGACAGCTGCGAGGGCCTGCGGTAAAGCATCGTAGTTGACCACGTCGAGTGCCATCAAGCGCTGGCCCAAAGAGGCGAAGACCAAGTAGATCTCATCAAGTCCAGCACCTTTCCCATTCGAGGTTGAACCTTGTCCTTCTTCACGTTTATTCCTCTGGCGTAATTCCCACCATGTCGCGATACTTGCGCCGGCCTTTACGGCTGAGATGCCGATCTGTATTGAAGCGGTGATAGGGTCCGACATGGTGCATTGGAGTAAAAGGAGCTTTCACTGCTATGTTGCAAGTCCTTCGGGGTTTTGTTTCTTTATAACATGTCAACAACTCTCCAGCCAGCGATTGATAATATAGTCTACTTCATCAGATGATTCCGTTTAGCTACTGGTCTAGTCGGCTCGATTGTAACCCTCCAATTCGATATGGCGTTCGATAGCGCCAGCGCTAGATCTGCCTGGAACAGCCGCCCATGGATTTGGAGTATTTTAACTAAGGCTGATAAGATCTTTAGCCTATCAGACCTTGCACATCATAAACCCTGTATTCAGCTTCAAATCCAGCACCGAGAAAATGTGCCTTGTGTGCCGGCTGAGCCGGAAGTGGTGAGTGTGACGAGAAGATTACTGGTAGTTGTAGAGATCAAAACGCCCATGCATGATAATTTGAGTTTCATTGGTAACAAGTAGCCTCTGGGTTTCGGATCGCATTTAAACAAGAACCGGCTTATTTATGCTTCATTGGATAAGGTTTAAGTCTAGAGGCTTATGTCCGAGAGCAATACAATACATACATTGAATGAATTTGGCCATCTTACTGCTTGGAGAGTTATCACTGAGGTGAGGCTTGAAGGAAAGCAAACCAGAGCAGACATCATTGCAGTGCTTCTGGCAGTAGAGTACTTCAGAGCCATCCGGGTTGGGGCTTCTAGCAGGAGTGTCAAAGATGATATTGTCCGAGTTTCGCACGGCAGAAACATAGCCACCTCGAAGCTGAGGATCTTGGGTGATCAGGCGATCCGTTTCTGGCAGATACCATGCATTGTGGACAAGGTAGGGTAATTCTTCGCTCTCTGATATGACAGTGTCGGGCTTGAGATGGTTGTTACTTCAGATACTGCCCATCAGTCCACTTGGGGCCGTTGTAGTCACCGGCTTTGCCTCCGTCTTTGTCCCAGTGGCGATCTGCTTGCAAGAAATGAAATCCTCTTGGTGTGCCAGTCCTGTGCAAGTCCCTATGTAGAAACTGTATGAGTAGTAAGTTGTTGAGTGGCTATGGCGTCGCGCTTATTCAATCCCTAGTGAGCAAAGGCAGCGGTTTTCTGAAAGGTGATTAAAGTTGTTGCCTCTAATTGAGGCCTCGCCTGAGTAGCTCGACTGGATTGTAACAAACTTTTGCGATGAGAGAGCCGGCTGAAGCCTGACCTGGTTGTAAACCTCGATACCGAACTCGACACCCCAGCCGGCATATGGATGAGCGAGGCTCGGCCAGAGATCGTAGAAACAGGACATGAAGAGATGACCTGGGGCTCTCTGCATCCCGCTTGGAAAGTTAATTGTTAAGCTTGTGAGCTGCTTGTGCAAAGCGGCGACCGTGAAACCTGCGGCCTCCGAATGCCTCTCGGCGAGATCGAAGGGCTACTGCATGCGGGAGATCTCGCTTCTCGTTGGGGTTAGGGCACAATCCATTGTCCGAGTCAGGTTCATTATCTGGTATTTGGCCTTCAGCTGATTGACAAAATCGTCCACGGGATCGAGTCCTGTATCCAACATTTGCGCAGCGAGAGCTTCTTGACCAGAAGGATCATCAAGGTCGAACTTACCAGGTTGTAACACTTTGTCGGCGTCAGGCTGAGCTGGAGCAGGCACATGGAGGTTTCTATCGTCGGGCATCAATGTTCTCATGACGAAGTCGAAGATCTTCCTGGCCGCAGGAGAGAGATCGTCAATCGAAGTCGGAAGTGGACCCGGGCCCTTTGTAGTGGTTGACGTGGTTGATGTCGGCGTGGCAGTGGCGGATACAGTCTTGTAATGGATGAGATTTCTGTCGACATTGTTGACGAGTAAAGGTTCGACGTGGTAGGGTCAGGAGTTGCATTGGTAGCAGGCGACTCTGATGCGGAATCACTGGACTCTGGAGCTGTAGATGTGGATAGTCCAGATGCAGTTGACTCCGATGCTGCAGATGAGATTGAACTGAGAGATGTAGAAGTGCTTGAATCTGATGTCAGAAATGATTCTGAAGCAAGAGATGATCCGGATATCGATCGGGATGTTGATGTCCAAGACTCCGAGCTGGCTGGTGTGCTTGTCTTGGGCTCGGTAGACAGAATGGATGTCCTGGGCTCGGTGGAGGTAGCTGAAATCGAGGTAATGGCTTAACTAGGCAATGCAACTTCGGAAGTAGAATGCGTCTCGGTTGTACTTGGGTTGCTCGAGTTGATCCTCCAGAGACAGTGCTAGTCATCGTTTGCTGTGCCAGAGTGGCGGCTTTCCAGTCTATCTTGACCCTGTAAGCCAATAGCACTGGACATGAGCATCTGATCGACCAAGATCTGGGTCGGCCTCTCTGCAGAATTGAGCTCGACCCTAAGGTCGGAGCTGAGTGTTGTCAACGTAGGCATGCCAGAGATAGCGCGCCAATTTGCTACATCTTGAAAAGGATCAGAGTGTGAGAAACAGCCGGTGGCTCCAGCAAACAAAGTTACGGAAATGCTTTACTTGTGATAAGATTGCTGCTAATTCTCTAGAAGGGTTAGGCTGTAGCAAACAGCCTTCTCAGGCTTAAAGTGTTGCACAAAGCTTCCCCTCTCTCCGTCGCCGTGTAACCTCACCATACAACCGACCCCGAAAGCACGAGATTCACCGCGTGTAAGTGTCTGTGACCAACGAACATATCTAAACTTCTACCGATCTTGCGCATTTGCGCAATCACAAGATGCTAGGTGGCTGCAAGGGCCTTTGCGAGCAACTCAGAGCGCCCAAGGCAGCATCCGGACTCCATGTCACTTCAGGGGCCATGGACCCCACCGCAAGTGCTGAATGTCACACTCAATCCCTTGTCTGTGTGGAGTAACAAGGCGGGTGGATATCATCCAGAACATTGAGCTAACCTCTCACGATTTCAAGACCTAGACATCACACACGATCCTACCAAGCTTGCGAAACGGGCTCGCACTTAGCCGTTTACTTGGGCTTGAACTACTCTTGCGGCAATGATCCCCGAACCGGGTGCTATTGGGCTTCCGACCCTTGCCCGCAGTAACGAAGCAGAGGAACCAACTGATTTCTTCTGCCCAATAATACGCCAGACGCCCCAAGACTGCCAATGGTCGAAAAGCATTTCTAGGACCGAGTTGTCCTATAACTTTGTTTTGTTTGAGACCCGAGTCACTCACCACATGGATAGCTGATTTGATCTACCGTTACTCTCTTTAAATAGCGGCCTTCCTCTAAACATTCCCTTAATCTGGTGTTGAAGCGGATGTCTGTGTTCCGGGAGCTGATTGCAGCCTCTCGTTATCCCAGAGGCCTCTGCCAGTAACTGTGCTATGAGAACGAGGCTTTACTGTCTAGGGACACGCTACCGCTACTCACTTCCCTGGTCAAAAGACAACAACGTGCAGGTATCATCAAAGGACATGGTAGTTGGGCCGTAGGAGGGTTCCTCACTTGTAAGATGCTATTGGCGGAGCGGCAAGAGGTTGGTTCTAATCCCATCGAAGAGAGTTCACATAGTCTCAGTACATTCGTAGAATCAGTCCTGCTGATCATCTCGATGAGTACAGGCGTATGGATCAACGACCTTGACAATACCGCCCCTTTCCTATAACTGCATCCCAAGCTTTGGTGATTATGTTTGACTTGCGCCACTCAATGCCTTTTCTTGAGCAAATAGCACCCCTTTTAAGCTCTGGGATTCAAGAAAGGCCAGATTGTTAAATCCTGGTCAGAAGCCCGCTTCATGCTTCCCATGATCCCCTGATGACCCTAACATCTTTGCACTTACAGAGAATCTGCTAATTCTAACGGTCAGCAATTATTACCCGCCACGTCGTAAAACTGAGCTACACATCGGGAAGTTTACGGATTCAGTGTCGGAAAACTGCTGACCCCGAGATGCCTGAAATGCGTGAAACGTCAAAAGGAAGATTACTGTTACCTGTCAGGATTTAGTTCGGTACGAGTTATACGGGCCCACTCCAACCGTCGCGAAAAAAAGAGTGGAGCTCGTAAAACGTCCCAAACAGGAAATCGTCTCTTACGAGGGAGCGAGAATGCGCAGAACTCGATGAGACAGGGGTTCTTCAGCACGACGGGATGACTACATAAGATATTACGCGCTGACCGAATATGACTCGAGATCTTTTACGCTGGTTTATGCCCCATCTCATTCTTATCTTTAACTTTATTTGATTCCGTTCTGTTGCAATTGCAACCTTTCTTTCTCAGTCTATCCTTCATCTATCTACTCTTTTCTCGCAAGCGAGCGCATGCTGTTGTTGACTGCTTGGCATAGACACCCCAATCCCCGTGGTTCCAGCGGTGGAAATCTGCAGTAAAACAGTAACGACCTCAATCCCCTCCTTCGATACAGTATTTGGCTGCTGTACTAATACGTTTTTCTGAACAGGCCACGAAGTTACCCCCCTTCCTCCATCATGGCCGCCGACGCCAAACCCCCTAACGACGCCGAGCACGATGACGAGAAATCCCCCACCACGACCCAAGATACCCAAAGACCCCAACGAACACCAAAAGTCGCCGACTACATACGAGTCTTCAGTTACGCTACAAAATGGGACTTCTTCATCTATGCCCTTGCCTCCTTCGCATCCATCGGCGCTGGAATTACCATGCCGCTCATGAACATCATCTTTGGCCAGCTCGTCAATCAGTTCACAGACTACTTCAGAGACACCTCAAGTTTCCCGACCGATAAGTTTCAATCCATCTTGAACCGACAAGCGCTTTACATCATGGCTTTATTCTTGGGTCGTTGGGGTCTCAACACCATCAACAAATACTGCTTCCGAATGATTGGCATCCGACTCTCGTCCGCTATTCGTCTTCATTACCTTCAATCTCTCTTTTCACAGTCCATTCATGTCATCGACTCCATGCCTGCCGGTGCACCGGCTACTGCCATCACTGCGACGTCTAATACCCTTCAAGTCGGAATCTCAGAGCGCCTGGGCACGTTCCTGGAGTTCAACGGTACCATCTGGGCAGCTATCATTGTCGCCTTCGTGTGGAGTTGGGACATTACCCTTGTCACTGCATCTTTGATCCTTTACATGATGGTCATCCTGTCCATCTCCATGCCAATTCTCGTCAAGGGTCAAACCGCGACTGGACAGGCGGACGCTCAAGGTACCGCTATTGCTAGCGAAGCACTCCAAGGCATCCGTCTCGTCACTGCTTGTGGTGCTCAATCCCGCGTGATGGCTAGATACAGAGTTTGGGTCGAGAAGGCTATCGAGGAAGGTCAAAAGATGGCTCCCTTCATGGGTCTTCATCTCGGCATGGTTGTACGTCCGTAGATGTCCCTTGACCATCTGATACTAACAGCTCTCTAGTTCTTTGGAGTCTTTGGCACTTTCGGTCTCGCCTTCTGGTATGGAACGCGACGTTACATCTCAGACGCCATTGAGAATCCCGGTGTTATTGTCATCGTCCTCATGTCCGTCATGTTGATCCTCACCTCTCTCGAACGTATCGCCACTCCTCTCATGGCTGTTAGCAAAGCTATGGTTGCTGCTTGCGAGTTCTTCACTGTCATCGATGCTCCCATCCCCTCCTCTGGCTCCCTCAAGCCTGACATCACCTCTTGCGACATTGTCTTTGACGGCGTGACCTTCGAGTATCCCAGCCGCCCTGGGGTTCGTATCCTGGACGGACTCAGCTTCTCTATTCATTCTGGACAGAATACTGCGATAGTTGGCCCTTCGGGCTCAGGGAAGAGCACCATTGTTGGCTTGCTTGAGCGCTGGTACTCACTGAAGGAACATCACGTCCTACCTCAAGTCGTTGAACCCAAACCTCAGAAGAAGGCCGGCGAGGAGCCTGAGGAGCAGTCTGAGGAAGAGTCTCCTGTAGTCAACCCTACCTTAGCGGGCTCGGTTTCCATCGGCGGGAACAACCTCGAAGACCTTGATCTCAAATGGTGGCGTTCACATATTGGTTTGGTGCAACAGGAACCCTTTCTCTTCAACGATACAATCTTCAACAACGTCGCGCATGGTCTTATCGGTTCCGAATGGCAAGATCAGCCTGAAGACAAGAAGCGCCAGATGGTTCGAGACGCCTGCCAAGAGTCTTATGCAGATGAGTTCATCAACCGTCTTCCTGATGTAGGTCTCTCAATTTCGTCACCTTCCCAGACTTTCACATGTTAACCAATGCTTACAGGGTTACGATACACGTGTCGGCGATGGCGGCGCAAAGCTGTCCGGCGGCCAGAAACAACGCCTAGCGATCGCGAGAAGCATCATCAAGAAGCCCAACATCATCATCCTAGACGAAGCCACCAGCGCCATTGATGCAAAGAGTGAGAAGATCGTCCAAGCTGCCCTAGATAGGGCCACGCAAAACCGCACAACCATCACCATCGCACATCGTCTTTCTACCATCAAGAAGGCCGACAACATCATCGTGCTGCAGAGCGGGAAAGCGGTTGAGCAAGGCACTCATGCGGATCTTATGACGAAGGACCACGGAGTTTATGCTTCTCTTGTCAAAGCACAGGCTCTCAAGGCTGCCGATGAACAGGAAGAGAAGGGCCCTCTTGTGTCGGATGACGAGTCTCACATACACCATCCCGATGCTAAGCTGGCTGATATTACTACGACTTCTGCCCAAGAAGAAACACCCAAGAAACCTCGTGGTCTCTTCAAGAGTTTCGGCAAGCTACTGTACGAACGAAGACAGAAGTGGCCTAACTTCCTTGGTATTCTCCTCTCGTCTATGGCCGTCGCAGCGGGTACTCCCATTCAAGCTTGGCTCTTCGCCAAAGCCCTCGGGGTCTTCCTTCTTCAGGGCAGCGACTTGAAGAGTGAGAGCCAGTTCTGGGGCTTCATGTGGTTCGCCCTTGCTGGAGGGGTTGGTCTTGCGTATCTGTGTGAGGGCTGGATCGGGTTGCGCGTTCAATACTACGTTAGCGGAGTGTACAAGTCCCAGTACCTCAACGACATGCTGTATCAGAAACTCTCCTTCTTTGATCAGGAAGACAACTCCCATGGATCTTTGAGCTCTCGCGTTTCGAGTGACGCAAAGCAGCTAGAGGAACTTCTTGGTATCAATCTCGCACTCATGCTCTCCGCCATCTTCAACATCACTGGTTGTGTCATCATCTCACTCGTCTTCGGCTGGAAGCTTGGCTTGATCTCCATGTCTGTCGCTCTACCGCTGATGATTGCTGGCGGATGCTGGAAGTACAAGCATGAGGTTCACTTCGACAAGATGAACGCGGCGGTCTTCCAAGAAAGTTCCGCATTCGCCACCGAGGCAATCGAGGCTATCAGAACAGTGTCGTCACTTACCATGGAGGACTCAATCAACAGCCGGTACCGCGATCTCTTAGATGGGCATGTGAAGGCAGCCAACCGAAAGGCTCAGTGGACGTCAGCGATCTTTGGCTTCGCAGACAGTGTCGGCCTCGGATGCCAGGCTTTGCTGTTCTGGTACGGCGGCGGTCTCCTCATCAGCGGAGAATACTCAATGGAGGCGTTCTTTGTCTGTTTCATGGCTGTCATCCAGGGAGCTGAGGCCGGCAGTCAGGGGTTTGGACTGGCACCAAGCGCTGCCCAAGTGACTGCTTCCGCGAACCGTATTCTCGACGTGCGGCAATCCGTTCATCCAGATCGACAGACACATGGCAAGCATGGAGATGGTATCAAGGATACTGAGGGCGGAGTCAAGATTGAGTTGCGCGACGTCTCCTTCAGATACCCCACAAGAGACGTTCCCGTCTTCGACAGGCTGAACCTTACCATCGAGAAGGGCCAGTATGCCGCTTTTGTTGGAGCATCTGGTTGTGGTAAGACAACCGTTATTTCACTTCTCGAACGCTTCTATGACTTGGAATCCGGTAATGGTGCGATCCTGTGCAATGGCCAGGACATCAAGGATACGAATGTCTATGATTACCGCCAAGTTCTGTCTCTCGTATCTCAAGAACCCGCCATGTTCAGAGGATCCATCCGCGATAACATTCTCTTCGGCATCGACAATCCAGAGTCAGTGACCGATGACAGGATCCACCAAGTCTGTCGCGACGCCTTTATCCACGACTTCATCGTCTCACTTCCCGAAGGCTACAACACGGACATGGGCCACAAAGGAGTATCGATGTCAGGAGGACAGAAGCAACGAATAGCAATCGCCCGCGCCTTGATTCGAGACCCGAAGATTCTTCTTCTTGACGAAGCGACATCAGCTCTGGACTCAGAGTCTGAAAAGGTTGTTGCGGCTGCGATTGACACGGCTCGCAGCGGACGAACTGTCATCTCTGTGGCTCACCGACTCTCGACGATACAGAATGCAGATGTCATCTTCGTTTTTGATGACGGGAAGGTGGTTGAGAAGGGTTCGCATACTGAACTCGTCAACAAGCAGGGCATCTACTGGGAAATGGTGCAGAACCAAGCTCTGGACCAATAACCTTCTGTCACCTTCTCTTCTTGTTTCTCTGCTTCACTTGCTGCCTTCATCATTAGCCCTTTGTAAACTTCTCTTCTCAGATACAGCGTGCTGTTCTTGTTTCTTCTTTCTCCACTAGATTTCGTTTGCA
Source organism: Fusarium nygamai (assembly GCA_001262555.1). Lineage (NCBI taxonomy): Eukaryota > Fungi > Ascomycota > Sordariomycetes > Hypocreales > Nectriaceae > Fusarium > Fusarium nygamai. Next base: position 971,357 of record LBNR01000009.1, on the reverse strand, counting down.
TGATCATAGCCTTCGCAAAACCGAAGCATCTTGCAACTATAGCTTGAAGGACCAGATGTTCATAGTATACATAGCTTATACAAGTCTCTCCACTAATTACAATACATGAGGCCAACCTCTCGTTTCCCATCGCTTGCTTTGAAGTCGCTCTCATTCCACCAACTCAGGCCAGAGGGTAATTATGTCTCCCAGTAACGGTCTGCCAGCTGCTGAAGGCGGTCTTCTCTTCCAATCAATAGCGTCAAGCTCTCCCTTCACTACAGCCGTCTCCTCCACAAGCTGCCACTCCCCTGTAGTCTCATCCTTTTCCAGATAGCAGAAAATGACTCGGTCACCTCCTTCTTCAAACAGGTACTCCCTGCGCAGTAACCTGTGCCATTGCTCTATGGGCGTACCCTCAGATGCATTTATCCTCTCCACGACCTTATTTCTGTGAGCTAGTAGGTACAGCGAGCGGGCGTTCCAAATCCCGTCTTGGCCAGGGTAGTCTTTTAGCAACCATGTAGCTTCATCGCGAAGAAGAGCATCGCGACAAAACAAGGCGATGAGAAAGAGGTGACATGCCATGTTGCATTGTAAAGAAAGCTGCTGCGCGGGGTTCTTCAGGTCTCGCTTCGCGATGCGGATACTGATCTCGGCTAGGGACAGGTACTCGCGAAATAGGGGAGTCTTGGCTTGAATGGGTTCAACATCATAGAAATGCGTCAGATCATCAAAGGTGCATGTGCCGAGATAATGCAAGCGAAGATGGACAGCTCTGATGTAGTCCGTTGATTTGGCATCTGACATGATTGCACGGCTGAAGAGAGGCATGAATGCAGCTTCGAGGGCCCTGAGTTCCTTCGTGGAGGCTTCACAGATTTCTTTGATACGTGGATCAGCCGTGATTTCCCTCCAAACTCTGGAAATAATATTGGGATCCGATGAGACCAAAACACCAGTGTTCTGAACAGCCTCCATGAGGAGAGGAACCACAGCAAGTTTGGCATTCCGACCAGTAAGCCAGTATTTCTCAAAATCGTCCAGGTTGTCAAGAACAGGCGGTAGTTTTTCGGTCGGTGGGTAGTCACGAGGTATCTGGTTTACCATGGACATGAAAGACTCGACTGTGTGCTTCTTGGCGCGCAGGCCTCTGGTGAAGTTTGGTACAGCGGGGCTACGGCCGATATTCCCGCGTAGTATGAGTCTTGTTTGTGGTAGTAGTTGAGAGAAGATGTCTGCTACCACAGCGATGAGCGGCTTTGGATTTGGGGCGATGGATTTCATCAAGGAAGAATCTTCATCAGTCAAGAGCGCAAGCAACATTGCCAATCCATGGTTGATGTGATCCAGCGCAGCTTTCCTGTTCCCCCGTAATGTCTCGAAGCATAGAAACAGAACTGAAAGGAATACAGCGTCGTGTATCGAAACTTGTTGGCTCTGTAGTTTGAGCGCATGGCAATAGTGCGACACCGCGTTCAAATAGTCCGGGTCCTCCTGTGCCGCTTCATTATCTGCCGATAACAACGAACCAAGTGAATCATATTCCAACTTGGCGAGCCATTTGCTCAATGCGCCGATTGCTATCGCGGCATGCCGTACAATGTCGTTGGTGCGTGCAACTTGAGGTAACGTCACGGACCATAAATCGCTGTTGAAGCCAGCGGAGATCCACGGGCTCTGCACAACTTGTATAAACTCATTAAAATAAAGAACACTCTGAGCGTCTCTGAAGTCGAGAGAATCTTGAACAAGATGGAGCTGCGTCTTCAAGGGAGCTGCCCAGGTGACACGTTTCGAATCCCATTGAAACTGGCCTGGCCCCTTATTCCGCTTTCTGTCCGGAATGGCGTAACCTTCACATTGCCGGTTGTTCCTCACACAATTTCGACAGTGAGGCTTTGCCTCGTCACATTTGACATGACGCTTTTTGCAGGTGACACAGCCTGTTCTGACTTTGCTTGTACTTGTGCGAGTCAGCTTTGGCTTGGTGGATCTACATCAATTATCAGCCTGTGAAAACAATCCGAAGAGACGGCACCGATATTTGTACGTTGTAGAAAGTTCAAAGGATATAGGCAGTTGATCTGTCTGGAGGTCCATGGCCGTCTGGTGGAGAGATGAGGTGCATTGAAGTTAGCCAGGTTGACATGTTGCTATTGCATTTCGCGGGGTCCGGCTAAAGCCCGAATCGCGCCGAATATTATTCCGTGATGCCGCTGGATGTTTGTTGGTTGTTTACTTTTTGTCGTCATGAATGCTTGGCATTTCTGGCATTGAAACATTGTGCTTTTGCGTCATTTCAATAATGAGACGCAGATATACGTAGCTTCAGCAAGTCAGAATTCAATTGAGCCGTGAAGTCCCTTGGCCTTCGGCGGCTGAGCGATATCGCGAAAGGGACACCGGGTCCGCGAACTGCATTTTGTGGTGTTTACGTGCAAATAATCCAGGAATCTCAACCAATGGAGCTTATACGATAATCTTGATATCATTCTTTGAGAAGTACAGTTTGATTGTCTCAATCGGTCAGATATTATTTCTTCAAAGATATGGAGCTGAACATGGCCATATACCTGCAAGACAGGGCAGGCTTTTAATAGCTGACTTCTGATGGACTACGATGTAGCCGTACTTGTGCATATGGCTCAAATGAGTCTCGAATATGTCTATCTAGAACAGCTGTTAAGCGGCCATACAAATCTGGTATCAAAATGAAACGAAGTTGGTTGGCTTGCAGCCGTCTCATGCTTGGAAGGAACTCGGCACAAGCAAAGCTGTAACATTTGCTTATGCTGGGGAAAGGGATAAGCCAGTATAATGCAGTAACCATGATCTAAGTTTGCATTATTTTCTGTCGCTCACGAGATGACAATTCAAGACAAGATGATCAGTTACCTACACGTGGTGTCGTCGCAATCGCCGTCGTCATAAGAAAATGAAAGTTCAGAACAGCTTCAAGATGAACTAGAAATACTACCACGTGCGAATAGAGGGTACAAATGAGAATCTAATCTCGTCTCGTGTTATATGTAAATTCTTTTAAGCATGGTGTGTGCCTAACACCAAAGGCAGTTTTCCGGGGGCCGCGGGTTGAAGAGTTGCAGAAAGTTTTGGGTGATGGCGAAATATTAACAGGCAGGCAAGGATAGTTAAACAAAACGCTCAACCCTTTGAGCGCTGGCCCTATTATTATTCCACAGATTACGGAGTACAGGCGAATCCATTGACCGACAACTGTTCTCGGGCTCCGCGGGGAGCTTTATTCGTCACGATGCGTATTAATCGTGTTGAGCATGGGCCTACCCTATTCTGTCTGGGTTCTTGAAAATGACGCAAAAGCTGCCAGTTTGGACGATATTGATTGGTCCTCCCAATTGTCTCTCTAACTTTAACATTAAATCCTGAATCTTATGATATATCTTGTTGAATAAGCGTTGGGATGACATGCCTCATGCTCAATGGGGTATCATTTCGCGGCCAAATGCATGTCTCGTGGCTGTGAGTTGTTTTTTTCACGCCTGATGTGATGATGGTAATGGATTTCCCGCATCTTTCGGGCGCCTAGCCCCAGACTATACCCTGCATCAAATACTTCTGTTTGTATTTGGGGGCCAAAGTGAATGGCAGCGGAAATCCGAAAATTGACGGTCTGGGCAGTGGCGCAATTGGCCAGGTTAAATGTTCTCGGATTCACACGATTGCTGATTGAGGGAATGCCCGACGCGACACATGCAAAACCAAATCACAATTACAATTCGATTAACAGGAATGACTTTTCTCCCAATAAATGCTACGGGAGGTAGGGCTGAAGAAGGTGGCAGAATCGAGCCAGCCAAGGCAGAATGACTGCTCTTCTAGACTTTTCCTCCCCTTTGAAGATGACAACACATGCCAATCAGAAGCAGGACATGAGCCTGGACCAAGCCCCTCCAAATTTAACACGCGACTAGCCCGGCTGTTTTCCCTGCACAAGGGGGCACAGATCAGCAGCATTCACTCCACATTTGATTGGCGATAAATGGGGCTGTGTTTGGACTTTCACTTACTCACTGGCTGGCCCGTAAAACGACAAATGCAGCGATGGATGCACAAGGGCGCAAACAGTTGTGAGTGACTGTGCCTCGTATTGCCCAGCAACATGCAATTCGGCCTAGTCGGCGCATACCCGTTTCAGCTACTGAATGTTGGCTGCAGATACCCCAAAGACATCATGATGTTTTCGTGGGTTGTTTATGGCGATTTGCAAAGCTGTCCACAACAACAGCTGTGAAGGAGCCGGAAAGCGATGCTATTGTGCATTCTGAACCGTGTTACCGAAGCCCCTTTGCCCCTTACAGCTAAGCTTTAGAGGAAATTAGAGGCGAGGGCCAATCAAATCGGTTACCGTTAGCGAGCCCAGCCCTGGAATGGCCCCTGTGTTTTGGGGATCCATCTTCTGAAATCTGTGAAATCTGACACATGAGTCTCTGACTTCCATTTCAAATGTCAAATTTCCATGTGCAACTTGTCGGTCAATCATTAAATCTGACCGCCATTATCATCACCATGTTGCACCTCCAGACTGCCGTGATGAATGCAGTTTATGGGAAATGCAGACTGTATCCCTTAAACTCAATGTTTGGGCTAGATTGACGCCGCCGAGCACCATCTTCGTCTCGACGCAGCAGACAACGGCACCCTTAGCCCGTTCTGGTACGTGCCGAAGATCCGGGGCCAGCCGCCCCAAAAAGCCAAAGTCACACGAGTCATCTCCTTTTCAGTGCCCCGTTGTAACTATTTTGATCACCGACGGGTGCCCTGATTGGAGCCAGACACATGCAAAATGTCAGCGCTGGCCCCCAAAAGGGCAAAAGGGCTGAGGCTGAGGCTCCCTCCACATCTAGTACAGGCACAGGCAGCTCAGGCAGTGAGAAAAACCCCTTAATAACGGTCTTGCCCGTGGTCCCAGCTGGGCGCACTCTGTTTCAAGCTTTTGCCTTTGCTGTTGTATCTTTTTGCCATGCGATGCTTTTCTGTAAAAACAGACTTTTTTCTATGAGAGCTTATTTGGAGGCTCAATAACGTGGCATCCTTTTTTTTTTTTTCTAAGCGTGTCTTTCTTTTCTTCTTCCTCTCTTTTTGGACAAACCATTCATCCAATGATGCAGAATACGACACCGTCTCAGGCGGCCTTGGCGTTCGCACGCGCTCTGCTAAAACGAGTACCCAACCGCCAATTCTTCTTCACCTTCACAGCCCTCGCAGTTTGGGGTGCCAAGATAATACACATTTACGCACACATCAACGCCGTACATCAAAATCTATTACATCGATGGGGCTATTCTTTCGTTACACAAGATGTCGTCGTCCTCACCCTCATTCGACTTCTTGATCAATGGTCCACGGGCCTACCCACGCGGTCGCAAATCGCTGTTCTCGTCTTCACCGCGATATTCATGTTCATCAACGCGTTACTCAGCGTTGTCTCGATATCCTTCTACCTCGTCGCCGGCTCCGAAATACATTACAGTAACATCTCTCTGCCAAACGACCCCTCCTCCAAATCGTTGATGCTGTCGGGTAGCGTCGCGTTTACAAGTGTCCTCTGTGCCAACATCTTATTGAGCTGGCTCCTCAAAACACCTTGCTACAACATCCATGGCTATGTCGCTGAGGTTATACATCGATCGATCGTCAATGCTTGGCAATTCCTTCGTCGCATTCTTCCCCGCCAAAATCGCTACGCCCCTCTACCGAAAGCCGATCTTGAGGGTCAGGCTGAATCCTTCGATGACGAAAGCTCCGACAACGACCTCCAAGAACAAAAGACTCAGCACCTGAGCCCGTTCCAATTCCAACTCAGAACTGCTTTGAGATCCGTGCCGTTCGCTTTGGCCGCTATCTTCTTGCTCACGCTCCTTTACGCGGCCCTCGCTCGACCCTCCGACCGATCCCTCATATTTCTCTCTTATACTGCAGCACTGTCCCCATTCGTGGATTTTTCCTCGGGACCGACATTACAAGACTTGCCCACTGTTTTCGGCACAGGCATCCAGCATAGCTGGGACAATGTCACTGCGCTCGCAACGGCCGAGCCATTCGATTGGCTTCCCAAAGATCAAGCATTGGCCGGGTTCGAGGATTGGCACCTGAAGCGCCCGCATTACAATGCTGATGTCGACCCATTGAAGATCTCGAATCTCGGGCAAGACCTTGTTCCCACACTGAAGGACAAGCTGCAAGACGTTCCTATCCGACATGTTGTCCTGTGCTTCCTCGAAAGCACACGAAATGACGTTTTCCCAATCAAGAAGGATGGAAACATTTGGAACCTTTTAGCTTCATCCTTCCCCGACAACACGATTCCTCAAGAGGCTCAAGAGAAATTAGCCAATCTCACCCCTACCGCCAACTACATCACAGGCGACTACGACGATGGATTCGACCACCAAGGATCCAAGCCCAAACGCGGCGGCGTTCACTTTACCAATGCCCATACCACCGGCACCTTTACCTTTAAGAGCTTGGTCGGTACCTTGTGCGGTATTGGCCCATTGCTAGCCGACTTCAATCTCGACTACGCCCATCATATCTACCAGCCTTGCTTGGCTCATATCTTTGAAGCTCTGAACCAAGTGTCCAACACTACCGACGCGGGGTCGCGCCCCTTCAACGACTTCAAGTGGCAGTCATACTTCTACTCAGCTGCGACTTTGGGATATAACAACCAGCAAGAATTGATGGAGGCAACTGGGTTTCCGGAGGAGCATCTTATTGGACTTGAGTGGCTACGATCTGAGAATGCGACACACGGGCCGGTGACACTACCACGAATCAACGGCTTTGCGTTTGAAGAGGATCCTCTGGAGGATTACTTCCGTGACGTGTTTGTCCAGGCCAAGGAGAAGGAGGAGCGGGTTTTCTTGTCGCACATCACATCGACAAGTCACCACGCCTACAAGTTGCCTGAGGGGGAGGAATATGTCCCCCTTGCTAATGGCCATGACATGCTTTCGCATTATCTCAATACAGAAGGCTATGACGATCGATGGCTACGCAAGATCTTGAATCTACTAGACGAGCAGGGTGTCGCAAATGAGACCCTTATTGTCTTCGTCGGCGACCATGGCATTTCCATGCCTGAAAATGGCGCCGTGTCGCCTTACTACAACCCTAGCATCGGCATCGATCACGTTCCTCTCGTCCTATCTCACCCTCTGCTGCCCGCTTTCGACATCCACGATGCAGTCCACTCGTCCCAAATCCTACCAACCATCCTCGATCTTCTCCTTGAGACAGGCTCCCTAAACAACGCCAGCCGACAAGTGGCTTCCGACCTCGTCCGCAATTACGAAGGCCAATCCCTCATTCGACCTCTCCTCGCAAAGAACGAGACAACCGGCCAAGGGAACTGGCAGTTCGTCGTGGTAAATCCAGGCCGCGCTGTAGTAACTGCTCGAGATGCCCGTCACCCAGAGCGCCATCTTGCCATTCCTCTTATCGACAATGTCGAATGGCGATTGAGCAACGTCGACGAAGATCCCATGGAGCACGACTCTGTGCAGAGTTTCGACTTTACTTCTTTTACAGATGTTGTTTCACGGAGGTTTGGCAATGACGTTGCGCAATGGGTTGAAGAGGGAGCTTTCATAGCGAGATGGTGGGCGGAAGAAAACCACAAACGGTGGCAATATGGGGAATATGACGAGCGAAAAACATCATAAAGGGCTTGTATAGAATAGAAATAATTGCATCACATTTAAATGTTCAACCAATGACCAAGATCATATGTGAAACCTACCTGTATGTGCTTTATGTCCAAGATGTCGGTTCCAAATGAAGAATGGAAGTCTTCTCTTGTCTCGATACATGCAAGTCGTGAAGACCGCCCCTGGCCTTCAATTTCTTGACGAGCCACGAACCAACAATGGATTTATCTCGTCATCTCTTGAAAATTACCCTTCGAACACTTACTAAACTCCGGCCCCTTCATATCTCGTGGAGGCTTTTTGGTTAGAAGCTTATATTGTGAAAAACAACCTGTGTCCTTGTCATGTGTTAGCTGCGTAAAACTTAACCTTATGACCAGACAATGTTGGCTTCGTCAGTGGCGGGAACTTTATGGCCTTGTGGAATCATCTTTCACAATGGTTTCTTCAATGCTACGTAGACTATTGCGATTTATGTGCTTAAGTATACTCTGTTTATACCAGAAGGGTTAAAATAACCAATGTAGTAATCGTCTCGTATGACCTCCACTCGGAGACTCGAGAATATAATCACATATCTCGACAATGGTCGAAATTTTAAAAATACCACCAAGGATCTGTAGACCTGGATGATGCCTCATCTATTTAGATCGGGGCAGCGCATCTGAGATTATTTACCTCATACCTTCTCTGAGAAATAGAGTCTCTGTGTTGCTCCATATAAATGAGAACTGTCATGAACACTGCGTGCCATTAGACTTAACCTTTGCACCGAATTAGAGCCAGTTAATCTTCTGAAACCTGGTAATAAGAGATTTCGGTGCACAGTAGCCTGAGAGGATGCCTGGGGTTTACATTAGTGTGATATCTATTGTTAAGATTTAGTTTCATCCGTCCGTCACTTGGACCTAGAGACATGATGCCTCTTAGCATTCGTGGATTACAGCTGGCTATGAGTCAAGACCAGTATTATTACGCCGAGCGACCTCAAACATGATGGGATGATGATGATAATATAGAGTCCCAAAAAGCAATTCTGCGTGTATTTATGTAACTAAAGAGTGTCGACATCCCATCAGAATATCAAGTTCCAGCCATGCTAGGCTATACATATTTCAAGTTTTGTCCCAATATAAACCAACTCATGAATGCCCTCCAAAAAGTACTCGAGTAGTGGCCGTGTTTCCATCTTAGAACAACTCATCGTGAAGGTGTTGAGCTTAGCAGCCGCAACCACACTGTTTGCAGTCACCCTTAGCGCAGTACTTGTCTTCACCAGGACAGTCACTGGCACTATTACAGGCCATCCAATCACCCGTTCCATCTTTGTGGGCAGACCAGCACCACGCACCCCATTCGACCTCCTTGGCACTGCCGCAGTTCTGCCAGCACCAATGCTTGTCGCAGCCAACCCTGGGCTTGCCTATGGATGAAGTGCACTTTCTCTTCTGAAGGACGTTGACCTTGGTAGCGTCAGGGTTGCGGCTGTGAATCTTGAGTGAGAGGGGATGCTCTTTGCATTTGCGGAGCTCAGAGACGTCCGTGCCGGCGGGAAGGGCATCGAGATCCCATTCTGCGACGCCGAGGGCACCGCACTCAGCTTCGGCGTTGGGGGCCGAGTACATGTTGACGGCAAGGGCCTGAGAGGCGAAGAGACCGAAGAGAGTAGTAGTGAACTTCATGGTGAATAAAAGAGGAGTGTAACTTTGTGGTGATGGTTGTGTTTGAGTGAATAGTGAAGTGAGAGAGATTACTCTGGACATACCCAGCTTCTTATACCCATCCGTGGACTCGACCTTTTCATGGATTTCTCTATATCAGCACTCGCACTTCCATAATAGGAAAGCTCCGAAGTATCTTGGATATACTCTAGGGGACGATGTTCCGCTCCAATCATGTGTTCATTGATATCATGATGCCCGATGGACCGTGAGTCGATTTGCGGTGTTCGTATAACTCGAACCCTGCAACTTTACATCAGTGTAACACAGTAAGGCTTGTGAAAGGGAAGGAAGCCAATGAGAAGACAACGCCCCATGATCTACACCGTGGAGAAGCATTGAGCCAAAGCGTACTTCACGGCACGGTGCAAGGTCTTGGATGGCTGGTCAGTTGCCATGTCATCGGGCCACAGATACAGCCCTAGACAATGGCCAGGTGGAAAACTTATCGTTTCAAGTGGGACTTAACATCCTTACAACAGCAGCTAGGTTTTCATATGTAGTTGAAGAAGCTATGTCAACTAGTACGATGTAGTAAGTTGAGAGCCTCATTTCCCCCTGACTCGCTCGGTTCGTGTCTGTTTCTGGCTAAAACAAGCCAACCGTAAGAGCCTCGGACCACGGGGAATTCTGCACGAGTCGGGCGTTTCTAATGGGGCCCTGCTAGTCTTGTGTTGTTGGTTGTTGGTTATTAGGTAAATCGCATCACTAGTTTAAGCTGTTGGTTGTCCCCTGTAAATGCTCGGAAATGCTCCGCCAATAGGACCATGAGTCGCTATGGCTCATTATGGAGGCCAATGTCATTGTGGGCCTATCACCAACAACTGTCTCGTCCATACGATCTGATCAAAGGCAAAAGTACCCGGTCCCATATTCTGAGAGAGTTTACCAAGCTTGAGTTTTGAGTGTTGGTTGTATAAACATCATCCTTGTCGTTGAGCCCCCTATAGTCTAGTCCACCTCCGCCCCATCGGCACCTTTGCGGCCCGTTCCTGGTTCCTAGGCGGATACGAGATCGACAACACCACTACGGAACAAAGACTTCTCTCCCCACTAGTGAAAGGCACAGCAAATGTTGACGTTGAGGATCAACGACATGTTCTGATCTAATGTCATGACATTCGAGTTGATAGCGATTGACGGTCTGGACGCAGTCCGTGAGTTGCTATTTGTGCCATAGACCGTGCGATTTGCGGACCAAGGATATTCCTTGGCGAGAATTATTGACTGCTGTGCTACGTGATAGTGGACTCGACTGCAGCCCTAGACTACCACGGACCAGACACAGCCAAACAGTCCCTTCTTGACCACTATGTAGTGAGCCTAGCCTGTCCACCAGTTAGCCTCTACGTGACTCAAGACATGGCTTAGGCTGCTTTCAGGCTGCATCTCCGGTGTCACAAAGGCCCAAATATTGGCTCAACCAACAGAGGTTATGCTTGTTTTGGCGATACACCGACATTCTCGCCACTCCAACGCGTTGACTTGGGGGCTGATGCATGATTTCTGGGGAAGGGGCGCCTAAAACAGTATTCTTTTTCGCTCACATCGTCCGAGAATCTGAGAAGGCCAACAAGGGTATCGGGGAAACGTACGCCTAATTTTCGTCAAGCCATCCGTATTCTTGCTCCGAGTGCAAGGGTTAGGCGGCTCCTCGCATCGAACGGCCGACGAGCCTTAAGTCGACGACTCTGGACCTGAAACAGCCAACCAGGACATTTTCGCCAAGAGAGAAAATGGAGAAACGTGACATCAGTTGTTATCGATAGGCAAGGTTGCGTTCGTCAAGACTTTAGTCCAGATCATCAATGGGAAAGGCGCGGTTAAGTTTTCGTACCGCTCACTGGAGTTTGATATGGACTGGACCAAATACAGCAACATCAGTTCCCAAGATTAGCATGATCTTACAGATGCATTATGCGAGCTAGGGATCACATCAGGCTAATCTATTTGCCCATAACAATCAGAGCTCGTGCATGATGGGCCGACGGTGATCATTGCTTTGCCAAAGTCACTTAACCGAGGTATCTTGAGCAAAGAACTTCGATGTTTGCTTCATGAAGTGCTATCTTCGCCACAGAAAGTGAAAAGCCCGTAGAGCCAACGGTATGTCCCAGAACATCATACTCTATTTCTATTCCATTAACTTTCTTAAATGGCCTCCCGAAAATCCAAGAGCATCAAACGCTTTGTCCGCAGTATTTGCATCCATCAAACTAAAACTTCTCATTCATGCTCCCAGCAAACCTAAGCAAGCCATATGTATCTTTCGAAATGTCTGTGACCTTCCTGTATTGAGACAGCAACGTCGTTTTTCTTATTTCTCGAGTAACGAGTGAGGCGCGCAATGCAAGCATCAGCTGTCTGGCCTATCAACCCCAAATACCACTCTCATAAACACGCCTCAGGCAGCATACTGACTGCCCACACAATTATCTAGGATAAGCATTCCAACCTATGTGATGAACTTGTTGAAATATAAAAATGGATGTAATCCTAGTGGCTGTCGAGACTTATATTCTCAACAGAATTATGACGTATACAGAGAACCTGTGGCCAAAGATCAGTTATTACAAAGTTGCTCTAACACAATGATTGCTGTTTCTCCGTATTCCTCTCCTCCATCCTTTGTTTGATTTCAGCAAATAGTCAACCCCTTCTCTCTCAAACTCCTTCACTGAAGTCTCACCGTAAGCTGGCCATACATCAGCCACATTCAATAAACGAATGTATTGAAAAGATAGGATTGGCCTTACACTGATGTTTCAATTAGAGTAGAGGTACTCTGTCATAAGCCTTGATAACCTTGAGAATCATCTCGCCTTATAATTAATCACAACAGGCTATAACACTATTTCATCTACAGCTGAGTCACTTCCCCCCGTCAAGAAAGAGGAGCCAAACTACTCGCTCTTCTTCCCCGGACTCCAAGATACAGCAACGGCCTTGCCAGTTAAGTTCGAATGCTCCAATCCTCTTTCGCTGGCTTGTCTTCGTCAAGGTTGAACAACAGCACTGCCCCTCTTCTCCTGATCGGCTTAGCCTATAAGTCAACCGGACCAAAGACTTCGCTAAGGATACCGCCCAGAGGGTGAAAGACTTCCCATTCTTGAATAGTACTAGTGCATCACTAGTTTCAATTTTATATGAAACCTTATTCAATGACTAGAGGGGGCAAAAGAAAAACCCAGACTAACCCTAGATTTGGTTGTATACGGAGGTAGGTAGGTCGATGGTAAACCAGTCTCATTCATTCTCCCCTTGGGTAATGGATTGTGTCGGTGGTGGTGCTGTTGCATCTCACCTGTTCGCGCCGGTCTCTGTTGACCAGACCTGGCGCAGCCACGTCTTTAGCCTGGAAGAGACCAGTTTACTTTTAGGCTCCCGTTCAAAAGAAATGACGCTATCTCTGGCAAGGTACCGATCTGCCTGCGGCTTTAAACGCTTTGACTTCACGATAGGCTATTTCATCCGTGCGTTCCGTTTTTACCAATGAGAATTCTCAAGACATTCAAAGTAGCGAATTTAGAGCGAGGGACGAGATATGATTAGACAAACTGCGTAGTAGATCGTCACATTTCGCTTTCAGTCGCCTTTTCGGTACCGAGGAGGACAAAAAATCAAGTTTCTCCTTCAATTGGAGTTTCCTATGAATCCAGGATCACGGATAGCAAGTGCCGGATTCTGCAGTCAGTCCCTTGCATCTGAGCAACGTTTCAACGAGATGCAACCTCAAAGACCCGCTTCTAAAAATATATAACTTCCGTCTTTCACGGGCAACTTGGCTGTAGAATTAGAATACCTAAGAAAGATAGTCTGGCATGAACGCTTTGGTCGGGATGGCTAACCAGACAGCGCATGGGACTTTCAATAACATTTGTTTTAAGAGGCAACACAATACAAGAGCTGTGTATACGTTATAATTAGGTTGTAAGCCTCGAAGGATGAGTAATGCAAGTGCCGAACATCCGTCGGCTTCTGATGCCAAGATAATCCCGGGCCTCTCGTGCCGTTCCGTGCGACTCTGAGGGCATAATTCGACGAATTCTACTGGTTCGGGGATGTCGACATCATTACTAAGAAGCATGGATGTCATTAACAATTTCGCGATTCGGGTACAACGAGTATCGACCATGATGCATGTCAGTTCTTATGTCCATCATCGACTCTGACAATTGGGCAGTGCTGACGGAACTTTTGTCTTGTGTTACACATACTCCCTATCCGGATGCTCCGTCGGGACCGAATGCTTCCATGATGACTTCGGGATCTCGGTGATCTCGGAGTTAACCCTACATCACAGTGAATGCAAGTGATCAGCCATGAGAGGCTTTTGATCGTCCATTACAGGCAATACTATCGACCATGATACCCCATGCTTGCAGGACCATGGAACGGGTTGGAGCTCAAATTCTATAAGAGGCAGCAGCCTGCTACTGTCGTCGACTTCTGGAGCCACAGCTCGCATCTTTGGATTTAAATCATCGAGACAAACAGCTACTTCCGATTCTAAAGGCCAAAGTCAACATGGTACACCGAAACACCTTCTTCAAAGCCTTGGTGGCTTCACTTTCTGTTGCTCCAGGCTCAGCCCTCCCTGCCCCTCAGTGAGTGCACACTTCGTCCTGATGCCAAATCAGAAGCTAATCATTATCAGAATGGGCGATTATGGGGAGAATTCGGGGCCCGTAGGCGGAGTCAAGCCTCCAACACCAACAGTCACTTCAACGAGCGGTTCGCTGTACGGTGACTCTAGCTTGCTCGGCGGCAACGCTCCCCTTCCAGACCCTGAGCAGGATTCTGCCGTCGTCAAAGACCCAAAGCTCGTCAATGGCCAGGAAGCCGACCCCAAGCTCGGGCTCTATCTTGATTTTGATGGTGTAGATGTACCCCAGCCAATCCGTGGCGAGCTCGGCGCCACTGATCCTGGTCCTCGAACTTACGACTATGAGAGACTCAACCCCGATCTTTTTGCTCCTCCAGGTACAGATGCCGGAGACGTTCCCAATGCCATGTGGCCGCTTGGTCTCTCTCACAACCGTCTTGGTAGTGAAGCTGGCGCCGGATGGGCTCGACAGCAGAACCAGGATGTCCTTCCTGCTGCTACTGCCATGGCTGGAGTCGACATGCGACTTGCTCCGAACGCGTACCGTGAGCTGCACTGGCACACCGCTAACGAGTGGGCATTGGTTACAAAAGGCTGTCTGCGTGTCGCTGCTGTTAACGACGAGGGTAAAAGTTTTGTCGATGATCTCTGCGAAGGCGACGTCTGGTTCTTCCCTGCTGGTGTACCTCACAGCCTCCAAGCTTTTGACAAGGGCGTTGAGTTCCTGCTGGTATTTGATCAGGGCACTTTCTCTGAAGATGAGACATTCCTCGTCTCTGAGCTGTTCTTGCGAAACCCTGTCTCCGTTCTGGCAAAGAACTTTGAGACCGAGACAACGGCCTTTGATAACATCCCCAATGATGAGCTCTATGTGAGTATATTATCCCAGCATCTATCTACATTCTGACTTATGAAATGTTCAGATTTTCAACGGAACACCAGCCCCGAAGGATATCGAGAAACAGAACGTGACGGGTTCAGCTGGAGTACTGACAGGCAATGATTCATACACGTACCATTGGTCTCAGCAGAAGCCCCATACCGTACCGGGAGGCTCTGTCAAGATCATCGACCCTACGACCTTCCCAATCGCCAAAGGCTTCTCAGCCGCTCTTGTTGTCGTGCAGCCTGGTGCACTCCGCGAGATCCACTGGCATACTACCTCTGATGAGTGGAGTTACTTCCTCCAGGGCAGTGGCCGAATCACCGTTTTCAAAGCAGCCTCCTCAGCTCGCACCTTTGACTTCACTGCCGGCGGCGTTGGATATATCCCTGCTGCAAACTCTCACTATGTCGAGAATACTGGAACGGAGGACCTGATCTTCCTTGAGGTTCTTCAGGCGCCCAAGTTCTCCGATGTTTCGGTGGCACAATGGTTGGCTTTGACACCCAAACAGATTGTCAAGGATCATCTGAAGGTTTCGGACAAGTTTTTGGATTCGCTGCCCAAGGAGAAGCAGTTCATCAAGACGGGAGACGTGAACATGACGGCCATTGCAGACGAAGCTTAGAGTCAATCAGTTAGAGCTGAGGCTGCGGGCATCTGGCTCGAATTACATAAAAGCTTCTCAGATTCGACATAGTTTTCATAGTTAATAGTGATTTGACATCCTGAGTTCCACACGATGTCTTCGTTGAAAAGAATGAATGGCTAATGAAAACAGATCCTCCTGACGTAAAGATCACTTTCGACTGTTAGTGAGACGTGACACAAGGTTTGTAGGCCAACCGTACAATCCAATCCAGATGGGTAGGCGACATCACTATTTCCACTCAAAACAGTTCTATTCATGGTTGCAATCAACGGGAGCAAAATCAGTCTAACAAAAGGAGTCCGTTGAGTACTTGATGTCGCCATCATCGAAAACTTAGACTACCCCACGACGACTGGCACTTCCACTGATCAGGACCAGGCTAAGAAGTCGATAATATCTCCTTCATTTCTCTAATAACTAATCAAGCCAACCTAGCATCTCGATGAGAGAAAACAAGCTCATGGCTGGCTCTTGTCTGTCCAATGACGTGCGGTCGAGCCCTGGATGAGCAAAGCCAAGTTTGAAGAGCACATGTTTGCCCCACCAATCTCCAGGTCATTTTTTCACTTCATTGGTGGACAATCAATGGCAGCCGAGGCTGGTCTCACGATGACAAGTACAAGTTATCCCCCATGATTTCAACTGTTAAACAAGTATTCTTGATCTAGCAATCCTCCAAGCTAAACCCAACAGAGGAGCTCAGAGTAAGATTCTGCGCCACAAAAGTGATCGACATCTTGAATTACTCTATCGATTAGACCGTAATATCGCTCCTGCATGAAAAACCTGGGTTCTGGTGGCACTAGCTACGTCGTCGATACATCACTGTGGCGTAGGCTCTCCACTATGACCACTCAAAAAGCCAGAATGACAGGGCATCTGAGATTTAGAGTGACAGAATTAGGGGACGGCCAAGGATCAAAACCATCGATAGATCTGGCACTTTCAGGCACACAAAAGAAGGTAGATTGATTGCATGTTTGAATGCATCGTCATCGATCTCACATTGTAGAAATTTGTGCAAACAATGACGAACGATGACAGCATTAGCCACATAAGCTGCCAAGGACTGTGGCATGAGCTCATTGATCTGCCAGAGCTATTAAGAGAGAGCTCTACAGCTTATTTGAGCCCCAAATATTCTGGCATCTGACTTTGAATCTACTCACACATCACTCAAATCACAACAAAATTCTCACATACTCACAATGGCATCTGAACTTCCCCCCAACGCCCTTGGCAAATTGGCCTCATCCGTCAAGAACATCGTGACTGGTGTTCCTCTGGAAGACCAAAACGAGACTAGTGCGCCAGCCACCAAGCAAGTCGACAAGAGCCTCGACAAGACTGTTGACAAGACCGTCGAGACTACCGACGATGCCACCATTCACAAGGAGAAGCAAGCTCCCGTCGTGCACGAAGACGTCAAGTCTCACGAGCATGAGCGGGTTGATACTGAAGTCGATCACGAGGTCCACCAGGACCATTACCATACCACAATCCAGCCTGTCAAGGACAAGAATGTCCTGCCTACCAAGCACGTCTACAAGGAGAATGAAGTCGAAGAGGAGATCGACCATCGCGATAACGAGGCTAAGATGAAGGCCAAGGAAGAAGCTGCCAGGATCAAGAACGAGAAGAACGTTGAGGATACTACTCACTCAAGAGAGTATGCTCCTGCGAAGGAGAATGAGCACATTCACCAGTAAGTAACACGTCCCCACCTTCACCAAGCACATATTCTTACATATTTTCCCAGCCATCTCCACGAGAACATCCAGCCTGTGATCGAGAGAGAAACCGTCCAACAGAAGGTCATCCACACTACAAATCACATCCACGAGAAGGAGCAACTCAACGACGAGTACCATGAGGCTACCGTTGCCCCCGCCATCTCTATGGACGAGTTCAAGAACGGCGGTGCCAAGACTGGAACTACTGTCACCAAGGACATTGAGATGCCTGTTTCTGGTGTCAAAGCGACAGCAAAGAAGAGGGAAGCTCTTGGAGACGTGGATATCGAGGAAGGTTCCAAAGTTGGTAAGTCAAAATCTCCCCTAAGCCAAAAGCCTATGAAATAACAAGTTACTCAGAATCAATCTAGTGAAAAGGAAGAGAGGTTCTTCCTGTACAGTACTTGACTGTAAATGCTCGTGCCATCGATGAATAGGGCATGACGAAGAAGAATTGTATTATTAGGACGGAGTTAGGTTAGTACTTCGATAGCGAATGAATAGTTCCCGACTGAAGCAAGAAATCTTTTCGTCGTGATGTAATATGTTCTCTTGGTAGCCCAACTGTGTCTGCATATGTCTCAGCGAGTGCGCAATCAGAGTTTTGCGCCTTTTTTTTTTTAGTGCATATGGAAGCAATTTCAGGAATCAATGTATCTTTTTCGATCAGTAGCTGGGGATCAAATAAGCACCACATGAAGGGATACTCGTATCTGCGACCTAACAGGATCTGTCTTTATACATTCTTCGTCTTTGGTAAGTCACGAGATCTGCTAACCAGAAGCCCATCTCGGTTGAATAACTTCTATCCAAGGACAACCTTGCAGTGAGCACCGCTACCATTAGCAGTACAGCCCTTGTATGTTCCAGTCTCACATCCTTGTATCTCCGTCCAAAATCCATCAATGCATTGGACCTGTTCCTGTTAAACTTTGGACCGGCTTCTAAGGCGGGATGTTATGTACTTACCACGCCTGTTCTATCACATCCACAGTAGGAACGACGTCCATTTCCGCTGCCACATGGGCTATTCGTTCGACGAGTGTACGGAGCTCCGCCCTTACCGCAGTCGTTGCGGCGAGTCAGCTCGGCTTCAGCGAGTGGGCTTGCTGAAGCATACCGAGTTCCTATAGCAGCCCAGAAAGCGACGAGAATGATGGAGAACTTCATATTGACAGAGGATATAGATGATAGGGAAGAAGTTGTATTGTAAGCCAAATAATGAAGAGTATGGATGATGGTTTGATGAAGATCTATTGGGTTTATATATTAATTTCTTCTCTTAAATTGGCCTTTGCTAAGAATAGACGCCAGCAATTCAAACAGCTTTCGAATAGTGCTGAGTAAGAACTACTCTCTGATTAAATACCTCCGTAGAGTACGGAGTTTGTGATGGGATCTGTATGGATGCTGTGAAATTGGGTAATATTTCGGAGTGACGAGAACCGTGTCGTGCCAACATTCGTTTCGCTAGCATGTTCCTCCAAACCAGGTCGGACGTGAGCGTTGCTCAAAACACCGACTGAATAGACTGATGAATTGTCTAAATATAGAACATATGCCTTTTGTTGGAGCCATGGTAGTCGTAGATCTAGCCGTCAAGGGATAAGGCTCTATCATTGGTATGATCACTAGTTGCTGACAGTAACTGTCATCTCGACGGCTAAGGATGCTCTTCTGCTTTGTATAAAATTAGACAGTAATATCTAATTCTTGGGTCTCATCGGAGCTTTTGACATAATTTGTCCCGTCTTCCATAATTCCCACGAGTCCACTTCGCTTGCTGACAGGGAGATAGCGGCATGTCCTGACGAGCTTCTACAAATCAAGACAACGGTCTACATAAACGCCGGGAACAACCCCCAATAGAAACTGAGATCTCGTATACATGCATTGTAGCTCCTTTGGAGTGACTTTGTTCACTAAGTGGTGGATCAACAGCGTTTTCAGAATCTTACCTCAGACGGCTCCGGGAACGGACTTGTAGTCTTTCTGATAGTCAAGTGATTGAGTTTGGCGTACTGGCAGATATTGTACAGCCAATACTGCTATAAAAGACATCCCTTCTCACGTTCAACACACATCAGCAACAAAGAATCCAATTCACACAAAAACCATCATCAACCTGAATAGAAATGGTCAGACTTTCTCTTGCTACCCTCGGAGTCTTTGCTGTCAGTGCCACTGCCACTGCAGGCTCAGTTACCGGTCGAAAGACTGATACTGAAGCCACTTATCCGTTTTCCCTGGAGTCATGGGCCTCTGGTATCATCGCTGATCCAGACGGTGCCCACCTGAGCCCCGATGAGGCGTATGCCCTGGCCGTTAACCAAACCGAAACTGGTAAATGCTAGACAGCCAAATCTCAACAGAACCATGCTGACTGCCATTGAGAAGATTCTGGGACTTTGGAGAAACGTGTCGTTCGTTGCAACACTGTCGCTGGGACCAGTGCTTCAGTAAGTTGACTACCATCTCATGGATGGAAGAGAGTGCCTCTGAAATATGAAGGCTTACAATATGGTACAATAGGTCGCAGACGCTGTGTGGTGCATCGACTTTCTCGCTCGTCGGCCTGGACAACGCTGCGGTGTTGGCGCTGGTGGTAGGAGCTCTTTCTGTCGCCACGGTTTAGCTACTATCCAGGGCGTCAGTAGCTTTCCTGTCTGGAAGGGAGGCACCTCATCTCCTTGGTAAGTTCTCCCATCGAAGGTGAGACTTTTACTAATTGACGTCAGTGGCAATGTTGCTCGCGCTGCTGGGCGGATCATGGACAAATGCACTCGTGGTGGGACGGTTCAAGGAGTCAACACCGCTTATGGAAACGGATATCTGAGTGTTCACATCCGCAGGCCTTAGGAGATTGTGGTCTCATTAGAGAATTTGCAGATGACCATCATATCTTTCATAGAGGGTAATAATTTTAAATGCATGCTAGGTGAAAAGATTACTGCAGATCCAACATGCTACTATAAATTATGTGAAGACTATGAAATTTATCTTACAAATACCATGGTTAAACTTCCTCCAAACGACCGCCTTCAAGGACACTAAGAGCTGATCTCTTGGCAGCATCCATGGCTATCTGGAAGAGGCTGGGGCCGATGCTGATTCTGGCAACCCCCAACTTGGCCAGCTGTGACACTGATAGTGCTTCTCGAGTCTGACCTAGGCGTATCGCGACGTGGCCATCAAGCTCTTTGACAAGTGTCTGCACGTCAGCTTCCGTGAAGCCGGCACCATATCCGCGCCAGAAGAAGACAGTTGTAGCTCCAGCATCTAAATACGCTTTGCCACGCCTCACTGCCTCTTTCATACGCGTTTCATGGTTGAGGTTCGCGGCGTCTTCCAAAGCGAAAATGTCACAACGGGCATTGATCACAAAGTCAGGGAGGCCTGCGTCAGCTGCGGCTTTTACTGCTAGCTGTAAGCGGCGAATTTGTTCGCTCAAAGGATACAACGAATGCTCGACCCCTTCTCCGAGACCATGAGCTGGGATGCTGTCTTCAATGTTGGCACCATGAGCTCCAGCTTGTATCGCTTGGGTCACTGCTTCACGAAGACGAGATCCATAGCCATCTTGAAGGTCAACGGAGAGCGGCAAACCGGCCGATGCAACCGTAGCCGCAATGTTTCGAATTGAGGCCAGATTCTGCTCCATAGTGAGGTCTTCGTCCTTTATGCCTAGAGATGCGGCAAAGGCCCATGAAGCGGTAGCGATTGCTTTGACCGGTCTCAAGGCATTACTGTTGAGGGACAAGACCATGTTCAGAGAGGCGAGGTCCCATACGTTGGCAAAGATGAGTGGTTGGGAAGGGATATGAAGAGACTTTAAGGTCTGTGCGAGGTTATTCGACTCCATGGTTGCAAATAGATTCTGTGTCCGTCGTGCCTTTTCTGAAAGAATTGTCCATACCATCAGTGCCATGTTCAGATCGGACTGCATATAAAAGCAGGCATTATATTATGCCAAGATGCATTATTGACAAGAATCCAGATTTAGTCAAGTCAATGCAAGGGCGTGGAGATTGGCTTGACTCGCTGAATTGATCGGCGATTTAAGATCCGGGCATTCTTATGTCAAACTGCCCGACTCACTAGCAAGATTGACAATACTAAAGGTATTTGGTCTTGCCACCTTTCAGGCTGTACAGAATCTGCACACCACACCCTGAAAGTCCAAAGCCTTCTCATTAAATTGGTTGGACTTCAGTTTAATCTCTTTCAAAGGCCTTGACGATGACAGATCCCATACCAGCCACCAACCTCGACCCAAATGTCTGGTATCACATATCAGAACAGGCTATAGATCCAAACTACGAGAATGAATTCAAAGCGATGCTCCAAACAAACCAGGACACCAAGGCAAACGATACGAACCTCCACGTATGGCCAGTGAAGAGGGATAAGCAAGCCCTAAAGGCATACTGGCAATTTGTAATCCGCCCTCATCAGCCTTTGACGCCAACTAACATACGTGGTTCTAGCAACCAGTTGACTCAACTCTAGGCAGGTATATGCTCAGATATTCACAGACAGGCGCTGATAAGCAACTCACTGTTTGCCTTTCCAGCGACGTTGACGACGAAGATACGAGAACACGACCTTGCCTACTCGATGCAAGCAACGATAAAACACAACAGTGGGATGTTGCAGAGTGGAAGTCGAACAATACGTACAGGTTCATCAACGTCCATAATGGAACCAAATTTCATCTCGACTGTATTCCTAATGGGCCAGTGTTTATGAGTCCAGATGTCGACGACACTCCGTATCAGACGCGACAGCACTGGCTTATGACAAGTGCATCAAGCGTGAACGACAAGGCGTTCAGCACCACAGTTTCAGAGGTGAGAAAGTCTCCAAGAACTCTCGAGCAACTAGGTCTGACAGAAAGCGTAGGCTTCTTCTTCGACTTCATCTGAAGACAACCCAACTTCGACCGCTGGTTCAGAATCATCATCTTCAGGCGGAAACAACTTTTCATCGGGAAAGATAACTGGTATTAGCGTTGGAGTAGTCCTGGGTGTCATTGCCCTGGCTATCTCAATGGCAGCCTTCTTTTTATGGAGGGGTAGAAACAGGAGGAACGGAAAAGGCTCGCCCCAAGGGAATACAACGGAAAGCGACAAAGGCCGAGGTGAGGACAGCTCTGTGTCTCCACCGCATCAGCATTTCAGTCCCGAGGACGTGGGGAGGTTTCCAAAATGCACCGAGCTCCATGGGGACCCTGTTGGTGCTAAGGTCCCTTCGGATCAGAGATATGAGCTTCCATGAGCAATGCGTGAAATCTGATCTTCATTGTCCTGCAACATTCGACACCTGAACTGATACGAAGGACACATTTGAGGATTGAAAGTAGAAGAGCAGTCCCAGTAGAAGCTTGATAAGATATTAGATAGATACTCAGTCACTTCTACTTAGTCTAGTAACAAAGCGGTGATTCCATGTTTGCCATACCGGGCCTTCCTGGATTGATCTTCCTCGTAATCACAGAGTCTTCAATCACTCCTCTCAATGCCTGTCTGGGAAAGCCAGGGCCTTTCATCAAACAAACAGCTATCTTCGTCAAGTTCATTATAAGCAGATTCAGACTGACTCGTACTTTCGGCGCTTCTATCTGCGGTCGTGAATCTTTTGACGGGAAAAGGTTGACAAAACTCCAGCTCTCTGGCTGCGCGCAGCTAGGTTCTCGGCGATTCCCTGACAGGATCGCCAAAGCACTCGAGTCCAACTCGATGGTCTCTTTATCCACAAAGCGAGCGCCAAGTGCCATAAGCTGTTTCTCGACACCAAGGACACTGAGGAACTGGGGAGCAGATGAGTCAACCATGGCGGCATCCGTGGCATAATTCGCTAGGTCGCTACCGGAAAACTCTTGATCCCACCACCTCCCTCCCCAAGGTAACTCTGCCAAGGTCTGAAGTTCATGCTTGCCAGGACCGAGCAGCCATCGCATTCTCAAGATCATCTCATCCCTTTCGCGGTAGCGAAGCGTCGAGCCAAACATACGACTCTCTTCTGATAGCGATAGTGGAGCATCGATCAATCGACTGAGAACAAGGCAGCCAACCTTGAAGCATGAATACGTGAGACGACAGATGAAGGAATTGAGGGACAGAGGTGGCAATGAGGAGGTCCACAAGAGGGGGCTGAGAGGTGCTGGGATTGTGGATGGTGGGTAATTTGATTGTGAGTAAACTGTTGGAACTACCGGTAACGGCACGGTTGCGTCTTCAAACAAGGGTATATTTATGGGGGAGTCGTCTGCAAGGGCCATTGGGGAAATGGCAGTCATCGGGTTGTCGGGAGTAGCGGTAATTGTAATACTGGGGTTTGAAGTAGGGAGCTCATGTTCGGAGTCTTTAGGAGAATGATATTGGGTTTCAGTGGCTTTCCCTCGAGCCTTACGAGTCTTGGGATCCTGTTCGGGGTCTCCGGCTTCATTGGCCAGTGTAAGAATGTCGGCGATAACGCCTTGAATGCTGGCTATCATGCCAGGGCTCTGCTGGACGACATCCTGCTGTAAGAGACCGTCTGTAAAGTCCACTAATACTGTGCTCATTTTCTCAACCACGCCTTCGAGGTGCTTTATCCGGTTGCAGCGTGTCTCATCGACTTCTTGTTTCTTCCTCCGGAACTTTAGCTGCGCTGCCCTATTACGTGCGCGACGTTCCTAAGTCTATTGTTAGGTGACTCGGTAGATTTGACATAAGAGACCCGAATGGGCTTTTACCTTGGCTTCTGGACTGGGCGGCTGATTGGAGCGTGGAGACATTGTGGCAGAAGAGCGGCAAGTTTGTAAGCTGGTTATGTTTTTTTTGGTACTTCGAAGAGAAGAGCAATGATAATCTGTGATAAAGTAATTCTTACTTCAGAGAAGATGAGAAGAAATGGCCTTCAGTGGATATGAACAGAAAGGTTCTAAGATACAGAGCGCAAGGCACAAAGCGCAAGGCATGAATGATGTTTAGACTAGTGAAGGTCGGGGAGATAATCTGGGCGATCGGACCTCTCACTGAGGAAAATGACATAAACTTGCCCGACTGGCCCCGCTTTTGATGCCAGAGTCAAGGAACTAACCCAAGTGGGATAAGTTTCAAAGATGTCAGCGACGATCAACCTCAACCCAAATTGATACTTGTATTAAAGAACCTCGGCTGAATCAATTCAATGCGGGCATCAGTTCAAAGAAAAAGAAAAGAAAACATGACATCTCGCCCGTTGATAACACTTCTCGATATTCCAAGTATAACCCGAAAATCGTGGTCTCCAAATGTCTGGAAAGGTTTGATACCTTCATGTCGAGGCCGCGCGTAAGACTGACTGCTCAATGGTAGCCCGGCTCGTCCTCAATTACAAGGCATTGCCATATACAACAGAATGGCTTGACTTTTCCAACCTCAGTACCTATATGAAGCCTCAGTAAGCCTCTGAAGCCCCAAAACTGATTGTACACCAATGATTGACACCAGCTCAGTGTGAAACCGAACGAGCCGCCTTTGAGCCCGCATACCATACCCTGCATCCTGTTGCAAGAGGGCGAAACCACAAGAGGGATCATGGGATCAAAGTCTATTGCCGAGGAGTTAGAGAAGAATTTCAGCTCACCTTCACTTCAATTCGACTCAGAAGAATCCGCTAGGGTCGAAGAATTAGCAGAGAAGCTACTGATAAGCAGCAGGCCGTTATGGGCACATTTATTACCCAAGAAAGTTCTTGTACCATCAGATCGGCAATATTATACAGACACACGATCAAAAAGATTTGGAATGAGTCTCGATTTATATTACAGTGAGCATGTCAGCCAACAGCTTTGGTACCAGCTTGATGCGATGTGTCATGAGATCGCAGAGGCACTGGCTGAGACTCCAGGACCGTTTTTAATGAATTACCACCGTAAGAACAAAATCAGCCTCGGACCATTTGGTGATGTCACAGCTAACATTTAAAGCCTCGTACGCCGATTTTACTGTCGTTGCTCTTCTTCGATTCTTCAGTTGTGTTGATCAGGGCATGTCAGACCACTTCTACAGTGCTGAACCGCAGCTTCTCAAGCTGTATGAGGCCTGCCAACAGTGGCTTGAGCGTGATTATTGATTGATTGTATCTATCTAAGTATATGAAAGAATTCTGGAGTTGAAATTCAGACAAAAAAGTCATTCAACTCGGGTCAGATGACTCGGGCTTTGACCTCGCGCCAAGTTGGTGATTTTGTAAACAGGCAAGGGGCGGCAAGAATCTAGACTGATACGAAGGACCTCTGTTCTTAAGTGACAAAAGGCTTAGTTAAAGTTGAGCAGGTTTTGATGTAGATTTTGAATCTTAGATGAGATATCTCTGGCACCCAGGGGGACTCGGGAGGCAAGACAACTTGAGACCTTTATCCTAAGTGATGAAGAGGCTTAGGCAATTTAGTCTACATTTAGAGGAGTCTTTACTGAGTTTACTTTAGCATTCTCTTCTAAAGTCTCGTATTTCTTGCTCCCTGAGGGCACCGAAGTCCAATGTCGGTAATTGCTATAAGGCAGTGGCTCTTGTCTGGATGATTTTTGCCAGTGACTCACAGGTCCCCCCTCACACGAGGAGTCAGGTGCGCTCAATGGTTTGAGGGGGCGGCAGGTGCGCTCAATACATAACACAACCTCGCTTTTTCCATTCCACACAAGCTGGCTTTGCATCCTCAAACATCGCAAATGCAGTATGTCGGCGACCAAAAGAACCGCGCCTCCAACGACGCAAGCGACTTTCGCTGCCTCAAAGAGACCCCGAAGTGAAACCGACGAGCCTGGTGTTCATGTCATCTTCGTTGCCATCAGCCACCACAAAGATATCGGTGAAGAGGGCCACGATTGCAGAATCCCCTGCGACCCAGCTCTTGGCTCATTCGAAGCAGGCGACGTCCTAGGCACTTTGACGCCTCAAAGACTTCAGGAACTGGAAGTCGATCTGGGTCCTGGACTTGTCAGCAACATCGGCCCCAAAGAGACACAAAAAAATGGTCTAGTCGACTTGGCTGGTCGTATCGCAAGATCACAAAAGTTTAAACCAAAGATGATTCAGCCCGTCTGGAACGACCGCGTTGTCGTTCTCCATCAGCAGGTTCTTACGATGCTTTGGGCCGAAAGAACTCAACGCGTGACGGTTGAATACTGCACTCTTGACTGGATCATGCGCCTTATCAAAGAAGGAGGCAATTCTCTCGCTGATCAGTTTTGCGATCACAACCGCCCGATTATCTTCTACATCCCACTTGATTCAAAAGATTGGAGCCTGCATCCTGAAGTTCGCTCTCTTTACGAAGCCATAGATGCACTCCAGCATTTATTCGACAACATCAGCGTTTATCCGGCATACCACGAGAGCTGGAACTACGGATACAAAATTCCCGACATCAAGGCACTGGATTCTATCGCAACCAAAGACTCCACACCGGAACCATACAGTCACAGGCCCAAGACATGCCTGGGCACTGGGCCCTGCATACTTGATGAAACACAGGGGTCCCAATTCGTCAGGTTCGCGCTTAGTGATCGCGCTGACTACATGCATCATGTCACAACCCCGAGCTATAACACGTTTATTCATAACCAGCCCTTCACACAGGAATCCGGCTCTGCCAAGAGAGTTATTCACCAGCAGTGCTTTCCATCTGTTTCCGAATGGGGATACATACGCGTTTTCATGGTCGGCAATCGGATCATTGCCCGCAGCTTCACCTCAAGCGACCAACGAACAAACGTACACAGCACATCAACTCTTCGCTCCGATTGCCACTTCGACTTTCGCGCCGATGGTTTTCGACTTCCAGATCCGGACCCAGAGGTGACTGAGCGACAAGAAGCAAAGCTAGAAGAACTCGACGAGTTTTGCAAGTGGTGGCAGCATCAGCTCACGACGCATGATCCTGAACTCTTTGAGTCTCTCAATGTCGGATGTATCTTGAGAATTGGCCTGACGGAAGCAAGTCTTGATGGAAAGTTCTTTATTCTCTCAGTTCACAGATGGTTTGCGTCTCCCTTTTTCAGCATGGACTTGACAGCCAAACCATTCGATCAGTTTTGCAAGGCATTTGGGGAGCAGTTTGCACGAGTTTATGGGTCCTTTGCTGCGACGGATGTGCCGGATATTTGAAGGAAATTGAAGGAGAGTTGATAATTGCGAGGGCGTTTCTTTGTAACTGTTTGTTTGAGACCTTTGCTTTTGCGTACATTATGTTAGCCTCAGGCAGCATTACTTCAGAAGATATCCTAAACTTAGTGGAGATATCCTAAATTTATGCAAGTTTACCTAAGTCTTTTTGCCGTTTAGGATCAAGGCCCTGAGTTTCCTTTCCCCCCTCCGGGGGGAATATTAAACGACCCCAAATGCACCAAAATTCGCTGGCGTTCCACCCATCGAGGGGTCGTTTTTCCCTAGCTCCCCTGGGTTTTGTGGTTTTTTGGCGGGTCATGCAATGCCCCGCATCCATGATTCCTCGTCACGTTGCCCTCGGCATCGTCAATACAGCACTTTCCCAATGTAAACAACTTGATAGGCCTCCTTGGCTCTGAGACGTCATGACATTATTCCCGGTGAGTTTAATAAGGCTGATGCGTCTACTAAGTCCCAGGACCCTGGCATGATTGCCGCTACCCCAGGTTGACCAGCCGGGGACCCCCGGAGTCGGTTGATGAGGTACCCTAGAGCGTACTCTGTGATTGAGCTGTCGCGGTCATTGTCACTGCTGAAGGTGATATTTCTTGTGATGAAATATGGCCTGATGTTCTTGAGTCGATTTACTCTGGATATTTCCTTGTCCAGCTGAGAATACCGTGAATCTTTGCCGTGAGCTCTAGAATAACATTTCAAGGTTGATGTAATCAGATATGCACGTGAAATGGTTCGCGAGAGCAAACCAGTCGAAAAACGGTAATAAATCGTACGAGAACCATATCCGGTAAGAAGAATCGGCAATCTATTCATCCAGAAGGTGGAAAAAGTTGGAGAAACAAAGATCCGCTTGGTGAGGAATCGGCATCTTGGTACGGCACCTGCGGGTAAGAATATTTCCCCCGGTTCGGATCTCTTACCCCAAGATTGTGCTAGGGGAGATGGACCAATAGACACGCAGTATTTGCAATGTTCATTCTGACGTGGAGAGCCGACTTGAATTGCCGCTACCGTTGGCGTCCATGATCCACGGCCCCGCCCCCTCCAAGTCTCCCGGCTACGGAAACGGCAAACGAAGATTCATTTTCATACTTAACGGCGCAGCCTCCACGTTCTGTCCCAATCGTCTTTTCCCTCATCATCCCTCATCCCCAGATACCCCAGATCCCTAGATACCCTAGATTCCTAGTCACTTCCCTCCAATCATCTTAAAAATGGCCTCCAACGGTACAAACGGCACCAACGGCGCCACGGCGCAATCTAAGTTCGACCCCAACTTCACAGACCATGTCATCGGCCTCATGAGCCCCGAGACCGACCCTCGCCAGCGTGTTATCCTCACTTCTCTCATTCGTCACATGCACGATTTCTGCAGAGAGGTCGAGCTCACTCAAGACGAGTGGATCATCGGCGTCAACTACATCAACTCTCTTGGCCAGGCCTACAAGAAGAACCGTAACGAGACATGGCGTGTCTGCGACATCCTCGGAATTGAGTCGTAAGTTCCCCAATCAATTGCGCCCGCCAGATCAATCGCTCATAATCGCAGCCTCGTCGACGAGATCAACCACAAGGTCGTCACCGATGGCGGCAAGGCCCCTACATCCTCCAGCATTCTCGGTCCCTTCTGGTCTCCCGAGACCCCCTTCCGCGACAACGGCGCCAGCGTCGTCCAAGACATGCCCAAGGACGGCCAACTCACATTCTTCCACGGCGTCATCCGCGACGTTGATACCGGAAAGGGAATCCCCAATGCCGTTTTCGACATGTGGCAGGCTAGCACCAACGGCAAATACGACGCCCACGACCCCGAGAACCAATCGCGCCACAACCTTCGCGGCAAGTTCCGCACCGACGCTGACGGAAAGTTCTGGTTCTACTGCCTCAAGCCCACAGAGTACGCCATCGACACATCTGGTCCCTCCGCCGAGCTCCTCAAGATCATGGGCCGTCATCCTTACCGCCCTGCTCACATTCACATCATGGTCACCCACGATGATTACCTCGGTGTCACTGCTCAGCTGTACCCCAACGACGATCCTTATCTCGAGACTGATACTGCTTGCGCTGTCAAGGACGATCTCCTCCTGGATTTCAAGCCTGTCAAGGATGAGCCCAATGGCGCTGTTCTCGATGTCGAGTACAATGTCAACCTTGCTTCCAAGAAGTACAAGCCTGATAACACCATGTTGATGCAGAACGCCAACCAAGACAAGTTCTAAGAAAGTAAAAATGAAAGAGAAGGAAAAACAAAAAGAGAACGAAGCATGAGGATGTATATACATAGCATTGAATGAGTGGACTTTAGCGTTTGTTTCATGTATTCGATGACTACTATGGACTAAATAGTAAGAAATGAAAATTACTGCATTATTAAACCATTTCCTCTCCATAAACCTTTGCCAACCGCTTGTTGTCATGTACTATAAATATGGTCCCCGACAAATCGAGGAAATAGGAACAAGGATAACGCTTATTTCAAGACCATCAAACGGATGGTTTCACTGCATGAGGTAAAGTGCGTGGCGCAGGCATGATGGCCAAGTAACTGGAAATAGCATCCTCGATTTCACTGAGCTGCAAGTTTCGACCTGATAAAGATGTTCTCAATTTACAATAGACTTTTATGAACGCAAAATGATAAGACTTCTCCGCGTTGAGGCTTCCTGGAGTTCCCGTGTTGAAACTATAGCATCTCAAACCGCAAGACAAATCAAACCACCCGAGTCATCATACTCCTTCTAAAACCAGTATTGGCCACACTGCCGATACCAAAAGAAGGCAAAACTCGTATCATACGCAAAGGTGTAGCAAAGCCAGTATAGCGCCGAATGACGCTAATCCGATCTTTGATGGTCATGCGAACTTGACGAGAATGGACGTCCAGACCGAGCAGATGAATCGGAGTACTGACTACCTGCGAGGCAGCGGGCATAAACAGCTGAGCCATCTTGAGTCTTGCGTCATCAGACTGGAAAATGTTGGCAAACGGGGTAATCGACGCGAATGGGAACTCGGCAAGCTTGGGAGCAATCATGGTAGGCAGGTTGAACGAAGCGTATATAGTCACCGCATCTCGCAGGGTAAACAGTGCATAACTCAGCAGAGGAGTCGACATGCCACAAGACATTCTCGAAAAGTACGCGTCTTTGAATATACTCAGCCCTGAACTGACGGTCGTGGTAGCGGCGAACTTGGCAGGAGATGAGCAGACGATGGAGGGGTCACAGTCGTACTGGACGGCGTTGAAGGAATCGAACATATTGGCGGTTGCGTAGGTTCCGAAGTAGACGAGGAATGGTATGAAGAGAGAAGCAAATGTTGCCTTAGGCTTGGATGCCCACTTTCGCATGGATGATTTGATGGAGGTGTTGCTGGTTGCTTTGTTGAAGACGAGCCTGATGACATTTGTTAGTATTCTCAGAATCATGGAGAGAGTGAGATGGGCTGAGATATGTGATGAGAGGGTACTCACTTATCAATGGCTGTCACCCAGGGAGTGACCAAAGCAGAAGCGAAAGCCGCAGCCGCAAGGTCAACAGCAAAGTACTGTAGTGTACAGCGCTGCTGCTCCCTAATACTCATAACATCCGTCATTTTGACAATCCACAATCAATTGAGAATATTGGAAAAGCTAAAGAACAAGATTCGAATATCATTGACTTCTAGGTTATGACTCTTATTATAGTCTACGGCATTTGATACCGAGACGCCGAAACACCGTGAAACCAGCCATGCAGGGCGGCCTATCACAACACTTTGGCGTGCACAAGCGCTGAACTACCGCTGTAGGTACGACAGTACAGTAGCACTCAGCCCGTCATCATCCGACAAGGCATTCCTCAACAAAATACCAACTCCTTGCGATCATCACGAAAACAATCAAGTCAGAGATCCAATGAGACCTCGCGTAAGCTCACCTTGTGGGCCGACGCGGTGAGCGGTGCGGCTGCGCTAATCTCAGCCGTCTTGCGTCGGGTTAACCAGGAACCCATGGTTGACTCACCTAGGTGACAATTACGTGGCAGAAATTCGGCTACGCTCGGGATTTGATGAGACAACCGTGGTAGTGGACAGGAAGCTGGTGTCTAGACCGACATTCTGCTCTTATTCGGCTTCTGGATGACTCCGCGTTTCCCCCACGTCGGCATAAGAATTGAGTTGAGTTAAGTTGAGCTGACTTGTTGAAGCGCTAGAGCTAACCCCGGATTCATCTTCAGGGGCGGGGCACGGACCTTGCCCGTCGTCAGCCCTGTTCCTCGACCTTCAGCAGCTACGGACTCTGGTGCTTGTGTAGTTGAAGTGATGATAGAAACCTGATACTTCTGTGCTGAAAAAGAAAAGGACAATCCCGAGAAAAATCTAAAGTAAGGTGAGCGAGACCATTTTCACCGCGATAAAGTCTAAAGTCCTTTCGAGGCTACTGTACCTCCTCTGACTCATTAGCAGCAATGGGGAGCTGAACGCCAACTTGTCCCAGTTCCTTTTACTCATGGAGTATTTACATGGCCTGTTTGTCGAAATAGCAAGCATCGCGGATGGAGAGTAATTGGTAGACTATGTCATTCCCCTTATGACTTGCATTACTCGGCTTCAGACGGTTTATACAACAAGTACATTGGGGACCTGTACTCCACTTCAAAGGTCAAGCGTAGAACAGATTCATGAATGGCATAGCCGATGATTCCCGTCATGGGACATCAGCCTGCTGCTGGCCAGTCCAATCTAGTTGGATGAAGATCTGGAAGAAGAGAAGATAAGTTGTCGCAGCATGAGCCATACCGACTCTGAATCTTGGTTGGTGCTGTCCAATTCATCGTGTTTAGCTAAGTTGTCGCGAACCATTGCTTTGTCCCCCTGTCATCCGCTTCCGCTAGCTTAAGAACAATGCAGTCCGTCATAAAGCGTATCCGTAATCGGAATCAAGGCCTGCCTAACTTTAACCTTGACCAAACGTCAATCTTGCCCAACAGCTTTCTCATTATTGCCCGGTAGTTCACTATGAAGATAAGGTAGTTTAAGATGCAGATAATATTTGACTGGGGAACTATATTCACCGGAAACGTAGCTCCCTCCACCGAGGTCATCAGTACTCTCGGGATCCCATTTCTCCCTCCATCACTCCAGAGCAGTATGTCTCTCCAAGACACAGGTATGCACCGTTTGGAGCAGTTCGAAGCACTATAGGAACATCCATGCCTTGGAAGATACAACAAATGTTGGTCTCAGCGATCAAGGGAACCAGTGCCATTCTTCATTGAGCTGTCATCGCGAGGCGCCGATCCCTAGATCGCGGGACTGAACGTTCAGCATTTGACAGAACCCCCGGGCAGAACTTCGTGGAGGGAACGGACAGATCGTCTCTGTTCCCGCCTTGCTTCCAAGTCTCTTGCAGTACAGCAACAGATCACGCAACAGATCATTAATATGACCGTCAGAAGGTGAAGGTCTCTGACAAGGACCTTTCTGCCATTCATAATGCCGTGAAAACCTTTGAAGGCTAGTTTCCATTATACAAGGTCTCCACTACTGTCCAATTGATCTAAGCTGACTATAGCGAAGAGAATTCCCGCTTTTTTACCCAGATCTCTACCACGGCGTTTTCACTCCCCATCGATCTCTAGCAACGTTTGAAGCATCTCTCCGATAACATTTCTAACGGAAAAGGGTTCCAGATACTCACTGGCCTTGACCCGTCAAAATATTCGGCCAGACAGAACGTTCTTCTGCATGCGGCGGCATCAGTGCTCATATTTGCCCAGAGCGAGGTTTTGTGGACGTATTTGCCAAGCGGCTCTTTGGTATGGCTTCCTGAGCCCACAAGGTTAAGAAGATCACTTGATGACAAGTTATCATAGGTTATATAGTCAATGTTCTAAATGGCGGTGATGGGCCAGCTTCCATGGCTCCAGCATTTAGTGATGCCCCCTGGTAAGTTGCGCCACTCGCTCGTTCTGTCAAGTTTAGAGCTGTACTCAGCATGACCAGTCGTTCCACACGGACCATTTCGAGGTGTTCTCATTTTATTACCAAGAGATGTCTCCAACAGGCAGGCAAACAACTCTGAGTAGCTCATGGCAAATCTACAATCAGTTAGCCGCCACTCTCCCGAGGTTCCGATACTCTCGCTATCCTATCCTCGGCTGGCCGCGTAAGCAAAACTCAGAGCTACCAGCACCAAGCCAAGAGCAGATGAGAGCTCTGGACGCTGTGCAATTGATCGCACAAAAGAACGCCATGCCATTGACAATTTCTCGAGACGATATGATCTTCATCAACGACATGGCAGTGTTCCATGCTCGCAGCGAGTTCAAGGAAGGTGACCCAAGTATGAAAAGACACCTCCTCAAGACGTATCTTCGTGACCCTGAGCAGGGTTGGGTGGTGCCTCAGTCTCTTCAGGAGACCTTTGGAGTGAGATACACTCATAAACCTGGCGACCTGAGTCCAGAGGTCTGGGACATTGACCACAAACGTGGTTTGGAAGAGCTTCCATTTGTCAACGGCTAGGAGCAAAACGTTTCATCAGAGTCAGTAGCGGCAAGTTCTCGTTTCCACTTGTCTCAGTACCACCAAAATTCTGGCCCAATGGCTCAGCCCAGTCAGGCCAAGATCCTTTATCGGTATAACGATTAGTAGTGCTTGTCGTGCATAAGAGCTGTGTCTAAAAAGTTTAACGCCTCTCGCTTGCGTCTAGAACGTAGCTTCCAGCGTCATTGCACAGTAGCTTTATCGGCTGACCCTCACGAAGATGCATGAAGCGGAGTGACAAAAAATCCTAGTTTGATCTGAAGATTGTTTGTATGCCTGTATCTGTCTGCCGATGTTAAATTATCGTTGGAGCTCGTAAAGAGTTGCGTCATCTAGCAACCCTCGATGTTACAAGTGCTTCGATTCTTATCATCTCAAAGGTCCACCATGACCAGCTTTCAGCTGCCTCAGCCACTTCAGGCCTCGCTTAGAGTTAAAATCATTTCGAGAATCCCATTCGAGGGAAAGCAACGTGGCTATTAAGGCTCTCAGCCCTAATCTCCCAACAATAGGGCCCTGAGCCAAGCCTCCATAGCGATTCGAGACATTACAATTTTAAGCTCGAATGGTCTCACCAAAAAGAGACTGTGATTCGATGTGGTTGCATACCACCTAACAACTGACCAGTGACGTCTGTCTCTAAAGAAAGCGCCACATATGACTGGCTTCGTTGGTGTCCTATCACTCAGCTCCTGATTGGGTGCTAGCGAGTAGCCATGGCGTTGGGCGCACGAACGCAGATTCAGCGTGGCTTATTCGTT
The DNA here is from genome assembly GCA_001262555.1 of Fusarium nygamai. Lineage (NCBI taxonomy): Eukaryota > Fungi > Ascomycota > Sordariomycetes > Hypocreales > Nectriaceae > Fusarium > Fusarium nygamai. The sequence goes on along the minus strand of LBNR01000009.1, from coordinate 936,648 downwards.
GTTAGTTTCGACGCGTTTGCGAGGCATTGCTATGGTGCTAACATTCCAGTTCTGCAGATGTGGCTTATCGGCTAGAGCTTGATTCGAAGCCATCACGGCGTTTGCCGTTGCAGTGCTTGGAGGAACTTGGAGTTATATAAGGTCTGGAAACAGATGCTGTTTGAGACAATTAACACAATCAAATCACAGTTATTCAGCTACAAAAATCATCTCGAATCATCCGTTACCATGAACGCACCCAAGTCTTATTATCTCTACAATCCTTCCGAGCCCTTGGCAGGAGTTGTCGCAGGCCTTTATGGAGTTAGCTTTTGCATCACGCTCTGGCAAATCATTCGGAAGAAAGCCTGGGTATGGCTTTTCATGTTACTTGCTATTGCGAGTAAGTCAATCATTCGACAAGTGCGAGGCCTGTCAGTTAACCATGGATCCAGTGGAGGTGATCGGGTACGCAGCTCGAGTCGTATCCGCTACCAAGCCGACAGAAAAGGGACCTTACGTGCTTCAATTCACACTTGTGATTTTACCCCCAGTGTTGATGGCCGGTGTCATCTATGTTATCTTCGCTAGAATCGTCTTCTGGGTTGTCCCTCCGGAGTCGAGAACCCTTCGATTTCTCTGGGTCCCTGGTAAGTCTTCGTCGCAGCGAAAGTGAGAGAGATACTAATACTTGACAATGTAGCTCGCTTTATCACTCTTCTCTTTGTTGGTTTCGATATCATCTCGCTCCTCCTCCAGCTTGTCGCCGCAGTTCTCATCGCGGGCACCGACCCCACTGATCCCGATGCAAAGAACAAGCTTAATCTTGGCAAAACACTTGGTCTTGTCGGTGTGAGCACTCAGATTGCGGGCTTCGGTCTTTTCACTGTCTCCGCCATTCGATTCCATTTCGCTGCGAGACGACTGAGCGCCGACTTTGCCAAGGATAATCAGGAGAAGCATGGTATTGTGAAGAAATGGCAGACCCTACTGATTGTGGTCAATGTCTCATGCCTGCTCATTCTTGTAAGTCAACACGTCTGTCTACGTCTGGTTCAGTTACTTACCACGAATAGGTCCGTTCAATCTACCGTGAGATCGATTTCGCTGGTGGCAAAAATGGCACTACCCACCAGAAGGAGTGGTAGTAAGTAGAACTTATCCTACATCCTAGAACAAGACTAACATGTATACCGCAGTTTATATGTTTTTGACACTCTTCCCATCTTGCTCGTCGTCTTCCTCTACAATGTCTTCTTTCCGGGCAGCTATCTCAAGCATCTGGGTTTCAAAGTGCCCAAAGAACACCAAGGCGCGGTTCTGGACACGGAGGCTGCCGACAAGCAGGTCTCAACGACTGCGGAGTCTGTATGACATGCATCATCCGTTCCACGGGCAGCTCAGGTACCCAGCTGCTTCTGGTTGGTATGGAGGGTTTTATCCCTACTTTTCATGAGATGTCTTCTGAGAGTTTGTTATTTTATCACCATATGCTTTGAGTTTTAGCAAAGGAATTTATGTTTAAGTATGCAAATAGAATCACAGTTATATAAATTTCGATCATCAGTGGACCTCAATTCACCCTGCGCGTTTAAAAGTCTCCGTCTTGATGCCCCATGTGGGACGGTGAAGTAGTAATGTGGGGTAATCGATTAAAGCCCAGGTACTTTCCATCGCAATATAACTAAGCTCCGTGACTTCTGACATACTCCAATCAAAAGCGTCCGTAATCTGCGTTGTACTTCCGCTCGATAACGTTGCGTAGGAAGCGGTTTACCCCACAACTGCCATGACGATATCCCGGGACGTCATCTCCGCACACTTTGCCGAGTTGGGAATGTTGAAACGACCCGGTCCCGACGTGGCCGCCGGCCAAAGCGAGGGTTGCCGTATCCAGAAGAACGTGACTGTTAATTCTCGAGATACCACGATATCGGAGACGCGGGGTGATTTACCAAGTCTGGATAATCCTGCCTGAGACACTCACTTTATGCTCTCCCTTAAGATCTGGGGCCTCCGCATCTAAGGAAGCTAATCGTAACCTTACTTATTTGCCCTTTAAACATCACTAAAATGACGTCGGATACTTACAAAGTTGCTGTTCTTACCGTATGTCGCTCCAGACTTTATGCCTGGCCTCAAGTACTAATTCCAATAGTCATCACAGGAGCACCATGCGAAACCCACCTTTGAGATCAAGCAGCTCCCAAGGCCTGTCCCTGGTCCTAATGAAGTCCTCATTCGCCTTTCACTCACCAGTCTATGTGGCTCTGATCTAGGCATGGCCCTGGGTCATATGGGACCCGTGGGGAAGATTCTCGGCCACGAGGGCGTTGGCAAAGTCGCAGAGCTTGGCTCCAACATTGCCAACTTGGATCCCAGTGTTCAAATTGGCCAGAGAGTCGGAATAGCATGGATCAGAGATATTTGCGGATCCTGCAACATGTGCGTTGACATCGCCAACGAGGGCGAGACGCGATGTGTCGAAGCCTTGCACTCTGCAAAAGCATATGACGGTACTTTTGCCGAGTACACTCTTGTGCCGCTGCGATACCTGGCTCGCATTCCACCAACCTTCGATGACATTCCCGACGAGGAGATCGCACCTATTCTTTGCGGAGGTGTCACAGCTTACAAAGCCATCAAGAACTGCAACCTCACACCAGGACAATGGGTTGTCATTTCCGGCGCTGGCGGCGGTGTAGGCGCTCTTGGCGTTGCGTATGCTCACGCCATGGGCTATCGAGTCATTGCTGTTGACGCTGGTCCTGGGAAAGAGGAATACTGCAAATCTCAAGGAGCCGAGCATTATGTAGATGCCTTGTCTGGTGTAGATGCAGGAAAGCAAGTCAAGGATCTAACTGATGGCCAAGGAGCTAAGGCCGTCGTCGTCACCGCTACTGCTGCTGCTGCGTATCAGAAGGCTTTCGACATGCTGGGGCCGTTTGGCACATTGATGTGCGTATCGATTCTTCCAGAAGATGTCAAGATTAATTTCCACCCGCTGTGGTTCATTGACAATGGCTGGACCGTGAAAGGATCGGCAGTGGGGACGAGGGCTGATATCCTTGAGGCTTTGCAATTTGTCAAGCGAAGACTCGTTATCCCCAAGATCAAGTGGGCCAATCTCGAGGATATTGAGGGTCTGATGGAGCAGATGTCCAAAGGACAGGTAAGTTCAGAGTCATGCAATAAATTATCACTAGCTAACATGAGTGCAGTTGGAGGGAAAGTATGTCATGAAGTTGTAGAGCGGAAAGCGGAGTGTGGAGTTAGGGAGAGTTGAGAATTCTTGTTTGTGGTTCGTAGAAACTATGCAGGTCGCTTTATGCAACTCAATACATGGGGGACCAAATGATTCTATTCATGTAAGATTGATGAATATTTAGGTAAGGTAGAAGTATTGTTCAGTGACTACAAATTATCATGATCTTGAATCATTGATCGCGGGTTACTTCATCTGTTACATCCGTGAAAAGGGCTTGGGATCAAAAGCCGTTAACTCAAACATTCTCATAGACTAAGTACAGCTAGCTAGAGATAACACGACGCATGGAGATCAAGTCCACTTCCATCAATTGGTGATGTTTCTTTTACTGATCCTCGCCCTCCAGACTGATCTGAGGGCCAGTGAACGTCTTTTGAAGACCACCGAACCAGAGGGCAGTGGTAATTACCAGGCCAACCGCCATAACCACGATAAGGTAGTTCATTGAAGATGCCGTAACAGGCATGAAGGCAGGAAAGCAAAAACTGACAGAGAACAATGCAACAAATAGTGTCGCCGCGGTGTTTACGGCATATCCCGCTTTCCCAAGCGAGAAAGACCTCTCAGGAAGGCAGCTACGTCCACGAACAAGCAGCGCGGCCTGGGGGAGAGTGACAGTAATGTTGAGAGCAAAGAGTGTAAGACCAATGAAGCTGTTATAAGCAGTACTTGAAGCAACGTACAGAACTCCAATAATGATCTGCAAGGCAAGCATGACTGCGGTAGCTCGAACAGGACTGGCCCAGTTGAGATGCGACAGGAATGCTGAGAAAGGGACACCTCCGTCTCTAGAGAAGGACCATATGGTTCGGCCAGAGAAGATAAACAAGTTCAGAACGATGTCGTAAAACATGACGATGTAATAGACAGACCAGATAGTGGTAGCAACCCTATTGTTGAGAGCTTGGTTGTAGACCTCGAGAATAGGTACTGTCGACTCAATGATGGCATCGACATCCTTGATGGAGAACATGAGGGCGATAGTCCAGGCGACGACAGTGGAGATACCGAGACCGATGGTTAAGAAGATAGCCCGAGGGACATTCTTACTTGGGTTCGGCACTTCTTCTGCCAAGTGAGTAGGACCATCAACACCACTGTAGGCCCATAAGCAGGCAGTGATAGAGGTAATCATGGCCCAGCCATCTCCCCATCCACTGACATTCTTGTACTCCTTGAAAACAGTAGAAGCCGACTGCTTGTGATCACTAACAGCAAGAAGCGTGACCATCGAAGCGATGAAGCCGACCAAGGACAGCCAGAAGATGGTAGTAGTCAATCGGCCGATGGCAGCAGGGAACCTCGAAGTGGCAGCAAAGGCGATGATGCACAGCAAGATATGCATCAAGTACGTATGCCAAGCCTCAATGCTGTATGATGGGTGCCACAGTTGGGCAAGGTCTAGAACAGAGCTGGCAGCGAAGAAGTTACAAGACGCTGTCGCAGCCATCAGGTAGATAATGGAGATCCAACCAGTATAAAAGGCAGCAACGCGTCGGGTAGATGCGGGAAAGGCCATGAAGACAATATGATACTGTCCACCGGCCGAAGGGAACGCTGAGGCCAATTCAGCGAAGCCAATGTTGATGGTAGCCATGATGATGCCACCAGCGATCAAGCCATAGATGATCGAAGGTCCTCCACCACAAGCAAGCGGGATCGCAATGCCTGAAGCAAAGGCCATCCAAGAATTGGTGGTGGTAAAGGCAAAAGCGAGGACAGAAAGAGGACTGTATCGCTTCTCAAGCTGTTCACCGCCGTGGAGGTGATGTGTGGCGAATGTCTTGCCAGCAGCTTGGGAGGGCGTCAAGGACGCATTTTCGGGAATATCGTGTTTCTCAGTCATTGCGTCGATGTTCAGGCTCGAAGATCAAGGCGGGACGCGAGGATGAAGGTCCGGTGCTCCTGTTTGAGGAGGATATTTGTGTATTGCTGGGGGCTTTCTGTGGTCATTCGCTACTGTCAGTGAAGCCGTTGAGACCGTGCGGCCACGAAAAGAAATGGAGTCTGGAGAAAGAAGATGGAGGGTCAAAAGACGTTGGCAGACTGCGAAAGGGCGACATCGCATGGGTGCAGTCGCATTCTTAAGAACAGCGCTCCCATGGCCTAGTCATGATCTGCACCACCAAGATAGGGCGCGGCACGACCTCCGTTGTCGCGTGGCACCTCCAATCTTTAGTCAAACTATATGACAATCAATAATCGCAATTTCTCAGTCATATCTCCCCCTTCCCACTCGTCTTATCTCCAACTTCCGGGGTTTCTGGGGAACCTGGGGCGCGCGCAAAGATTAGGCGAACCTTGTCAGAGCCGAGGACATGGTTCACTCTCATTTTAGAACCGCCCTTGTTATCAGTTCTGAGACTCTTACTCGATGACTCGGTAGATGTCGCCTGGTCTTTCCAAGTATGGTTTAGTTCTACGGAAGCGAATGGAGAGGTTACGGCCGGTTAGTAGCCGGCTGGTGGGGACTATGTGCCGAAGTCCCGTGGAAATTGCTGATAATGAATTTTTATGGATGTCAGTATTTTGAGAGATCACGCTCGGACTTGGCCGCCAGCGAAGAATTAAACACGGAAGAAAGATGCTGATAATAGTCCTTGCTACAGATATTCCGATACCCCGACATTCCCTCCATCTGAGGCACTCATGACCCTTTTTGTTTGCCATGTTCGAAGATAGTAAAAGACAAGACTTGGTTATGCACAGACATCTGTACCTCATGGCACCATGTTCCTCTCAAGCAACAAACATCTTGAATAGCTCACCCAGCATCTCCAGCGTTCACGATATGGCCACACGGGCCATTACTCAGGGTGGCTCCATTCTCGGGGAGTAATCTCTTTAATGTCGTAAAGCTCGTGTCAAACGTATGGCCTGGAAGACAGGCAGTAGCAATGACAAGGTAGCAATTGGGATGATACGCAACTGAAAATATGCAGTTTGGCCTCTTTTGGCACTCAACACAACAGTCATAAGGAGTGATTAGTGGGTGAATGTTGTAGACGTTCTTTCCAATATTCACTGCATTAATCCCATGGCCGCCATTTGCCGCATTGATGAGATTTTCAGCGTTGCAAGCAGCCCAAGAACTTTCGGCTGGAGCAAGATCTGTTCGAGTGACTAGATGGTGATTATAGTAAGTAAGTGGTTTATGTCACAAGAAACCGAACCCGAGACGTACCAGTTTCAGTTTCCGTGGTGGTTTTCGTTGTAGTTGCTTTAGTGCGTGTCGAGGTTATCGTGGCAGTGTCGTCCGCAGTCATTATAGTATCAGCTTCTGTGACTGTAGTCGTGAGCCACCCTCTAGTGATGTCCTGCTTTAAAACGGTTTTTTGATCAAGTGTAATCGTCTTTGTCCACGGTATACAACTTGTGAAAAGCACTGTTTTTGTGACCAGGACGGATTGATAACACGCGACCACGCGACGGGATTGAGTTGGCTGGACGGGAAAGTTTTTATCGCCGGGTTCGATATGGATGGTGCAGGGGTCCTCTAGGGCCTTGGGCTTATCCTTGGGCTTGGGCTTGACTTTGCGAGGAAAGACTCGCAAGGGGAAAACACGCGTAATGTCTCCCAAGGCATACTTCTTGGGTAAGCTTCGGTTGGACTGGCTTCGCTTTCGGGAAACAAAACCTGATACGGAGGCAAGAGGGATGAAACCAGAAACCGTTGGGACTGTAACTGTGGACGTAAGGGTAGAAGTTGTGGTATAAACTGTCGTGTCGGTTTTGAGGAAAGTGGGAGTCATCGCGGCTGTTTCGGTGACTACGGACGGTTAGAAAATCAGATATGTAGATAATGACCACATCTTACTCACTGGTCTTTGTGATTGTGAGCGTCTTGAGCTTTTGGGGAGCGGTAACCGAAATGGTATGAATGGACCTGGTAAGAACTGTACTAGTGACTGGACCTGGTTTGACCGTGAAGGTTGGATGCTTACGTGTCCTGTCGCAAAATGGCTTGCTCGCGGTTAACTTAACCTTCGTGCTAATGGTGTATTTAGTTGTATCAGACACCACGGTTCTGCTCATTCTCGTTTCGCAGAATTCTTTAGTTTGCGTCTGGTCCTTTTGAGCAAGGGCAGCGCCCTGTAGAGCATAGAGGATCAAAATTAGACGCATCGTGATAAGTACAATCCCCAGTCGTGACATATCCGAGCTTCAAGTTCGATAACCCTGATTTTGAGCGAAACTGTCTTGGCTGAGGAATTGCATTCATCTTATATTACTGGAAAAGAGGCAAAAGCCTAAATGTCATAATCTAGGTTTTGTCAGTATTGTTAGTTTGTGGATGGCCAAACTCTGCCGCATAACTTGTAAACTATGGACCACATCCCCTATTTATATTTGAGCCCTGGGAGTCAAAAGTCGAAGTCAATTGCATCATCATATGAAGTTCGGGGCGGTAAACGTCCTATCATACTTTTTAAACCCAATCAGATGACCAGATCTTGTAAGGTCTTGGCGGATATTTAAAGCGTGACCTGTAATTCAATGGAAAAGAATACTCATAATTTGGAGTAGAACTAAATAATGACTAGGACTAGGCTACGTATTGTTATCACTTCTCTTTCTTATGCGGGTTCCCGTATATTCACCCACTGAGCCCATATATCATGACCTTATTGCTACTTTCACGTTTGCGTTCCGCCAGCCCCGTGCCACGTTTCACTAAACAGGATACCACCAAATCGTACTAAATAGTTGTGCACTTCCACTACCATTTCTTTCCGATCTCAGCGATATCCAGCTGGGTTCGTGCTATCATGATGGAAAGGTTGAAGTTCATTGAAAGCCGAATGCCGCATGTTAGAAGAAGGTGAGTACGCCTTTGGCTCAGGCGAAATACCCGACGCTAGAGGCTGTTAGTTCGCCTCACCTTGGGCGTGGGTGACAGACTGTTGTGGGTGATAAGGGACGAATGGAGGCTGATCGATTGTTGCGACCACGTGGGATCCATTACCTGCTTGACGCTTTTTGTGGCGTATGAACCAGAGACCGAAGCCAATCATGGCGAGTATGGCAAGCCCCCCAAGAACACCGCCGACTAGCTCCTGTGGGGGCAGAAGAGTTTGAAGACGATTCAGCGGGTGAGGTAGTCTCTTGGGTGTTGCTCTCTCCTGTCGTTCCTGTCTTTACGGTCAACTCGTTGTCTGAACTTGTAGGCTCGGAAGTAGACTCCATTGACGTTTCCATGCCGGCCGAGACGCCCTTCAGATCTTTGTACATGGTCACCTCCATATCCTTCGTCACACACAACGGATAGAGGGTGAACTCTTCACCGTCACTATCAGTCGAAATCGCAGTGACACATCCCGAAGGGCTGGTTAAGCGTTAATGGATGATTGCACGATAAAGATATTGACAGTAACGCACCAGCATAGGTCATGTGAGGATATCGAAGTGCAAGTCAATGAAGTAAAGCATCTTGTCTTGATGTATCCATCACATCCAATGTAACCACAGCTGGTCGCACAGGTCATTAGCACGTCAGAGTAATAGCAAAAGTTCGCAATCCAGACTTTGATCTCGTAATTAGCCGGGCTTATTTTTGTATTGTGAGTATTTACACTGCCCGGGCAGAGAATAGTAGCCACAAATATCATAAGTGCCTGCATTCTGACGCTTGAGGATGTCTCTGTTGTAAGCTTCTGGTGGCTCTGTGATTGCGGGGTCGGGAGGGGAGCCTGTCAAGCCACGGCCATTCAACGCGTAATAGACGGCAGCCATCTAATTGCTGATGAGTAAAGATACTGTTAGACTTTACTGTCGCTGGCTTTCAATCACCGCGCATACGTGTACAGAAGCCTCAAGAGAGGAGTTAAGAGGCTGAGAGGAGAGCTGGAACTAAGTCAGAGAGCGAGAGGATCAGGAGAAAGGCGGTGATAGAGGGAACCTGAGACGGCCCTCATTTTCAGGCTCTTTTTTGGACTTCATCCATAAATGAATATTGCTCGCGTTGTAATAAATTACAAACATGCGTGAGATTCACAAGCAGAACACACTCAGTGCCCTGAAGAGCCAATGAGAATGTGACTAGGAGGGATGCCGCATTATGCGGTTGAAGCAGAGGGGCTGCCATTGGTGATATACTAGAGCCTGATATGTAAGCTGTGAAATGTGTATGTTGTCTTGTCATCTAGGCTTGCTGGAACCAGTTAAAACAAGGCTCTGGGTTATCTCTTTTCTCTGTTGATATGATGGTTCTGACCAATCGTTCGAGTTTGCTCGCAGCCTGATTTTATAAAGGACGAACTAATGTAGTTGGGATGATTCCAAGCATATTTCTTCCAGTGGGACAGAACCAACCTGCATGTGGCGTACACACGACGTGTTGCTTGCTCATCAGGATCCTCAGCCGCTTTCTCACGAGCTTTAGCATGAGACATCCCCGACATCGTCAACGATTGGCACTTCTTATTTTCAGACTTTCCAAGCCCTTGTGGTCTCAGCGGTGGTGAACGTGGCGTTGACGAGGGTAGTTGACTGGGACGAGGCCTTAATCGGGGTGGCTGCAGATTACCAGGTGCATGGGAACGTCTTAGCCAACCAGACCAACCGTGGACAGCTGCGCGTTGCTCTACACCCTCTGATCAACAAGGTAGTAGAATCGGTTTCACTACTCATAGGCTGTCACCAGTGGTCGTCTCAAATCCCTTTTATTAAACCACCCAAGGCAGCACTATATCATGAGCTCCTTGAACCCAGCTGTAGACTGGTCTATCCTCTTCAAATCTCAGCAGTCTTTCCATAATCCCCTGACCGTTATGAACTCTGTATAAGCCGCCAAGAACGAAGCAATCGCCTCCGGAAACAGCCCCCCGTCTCGTATCCAATGAACCGTCAGTGGGCCATAAAGAAAAAGGTGAACAAAATTCCTTCGCCATTCTGTCCTTGCCTCTTCATCTTGCTCTTCTCCAGTACGTTTGCTTTCATATCGGTCATAAAACAGCTGTGCTATTCCAGACATAACATAAACACCCCAAGCCTTGAGAGACCAGATCATGAGTTTCGACTCGGTCTTCTCTGACCCTTTGAACACGCCGCGTCTTGTAAGCCATGCTAGGTTCTCCGTTCCATAGTAACCAAATAGTCCGAGGAGATATGTAGCCCTTATGGCTGTCAGAACAAAATACTTCCGTGGGTTACTCTTCCTTTCCTCTCTCTCGTTTTCGGATGTGAAACTGGTTAGAAATTCTTTGGCTTCTGCCCATGTCGCCAGTAGACCCCACAACCTGGTGATGATCTGCCAGTCGTCCAGGATATTCGATAACGCCCTAAACCGTTCGGCGATAAGAGGCTTTTTAGCGGCCAATGAGCTTATCGTTGGGAACCCCTTGAAAGTTGATAAGAATGACTTGAGTCTCGACGGTACAATCCTCAGTAATATTTTGCTAACTCTGAGAAGCCGACTTTTGAGCTTGTCAGGGATTGGTGTTTCGAGTGCCGTCGCCACGAAATGTGCTGCGTAGGCTAGAAAAAGGATGAGGGCATCATGGCTCTCTCGGGTATGCATCAATCGATTTAGGCGTGAGATGAAAGAATCAAGCTTTTTGATGGGTAACAGTGCTTTGCTACCAATGATGGTTCGGTTTCCAGTCGAGGAATTCTTCGTAGATACATGGCTTTCTTTTTCCGGTTCATCCACACCTTCTATCACTGGCTTGGGTAGGACTGTTCTTGATTTGGTCAGCTAGAGACTTTACAGATTGAATACTTGGCGTTACTTCATGTCAGCCATGTTTTAGGTGAGAGAGACGATTTGACTTCAAGACAATTTGCGGCCATGAGAATTGAAACGCTGATGCTCCCTGCTTCTCTCTTCGATGCTGAAAGTGAATGGTGGTGAGATAAATGAGTTTTGATCGAAATCCAAGGATCTGGAGGTTGAGGGTATCAATAGGAAATGATTCTGCGGGGGTCAATTGACACTTGGCTTGTTATGGGCAATACTTGGTGCGCGCGGTGCAGATACCGGTTGGACTTACTCAATAAGAACTGATGCCATGTGTGAGATTTGGGATAGGAGTTGATATTGTCGCAAACAGTTTACAACGCTAACCACGTTTGCTTTGAACCCTACTCTGCGCTTCGCAAGATTGGTAGGCCTGGAAAGAGGGAAATAGACTAATATTACCTTTTCAAGCCGCTTTGTAGATTACTTAGACTCGTTTTCTTAAGTTATCTTCGCAAGTCTGTTGTTAGGCTGTTAGCACATATAAGACTCCTCGATGCGTGAGGTGGTCTCTCAACCCCACTTTCACTTCTGCACGCGTGCTATTCCCTAAAACGGGCAAAGTTGTGCATCGCTGCAGACCGACTTCTAGCATGGATGTTCCTCACTAAGAATCAAAGTATTTGTGCAGCCTTCCATTATCGAAACGTCGACTTCGAATAGAAGATAGTTGACGCGCCGACTAGAAATGGACCTTCGGCAGTGGCGCTTGGGATAACCCAGGCCATTAACGTATTTTGATCCCGGGGATGGCTCTCTTGAACACATATACTTGAAAGGGTTTGTCTTATGCGCCTGGGGAGCATCGGGCTTTATGGAACAGTCATGATTACGTCGAGAGCGATTCGTGATTTCAGCGTCAGACATCAGGCAGGAGAAGGGTATTGTCTTTGTGCTATATTACAATTTACACGTCGCTTGCAAAGATCTGGAACAAATATGACCGAAGTCCAGAAAGGGTTATCCACGCATCATGGATCATACACCGCCCATTACTACCAACTCAACTTGACCATTGTCATTGGATGAGCTCACTCTTTGAAGCTTCACGGGCATAGTGCAATTTGAGTCCTTCATAGCAACACAGAAAGAGTCCGTTCCCCACAGCAGCTGCCACACAAGTGACAGTTGCCCCTCTGAACAGCCCTGAAATACCATCTCTTATCAAGATGCCCTTGGCAATGGATATGGGGCCTTTCGCGGTGGGCTTTCTAGCCTTCTCGCGGCTCAGCGAAGATGTGAACAATGCTTCTGGCTGTAAAAGATGACTTGGAGGAGCGACTTCCGGCAACCGCATCCTGGTTTTCACGACGTCGATTGGTACAAAGAGAAGCGAGGCTATTGAGCCGCCGATACCAGCAGTGATTCCGCTCACTTTGACTTGTTCTGCTATGCTCTCAGACTTCTTTGATCTCCGGAGCCAGGTGCCTTTGAGATACTCGTAAATAGAGAATGTCAGGCTGGTACGAGGAAGATTTCCGGCTACCAAGACCGTATATCCTGTCCATAGCTTCAGAGGATGCCTTGCGAAGTGTTTGAGCGAGGCCAACATGGGATTGCGCTGCACACCACCTTCTGAGAATCTCGCAACTTGCGCGTTCTGTTTGAGGACTTCCGACGGGTTGATGATAGCGCACGCGACCATGTCAGCCAGCGCGCTACTGGCGGCATGAACAGCGGTTTGAGACAGACTCCCGGGCTTGAGACCCTCCTTCGGCTGAAGAGTAGTCTTCGCAGTTTCGTAGATGGTGAAGAAAGTGACAGAGGCCGGGATGGTCGTGACGACGGTTGGTGTCAAGCCACGATACAGGCCTCGGAACAGCGTCGGTTGGAGTTTGCCCTCGTGGCTCCGGTACTTGGGTACATATTCGGGGGATTGGATGCGTGTAATGAGAGTATCAAATGGGTGCACTACGAATTCAACACTCAGTGCCGCAAAAGCGGCGGCCTGTTGCGGTTAGTATTGCCGATGGCGCTCGGGATTTCGAGATGCTCACCAAGGATATGTCCGTAGCATCCGCGTTGGTTGAGGCGGACATCAATCAGAGTACCAGAGCTGATTGAGCAAGAAAAATGCTCGAGTGGATTGAGTCTGACGATGAGGAGATGGTTGTTTGGGAGCGATGAACAGATTTTCAGGCCACGACCAATATTTCCCAGGCCCTGGCGTTTGGCGCTGGATCAACGACGTCAACACTGAAGGTTAGAGGAACGCGCGGAACGCGCTGGGCTATCGCCCCGACAGGCTACAGTGGACATGACCAAAAAAATGAGCAACACCAGCCATTCTTTCTTGGTCCAAAACACATGAAGTGTCTTCCGCAAGGTAGTGCCTCAAAATTCGCAGCTCATGACTGATGATTCTTCAAGAATGTGGAAGATGATGGCGTCAAATGAGTATCCCCACGCTCTCAGGCTCATAATTACCAGGTTCCAAGCGCTCAGTGCTCAGCAGTGGCAGCAATCGGGTTAGCTAATCACAACGCGCCCCGCAATAAACAGCAAGCAGAACGCTTGACTTCAATTCAGCTCACGCTCATCATGACTCGATTTCAGTGAAATGAGAGCGCGCCGCTCTCCGATGAACGCATTTGCTCTTTGAACCCATATCAACGCCTCTTAAGCTTTTTATGCTTCACTTTTACTGCTGATGACTGAACCAGTCCCTCGAGCGACTGAAGCTCAACAAACACGAGCATTTGTGAGACGGAAGCGACAACAAGTCGGCAGAGCCTGTGACGGCTGTCGACTCCAACGAATAAAATGCGATACCAGCGTTCCATGCCTCAATTGTCGCACGCGTGGTCGTGAGTGCAGCAACAATAACTCACCTACTGTGTCGACTCTCTCCCAAGCGCAAGATGAGATCGATAAGTTGAAGCGACGGGTGAAAGACCTTGAAGCCCAGCTTGCGCAGGCGCGGAGTAGCGATACGCCGGCTTCACAACAACAGGAACCGACGCCGCCTGGCGAATCACCAGCTCTCACAAGACCAGCGACCCAGGAGAGCACGAAGACAAAATTTTGGGATGGAGTGTACCTTCGCCCAGCACGATCGCCGCACAGCGCTTGGTTCGGACCTTCGTCACTTTACTTCTTCATTCATCGACTCAGCACATTTCTCAGCGCTCAAGCCGACCACATGCTCATTCACCTCGCCAGTAACCTGGAACAATTGGGCCAGACGACCGTAACACAAGACTCTTCGCGACTTTTGGCGCCACTCACGCGAGTCAATGAGGAAGGCTTCTATCTCACCCCAGTTCAGGAAGGGTTCTTTATCAACCTGTATTGGGAGACCTACCATACATGCATCTATGCCGTAGTCGATGAGGCTAGTTTCAAGGCCCACTATCAATCGCTCTACGTCGATGTGCCAGCCGGATCGCCGAGGAAACCATCCGCGTTGGTGGACATCATACTCGCCATGTGCATGCAGTATCACACCTCAGCTCTCCCATGCGGCCAGCAAGACAATATTCTCGAAGACAACGATGCAACGATGGCCGGCCGATGGTACTACCGGAGAGCACAGACACTCTTGGCTTGCGAAGTCGAGAGCCCATCCATCTCAACACTTCAGTGTCATTTACTCTGCGCATTGTACGTCTGTGGGGGATCCTTTCACAACATGGCCGACACAACCATTTCCCTTGCCATCCGGACAGCCTACATGTTAGGCCTGCATTTGGACCCCTCGCCCACGATGCCACGGCGCGAGCGCGAATTCCGGCGACGACTATGGTGGTCTGTTTTTGAGGCTGATTCAAAGGTCGGTATGAAGGTCGGCCGCCCGTTCCTCATTCGCGACTCGTACATCATGCCCGAACTGCCCAGCGATACCCTTGAAGCAGCGATGGAGTCAGGTTCGGCATTTCCTCCAATCGGAGATAACGCTACATGGCTCAGCCTCAACCTGCAGCGCACGAAGCTATATCAAACTGCGAGAGCTCTCAATCAAGCATTTTACGGGCAAGCGCTCAACATTGCTGATGGGGACTCCGTCTACGATGACCCAAGCACAATGGAGGATCTTGCAAATGCCTGGGGCCCGCGAACAATTGCTCTCACAGAGTGGACGAAGCAGATTCCCCGGGCACTCAAGACAAGCCGGAAAAACGGCAGCCCCTACTCTCTTGAGGACTCCATTCTCGACATCGAACAGTTTGCACCACAGTGGCTCCAGCGACAGCGCCTGCAATTGGAACTCGAGTATCATCATCTATGCATCGGCCTCCATCGGCCGTTCCTATCTTTCGCTCTCCAACAGGGAAGTTCAGCAACCGCAATGGCAGCCAAGTGCGTCCAACATGCGATGCAGCTCACAAGCATCACCCACCAAGTTTTATCCAAGGCATCAATACTCAACGGCTGGCATGAAGCTTTCCAGTGGCAATGGAGCGCCGCGATGACCTTGGTCGGATTTGCTGTTGCGTATCTCAATCACCCACTCGCGCCAGCAGTCCGGTCATCAATAAAGGTTGCTGTCTCTGTTCTCGACATCTTCGCTCGTAGCTTTGACGCTGCTTCCAAAGCCGCTGTCATCGTCCGTACCCTGCACACGAACATCGAGTCTGTCATGGCGCAGCTTGAGATGCAATCGAGGGCGACGACTGTGGCAGCCGTGGATCCCCTCTTGTATAATCTACCTGTTCAGGGAGGATTGACGAACACAGTCCCCAATCAGTTTGATGCGATCAGTGGAGATTTCGATCTTCTAGATATGGCCATGAATGTGGACTTTTGGGCTGATCTCGACATGCTTCTACCGGGGACTTCGGGGTCTACAATTGATACTGTCGCGGCTTAATACTCGGGCTATCATCAATCCAGACAAGCCAATTTTGCACATTTAACGACGAATGAGCAAATGAGCGAATAAAGCAGACAAATCAATTATACTTGTTATACGGACTGTTCTCCATGAACGAGTGAATACTCAACACTGACGAAACGAACCATCTCAACCAACGACTTCGAAACCCACCATCCCCTTCTCCTATCGCACATCTGGAGCTCAAAGCTTCTCAAACACAGCTACTGCCGCCTTGGCAGTCGAAGTAGCGCTAGCAGGATTCTGACCCGTGACCAACCGACCATCGACGATATGGAAATCATCCCAAATACCAGGAGCACGTTCATCTTCATCCTATTAGTAGAGTCCATGTCAATATTGGGTGAGGGAACTTACAAGTTGCACCGAGACGAGCGGCAACTTCCTCGACCATTTCACGATCCCAGCTGCGAAGCTCGTCCATGATCTTCATCGTGTGCTCAGCCTCGGTAGTGAAGCCAGTGATCTTCTTGCCCTTGATCAAAGGCTCATTGGTGGTGGGGTCAATGAGATTGGCAAAGATAGCTGGACCGTGGCAAACAGTCGAGACGACTCCGCCGCTAGCCCAGACCTGAGCAGCGATGTTTTGGAGAGAAGATGCAGTGGGGTAGTCAATCAGAGCTGCATGTCCAGCAGAGGCGTAGAACAGACCATACTTGGATGGGTCAAGCTCAGAAGCCTTGGGCATGTTGTCAAGCTTCTTGCGGAACTCGCTGTTGGTGTCGTTCCAGATAGCGAGATCTTCGCCATTGAGGAAGTCAGGCTGCTGGGACAGCCAGTCAGGTGTATAAGTGCCAGTCTCTGAGGCAAGGTCGACCTCAAATCCGGCGGCTCTCAAGACCTTGTAAGGATGAAGGGCTTCGCTAATGAAGAGGCCGGTGGTCTCTTTGCCGTCAAAGAGAGTTGCAGAAGCTGAGGTGATGCTGATGAGGGCACGGCGAGGAGGAGACATCTTGTGTAAGTGTGAGTCTATTGAGTGGGAACAGAGGATGTATTGGTGAACGTTTTTTGAAAGCTGTTGCGAGTTGTTGCTGAATTGCTGGATTGTTTGGATTGATCTTCTGCCTACCGACCGTGCGCACCATCTCACTCATATATACTCATGGTGATTGGGTACATGCGAGATGCTTACAAAGGCCATGACCATGCAGTCTGCGCTTACGGCTTCACACTCTGACATTGTCCCGCGTCACTGTGGCAGAAGAATGAGCCATTCCAATTGGTCAGGCTTGTATCACGACAAGCAGGCGTCCATTTCGGGATGGTGTTGAGCCTGCCACGCATGAACAACCCCAGCTTCGTCATACCCTCAGATACCGAGAATAGGTCTTGGTAAGCCAAACGATCATCGCATCAAATCGGAGTCTGCCATTCTATGGGATGACTGCGGCCTATAAGGTTAAGCTTTAGGCTGCGAACGCCATTCGATTGTCGACACTCCGAGGTTTCTGAAGGATCGAAACGAGGTGGGGAGCAACTTGTTTGGAGATGTTCCCATTTGTCACAAGATTAGCGGCACGGGGGAGACTTACCCATTGGATCGGATATCGCCGTCTGGGTCTGCCAACATCGGGATCCCGGAGTTGGAAATCAACGAGTCAGTAGAAAAATGACATAATCCCATTTCGCAATCCTCAAGGTGACCAAGATAATAACGTTGATCTTCAATCTAATTTTTCACTTCATCATAGTATAAGAAGTCGCTATGGCTCCTACTAGCTCCTCCACCATGATCACAACTCTAAATCATACAACTTGTACTTCGAGCGTCGCGTTTGCCTTTACTTCATTTCCTTGTACTTGAGCAGCATTCACATCCAAAATGACAATCACAAAGACAACCACCACAATCTCTCCCAACAGCAGGCTGTTCAAGCCAATTCAAGTCGGCAATGTCCAGCTCGAACACCGCATGGTCATGGCCCCTCTGACCCGTTACCGCAATGACGACAACCACGTCGCAAAGCCCTTTGTAGAGCGATACTACTCTGAGCGAGGTTCAGCACCCGGCACCCTCATCATCTCAGAAGCCACTGGCGTCTCAATGCAAGACACAGGCATGCGCCAAGGTCCCGCCTTTGTCACAGACGAGCAAGTCGCTGCTTGGAAAAAGGTCATCGGCGGTGTTCACGCAAACAAGTCGCTCTGGTCGCAGCAAATCTGGGGTCAAGGCCGAGCTGCTGATCCCGAGTACCAGAAGGAGCGCGGCTTCAAGTATCGCTCTTCTAGTGCTGTGCCGATTGAGGAGGGTGCACCTGCGCCTGAGGCTATGACCGAGGAAGAGATTCAGGGCTTCATCAAGGACTTCGTCGCTACTGCTCGACGTGTCATCGACGCTGGTGGTGATATGATTGAGATCCACGGCGCTCACGGCTATCTAATCGACCAGTTCACATCCGACTCTGTCAACAAGCGAACCGACAAGTGGGGAGGCTCTGTTGAGAACCGAGCGCGTCTTCTGCTCGAGATCGTCAAGGCTGTCTCAGCTGAGATTGGCTCCAAGCGAGTTGCCCTTCGCCTATCACCATATGCTTCCTTCCAAGGAGCCGTGTCATCCGACGTCGAGGAGCAATACTCCTACATCGTCAATGAAGTCAAGAAGCTTGGCCCTCTGGCTTACCTCTCCCTTGTCGAAGCCCGCGGTGACCCCGCCAAGCTGCTTGCTCCTGACACCGACCCTTCAGTTGACGCGCAAACCCTCGACTTCATCCTCGACATCTGGGACAATAACTCGCCCGTAATTGTTGCTGGTAATTACAGCCCTGCCTCTGCGGCTGAGGTCCTTGATGGGCACTACAGCAAGTGGGACGTTCTCGTCGCTTTCGGACGCCATTTCATTGCGAACCCCGATTTTGTCTGGAGGGTCAAGCATGGCGTTGAGTTGACCAAGTACGACCGCAATACCTTTTATGTCCGAGGATCAGAGATTGGATACAATGATTATCCATTCTCTCAAGAATATGTTGATGCGCAGCGGGCATGGGCTGTGGAGAACCTTCCGGTGCACCCCAAATAAAGACATACGGCATGACTATACGATTAATGAAACGATAGATAGAGTATACAATTAGATCTTGATAGAAGAAATACTATTCCTTTTTACAGTTAAAATATGTATCATCAATAAATTGTGAAGGCTTCTATCAATATCAGTATGACGTGACACGTCGAACGAAAAGGGCGCTGTTGACATGCCCTCCGCTTGATATGGCGTCATGGTTGCGGGCAGTGACTTTTAAACGCAATGAATATTTACCACCTTTCATCTTCAACTTTAACTACCGGTACTCAAGACTTTGACTATCTACAGTCGAAAAAGAAGTTACAATGGCTTCGCCAGCAAACCCATCATCCAAGATCCTCGAGGGCGGGTGTCTCTGCGAAGCCGTCCGCTACAAGATCTCCTTCCCCAACAATCACGACCTTTCTAAGGACTCTTTAGGGTGCATTTGCCAATGCACCCAGTGTCGCAAACAAACAGGAAGCTTCTTCCTCGCCACTTTGACAGTTCCCGTTTCCGCCATCGAGTGGCAGGGCAACTCGGCGGAAAAGATCAAAAGATATCGCAAGTCCGAAAATATCGCGCGGGGCTTCTGCGGCGACTGCGGCTCCTTTTTGTTCTGGCATCCCGACGGGCAAGATATCAGCATAGCGACTGGAAGTCTGGACCCTTTGTATCTTTTCGGCGAAGGACTTGAGGCCAAGAGTGAAGTTCCGTTGGATGGGTTTGCAAAAGAGATCTTCAGTGGGCATTTCAACGTCGAGTTTTGTGAGAGTGAGATCAAGGGTGTCACGGATGATATGCCGATCCTTCACAAGGGAAAGCGATGTCAAGGCGATAGCTCCAAATCTTGAGGGCTAAGGGGACCGCCAATATTTCCAAGGTCGTGTAGCTAGTCTCTATCTCTATAATTCTTCTCCTCGGCATTCTCTCTCATTGGCGGCGACAAAGAGCGTGGACGAGGCTGCGGTAGCGGAATGCCGCCCTGCGCATTGATGCGACGTATCATATCGCCGACCTCGGGGTAATCAGGCTCGTCTTTCGGTCTTCTGTCAAATATTCTCATCTCTATGATAGTCAAAGGTCTTCTTTCCCAGATGTCTCTGTAAATATGATGGTGCGTGAGTGCTCTGGGCGCGTCGACTCTCACGCGATTCTGCTTGTCGCCAAGAATCGGCAGAGGTGAAGGTAATAATCCCGGCTCCTCCTGGAGAAGAAAGTCGAAGAGAGCCTGTTGCTGTTCATCACGTAGTTGGTACACCCTTATCGTCTGACTCTTGCGGCATGGGTGGAAGTAGATGTTGGGGATCTCATCCGGATTTTTGCGGCGCCGATCGAACACAGTCACACCGCCTAGAATGCGATCCTCAGCCCAGTAGCCAACCATATCTGCTACTCCTTCTGGATATATATCGTCGTCAAGGTAGTCGTGATGACTGAAAAGAGTTGGTCCAGGCGGAAATCGAGCCATCGTCTCAGATAGCGGCATCTCCCAGTATGTGACGGCGTCGATATCTCCTTGGTGAAGATGAGGTTCGAGCTTATGTAGCCAGACTGCTATTTGATGCAACGCCACAGCTACCAACTCAACCAGGCGCATGTTGAATGATTTAGAGCCAGGCTCGGCTATTTGAAAGGCTGTTAGAGTCTAAAGGGAGGGTTAGTGAGGATCACCAAAATGATCAAGCTGATGATGATATCGTATCAAGTTTTCTGTCATTGAATCTAGTAGGATGACTCACTTCATGATCAAACTTGAGACTCGAAGAGTTCCATTGTTCGTAGTACTCCTGTGCTTTCTCCAAAGCTCCAGGGCACAATGTCTCATGGTCATCAACGATGTGCTCTCCCATGATACCGGGAAGTCGACGGTCCCATGCAACATCCGCAACGGGGAGGCCATCTATAATTTGTGCGTATGTGAATTGCGCCAATTCAGTCGAAAGAATATTTCTGATAGCTCGGTCTAGCTTTTGTCGATGATGCTCGGATGTAATACTGTTGAAAGGCACACGAACGTCATACGCGGCGCGCGCAATGTCTCGGAGCCTTCCCTTGAGTTCTTCTAACTGGTCGGGATCCATTGTTAATACTGCTTGCCCATTTCGTGCAATGTGATGGACTGGCTATTGTTCATATGATACATGCGAACTTGCGAAGGCTAAGGTCAGGAAGGTCTGATGGACACGTGTGAGCAATGGTGTTGGCAAAGTAAATGCCTGACTTCCAAGGCTACCCCCACCTGTTTAGTCGAGCTTGGACTTGGTCCAATCCTCGTAGATGAACACAGTCAATAGGCGACCACAACTTCAGATCAGATGAACTTTCCACTCGTGCCAGCTTACCGGTTTTAGCGATACTGGAAAGCTGTACTTCTTGAGAGTAATTTTTACCTGTTATCAAGCTCTCGCGGATTAGATCGAGTATTAACGTCATGGCACACAATAACTCTTGGGACTCTTTTACTTAAGAGTATATACCAATGAACTATTGTATAGCGATGGTTCTCGAGTCTGTTCAGTATCACTGCCGGATTTGGAGTAGTCATGGATAATGTTCTTCCTCTATCTTATTATTCACAATGGATTCATGCTGACAGTCGCGTCGCCCTTACAGCCCATCGTAGTTCGTAGTAAACATCTTGAAAAATTGAGAAGACTTAGAACAAAGCTTAAGATCAGTGAAGCGTTGGTTGATATGTCATTCACTCAAGCCGCAAGGTTCTTGTAATAAAAGGGATACCACACTTATTCTCTCCATGTGCAGCTTGACTTTCAGTCTACTATCACATTTCGCTTATCACTATACCGTAAACCAAGTACTAACCTTTAGAAGCCTAACCCCACAGATTTCCCTATTGAGTATCTTTGATGAGTACACTCAACCTCTATCTCGCCATCTCAAAGGAGCGAGGTCAAGGTCAACCTCGACACTGGATTCTCATACTTGCAGAGGAAAATGCCACGCATGGGATCTTCTATCATATAACAGGCAGACCCATGCACGGTAAGCCATACGAAGTTACTATTGAACCCAAGCGCGTTGAAAGCCATGGTATTGAGAAGCGTCACTTGATTGCCCAAGTCCTCGAGAAGGATAGGCAGAAGATCAAGGCTGCTGTCCGGCAAGCTCCTCCGCTGTTCTGTCAGCGCTTGATCTTGAACGTTCTCGAGGACTTGGAGAAGCAAGGTGTTGTTTCTAAAGGAACTTGTTCCGAGTGGAATGAAGCCTTGGAAACTGATCCCTTCTCAGATGATGGTGCTCCCTCGAAGACGTCTTCGGGTGGCGGCGATACTACTGACGCTTAGGCCTACCTAGGTACGTAGAATTTCTTCTGATTTAATCAGCAGCTGATATGTACTATTCGTGATTGAGTATGTGGTAGAGTAATGTGTGTTCGTGTAAGGATGTAGAACCCGAGTTAGACATCAGGGAGCAAAAGCTCTTCTAACTTTAGGCCAGAGTACCAAAAGCTAGTCTAAGGGCCCACTAAATGTACACTAAGTTTACCTAAGTCTCTCTGTAGTTTAGGATAAATAGCATCAATTTTATTGCTTGAGTCTTCCTCCTTCGTAACAAGGAGCAGTAATCTACTGTCCATGTAAGAATGGCTTCTCCTCATGAATCCCATTCCAGTCTTTCACTAACCTCCATAGACGTAGTTTCATTTGTTTCCAGGTCAAACTCAACCTTATCAAGTAGCTGCAGCCCTACAGCCTGCGCTAGACCATCCATGTATCCCTCCGTAGTGAAGCAAATCTTGGTTCCAAACATCAACTCGCTGGTATCAGGTACGCTAGCACTCTCTGTGAGCCGGTTACCACCGTTCAGGCGACACAATGCCGCGATAGTGCTCAGAAAGTCTCTGGTGTAAGCTTGGTTGGACCGATCCTCCAATACTTGGAGGTTGTCTATAAAGACATGCACCAATCTCGGGCCCAGCTCACGCACATCGCGGACCAGTTGGAGCATCTCGCCCACACTGAAGGCCCCTTGTGCAAGGGCAGCGAAGCGTGCGGGAGATAGGTCTGCCCGAGAATAACCCCTCTCTGGGATTAGTTGGACAAGTTGTGTGACAACAGAGGCCAGGAATGCCTCAAGGTCGGCTTTCTTGGGCATCACCAAGGCATCGTGATCTGTGAACGTGCAAAAGTAGGCGACAAGAGGTATGTCATGGTTCCTTGCCAGTGCTGTCAGAGACACTGCCGTCATGGAATTTTGGCTTGGTCGTGAGACGTCATAAGGGCCCTGGACCCAGAAATTGGTTGGGCTCAGATCTCGAAGCCAGGTTTGCAAGCGATGGTAAACCTGTCTATCGATCTGGAGAAGCGATGCTTGCTTGGCAACCTCTGTTAGATGTTCAACCTGATTCTTCCACTGAGTGGTGAAGTGGGCTAGCTCTGCCTGGATCTCTGCGCGGTTGTACCTGTGATGCGCTTGTGGGCTCGGGAGAGCGTCCAATTCCGGGGGTGGCGGCCCAATTTCATCAGCGACCACTATATTAGAGCTTCCTTCTGCTGTTTTTTCAATCATGTTTGTTACCAAGGCTGGCTGGGGTCTATCCAGAACGAATATTTGTTGTTGCTCTAGCAATTGTTGAAGCGATTCTCCGAGAAATAGTCTTTGCTCGTTCAGTTGGTTTGGTAAGCGATACAACAGTTCCCTTTGACTCTGAATCAGCACCTCCAAACTCTCAGTGGTTCGGTGTCGAAAGTCAAGGTTGACGTGGCGCTCCATACGTCGTTCGATAGCCAACATTCGTTCTTTCTTCGTAGTGAAAAGCCTGTTGAATGCGCCATCATCGAAGCTGGTGAGGAATCGTTTCCAGCCAGACTTGGACCATTTGTTGAATACTTCGGTGAAGAACTCGAATACAATCACGTAAAGCTCTTGGATATATTGACGAAGCGAAGGGATGTTTCCATGCTCCATCATTTGCCGGTTCCAGAAATCAATATCATGGCATAGGTCGTCGAGCGTATCTGCTACCCCTTCAGCGATATTCTGGTGGTTGATGGTCGCCTGAGCGATGGCGGAGAGGGACCCCGTCAAAAGAGTGACATACTTATCGTCTTTGGGAATGATGGCGAGTAGTGAGCTGTGGTCGTGGCAAGTCTCGCAAAGGCTGTGAAATTTGGACTTCAGCTTTCCCAGCTTACTTTCGTCACGGTCCGTCTGCCATGTGGCCGAAGCTTTACTGACTGAGGCCACAAGGTAGTTGATGTCTGGCCGATCGCGTCCTTCGAGCTGCATCTGCTGGTCCTTGGGTAGGTCGCGCCGGAATTTGTCCCATGCCACATACAGCCTCCGACTCTGTTCAAATAGAACGACTTCTTCGTCTGGAATACATTCATTGGCCAGTTCCCTTCCCTCTAACAAAAGTTGATCCCATTCATCCCACGAGGATCTCAATCGTTCTTGATTTCTGTCTAACGCCACCTTCGCAGCCAAGGCTCGGCCAAGTGGTTCCTCTGGTGTGGTATTCACAACATCATCGCTGAACCGTCGGGTGATTCCCTTACTGGGCTCAACTTTCGTGAATCTTTTCATGACATAGACAGTTCGATGGTTCATTGAATGAAAGTCTGATCTCCTTCCCCTCCAAATGATGTCCCTCATGCACTGTTGGCTAGCTGCTGACAGGGTCTAATCTATACGTACATCAACCATTGATTCGTCCTTACTCCAAACCCCTGTCGCCCCCTCTTTATTCATCATTTTCTCAATCACTGCTTTTTCTCAGTATGGCTCAGCTATCATGGTAGACAGGGTTGGGGAGTCGCGCTATTACGCCTGCGATGGCTGTTTTCCTTCACCCCGTACTTAGACAAAACATAGACTAGCTACGTGGATTCCAATTCTCTTGAATCCTCTTGTGCTGAGTCGCCTCCTCTCTTGCTGACGTGTCCGTGGGATTGGGAACACACTGCATGATGGTGGGGTGGGCCTGTTCATCTACAGCCTGATTAATGGCCGTAATCATCGTCTGCCCCCCTCCGCCGCTTTGCTGCTGATATCAGCGCAAGAGCATCAGTCAAGCATTTGGTACTAACCCTGTTGATCTTCTTTCTTTACCAGGGATATAGTTCAATTCCTACTGTCGAATCCCATCAAGAATGGCATCATTGCTTAGGTCCAATACGGACGTCACGGAAAAGTCTGTCAGTCCGTCTTCAGCGGCCTCGGGCCCGCGCCCAATTGACCGCCAACGGTCGCGACAGTACCTTGCTGCCTCACACGTCCAAGGTCATGATGATAACTCAGATTCTGACTTAGAATGTGATTATCGAAGGCAAGCGCACACCAAAAGAGACCTTGTGATTAATCTGTCCAAGCTCCGACAACATAGGGACTCAGATGCGGAGTATCCACCTGCCGAGCCGGCCATTATTTGGAACGCCAAAGTCTACCAGATTTTAGGAAAGCCTCGTGGTGATGATATCCGCCTACAGCTACCTGACCTGACCTACGTCGATGTTCGGCCTATTGAGTTTTCTGTTGGCCATTCTGCCACGAAGCCGCCAGCTGAGACAGATGAGGATGTGTCAGAACTCGAGGCGTGGACAGGACCCGTCATAACCATCGAAACCTTTGTCGAGGCAGATATTGATCAGTATGAGCTATCGAGAATGAAGAGGCACCCGGAAAACGTAACTTCGCCTGGTCCCGATCTCCTGAATCCAAAGCATGTCTCCCGGCGACATCTCGTGGTAGAATCCCCTCTCCTTGTTGAAGGCCTAAATAACCTCGTTCAATATTATCCGTCTTTCCATCAGATGCTGTTGGATGACTCAAAAATGGGAAAGCTGAGGATCGATGAGCCTTTTGCTGTTCTGCTGCACCATTTCGACGCCATTGCAGCCATGTCCAATGGAAGTACCAAGGCAACAGACCACAATACCGAGGTTGAAGGTATGGGTCAAGAGAATTACCTCAAGGTACTCCATGCAAAACATTTAATGGAGTTCCTTGAGCCAATTTACACTGAGTCCATCTTACCCTGTCAAAAACATCTTTCCAACTCCGTCCCGCAGGTCGAGTTCGACATGATCTGGTATCTTCTCAAACCTGGGATAGATGTGTATGTACAAATTGAGGGATCAACTCTTGCTGCAGTTGTGCGGGGCGTCAGGAGAACCGATATCTCTGTGTCCAAAATCTGGGGGGGCGGAAGTGACGGGTCGTGGCTGGTCGACCTCTGGCACCTGGAGAGTGATGGCTCCAGACTCCGAAAAGGCTTTTTTTCTGTAACCCTAACCCCTTACTCGGGACTCCGAGATGTCGTTGGACTTCAGGTGTGTCCAGTTTCCATTTGGGATGCACATGACGGTGGCGAGCGCCGTGGGAAAATTCTACGTCGGGGTGCAACTTTCTTCAAGGCCCTTCAGCGGGGCAATCTCTTGGTGGACTACGAGGGCCCGATCATAGAAACCGCTCAATATGTAAGACATGTGATTGCAGAGAAATGGTTCATATGTCACTAACGCATCCATAGTACACGGGAAAGGTAGTTATAGACCATCGAAGAGGCCAAGCGGAGTCAAATATCTCGCAGCCCCTTTCCCAACAATTACACGAGTATTCAGATCGGTTCCGGGAGTATGAGGAAATTCTGGTCAATAACGATAGGTCCTTCTACACCACGCAAGATACTCAAAACCGTCCCGCGAACCAAAAGTCTAGACAAGCCAGCAACGACGCCGTGGTGAACCAGGAGCGGCTGCAGGTATGGCTCAACGATGTACCCGAGCATCGTTCCCCGAGTGCTATTCGCGCAGAGGCGAGTGATTCCGTGGTTCAGCAACTCACCGAGCATCAACTTCTTCTGCTATGCCCAGACGTTCTGGCGTACGGACTAAGACGCAAGCACTGGAGTAGGCTCAACTACTTGTCTTAGATACAGTCGCAACGACACTAATATTGTTCTAGTGCTGATTTCTCTCGATTATGTTCAAGAGTCCGTGCCATCAGATGAGAGTATCTCAAATCTGATCATTGCCCAGGATGAGTTGAAGACCATCCAGGCTCTCTCGAATCGCCAGAATAGCGGGACAAAGCACTGGTCGGCGGATTTCATTGAGGGGAAGGGGTCGGGGCAAATCATACTGCTACACGGTAATATCCCTCAAAATAATATTATGTTAGCTGTGTGCCCACTGACAATCTCGACCTAGGTCCTCCAGGAGTCGGCAAAACTTATACTGTCGGTACGTCAGCTGTGATTACCCAGGGTGGACACTCGCTAACGAAACGAAGAAGCCATTTCTGAATGGTTACACCGGCCCCTCCTTGCTCTCACAGTGGCTGATATCGGCACAGTCGAGACACTCGTTGAAGGCGAGCTT
Organism: Fusarium nygamai; assembly: GCA_001262555.1. Classification (NCBI taxonomy): domain Eukaryota; kingdom Fungi; phylum Ascomycota; class Sordariomycetes; order Hypocreales; family Nectriaceae; genus Fusarium; species Fusarium nygamai. The sequence continues at coordinate 909,483 of LBNR01000009.1, read as the reverse complement.
ATGAAGTGGTTCGATCTTGCGGAAGCCTGGAACGCAGTGCTTCTTGTCGATGAAGCCGACATCTTCCTCGAACGACGGCAAAACCGAGACCTTGCTCGAAACGGACTTGTATCAGGTAAGCTGCTGTTCGATCTATTCTCTCGTATATGCGAGGTAACATTCCATCCACAGCCTTCCTCCGACGAATGGAATACTTCAAAGGCCTTCTGTTCCTGACAACGAACCGCGTCGGACAGATCGACGACGCTTTTATCTCACGAGTCCACGTCGCAATCGGATACCAGGCCTTGGACGAAGAGACCAGACGAAAGGTATGGAGTGGCTTTTTCCGTAAGCTGGTGCGCGAACGTGCTGGCAAGGTACAGATCGCCCCAGACGCGAAGAAATGGGTTCTTGACACCGCCGGCGAGACGAACATTAACGGGAGAGACATTCGCAACGCATTGCAGACAGCCATCACGCTGGCAGAGTTTGAAAGCGAGGAGGACCCGGACTATGATTCTGCATTGGTGACAGTTGTCACTAAAGCCCATTTCCAGAAGGTTTTGGAGATGTGCAATCGCTTCCGCACTTACGTGACGAGTATTCGGAGGGAGGATGAGATGAAGCGTGCTCAGGGACGTGGAGATCGGAATGATTATGACAATGGGTTTGATAGCAGGATGTGCTGATTACTTGTCACTACCGTCTCAACACAACCGGCATTGACTCATTTGGTGATAGGTTCTCGGAAGCCAGTCAGCCTCTGCCTCCGATATACATCAAGACTCCTAAAAAAAAGGACCATGAGAACTATAGAAAAAGGGTTTGATGGCAAGGAAGTGTGTTCAAGTGCTTATGCTGGCGGAGGCAAGCGGAGGCATATCTGCCCAACTAGACATATGGTGTGCAAATACAGCAAACACCGAGTGCATGCGAATAGAGAGACAAGGATGATCAATTTGTCGTGAGGTGTTTGACCCTTGAATGGGGTTGTGGGTCGTGGAACATCAAGTTGCAAAATTAGCGCCCGGGACCCATCAACAACCAACAAAGCCGTCATCGTATAGGGGTCAGTACATCAGTTTGTGGCTATTGAAAGCACTGAAAACGCAAGTTCGAGTCTTGCTGACGGCAAACCTCTCCTTTTTGCTTCTCGTCACCCGAAATGGCTTCGCATTCAATCCATGCTGACTTTTTGTGATTGCTCAGAAATACCTCAGCACGTCGGATCCTGCGCAGCGGCAAAATTCATTTTCCGACAAATAATATAATCGCTGATTGAGTGTTTGGCCAATCTCGCATCGCGCATCTTGGACTTGGTCACCGGGATACTTTTGTCTCGTCTCGATTCGTGCGTCGATTGGATTGGCGTGACGTGGCTCCTCCTGGGGGCGCAGTTGTGAGAAAAATATTTTACTATCTCTGAGTTCAGAGATATTTATTCTCTGCAATCTGGGGGACATAATAGCTCACTCCTTTTGCATCATGTCGTTGAAATAACTCTTTTGAATATGAGTTTTATATGGTGCCGGGTAAGTGATGACGATACTGGAGACTGGCGATCTGTTTGTGATGCTGATATAAATCTCAGCGAAGGAGACTCAATAAAACCGAGAAAGAAATCAGTAAAGGAGAATCTTTCTTATGTTCTCTGTCAAATTTTATCTTTGTTTCATCCAATAGATAATCCTCCATGATCATTCGGACATGAGATATGGATGATGATGTTGCGATGTCAGCGGCGCCACTCTCGCCTCCAAGAACCCCAACTTCGCTCAATCGAAACAAGTCAGCTAAGCGTAATTGGTTTAGTGGTAAAATTCTCCGTTGCCATTCGAGCAGCGTCGGGGAGCCCTGGGTTCGATTCCCAGATTACGCATTTCTTTTGCTGATTCTACATCTTTTTGCCCATTCTTTGTAACTGCCGGCATCTCCCCATGTTCAGTCGAGATGTTTTGAACTTTATTGACGACGCGTTGCAAAGTCTAAACTGTCGCGTGGCAGCTTACCCTACAAGAATAAACCGCGCTGTGGCTGCCGCGGCGCCACAAGAGAGTTGCGCCGTTACCACAACGAGCTAGACCGTTTGCAGATCTTACCTCACTTTAGTAATCGCGAACATGGATCGTATCAAGGACACTCTGTACGACTTCAGCCTCCCTTGATTCATCTCATCATTTCAAACTCTCACACAACATTCCCCCTCATCGCGCGACAATTGAAGTGCCCGACATTTGCGCGCGCATGAATGCTTCCAATCGCTAGATCACGACAATCCGTCAGTATGGGCGGGCAACAGCCGGATCTGCTGCCTCGCTCCGAGCACGAAGATAAGCCCTCATCGTCAGCACCAGCCTCGCGCTTCAACAGAGACAAGATCAAATGCCTCGACGGCTTGCGCGGAATCGCATGTCTTCTTGTCTTCAATTATCATTTCTTCTGGCCATGGACGCCTGCTATCATGCTAGGCTATGGCGCGTTCCCTCCGCGTGCGCCTGAGCCGTATTGGGGATTGCAGTCGTTACCAATTATTTGCCTTTTGCATCGTGGACGTGCTATGGTTGCTATATTCTTCGCCATCTCTGGTTATGTTATTTGTCGCCATATTCTTCGCTTGATTCATGAGCGCAAGCTTGATACTGCTTATCAGAAGCTTGCCTCATCTGTTTTCCGACGTGTCTTTCGCCTCTATATTCCTCCCACCATCAGCATGTTCCTTGTCGCTGTGCTAGCTCAAATCGGTGTCTTCAAGTCCGAGTTTGCCATTTACAAGGGTCCTGACTCTCATTACATCAATGCGACGATTATTCATGCCGATTTGGCCGAGGGTAACTTCTGTGCTAATGGCACCGCTGTGAGAGGAGCTACAGGTATTGCGAATTATTTGGGAATAGAAACCACCGCGTATCTCCGCAATACCACCGGATATCCTGAAGGAAACACCACAGAATGGACAGACATGCTCCTCTGTGTCAATCACACAACACGATCGTACGGACCATCTCAGCTCTATACCTTGGAATCCGAATATGAGGCTCAGTTCCCCAAGAACGACACCAACTCCACCAAGCCTGTCAAGGACACCACTAGTATGGAGCGACTCGCAGCTCTCAGTTACCTGGATGACGAAGATGATCTCGATCTCACCTTCGGTAATGCCACCAACGCCACCAACCCGTTGAACCTTACTTGGGTTCAGATGGGAGGCTCATGGGAGGAGCATCCCTTCATCCACCCGAACTTGACATACGCGATGAAGAATTTTACCAGATCCTACGCCGAGTGGGCCAACCCATTCAACTTCGGTCACTACCATACACGCTATGATCCGCACACTTTCACAATTCCAATGGAGTTCCGTGGCTCGATGGTCATCTACATCTTCCTTCTCGGTACAGCTGCTATAAAGGCCAAATGGCGAACGAGAATCGGCTGCTTCCTCTCCGCGTACAGTCTCTTCATCGGACGATGGGACATGGCGACTTTCTTGGGCGGTATGTTGCTGTCGGAGCATGATGTTCGACGTTCATCAGATCTGCCACCATCGGCTACTGGGGCGAAGGGACGCGGAGGCGATTTCCAGCGAACGACAAAAGGAACCCTGTTGCGATGGGCTGGTATCGTCTTGGCGTTGTATTTCTTGTCGTATCCCGACTCTGGCGCTGAGTACACGCCCGGTTTCGCCTATCTTTCGACCTGGGTACCCAAGTACTACACGCCGCTGTCTGGATGGATGTTCTACGAGGCTATGGGCGCCGTGCTCCTCGTTGCGTGCATCCTGCGAAGTCCAGTGCTCGTTCGCTTGCTTGAAAGTCGCCTCCCGCAGTATCTCGGCAAGGTCAGCTTCTCTCTATATCTTGTCCATGGACCTGTTTTGCATAGCTTGGGCTTTTGGATTATGCCGAGACTGTTTGACAGCTTCGGAAAGACGGGCGGATACGCGATCGGTTGGGTTGTTCTGCTGGCCGTCACGTTTTACTTGACGGATCTGTGGAACAAGAAGATTGATGGATGGAGTGTAACGGTTGGAAGACGAGTGGAAAAGGCGCTTTCAGAGGACTGAGCTCAGGTGACGTTGCTCTGAAATCTGGCGGTAAACAAAAGAGGGGACGTGTGACGGAAATCACAGGACAATTGGGTGATTCATGGCGGTGACATGTAGAGTACTGCATTTATGCGCGTTTTGCATCTGGAGGATATTTTCTTGGGTTTCATATCAGTTAAAAAACTGCGAATAACAAACTTTTGAATCATGTACCTCGAACGTGGGCGTTGAAGCGGGCACATGGTGCACCGCTTCCAAGTTTCAAAGTTAATCCAGGCACCGGTTTCGGCAACGGCTGGAGCGCAAGGAAATCCTAAATCTCGGCAGTTGAGCTTGTCTGATCCACCTTCTGACATGAGGTTGTTGATCTGGGCGCCAAAACGGATAGAGGACGGAGCACTTCTGCATGTCGTGCACCCGCATGTTCGTGTGACAAGCGAGCTCAGCTTTCCTTGAGGTAAGGTCATTGCAAAGACACAATCAGCATCATACCATGACAAGCTAGTGATAAAGCTGGGGCATCCTTTTCGAGAATATTCGTAGCTCAAGCTTGGGATTCTGACGATGCCACGTCGTTGTTCTTACGTCACCCCCACTGAGGGACCTAGCGATGTCGGCCCCATCAATTTCTTATCAGATCGCAGTGTCCTGACATCATCACCATCTCAGATTCTCGCTTCTTTCATCTACCAAAAGTTTCGCAAAAATGGCCTCTCAGCCCTCACTCCTCGCCGCCACGGCCAAGGTACGATCCATCCAATCGTGCGATGCGCCCACTGACATTCGCAGCTCAACAATGGCCTCATCATTCCCCGCATCCAACTCGGTCTCTACATGATGTCCACCAAGGAAGCCACCGATGCAGTTCGCCAAGGTCTCCTCACCGGCTACCGCGGTTTTGACTGCGCGCAAATGTACCACAATGAACGCCAAGCCGGTAAAGCCATCAGCGACTTTCTCGCCAGTAGCGAGAACACGGCTGGTTTGAAGCGCGAGGATATTTGGTACACTTCCAAGCTCGCCAGCTGCGACGAGTCGTATGATGCTGTGCGACGATCTGTCAAGAAATCTGTTGAGGCTTCGGGACTGGGATACATTGACTTGTTCCTCCTTCACAGTCCATATGGTGGAAGGACAGCCAGACTTACGAGCTGGAAGGCCCTGGAGGATGCTGTTGACGCCGGTGAGATTCGTGCTGCTGGTGTCAGCAACTTTGGCTCTGCTCATGTAAGTTTCATGTCTGCTGCTACGCATTGAAGATACTGACACTCTCAAGATCGAGGAACTTATGGCTTCCAACCCTCGCATCCCCCCGGTTATCAACCAGATCGAAGTTCACCCTTTCAACACCCAAGAAGGAATCCGCGCCACTTGCGCCAAGCATAACATCGCCATCGAGGCCTACGCTCCCCTCGCTCGCGCTGAGCGCATGGACCATCCTGCCATTGTTAACATGGCCAAGAAGTACTCCGTCACACCTGCACAAATATTTGTCAAGTATGGCTTCCAATCTGTACCGCGGTTTTGAGTACTGACGTTATCTAGATGGGGACTTCAACATGACTTTATCACCCTTCCCAAGAGCACCAAGCAGAAGCGTATGATCGAGAATGCAAGCGTTGATGGGTTTGAGATTTCGGAGGCCGATATGAAGGAGCTGGATGGTTTGGATGAGCATTTGGTTACAGACTGGTGAGTATCCTTATCTTCGAAAGTGCTTGAGTTGAATACTAACAACTGTCCAGGGACCCAACTGACGCGCCCTGAGTTCCCTTCAACAGGAACCCTTCCATATTTATATATATATACAAGCACTTTTTATAAAGGGGTAGTTCTTGCGTTGTAACATTGACGTGAAAGTTTCCGCTCTCTTTCTTTTTGGCCCTGCTCTTGAATGTGATGGGGGCTTTGACAAAGAACGAAGAAACGCATGACAGAACAACTGGTCATTCCCCAGATGTGGTCACGAAGAGGCAAGGATATATGGAGATGTAGCAGCTTGTCGAAGAAAGACTAAATTCAACTTGGATTCCGCCTGGTAAACAAACGTGACCAGATCTCGTGCGATGGCCGACCACTGCTAACAATACCCACCCAATCCAACCCGTTTTCAGCAAAGACACGAACTTTCTCACAGCCTCTCGTCAATATATCTCCGTGTTTGGAGTCAAGGCTTATGGCTGAGAGCTCACAACCACCACCTAAGACTTAGATACATCTCAAGATGGTAAGTCTTCAGCTCCCATTTCTTGTCTGACCCATAAAATATTAGTTTCCGAAAGTGTCAGAAGTATATCAAGGTTTTGGCACACCTCATTTGCTATGGTTCTATCATCTGGAAGCAGTGTGATGTGGTTGGGCTAAGTAGGTACTCGTCCTCGAGAACGCAGCATGAGGGGAGGTCGGGGTCGCAGCTGGAGGGGGCCTCAGTCGAGGGGACTGAGGCAACGAGAGGAGGCTATCCAAGCATATCAGTAAGTCTTGGTACTGTCTAGGTAGAGGATCTTCCAACTTACAGGGGCGGCTGGGCCAGCCGCGTCGTCGGTCATCTGAGACTGGATCGTGTCAGTTGTATTTAAAATACTAATCTGTCGGTCCTTTAGGATAACATACTGCCTTGCGCTTCTGATCAAAACAATTGTGGTAAGCATCAAGAGCTTGCCAGAGTTGAGCGATGGGCACTTGCTTCACCCCCCTGCCTCGGCAGCTGGGGGCTGCCTTGGTGTTCTGAAGTCGCGTTAGTTGGCGGAGAATCTGTCGATTGAGGTTTCCTACGGCAGTCTTCTTCTCGGGCTCCTTCTATACCAGTATTAGTAACCTAAGCTGCGGTCTCGGGTCCTCTCTGTGGAAATGAAGCGCTCTGAGAGAGCAGGCATTGGATACGTACAGGCTTGGCTGTTTCGGCCACAGTGTTTGCCGACGGCTTTACTGATGATATTGACCGTCGTACTTGTTGCACGTGCAACAGAGAATTTCTCTGAACCTGTTGACGTTATGCATGTCGAAGAGAGATGTTCAGTATGAAGAGATAATGAATGTGGCGGTGGGTAAGAGCAGTCGGTTGCAGTGATCAAAATGTCCCGTGAGCACGGGCCAACGTGACAATACAAATTCCAGCTTCAAGTATGATGCACTGTCGAGGTTCAACATTACAAGGCACCTCTTCCAGCCTCGGTGAGGGAAGCAAGTTGAAGCCATCTCAATTGCTTACATCAAGTCCTTAGGTACGTTTATGGTAGTTTAGTAAAACTTAGGATAATTTAGTGTAGTTTAGGATAGCTTAGGATCCACACTTTATGATAATTTATGATTAACTTAGGATCTTATGCTGTAGTTTGCTTCAACCAGTCGAAAGAATGGATGTGCAGGACGAGATTTACAACTTATAATAGAGACACATGATACAAGACAGCTGAACCAAGATTCTTGTGTATTCAACCAAAGTAAAGAAGACCTGATAAATTTTGTAGTTGAATGTCTTTAGTGCGAATCAAAATCTGTTCCATATCATAGGAAAGGGGAACCAGTGTGCAGCTATTGTGGTTTCTGTAAGATGGCCCGTGCCCAGGCGTTGATTCATGAAATACCGTGAAGCTCTTCTCTGCTCTGCTTTTCTCCTCCTACAACATCGCCGCCACTTTCTGCCGCCGGTAAGTATTCCTCTCCCCTGGATGGGGCACACCGATGCGATATTCCTATACTAACTAGTGAGAACAGCGTATGTATACACTGATAGTCGATCTCCCTATGACTAGACCTTGGCCGCTGACGTGTAGTTCTTCGCGATAGGTGTTTCTGTGTCAACAAGCCCCGTAAGTTCATTTGCGGTTCGAATGAGATGGGTAGCCTGCTAACATCCATGCTTGGCTTCGGTAGATCGTTTCCAGCAGAATCTTGTGAGTTCTCCCACTCCGACTGGCACCCAACTCAAAGGAGTCACTCGGACTTTTCTAGTCCTCAAATAACTGACACCTCGAGCAGTCACAACTCTCCCATGTACGTTCGAATCCAACCTCAAACTCGACAACATCACGACTCGTCACTGTGTGCTTTCGAATGCCCCTGACACGATTCAGTCCAATATGGCTCCTGATGCTGCGACTTCGGCTTCGACCCCCTCCTCCTCCCCCGCCGCCCCCTGGTCTGGGCCTCCCAAGCCCAAACGCCTTGTAAGTCACCCCTATTGTCTCTTGGAGACATCTATTCCTGACATTCTGCAGCCCAAACGCAAGGTCCGTAGTATAAGCCTTGTCCCATCCATGTACTAATGGCCTCTGGCAACTGACCGCCACTCAGCACTACCACAGTGAGCTCGCCGTAAGTCTCTCCATGCAAATCGACGGAAACTCTTGCTGACGGTCCCTGTTGTTTAGTATCTGGAAGATGTCAGAGAGGTAAGAAGATTTAGAACTCCTATAAGTCAATAGTAAGATGATTGACAGAGAATACAGGCCAAGCGTCTTCGGCTTGCTGTAGGTTTCCTGCAACTGTGAGCCGGAAGGGTTCTAACACATAGGGTCTGATAGTACAACGTTGCTGATCTGAACGTACGATTCTCACCTCACTTTGAGCTTACCATTTCATTGTCATCCGCGGGGTGAATCAAAGGGAAAAGACTGATATGATTCACAGTGGATTCATGCTGAGCGGGCGCGCCTTGCGGAGCGCCTCAAAGTTGTCGATAGCCTTTGTAAAGTAAGTAGCAACATGATTTACTTGAACTCCAACATATCTCGCACATTAACATGAGTTCTAGGACGACGCCGAATCCATCGACGTGAGTGTCACGGTTTATTCGCCTAGATGCTGTTCTAATAAATCCTCTTTTCATCGCTTAGGCCCTCGAGGATGAGATTGCGGTCTGTCCTCCCCTGATTTACATTGGGAATGGATTGCTGATAAACACCAGCCTCTCAGGAAACGGGCCGAGGCTCACGTTGAGGCACTGGCCCCTGGCTTGGAAGTAAGTTGATCCCCGGATGTGAGATATAAATTAACAGCTTTTCAGAAATACCTAGCGGAAGGCGTAGGCAGCATCTCCAATGTGTTTTGACAGTAACTGAATTGTTGGACTCTATAGCGAAAGATCGTTGATGAGGAGAAGGCTGCCGCTGTACGTAACATTCTTTCCTGCCAACGATGTATGTTATACTAGCCTCGCACAAGGCTGCTGCCAAGACCAAGGGCCTCGGGCCCAACACCTCAAACGTGAGTAGCTACATCCATACCTTCAGAGTCATAAGATTAACACCACTTTAGTAATTCTTTCACACTAGTATGACCTACGCTTCCCTCCCTTTGGCATATGTTGACGTGTTCAAAGGAGGCAAGCATCACTGCTAATATTACTACCGGATTTGACAAATAGAAGTAGGACTAACTTGATGTTTCTAGCCGACTACAATTACATACGTATGTCAGATTATGGACCCAATTATGACGAAATTGTTGCTAACCTTTCCAGCAGTCTTTTTAGTCTCACATATGAGTAAGATTCTGTAACGAAACAGGTTGCTATTTGATAGCTAATGTCGATGCCGATGCGGATTGATGAACGCCGCCGGGGCGCGGCCCCGTGCAAACGAGGATCTGCATGGTGCTTGTTGCTTGGTGACATACCGTGCGCTTACACTGCAGGACATATCGCCATAATGACCAGGTTGAAGATTGAAGTGGATTGCTTCAAAAGAATGTCCGACTCAGAGGTATGGACGCTTTTTCCACTGTTGATCCTCGATTAACCATGTGTTCCAGATAACAGGGCCTGTTTATCTTGCAAGTGCCATATGTATCAGTACTCTCAGCTCTATCATGGTCGGTTTGCCCTCATTCCTTCGCTAGTCTTCGACGAACGCTAACAGCAGCCTTATTGTGTCAATTTGAGCAAACAAGAATGAGCTGCCACTCGACAGCATGAATACGACTGCTACCACGGGGTCAAGACGCGGGGATCTTCGAGGTAAGGGCGCGATGCCCCATGTCGAAACAGAAATGAACTGACTGGCTTCAGTGTAGAAGCAGGCTGAATTGGGAGACTTGGACAGAGGCACACGCGGTGATGCCAGGCCGGCAAAGGCTGTATGGGCGACCCAAACTCGGGGTGGATAGGTCTCAATGGTGCCTAGACGGCCTCAACTCATTGATTTACCCCAGCAACCGTGAACCAAGCTTCCTTCTGAGATTAGGTTCCAGTCAAAGGCTTCAACAACAAATCAGCTATGCAATGAGCATTAAGACTACCAGAAACATGGTAATTGAGCCAGATATCGGTCAAGTGAAGAAAACAGCCATTGAAGCCGTTGAACGGAAGATCCAGTGACACAAGACTGATTTCAATTGCATCCTTGGTTCGTGCAACACCACACGGAATAGATCCTCGATACTGAAGTACACAAGTCAAGGGCATCGATATGGAGTAAGAAAAACCTCAGACTGAACTGCAGGTCCAAAGAAAACATGTCAAAGTTTCCCCTAAAGTCATCCTAAATTATCATAAAGATGGATCCTAAACTTGCCTAAATTTGCCTAATATATCATAAATTATCATAAACTTACCTAAAATTCGTCTACTTAGAATCACTAGATCTCGACAGAAACAGGTTTGAGACGAGGTCAAGATCCAGCTGGTCTTGAGAGGCTAAGAGCTGACCTGAATCTTGACAGTGCAGCGCCTGCTCGCCTCTGGTTTCATGCCCTGCCCTGCCTTGTGTAACAACGAGTTGGCCCGTGCCCACAAAATGTTTTGATCAGTGCCTCCGAAGGTATCCTTGGTCACCTTTCCTCTTTTTCACCCACAACATCGCGCCGTGGCAGGCACTCATCTGGTCCTTGGGCAGAGAATCCAGCGATGAACAAAGCCAGCACGTTCAAGAGACCGAATTTTCTTCTTGCACTTCACACAACAAGCACAGCGCTCAACATCGCCGCCGCCAAACCGTCGCCGCCGGTAAGTATCTCTCTTTCGTCGGGACATTTGAGTGGAATGACCAAGACGTTGATGTTCTTGCGCTAACTGTTGAAAATAGCGTACGTGATTCATTATGCGCGTCCCCGCCCCCTGTGGTTCAGATCTTGGCCGCTGACGCGTACTTCTTCGCGATAGGTGTTTTTTTTACCCACAAGCTGTGAGTTGGTTCGGCGTCGGGAAGAGATGAATAGCCTGCTAACTTACTTGCCTGTGGTAGCTCGACTTCCCTGAACAACCTGTAAGGTCCTCCCCCTGATCGACGTCCAATTTCACGGAGTCACTCAGTAGTGCTCAAGCTGACTCTTCGCCTAGCCGAACAACCAATTAAGTAGGCTTGAATCCGAACTGATAAGCCGTTGACATTCTGGGTTCCTTACATAGAGATAGCATGGCCGGAAAAAGCAACTCTGTAAGTATTCAACTGTCCACTCCCAGCCTCTACATACATGCTCGAGAATACCACCATATGTCAGTTGCTAATGCAAGTCCAGCATCACTCCGGAAAGAAGGCTGCTGTAGGAAATACTACTCATAAATTCCTTCGACAATGTGCCAACGACTTTGCTCAAGAGCGAGGCAGCCCCCACTCGGGGTGAGGTAAGTTCTCAGGTATCCCCTCAAAGGATGTCTAACGCTGACCCCACCTGTCCCGATAGAAACGCAAGGCCGTAGGTTGAACAACCGTCGAGTTCCAACTAGTGTCTCTAACATGCTAGGATGATGTCACGGCCGATGAGGCCACTCCTGCACTTGGGGTAGAGAAAGTAAGGGAAAACATGTTCCAATGCATGGTTGCTTCCATAACCAGATTAAATAGCCAAACTCGACAATGGGTCGCCGTTCCGACGCCTCTGGGGCTGCCGGTCCCCATCTCGACACGGCCGCGGCCGCCTGGGAGGGGCATCTCAAGCCCAAAGCAGTAAGTCACAACTGTCCTCATCATACACGATCTTGGACTTAGCTAATTTCTTATAGCCCAAGCATGTGAGTACTTACTAACTCTATTGTATTGTGCTAAAGCTGAAGCAAAAAGGCGTTGGCAGGTGCCGCCAAGGAGCTCCTTGGGGTAAGTTCTGACAGACAGCAATCCTAGATAAAAGGTATACTAATAAGCTTTTACCATAGAACAAAAAACTGCGCTGGACGTAAGTAATCATACAATTCCCGGCTACTTGGACAGAAGCTGACAGTTATTTAGTTCCACAAAGCCCGCTGCACCGTAAGATGAGACACCCTCGACACGATGTGCCATGGTGAGTAACAACAATCTGACCAGCAAAATGTTCAATCCAACTAATCACATACAGTCATGCAGATGTCGATCCCAACAGACGTGCCGCAAATCGTCACTCAGCAGCAGCTCAACAGGTCGTGTCGAAATCGCAATCAGTTTGCAAGCTGAAGTGGATTCAACGGACGAAACGGTCAAATTCATGACTTCCGATGCCAACGCGGTATGTAAGTAACCTTCCCAGACTGAGTACTTTAACACTAACCACTCGTAGCCCAAACTCCAGCTCAGTACTCGTGGCCAGTCCCATCATCAAACCACCTCATGCCGAGCGCAATACACTAGAAGAACGGCTGAGAGACCTCGGGTGATTTGCAGTCAAGTTTATATATGAGACTTCAGTCAGGTGCCTCAATTGGCAGTTGTGCGCAAAATCTAAGAGTGCCAGAGACTCAAATTCGCTATGGAGAGCCTGTCTAAACTACGCCTTTTCTACTGCAGCCGTCTCGTCCGTGTCACTATTTGCTTGTCCTTCAGCTCTACCCAGCTGCCGGATTACCAACCAAGCTGGAAAGATTGCAACCGCCCAAATACCAAAGTTCAAATACGTGCTTCCCACAGTTGCCATGATCGGAAGAGCATTAAGGCCATAGCTCAGCGCCTGCCATGCCGACTCCGTACCTCGCAGCAACGCGGACAACCGCACCGTCTCTTGCGAATTGTTCGAGATCTGACCAATGATGAAGAAGGCAAAGTTGTAGTTGAGCTGGAACCCAGTGACGAGGAAGACGAAAACACCGAAAGCGGCACCAAAGCCAGGATCACTCCAATCGTAGATGGGTCCGTCGCGCTTGAACTTGGTGACGTTGATGGTGAGCCAGATCCACCACCCTCCTTGGAGAGTCATGATGACAGCGTAAGCATATCGGGCGCGCTTCTTGAGAGCGATTTGGTTCTGATCAAGCCAAACACCCAGAAGGTTTCCCGCGATGACCGCCACGATGCCGGAGACGAAAGAACCAAGAGCGCGAGCTCTCACGCTGAACCAAAGAGCGATGTAGGTAAAGAAGACCGACTCAGAGTAGACTCCTTGGCCGATCCAGAAGATGAGAAGCAGAAACTCCTTCTTGAGGAATGTTCGTGTTGTAGCCTTGAACTCTTTCCATGGATGGTCGAGGATACTCATGTCGACCTTCTTCCCGTCTGCGCGCTGGACTTGGGATGGCTTGTTGAGAAGGAATGCGACAAACGGTCCCAGCGCTTGAAGAGCGATGAAGATGAGATAGACCTTGTACGAGACCTTGCCCGCCTCGCTCCGATCAGCGTTGAGACCAAGGTTGATCGCTCCACCCAAAATCTGTCCCAATCTTGTGAACGAAAGCCAATACGCCACCAAACGTCCTCGATTTCTAGGTTCTGGATATCCAATCGCGATTGCCGCCTCAGCCGCCCAAAAGATACCCGCTGAAACACCACAGCACGCAGCGCCAAAGATGACAAGCCACTCAACGCCATAACGGTTGTTCAGGTAGAGACCTGCACTGTATGGAGCAAAGCCGATGGTTCCGATGACTAGAGCGCCTTTGATACCGACGTATTTGACGATGCCGCTGGTGAACCAGCATGAAATGATCATGAGGCAGAAGGTGAGGGCGTTGCCGGTGTTGACGAGGTAAGGCTTCTGAGCGCCGCCTGCACCGAGGGAGTTCATTGCACCCCAGAGACCGGGCGCAGCGAAACTGCAGAGGCCGAGAACGGTTGCGTTGTAGATTGGCGAGCAATTCCATTTCGCTGGTAAACATTAGCATAAGCATCGAGCTGGAGATGGTGAACTCACGCTTAACCGGAGCCTCATTGAGCGCCTCAGTGTTTGCGGCATCGGCCGTATACTTTTCCTCTGATTCCGACATTGCGGTGAAGGTTCCAAGTGCCGGGAAAGTCAAGAGGTTTGCCGAATTTTGTGCGACTTGAATGCAGCTCAAGAGGAGATGATAATTGATGTCGAAAAGCGGCCAAGCGTCAAGATAAAGTAGTCGCAATAAACGAATGACACCACACAACCCCAGCAATGATGACAGGGACCAAGATAAACTATGCAAATCAGCCCCTCGATCGGTAATGGTGGTTGTTTCGATCAAGTTAGATCGCCGAACATTGATAAGGATTCATGCGGTTGCGTGATATCCGTCTCCGGCTTCGTCATCGGCCCTTGGCTGTCCTACGAATCGTGAAACCGCAAAATTCGGCCTGTCTTTGATGTTTCACAGAGCTCGGCATAATACATTTCGGGTTTTCTAAATTAAAGTGAATGGGGATTTATTGACAATGACCTGCATCAAGTAATCGCAACGTTGCCTTGACCTCTCTTGAGGCGGATATTGATGATACGCAAACCCAACACTTTCCCTAAGAACACCATAAACTGAGGTCCAATCTTGTTACAGTGAAGTAAATATATCACTTGCTCCATCCTGTTAGCATCGTAATACAGTCCATCCTGTTTTTATGTTAGTATTTCTATGCATAATAAAATATGGACGTTTGTCGCATGTTCAAGTCTTTGACAGGCTACATACCTAAGCTCGGTGGGCTCGATTTTAACCATAATTTGAACGCCTTTGCCCATCCAAAAGTCATGTCGCCGGCATCAGCGCGCCAAAGAATCATTTTAAGTTAAGAGACCTAATGTGTGATTCTTATATTATATTATGCGCCTTGAATATACCCAAGATCGAGGTTGCGATTGCCCTGGAGATCGAGGTTGCGATTGACTTGGAAAGTGATTCTATCGAATTTGGGATATCTTCGAAACATGGTCTTTTAAAACCCAAGCTTTCGACTCGGTCAAGCAGCCATGGCTTATACTCCTCCCTATGCAAAGACGTAGATCCATGTACGTCAATGCTTTCCAACGCATGCACCAACCCGACACAGACAGGGCAAATAAAGAATCCTGCCAAGAACATTGGGATGGGTCCACCTGCCAACTGCGAATACCATCGGGTCGAAGTATCACTCAATGCAAAGTCGGACCCAAACACGTGCTTTCCAGAGCAGCAGGTGCAATAACCATCCTCGAGGTTCTTGATAACATCGGGAACCGTAAGCTCAAGGTGGAGAAACTTGGTCTTTGAAGCGAGCAAAGCAGTGGGAAAGGCGCAGGGCGAACCGAAGCTGGGGAACGGAAAGCTGAAGGGGTTGGGGCAGGTTGAATCCAAGGCGGGATTGTACAATCTGTCGGGGTGTGCCAAGTAGAATCGATACATTTCGATTTCTGCGATTTCCTTGATGTTACCGAAAGGCGACCAGCGTTTATACCGCTCGCAGACAAGTTCATCGCCTCCCGCGCTTGTCTGTAGCAGCTTGGGTCGTACGAGGGAATACCGGTGGTTCTCTGGGCAGCGATTCGAGAAGTCGATAATCATGTCCCAGACCTCAAGTGGTAGTGCTTTTCCTCCTTGGGAGGTGACGAGTGCCGGCGAGGAAGAGACGAGACTTTCGATATAGGCTGGTCCTAACAGCGTCCTGTTGAAAAGCATGAGCGGCCGCCACTTCAGCAAATCGCCGACTTCTTCTGGTACTGCCGGCCTCATTTTGATCTTATTATGAGGGTTCACTTGAGTAGAGGAGTGGGTATGTAGGACTGTGTTGAAAGAGGTAAGTAACATAGAGTGTCACAGCAAGCGAGGGTCCTGTTAAATACGTTTACTCCTAAAATGTGACTCTGTGTTCCAAACTTTCACATGAAAGTTGTGTGCAGACATACTTTCAGAGCCAAGGCAACCACAAACTTATCGCCAACTGGATACTTTCCATTGGAGCTCGAGAAGCGATCTGGGTTTGAACAATCCGCCACCAAGGCTCCCAGGGCCCGCTACCTCCCACAGTCAACCTAATCAGCAGGGTGGTTAGCGATAACCAGGTTGCCCCAAGCTCGTGACCACAAATAGCATTCATCAAGAAGCTTTGGCGTAGTGAGTGGAATTCAGAGTTTCCATGGTCCAGTTAAACATCTGCAATATACACTTTACTTTCATTGTTGACTAGTTTGACTGGCTATGAGGAGTGGCCCTGAAGAAGTTGCTTGACTTGGTGTCTGTCCATATGGCGACGCGTGACTAGGCTTTCGCGATGACGGCGTACATTAAACTTAATAACTATGGTCTCTCAAGCAGTGTCCTTGAAAAGTAGCCTAGTTACCCTCGGTATTTGAATTCGCCAAGAAAGATAAAAATGCCAAGAAAAGAGAGTTCATTTGTAAATTGGATGAGCTTGAAGCAACGATCTCAAGACAAGGGGGGTTTGACGACGCCTAAGAATGCCGATACTGGGAATCAGAAGATGGAAAGTACCCAACCGAAAGTTAATAAATGAATATGTATTAAGAGTCCATTAGTAACGGATCTAGCAGCATTTTAATACCAATACCCTGATGATGGACAAGAAGCCAATCCTTTAGGGTATGGCGCAACTATCAGCAGGATAAAACAGTCAAGACAAGTATCTCCTACGAAGTCACCTTACCCTACTACCCATCCAGTTACCCTCCAGTACGGCCCGTCTAAACAAGCTTAAACTCATCTCCCCCATCCCGAAAAATACCTGATCTCTGGGGTGCAGTGCGGGTAAACTCGCCGTCGAACCGGAATGTATTGTTTGAGGCCAATGACGGTTTCTGGGGTACAGTTCACGACCCCGGAACAATTCACGCAAACTCATTATTCATATTAGTCAACGAGGTGAATAACCCCACAGATAAGCGATTGATGGCGGAGATGAGGGTGTCGTGGAGTAAAATTTGATGCAGAATTTTATGAGGCTGACTCGTTGTATAAAAGAGCTTTTCACCCCAGATTTTTTCGGTGGAGATTGCTGCAGGCCAAGACGGCAGTTAGCTCGACCAAGGCGGACAACATCTCTCGCATTATCTCTGAATGTAGACGATGTGTCTTTTGTCCCTTGAGAAACAGAGTTTGGGGCCCCGGAGTAATCTCGTTGTCCGGGTGCGGTCGAGATTTGGTCTCGACGCGCAGAGAGTTATTGTTAGGATATCATAACGTGATGATATCCACACGCGCCTTTTCGGTGACGGAGCCTCACGGGATTTCTCACCAATGACACGTTTCATGCACGTAAAAATAACATCAGGGGTCTCATGTCATACAGACCCACAACCGGCAGATTCTTTCCACCACCTTACGACTTTGGGTCAAGCGTCTTCCTTTTGGAAGCTTTTTCTGGGTTTTTCGTACGCCACTCCGAGCGCGGCTCGCAAAACTCCCTTCGGGCCTTTTCTCTGCAAAGCTGGATTCCTCACCAGGAACAGATGGAGTTTCTGAGATCAGATGGTACAAGGGGCTGTTAACTCCGGAGTCAGCATGACATGAATGAATTACGAGTTTAAATGGAATAAAAACCTGGAGAAAGGTGCTGTTATCTAATCTGACAGCAACCGCGACATGGTGCCGGGTCCGATCTTTCGGAGGTGGATACCCCGGATACACCGAGCATGCGCCATGGCTCGCCTTGCGCCGTTTTTCCCGTCTCAAAGCTCTTCTAGCCGGTTGTTTTCGTTCTTTTAAATACATTTATCCTGTCTCACTTCCCACGAAGACCCTGCTTGATCTCTTGTCATCCCTCCCCATCGTTCGTCGGTTACCTATTCCGTACATTTCTCGACTCTTCTACACTGACCGTTCCTTGGTCATATGAGTAGCCACTCTTCTACCCATCCTCCCACCGAACATACTCCTCTACTCGCCCACGACACAATGGCTACCACCTCACCCAAGGCCAAGCCCTCAAAACCCGCCAACATGATGGATGATCCTGAGACAGCGGATGACATCCAAGTCTCCCAGCAAAAGCAGCTTGCTACCCAAGGAAATGCTCACTTCCATCGCCTGGGATGGAAGCGTCTCGCCGTCGTTACAATCGTCGAGGCTATTGCCCTCGGCGCGCTGAGTCTCCCTTCAGCCTATCACACGCTGGGCATGTTCCCCGGTGTCTTCCTCACAATTACTCTCGGTCTCGTCTCCATCTTTACCAGCTACATCGTCGGCCAGGTCAAGCTGAAATTTCCCCACGTGGCGCACTATGCTGATGCCGGACGCCTTCTTCTCGGTCGCTTTGGCTACGAAATTTTCGGTGCTGCCCTCGTTCTCGAGCTTGTTATGGTTGTTGGTTCGCATGCCTTGACTGGTAGCATTGCGCTCATCGACATCAACGGGGGACACGTCTGCTCCATCGTCTTCTCTGCTGTTTCGGCTATCATTCTGCTCATCCTCGCCATCCCCCCATCTTTCACCGAAGTAGCCATTCTTGGATACATCGATTTCGTGTCTATCCTTGCTGCCATTGGTATCACCGTCATTGCTACCGGTATCCAGGCTAGCGATTCAGCTGGTGGACTCTCTGGCGTTGAGTGGTCTGCTTGGCCCAAAGAGGACCTTAACTTCGCCGAGGCGTTCGTCGCTGTCAGCAACATTATCTTCGCCTTCAGTTTCGCAATTGGTCAATTCTCCTTCATGGACGAGATGCACACACCAACCGATTATATGAAGTCCATCTACGCTTCGTGCTTCATCCAAATTGCGATCTACACTCTGACTGGAGCCCTGTGCTACGCTTTTATCGGACCTTCGGTGCAATCACCCGCGCTGCTCTCCGCCGGACCACTTATTTCCAAGATCGCTTTTGGAGTCGCGCTACCCGTCATCTTCATCTCCGGTTCGATCAATTCTACCGTTGCCCTCCGATATCTTCATGGCCGTATGTTCAAGGACTCAATTCTGCGATATGTCAACACTCCCATGGGTTGGGTCAGCTGGATCACCCTTGTGACCATCTTCACCATCATCGCCTGGGTCATCGCTGAGGCTATCCCCATTTTCTCTGACTTGCTATCTCTGGCCTCAGCTCTCTTCGTCTCCGGTTTCTCTTTTTGGATTCCTGGTGTCATGTGGTTCGTCTTGCTCTGCGAGGGCAAGTGGTTTGAGAAGAAGAACATGTTGATGAGCTTGGGAAGCATCCTGGCCTTTATCATCGGAATTGTTACCCTTGGTGCTGGCACATATGCCACCATTAAGGATATCGTAAGTTGTCTTTACCATGAGATATTTGCTCAACAGACTAACATATTACCAGATCGACATTACCTCCGATGGCTCTGCTCATGCTCCTTTCACTTGCCGATCAAGCTAAACTGATTCGGCATGACGATAGATGTTCAAAAGCGAAATGCATTTAGATATATGATGTACATTAATATAATCCCGATTCTTGGTTATATAATCATCCAATAATTCTTATATATACAGCGCATTCATTACCTGTAGCCATCGTCGTGATCAATTGTTTTGTGATCAAAGAAAGAACATTGTCGCATAGCCCACCAGACAGCAAATACAATTTGGTTCCGTCGTAAGAGATAAACACTAACGAACCTTCTGAAAAGGGGACGAAGTTCTGAAACATTTTGCAAACCTAGACCGTGAAGAACATACATGAAAGAAACCACAACATCATTACCCACCACGCGCAACCTTGTATCATATACATCATTAACGAGCTGAAGGATATAGCCACTCTTGGAAGCTTGACCTGCGGCGAACAGGTGATCCAGTTGACCCTTCACTTCCAACACTGGCCCGACGATCGTTACTATTTCGTCGGACCCAGGTGTTGGTCCAGTCCGATCCGGTCGCAGGAGTCGTAGTAGTCATTACTCTCTGCTTGTAGGCTGTTGATTCAACTTGTCAGTAGTGACCAAAATGAGAAGCATCCAGAGGCGAGCACGTACATGATGAATCGTTCCTGTTGGGATCCTCTAGAACAGCCTGGAGCTTGGCCTTGGCTTTCTCCGCAAGGGTCTGAGGTGCCATGTTGACTTTTTTAGTTCGGTTTAATATCCTGAAAGATTTAGAGTATTTAAAATGTTGAAAAGGTAGGAAATACAAATGAAATGAGAAGAAAATGGCTTCACAATCACAAAAGAGGGGAAACGGCTTCTTATGTTACAGCAAGCACACGACCTCGTGACCATCCGTCATCTTGAGGACATGATACAGATTGTTTGTCAGCTCTCCATTAGAGCACATTGCGAATTGCCTATTCCGGTATAAGATAAACTATCACCAACTGCTTTGCTGTGCCATCAACGTCAGAAACGCGGGGTAGCTCAACACCAACCAATTATCCAACGACCGATGTTGGGTTGGTTCAAACGTTGTCACCCTCCTTTGTAAGACGGATCGGACGATTGGTTGCTAAAATGATTTGTAATAAGGGGTGTTTGGACTCGGCTCGGCAGTGTCGAGGACGAGGTGATTGATCTGGATGTTTCTGTTTAGGCAGGGGGAGGCAAGAAAACTTGAGACCTTTATCCTAAGGGATGAAAAGTCTTAGGCAATTCAGTCTAAGTTTAGGGGAGTCTTTACTAAATTTATTTAACATTCTCTTCTAAAGTCCCATACTTTCTTGATTCTTGCTCCCTGAGGTCAGGCCGAACCCAGTTTCGCGTGTTGAGCTTGGCAGGATAAGATGCTGGATTATGTTAACTCTCAGAAGAAGCCACTTGGAAGTGGGAGGCATCGTACTCAACTTATGTTAACTACCCTAAATTGACGCGGAGCAAGTAAAGACTCCATTCTGCTCCCATAAAACTCCATGCAGAATGCGTCGTCCATCAGGTCCAGCATAAACAGTCGCGCATTTTCCCCTTCGGCAATCGTCTGTCCCTTTAATCCCATGTCTTGCTCACGGTACTGCCGAAGGGAATCCTCATGCTTGCATATGTATGGATTCCCTGCTATTTTTACCGCAAGCAAAAAAGAAAAGACCTGTCCCTTCTTGACGTCTGATGCATCTTTTAGTGATGTCGGAAATCTTTCTCCATTTTTCCCGAACGTCTCAGCAGCGCGGTGAGCGAACACACTGTCAGGCAACCTTTTTATAAACCACGGGACAATTTCGGGGCCAAAGTTGAAGCAGTCCATCAGGCGGCAGTATAGAGCGTTCATTCGGAATACGATGTCCTATCGACTCGAAAACAGCGGATGTGGAAGCTTCCTCTTATTCCAGAGCGCGAAGTTCTCGCCGGACAGCCCATGTTTGGTTAGCAACAAGTACATATGAGCCTCCATGAAGGCGCCGTGGCTTGTGCCGCCGAAGATTTGTTCCAAAGATTCAGATGTTAACAGCAGTGTGCTTGTCCGCCGTTCCTTTCTCATGATAGGTGAAGCTAGACACAGACTGTCGAAGTCTTCATAACAATCAAGATAGGTTATAATCATTTCTCGTATCTCGGAAACGAGGTGTTGGAAAGGGTCCCCGACGCCCTGGGACACGGGTGCGCTCTGGGACATACTGGACCTTTGATCTTGCGAGCTTGAAAATGAAGAGTTGTAAGGAAGGAATTTTCACACAGGGGGAATTTTTTATACTTGTGTGGTCAAGAACTTTATGTCGCGGCAAATATCTGTATGCCAATTACAAGTCTATACTGCCTGAAGTTTAACCCTATGGCTTGCCATAATTAGCTCACTCACCAAAGTCAAAGTGATGTTCTGCGGGTTCGGGACAGACACTGTCTTATAATCAAGCCTTCAGATACATAGTTCTAGCTCGTCAAGGAGGAGCAGATAAATCAGACGAATCTTGGTACCCAAGGCTATCATCAAACAAACACCCACTCTTCTTCTCCCTCCTCATCTGTTGCCTGATCCGATCCGTGATCAAGCATCCCGCCGGCTACATCTGCTTTCGTTGATTGCTCCCACTTTCGGGACTGCTCCTCCCTCCATTTTCTCAACTCTTCCTCTTCCGCCGCAGCCTTGATCCCATCTCGCACCGACATTTCAATTTGCAGGGCAAGACTGGATGCAAATCCCGAGGCAGGGTTGTTCTCTCCGATGATATACCTGTGATGAAGGTACAATATTGTCGGATGAGTAGGACCAGAGAGGGCCAAAACATCCATCACATCTACAAGAATAAGAAAAGTTGTTACATGATCATATTCTCTTTTATTCAAGGGATATGCCGTTGGAAATCTTTCTCCATGCTTTCCGTACGCCTTGACGATGTGGTGGGTGAGACATTCATCTGCGTGCCTCTCGACGAATGCACGGACTATTTCGGGACCCAGACTCAAGTAGTCTCCCAAACGTCCATGAAGTGCTTCCATATCGTAAACAATCTCAGGTTTTGTCGAGAATAAGGGATTCACAAGTCCGAGTTTGCAATAACCCCACCAATCTTCCTCCGATAAGTGGCCGTCAGAAAGAAGACAACGCACTTGAGCGGCTTTAAAACGCCAGCGAGACTCCCAGCGATAACTATAGCGATAATACAACTGATCAAATTTGTTAAAGACAGAATCCGAGCAAATCGTCAACTTGTCTGTATGCCGCTCGTGGTTCATAACCACTGAAGCTTCACAAAGATTGTCGTACCATTCGTAATAATCCATGTTTGTTAAGATCTTTTCTCGGACATTGGAAGGGAGGCGAAAAAAGGGGTCTTTGGCGGATATATCCATGGTGGTGGTAGAGGGAGCCATCTGGGGCTGAGAAGCAGGGCTAAAAATGTGAAGAATCAAGTTCGACGTGGATTCTCAATGACAGGAGAACTATTTATGTATTGGTCCTGAACTTACCTTCGTACATGACTACGTTCTCAAAGTTTGGTCGGATGGTTTCATGAGGCAGACCTTACACCTCGAAAACCTTATAGTGACAGGATTTCCATTGTTCTCTTGAGCCTAAACGAACATTCGACCATTAATGACAAACTTTGCATATGAACCTTGATAATAGTCAGCCAACTATATCATACCGAGGGCCAGAAGACCCTCAGCACATGAAAGGATAGTGTTTCCTTTGAAATGAACCTTCGAGACGTCCTTTTATCACCAAGTTTTGTGTACTGGTTGACACTCTCGGTCATATACCTCAACTGCAAATAACGTGTTCACCGTAACTAATTCTATAGCAAAAACAACACACATAGAAACAACCCGTACTCCCAACTTCCAAGGCATCACTGGTTGCGCCAGGTCGGGTCGAGGGCAGTGGATCAATAGTGTCGATATTTTCGAGTTACATATAGTAAGTTCATCCATCATAGAGCACGTCCAGTCCTCCTCGTCCAGTCCTCCTCGCCCCATTACCCATTCTGACTATATCGTGTCTTTCACATTTCACCTATGACTACACCTGAACATTGCTTCATACGGGAAGAATGAACCTCAAAGAATAGTTTTCCTTTCGGACCTTTTTGGTTCAAATTATCATAGAGACTGATAGTTATTGACTCATCTTCTCGATGACCTCGAAGCTTCTAGGAAAGTGATGTTATCTTGGAATCCCCAAAAGGAAATTTGTTGGAAACTAGCATTGGATAAACACCATTTCTTCAGCTTCTCTCTGCTCCTCCTCCTCCTCCTCCTCTTCCAGCTCCCAAAAATCATCAACATATTCTGCTATTTCAGATCGCTCAGGCAGGCCAAAGAATCTTTCAAAATCGCCTGAAACCATTCCTGGAATCATAAACAGCCAGTGATCAACAAGCATAAAAGAACGCTCTTCTTTTATGGATCGTTGTTCCGGAGGCTCTCCCGGGCTTGTCACGAAGGCTGATGGACATTGTTCGATCAGATCGATGGCAAGGAGAAAATAGATGATCCGGCGTCCGATCCCGTCGTTCTTGATCAGAGGCATCACAATTGGAAGTTGTTCCCCATTTTCTCCGAAAGATTTGACAAGGAAATCGCTGAGCCTGCCAAGGCAGACGTTAGGGTATTTATTCCTGTAGAGAGGCACCAATGTAGGACCCAACGCAAAGCAGTTGAGCATTGCTTGGTACCTGTCATACATCTCGAAGATCAAATGTTGTTGTGGCGTGAAAAGCGGATCCTGGTAGAAGATATCCGGCATTATATGAGGATGCTCATACGGTCGAATGGGTTCCTCAATTTTCGGAAATTTGACAAGTATCAAGACTTGCGAGAACAGGTGGTAGCCCAGGTCCTTTTGGAGGGTGTCCCAAGCTTTTAGTAATTTACTGGTCTGGGATGTGCGCCAGAAAACAGGAGATGCTTGACAAAGGCACCAGAAAACTTCCTTAGATTCTAAATTCGATATGATCATTTCCCGAATCTCCAAAGGGAGGCGTCCGAAGGGATCCATTTTGAGTATTTGAGATCGGTGTTCTGGTTTGAACGATTAATCAAATGCGGTGTAGAGAAAGAAGAAGTTTACTAGAGAAATTCTGACGGGGCACGTCTGTTTATATACATGCTCATAGAGAAAGGAACTAACTTTGCACAGCCAGATATTTGACTCAGGACTGTGGTGAAGATTTGGCAAATTGACAAACTTTGAGCGTTTGAAGTTACAGAAATTCTAAATCAGATAGGAAGCCAATCATGGCACAAGTTCGTGCTCCCGAGGTCAACCTGAACACCATTGCTAGATGTGCAAATTCAGGGCGCGTTGTTGCCCAAGGCCATCCTATATCTAAGCCCAAGTCTATGATGACTGTGATGATAGTGAGTCTTTCAACTTATTCGTGACGTTTGTAAAAAGACCGTCCTACCCTGCAGAAGTGTCATGAGTCGGCGATTTCTTCTTTCAGGCTGCCTTGTAGCCGACGCCAAGAACATCGCTTCAGCTAGGATCCGCAGCCCTGTCACTTTAGCTCCCCAAGCCAAACACTCGTTGGCTGATTCCTATGATCCTAGCAAGCATTGAGGCACAGATCCTTGTATGATGCCTAAATCGTTCCATAATTAACCCAAGGGCAACCAACGAGAGTCTAGATTGTCCTCGTGTAAAATTAGACCGGCCGCTGATGACGGAAACATAAACACCACCTCATTCCCGGCCCCAACGGCTCCCTCTCGTTCTTTGACGCCATTCACTCTTTTCCCATGGCGACGTTCAGTTTATTACATGCCGCTCTTCTTTTCTGGGTGGCTCTGGCAGCTGCCCAGGGTTCCGACCTGAAGGCTCTCAAACATAAGGGCTGCTATTGGTCGAGACCGACGAATTTTGTGGTTGGTGGATTTTCGAGGACCGAGGTTCAGCGCCAGACATGTCTCGACACTTGTACCCGACGCGGTCAGCAATGGATTGCGTTCGGTTCTGTCAAATGTTTCTGTGGTAAAACCGCCCCGAGTTATCATCAAGTTGACAATAACCGCTGCAATGCGCAGTGTGTCGGTATCTTGGATGGTGACTGCATCAAGCAGCCGAGAAACCACTATGCCTCCGAGGAGGAGGACGAACTTTACGCCGTTTTCTCCATCCCTTCCATCGCCAATGACGAAACAAATCGACTGTCATCGCATCACAGACAGGGAACCTCTATTCAGACAATCAAATCCAAGCACCTCGCGACAGACCGAGGCGAGGTTGGCAAGATCACGGCGCAGGGATGCTATCATATCTCAGGGCGTTCGTCAATGCTCATGAAGGTGTTGATTAGAGACGATGACTCACGTCGTGAATGCGCCGAGATCTGCGCTCAAGATGGAAAGCCTCTTGCTCTTATAAGCGGAAAAGATTGCTCCTGCGGTACCATGTATCCTGCAAGAGATGCCACTGCTGGTTCTGATGAGTGCTACATGCCATGTTTGAGCGACGGTGATAATAGATGTCAGCGCGATTCGAAGTACAACCCAGCTCGCCATGATCCTTATACCGCCGTTTATGACACCGGCCTTGGCCTTGATATCGAGACCCTACCTTCTATCGATACTGAATTATCGAGTTCTGAGAAAACATCTCCTAAGCATACTGAGCCAAATGGGCATCCCGGACAGGCTTGCTACAGCAGAGTACCCCCAAGTCCCGTATACAACGTGTTTGCGGGCAATACTCCTATGTTATGTCATCGCTTCTGTCAGCGAAAGGGTCTTATGTATGCGACCACCTGGGATCAGATCTGCTACTGCAACAACGAATACCCCGATAAGAAAGACGAACTTCCAGGTTCTCAGTGTAATATCCAGTGTCCCGGAACAAATCTTTTCAAGTGCGGTGGCGGCAGCAATACCGCGTTCAGTGTTTACAACCTCGGCCGTGAGAGGAGGCCTGCCATCAAGCCTGAACCTATCAGACAGATTGAGCGATGCTTCTACGATATCCCCAGGACCGCAAGCCGCATACCCCTAGATGCAGGTGCAGTCTCAAGGTTCCCCTCATCCTGCATCGACTCGTGCAAAGCCGCAGGAAAAGGTGTCGCGTTCATCAAAGGCTCGCAATGTCACTGTGCCCAAGGCTATCCTCGGTCTAGCTCCACAACAGATCTTCGTGAATGTCAGATCCCTTGCGCCGGCGATTCTAAGTTTTCTTGTGGAGGCTACGGTGTTACTGCAGACACTTTCTCAGCATACAGGACTGGCTACGACGGTGGGAGACACCGCATTCAACACGAATCCAACAACAGGGCCCATGTACAAAGACCTTATGAGGAGCCCAGCTTAGGCTATGTCACCTCGCATGGCTGCTACAACATGCAATCTGCTACCTTAACACGCAAGAAGCTTGAGGGCAGGAACACCCTTGAACAATGTGCACGCTATTGTCAGCGCGAGGATAAGCCTGTTGCAGCAGTCCAGCGTGGCTGGTGCCTGTGCTCTGATACATATCCTGCGAAGAGTGCACGCGTTGATGATAGTCAGTGTGCGAGCTGGTGTCCTGGTTGGTCTCGTGACGCTTGTGGCGGAAGGAGAACTTGGAGTGTTGTGAACACGGGAATTAGCACTGATGTGGCGGACGATGAGACCAAGGCTGAAGAAGTCGAGCGACCTGCTAAGATCCCGAATCGTCCGGCAGAGTTGGGACTGTCTAAGCTAAAGCCCCATGGCTGCTTCAAGCTTCCTGACTTCACCTCTTCGTATCCTCCACGCGTCGATATCAGAGGACCTTATCGAAGCTCCAACGGAGATTCTTGCAACAGGCAGTGTACCATCAAGGGATATTCGGTTGCACTTCGCCATGGCTCTAGATGCTTCTGTTCTAATAAGGTTCCAGAGGAATCTGCGCGAGTTGCCGACGACAAGTGTTGGTTTACCTCTATCTTTGACACACGCGAGCAGTGTGGCGGACCAGATGATGCTTACACTGTGTACCGCCTTGTTTCCGACTTGTCGGATACGGAGGAAAAGGAGGTTCCCAAGGGCGATAACCCTAGTAACTCTCCTGTGAAGCGACCACAGTGCCTGCATCACGGGATGGAGCGCATCTACGAGACTTCATCGTCGGCCATCACCAAGATTGGCGAGTTTGCTCAGAACGCTCGAGAAGGCTTGGCTGGATTCCTTGACAAGGCTCAAGATGTCTTTGATGCGTGTCTTTGGAGAGTGATGGTTGCGTTCTCAGATGTTATGTATAGTTTGGGATGGAGGTCGAGTTCGGGTGATGTTGATCTATAGAATATAGCCATATCTAATCTTCTATGTTGTTTCACGAATCTCAATAGTTCATACGGTCGACGTTAAATATCTTACAGAGGGTGACGTATTTTCCCTGAATGCAATGAGAACGAATGACCTTGGTCTATGTTGGAACTAAGCACATACATGTATGAAGTGTAGTGGATGATGTCCTATGCCCCTTACGGTGGCACATAAACAACTCTTTCATCACCACCTATAGTGAAGAAGAGAACTGTGCATCCATCTGGCACTGCATTTTCCATATTGTAGGAGAATTGCTGAGACTTGGCATCGGCAAGATTCTGTACAGCTATGGTGGCTGACTTCCCTCCATTGGACTGGAAGTAACGCATGAAAACTGACTCGGGGTTCGAAAGATCGTAAGCCTTGAGAATGACCATGAAGTGAGTGACGACATCATCCGCATCCACAACACACCAGTCGATATTGACAGCGCGATAGTCAGCATCATCGTAAACTCTGTACGTGATCTCGTAACCAGCATTCCCTTTGATGCGTAGGTTGTCCCAGTAAGCCGCGATGGCCACGGATGGCAGGCCATTATCCGGAAATGGGTTGTTGGAGGATTGTGCGATGGAGTTGTCAAACAAACTGATCAACCCGTTGACACCGACGTAGATGGTTTCACTGGACTCTGTGTATAGTCCAACCGGGAACGGAAGAGTAAGCTCTTCGACTCCATCTTCGCTGTCTTGGTCACCGCTGAATAATACTGTTGGGTTGATGAGATAGGACTCGCACGCACGAGACGGTGGACTAGTGGTGGTAGTAGTCTCGGCTTCTGAGGTTGT
Organism: Fusarium nygamai; assembly: GCA_001262555.1. NCBI lineage: Eukaryota > Fungi > Ascomycota > Sordariomycetes > Hypocreales > Nectriaceae > Fusarium > Fusarium nygamai. The sequence goes on along the minus strand of LBNR01000009.1, from coordinate 881,004 downwards.
TGTAGAGATTTCTGTTGTGATGTCTGACGTGCTCGTAGGCTCCAAAGTTGCTGTAGTACTGGTAATCTCAATGCTGATGGTAGTCTCAGTGTCGATGGTAGTTTCCCTGTCGATAGTCGTTTCTGTGTTGACGGTAATACTAGTGCCGGAAGTGCTGACACTAGATTCCGAGGTGGGAGTATCTATCTCGGGCATTGTCGATGTTGTCGCCGCTAGTAAGCTGGATGTTGCGTCATCCCTGGGAGGCTGTGATTCAGAAGACAACACGTCAGTGGGCAAAGCAATATCTGTCGTTGCTTCGTCTGACGGTGTCAATGTAACACCAGGAATGTTTGTGAAAGAAAAGTCTTCGGATGTCTCAGTTGGTACTGTAGGAAAGGCGACCGTTGAAGTATTCGAAAAGCGAAAGGAACTTGTTTGCGCAGGTCGTGTTTGTGTAGGTGCTAGAGACGGAGGAACAAGAGTCGTCAAGTCGACGAGCGACGTGGCGTCGGAAGGACCAGCAGGAACAACAGGAATCGTTGCACTGAAGGGAAGAGATATGGCCACAGAGTCCACTGTAGGTTGCATGGACTGGAGATTGGTTGACGTGGGAGCAGCGCTTGCAGAAGTTTGTCCATCTTCGCACTCATAGACTATTGTCAACAATTAGCTTCTGGCGATAGCCGCGATACTCAAAACACAGAGTAAGATACCTCCAACAACAGATAATCTGACTGATACACAGCCTGCGGGTGAGGATGTAAAGGTTATGTATACCAGACCAGTTCCTGGGCTCTGACAGAAGCCTGCTTCACCACTGGGTAGGTCAGGGCTGCGGAACCGGAGAAATCCACCATCACCAGCAAATGTTGTAGCGACAGCTCCACGGGGCACTGTCGCCTGTTCACTGCGCAGTTCCTTGAAGTCTTCGCTGTTGTAATAAATAGGTCTCCCCCCGTCAAGAAGGCGTCCATCGGAGAGGCTGAATGCAGAGGCATCTTGGCATACCTCTGAGTTAGAGCCCACAAAGCCCCCAACCGCTCTCCTGAGACGCCTCCGTTTTGAGTTATCAGTGTCTGGAACGATGCGAAAGACGACGAGCTGGTCGTCAGGCCCGGGCGCTGTCGTGGGATTTGAGTCCGCGGTGTTGATCAGGCTTGCAAACAGATAAATCAAATCAAATCCAACCCCCAATTTGATTTGATTTGGATACGAAAATGTGGGATTTGATTTGATTTGATTTGATTTGGATCGATTTGGATCTATTTGGATATTTGGATAACCCCACTTTTCTCCCACGATGAGATACATTGAGCTGCTCCGATAATATCCGCTTGGAGTCGGCCCCTTTGAGCTGTTACCATCTGTCCTGCAAGGCTGAATATTCGCTCCGGCTCGGTAGACATAGCGGGAATTGAAAAGACATCAATTGCCATCCGCGACAGACGTGGATACTGCCGTCTTCGGAGAAGCCAATACTGAATCGGATTATCCACCAAACAATCACCGGGGTCAGTAGTGGCCATCCACTCCGCATACTCATCGCGCGTAGCTGACGGTAAACGTGCAGGCCGTGTGCTGAGCTTCCTGATTGAGGCCATAAAGTCATCTAAGTCGGTTGTCTTTCTTGGAACAGTCGGCTGCTCAGGTATCGTTTCCTGCTCGACAGGGAGATTTCGATACTCCTCCCACAGCTCTTGTACAGCTGCCTTTCCTCGTACTAGCCAGTCCGGATGATCACCCCATTGC